>CM034237.1:13397245-14597245 GCA_019916065.1 Vitellaria paradoxa
TTATGAATTGGTGTCCGATGTGATGAATTTTGATTTATTTATTTTTGGGGTGTTCAACTCTTGATAATTAATGCTATACATATTTGTGCAGGCATTCCAGAAAGGCTCTCCCATAGCCAGTGATCTGTCCAAGGCCATTCTAACCATATCAGAGAATGGTGTGCTAAAAGGACTAGAAGAGGAGTTGCTCAACGTGTCCTCGAGCTGTTCGAACTCTGATTCCAGTACTAATCCTGACAGCTTGAACCTCCAGAACTTTTGGGGTCTCTATGTTATCTCAGGCGTCACTTCCACCATCTGTTTTCTACTATTCCTTATTTCTTTACTACAGAAATATCGACGTCAGAATCACGAAAATCAAGGCAGCATTAGTCCGAGCGCTAACACTCTTTGGCGAAAGATTGTTAGGTTTGTACGGTACTTCCACAATGTGGGAGGAGTTAGATCTCCTGCAGGCAGAGCTTCAACTCCAAGCAGGGATCGTGCTCAGAATGGAGATGAACGGGGCTCTACGAATTGGGAGTTGGTGAGCCCTTCAGAGGTTCCGGAACACTTGGAGGGCCCGCGACCACCTCAAATTGTAATTCCTATGAGGACTGTATGATCTCCAGTTGTACGTTAATATGAAAATTTGAAAGGATATGTGGAAGAAACTGTAGAAAGATCAATTGTTTTCGTTTGCCAATAGGGCAGGCTGACCGCAGAACATATGTTATATAACCAATATTTTGTATATGTTGTAACAGTTTTATAGATAAATATACAATCACCTTAAAGAATTGCAAAGCCTCTTTTCCAAGTCAATTTTAATTAAATATTATTGTAACTTAGTTTCAATGTTGAGTTCATTTTTGCATATTTTCTCGTTTTGTAACATTTCAAAATTCTTTTTTAGAAATACAGCGACTTTTTTTTTTTTTTTGTGTGTGGGTACTGGCGTTAAAAGAAATAGTAAAGCAGTACAATATGAAGCAAGTTTGCATTCCATTGAGTCGTCTTGTACTTCACTTTATATTTTACATAAAGTGAAATTACAGAACTACAATTTTAAGATGAGGTAATAAATAATTTGAATAATATAATTGTCATTCTCAGCTTAAAGAAAAGTTTGGCTCCTATTCAATTCATGAATGAAACAAACTTGAATCAAGTTTAATTTGTGACTCGTTTAGATTCGAGCTCAATCTTAGAAAAGTTTAAAATTCACAAATTAGCTCGATAAAATAATATATATATATATATATTTAATAATATTTTTACTATATTTTCTATAATACTTTATTTATTATATTTTTAAACTAAAATGACCTCGTTTGGTATAATCAAGTTATTCGCGAGTTGAGCTTAAATTTAAATTTTTTTTTATCGAACCGAGCTCAAACGTATATAAAAGTTGTAATTGAGCTCGAACTTGGTGTACAAAACTCGAGGCGAGCTCGAACAAGTTAAAACTCGACTTAATTCAGCTCATTTCTACTCCTACTAAACTTAAACTGAAAATAGAATCATTAAGGTTCCGTTTGTGAGTTTAAGAAAGGAAAGAAAAGAAAAGAAAACATTAATTAGGAGAGAAGAAAAAAAAAGAGATATAGTTTTTTTTTTCCATTTGTTTGAGAGTTTGGGAGAGAAAAATAATTATTTTTTCTTCTTATTTGTGAGTTGAGAAGAAATAGAAAGAAAAGAAAACGTGTATTGTTATTTTACTATTATACCCTTATGTTATCAATAACATTATTACAATGGCTCAATGTATAGTTTTACTAGTTTTAGTACTTTAATTTTCTTTCTTTTTTAGCATTTGATTTTTGAGTATAATTTGAGCTGATGTTTTGAAAAATAAATTAGAATTAGGGGTGAAGAATAGATTAGAATTAGGATTGCCTTGAAGCTGTAATCCCAATGAATGCCAATTAGAAAGTATAAAGTAATTAGGTTTATTGACAGACTACACTACAAGGTATGATATAATATAATTTATTACCTATTTAACTATATGATTCAAGCAAAAAAACAAATAAACTGACAAGTGCTGCACAAAAATACAAATAGTAATACTTAAAAAAAATGGAGAACGTTGCCATTAAAAAAAAAAAAAAAACGTATGTACCTTGAAATAACACTGGAAACTTAACGTGCACACATATAAATATATTACACATATATTACAACCAGTAAAGTGCTGAAACAGCATTTGATAAAACTTAACAACACACACATTGAAAGGGTTAAAAAAAAAAAAGAAAAAAAATAAACTTACCTGAATTGTGAAACCGCTAGATGAAGTTTGAGAAGAGTTGTGAAAACTTACTAAAATGATGAAATTAAAAGGATTTAATTTACATTATGACATATTTGTAATTTTTTTTATTCTTTATTTCATGGATAAAGGTATCATTTTAAAAGCTTAATTAAAAAACTTTTATCTTCTCTCCATTTCTTCCTATTTTTAGGAGGACGAAAATTTTAAGAACTAACCAATCACTTTTCTTTCTATTTTCTTCTTTTCTTTCCCCAAAAAAACTCAAAACAAGAATTAAATTTTAAAATTTTTTCTTTTCTCTTCTTTTCTTTCCATTTTTCTCCATACAGATGGATTATAATTCTTTTTCTCACCAACCAAAAAAAAAAAAATCCAACTAGCTAAACTACCAAATAAGAAATCAATGAATCAAAACAAACTAACAAAAAATTAACTTTTTTTTTAGGATAAATTACACTTACTTTCTTTATTTTGAAATATTATTAATATTGACCGACTTTCTTTAATAAATCAACCACTAAAACATAAAAAAATGTTAAAGTAATTAAAATTTTAGGTGTTTTTCATGTTTTATCTATCTTTATCTCACATTTTCATCAAATTTTGTTGTAAAAATCTATATTTTTTTTTTTTTACTTGTTTTTGAAAATTTTTGTAACTTATCTTATTTTTTAATCATTATTTAAGATTTTGGGTCAATTAAATTATTAGACCTAAGATTGGATCCATGTGGTAGTGTTTGTTTTATGTTTTGGGTCGAATTAGACCCAATGTGTGATTGGGCTTGAGGAGTGGGCCAAGGTCCCAACCTTCTTCTTTTTTTTTTTTTTTTTTTTTTTTTTTTTTTTTTTTCTCTTCCACCTTTTCTTTCTTTTTTTCCCTCTTCTTTCCCCGTTGACAGAGGGGAAAAGAAGATAGAGAGATTAGAGAGTTGACCATCCTGAAGGAGGTCCAAGTTTGCCAAGTTTGAGAGTTTCAGTAAATTTTTTGCTTTATTCTTCTCTTTTATGGATCAGATATTCAGAGGTAGGTAAGATATTTTATGCAATTATTATTATTATTTTTTATTTATTTGATAATAAGATAGGCCGACTACAAAGTAGGTTGACTACAAAACTACAACTAATATTTTTTACGTGGTTGTAGTTGTTATATATATACACACATATAACCATCTTTAAAAATTACTTATAAAGTTAGTGAATCTAAATAATTTTTTAATTTTAATTTTTAATTCTTATTATTAATGTAACCGTCACATATTTAAAGGATACTTGATTGATCGATAGGTATCCGATTAACTAATTAGTTATGGGAGCTTGTCTTAAGTACATGTCAGGTACCTACCTGATCTGAGTATTTTTTCATCCAACAAGTTTGGGATAGCAAAAGTAATCTAATACCAATCCGACCAGTTGCCATGCAGCCTAATTTTGATGGAATCAACATTTCATTAATGAACATTTCATACAACCCGATCTTGATTTGACGGTTGTCATCTTTAGTTTGATGGAATCAACATTTTGGTTGAATAATATTTCGGTTTGTTCATTTCAATGTAAAATATTTTTTTAAAAATTATTTTATTGATATTTTAAAATTCTTAAAATATAATTAAAATTATATTTTAACAAATAATTATGCATATAAGAGAATGTCTTAGAATTTCTAAATTTTTAAGAAAAGGAAACCTTAAATATTTTAAAATAAATTGGAAAACAACTATCCAAGGCTCCTTTGATATTATCTTTTAAGCCAATTCTTTTAACTTTTTGATTTAAAAAAGTTGAGTGTGTTTTATAATTTAGTTTTTTTTTTTCGAATAAATAAGTTAATTTTTTCTTTTTTCAATAAAAAATCTTAAAAGTATAAAAACAAAAAAAAAAAATTAAAATGTATATAATTTTCTCAACATTTCACGAATATGGAAGATTTTAAATTTTTATTGATTTTCTAACATACCCTAACTGAAACTCCATAAACCCCATAATACCATATATAAAAAATCTAAACCCAAATAATACTATTTATTCAATTCTAAAAACCCTTTATTATTATTATTATTATTTTTGGTATAAAAACAACACTTGTCGTGTCGAGCATCGCTAGCCCTGCATAATATCATACACTGTCATAATTTGCTCTATTAGAAAATTATGTATTATCCTGAATTGCTAGAAAATCAGTCAATTGTCAGTTCTATTTCCACACTCTGGTTTTCTAGCCGGAAACAGAGACTTGAAATTAAGTTTTAATAGCTCTCTATCAAGGAAAGTATACCAAAAAAGACTTTTCAAAACTATTCAGTTTGTTTGGACGTGGAATTGAAGGTGAAGAGCAGCCTGGTGGCAGCTTCTATTAGATGTGACTGCAAGGAAGTAAAATCCATTAAATTCTGATGAAGGAAATATTGGCAGAACAAACAAGAAAAGTGTACGATGCACCAATTGCAATGTAGAGAAAAAAATTGTATATCATTTGATTTATTTGTCATTTGATGTGGGAAAGAAGATGGAGGAAGAAAAGATATAGGTGGGGAAAAAAAATAAAAAATCACTCCATGATAATTTAATATTATTTAATGAAATAGAGACTGCTGTGATGTTTATCCTAAATGCATGATGAGATTCTAACCCTCATACACCTCCATACAAACTAGCCTGTATATATATATATATATATATGAAGAATTATAATGGCAGTCAAAAATAGGACAAGTGCCTTTTCTGGCTGCAAATTTGTAAAAGTGATGCTATATTTATGTCCTAAAAAAAATTTTACGGTCGCTTGGTGATGTTGTCAAAATTTTTTTGTTTTTTTGGTTTACGTTCAACTGCTTATATTTTTTATTTTTATTTTATGTTATTGGTTTTTTTTTTCTAAAATAATACTGAAACAATGTTTCAAAATACAATTTTATTTATAATTAATTTTTACTTAAATAAATTATTTAATAGTATTAAATTTAAAAAAATAATTGAATTTAATAAAATATATTTCATATTAATTTAATTAAATAATTTAATTGAATAAAAATAAAATATTTAAATATAATTTAGTTATTTTATTTATTGAAAATAATTTTAATATATTTCATACTAAATTAATTAATAATTTAATTTAATTTATTATTTATTAAAAATAATTCTATTTTAATAAAATATTTAAATAAATAATTCATTTTAATATGATGCAATAAAAATAAACAAACTATTAAATTTGATAAAATGTCTATAATAGAAAAAATGAGAGTGAAAACATTTTGTTGTTTAATTTTTTTTATTTAACTTTCATTTCTTTTTTGGAAATAAAAAAATAAAGACAAGTTCAACAATCACTTTTTTGTGTCAATTTTTAAAAATCTATAAATATCAGAAAAACAGTAAAGTTAAACGTTATCAAAGGGGCCTAAGGCTCCATTTGGCTACAAAAAAAGATTTTATTTATAACTTTTTTTTTTGTCTTATATGACCTTTTTTTTACCAAAATTTAATTTTCTTTTTAAAATTTGTACTTTTACGCATGTTAATTACATATGAAAAAAAATTAAAAAATTTCACGTCCGCTTGAATAAAAGGTAAAAAAAAAGCACATTTTCATTGTTTTTTATTTATCCAAAAAAATAACTTTTTCTAAATGGATATGAATTTTTTATTTATAAATGTGATTAACATGCCTAGCTAAAAGTTAAAGTTTTTAAAAAGAAAATAAAATTTTAACGAAAAAACCATATGATACAAAAAAGTTATAAGAAAATAAAAACCAACTTTGTGGTAATCAAAGTAATCTTAGAGAAACGTTTGACACGAGTTAAAAATTTTGGTGATGAAATTATAAGGGTAATAAATTCATGGTATTTATGTTTGGATAGAGAGATTATTATTCTATAATAATTATATTATATTTTAAATGCATAAAGAGAACATTACTTAAGAGAGAAGGGTAAATAAATATTTCACGAGATAATGAGAAAAGTATAATTTTCCATTACTTCTTGTTACCCATCCTTACTAGTAACAATTTACCTCTAATGTAAGTTTTACTCTCTATTCAAAACTAATTTAATAAAAGATTACTCTAATAAAATTTACTTTCCATTACCCCAAAATAAACATTCCTTAAGTGTATAGCATTTTATAATAAAGTTTTATTTTAATGAATAATTATTTGAACATAATTACCTAGCATATATATCTCATTTCCCATTCTATATACACGTTTGAAAGCCTAAGTTTTATAAACTTTTTCAATCTTTTTTTTTTTTAATTTCTACAAAATTTTATCAACTTTGATTATTTTTGTATTCTTACGTATTTATTAAATTTTACCAATTTCTCTTCAAAATTCTAACACAGTATATAAAAATTGTTTGAATGATTCATTTAACTACGTTTGAATTAATGAATTCTATTAAAAAAATCTAACACAGCATATGAAAATTAATTAAATGGGTCACTCAAAAAGAAAAAAAATCACGTTTGAATAGGTCTAATTAGAAAATTTAAGTTTACCTTTCCAATATTAAAAAATAATTGATGCATTATATTTTTTTAATATTTTATTTTAACTTTTAACATTTCAAATGCACCCATCGCAATCGGAGCTTGTATTTTTTCCATTGGTGGTCAAAAATCACGAGTGGACCCAAGGTTTTATTTAAGGGTAAATTATACATAAATTCTTTAAATATTTAGATAATTATACATAGATCCTTTAACATTTAAAATTTATAACTATCTCTTCATTTTGAAATATTGCTAACTCCAACCTTCTCCATTAGTATGCTGTTAGGATTTTAATTAAAATGATGGCGTGAACCAAAAATTTTTTCCAATATTCCAAATTTATCTTTAACCTTGAAAAACCATTTCATTAAAATACCTTTTTGTTCGTTCTCTCTCCATACTCTCTCTCTTCTCTCTCTTTCGATCTTCTTAACGGCGGACGATTCTCAATCCCAATTTCCAGCCAAGATCGATACAAATGTCGTAAAGCATGGATTCTTGTGCTTGACAGTGTCGATGATGTTAGAAAAGTGTGGTTTATCTGCAGGAGTGATATAGACCTTATAGGTGGAAGGGTTGATTTTTGCGAAAGCACAAATGAGATGAGTAAACAATGTTGAATTTATCGGAAGAATGGGGAGTAATGATGCAAGGGAATGCCGATAACCAGTTTGATCCATGTCTCTGAAGAACTCACTTCTAAGGGAAGAACGTGAAGAACCCCTTTTTGTTGGTCCACAAGACTAGATGGAAATTGGTTAATAAATCTTTATAGCACCTTTATAAGTGTTTTTTTTTTTTTGTATTTTTGTTATTTATAAGAAAATAATAATAATAGTAATTATTTTTAATGATGGTTTGTGCTTGAGCAAGAACCTAGTGATGAGATAATTGTTGGATTCCTCTTAGTTCTCTTTGGTGACCGAGGGAATCGGAGGCATCGATCTGATAGGTTGCACCTGACCGAACACAGTTACCGGAATGACCATGACCAATGATGTGGACCTTGGTCAGGCTAACCGATCAACGTATTAAAAACAAGATTGATTACGTCATAATCATATGTCTAATCATATTCTGGCATATTTTATGATTCTCGCTTATCAAAGTGCTGTTTGATACGTAATAATTTTGATAACTAATTATGTGAATCATCTTGGGATCTACAATACACGTAACATAATATGATTGAAAGGAATGCATAATTTTATAACATTCACATGCATCACGCCCGTGCAGGTGTCTCACCTCTATGAAGATAAATGCACAAAAAAATCAAGACCATAAAATTTACAAAGAAACCCACTTGGAACTCTGCAAAAGCTAGAAATTCCAAACACTAACAAAGATTAAAACATGACAATAATAGCAGCTACAACTATTACATCGCTGGTCCAGATCTTAATCAAAATCTTCCCAGGACTAGCACCATCGCTGAAATGTGGGTTATCAGATTTCTTTGACCCCATGGCGTTAAAACTTTTTCAAATCAGAGCTAGGGTTCAACTGTGAGCGCGTTGATGGACCTCGGCTGCGGAGGAAGGTTCAACATAGATCTCTCATCTGAAACCTAACCTCCAATTGATATCTCATCTGAAACCCAACCCACCACACCGGGGTCGATGTTGTTAGGGATACAGTGAGGCGCATTTGGGAGTTAGAGAGGTGCTCCCAATGGTTGCGAACATTGTCGTTTTGGAAACCGAAGGAGGCGCTAGTCAAGGGGGTCTGACGGTGGTTTGCACAGGTCTTCTACAGTGCATAGAGCAGCTACGGCGGTGCCTACCTCGGGGTACCAGAGGAAGGGGTGGTTGGCTAGGAGTTTGTGGATAAGAATTGTATTGTAGGGCTCCTCCAATAGGTTGGGTTAGACTCCGGGCGACATAGGAGGCCAGTTTGATCCATAATGCATAAAAGAGGTGTTCGGTTAGTAAAAATTTGGTAAAAATGTATAATAAAAATACAGAAATTTGATGTAAAAGTAATACGTGATAAAATTTGATTGAAAGAAAGTATAAAAAGTTGGTAAAAGTAAGTGAATTTTAATTAATTTTGGCTAACTAAATATCCCAAGAAAGAGAAAGAGAAAGAGGAAGGAGAATTTTTTTAATTAATTAATTAATTTGGGGGCTAAATTTATCTCTACAATAAAATTTTAATAAAAATTTTAACAAAATTAGGGTTCAAACTAATGGATGGAGTTAAAGGTTAGCAGCTTTTCAAATATGAAGAGTAATTGTAAATTTTTAATATTGAGAGGGCCTATGTATAATTACTCAAATATTCAGGGAATCCATGTATAATTTATCTTTTATTTAATTGCCTTGATCTCATTTGGTAGACTTTTGACTGGTTCATAAATTAGATGTGCAACAAGCATTAGATTATGTTTCTGAGTTAATTTTTTTTAAAGTCTTAAAATTTTTTTAATTTTTAATTTGTTTTAATTAAATTTCACCACATATTATTTTTATATCATTTCAATACTAATTTTTAAATTTTTTAATATTTTTTGAACTCTAAATTTCACCAATATTTATCAATTTAGCTCTAGTCATAAATGGTGTTCAGAAATCAAATATACTATAAATTAATAGAATGAGTATATTTAGACTATTTTATTAGTTTTTTTTCATTTTACAATAATTTTAATTTATTAAAAATAAAAAGAATAATGTGAAGTGAGAAAAACTAATAGAAAAATATAAATATCCTCATCCCATATAATACTACTTAGGCCCTGTTTGGCATACTATAACCTCTAAAAAACTCTATAAATCTCTAACAACCCCTCTACCTCTAAATTTCCCACCTTCACTAATTTAAAAAATTCCAATATTCGCTAAAAAAAAAAAAAAATTGAAAGTAGGTTAACCGAATATGTAAATTTTTATACAATCATATTCTTCGTGTCAAAACCTTTCAAATGAGTACCATTGTTGCTATTTTTATGAATTGTTTGAATCCGTAAGAACGAATTTGAAAAACCGTTCCCAAGGTTTGCTACTTTTCAAAAAAAATGGCGCCAAAATTAACCGCAAACCACATTTTATTTCAATTTATCTTATTTTTTTCTTACTCCAAACGAGGCCTTAATGCTTTGACATATAAGGCATCGTGCGAAAAAGACAATAAATAAAGATTTTTTTTAATCTTTAAATTTGTTTTTGTTTAGTTTAAATATTTTTGGTTTTAATTTTGTGTTTTTAGTTATTATTTTTTCTCCAAAATAAAAATAAAAAATGTGTTTAGTAATATAATTTTCTTTAGTATAACTAATTTTAATATTTAATTTTATTAAATAATTATAAAATTAACTAAATTTAATAAATATATTCAAAATATATAAAATTAATTATTAAAAATTATGGATATTTAATTTTTTAATATTAACTAATTTTAATAAAGTTAATTAATAAATGAAATAATTTAATAGATAATTATTATTTTATTTTTAAAATTAATTTAACTAAATAAATATTTTAATAAAATAAATCATTTTTGAGAGATAATAATTTTAGTTTAATAAAATATTTGAATAAGATGAATTATTTAATACGATGCACAAAAATAAAAAAAAAATTATTAAAATTGACAAATTTTATGATAACTTTTTTATTTATTTAATAAATTTTGGTGACAAAAGTTAAAAATTAAAAAAAAAGTTAAAATTTTTTTGCCAATTTATCAAACGGGCTAATTACATTTGCGCTTACCAGTAAGTGAGGGTTAAGTACTACTTATTGAATACATATATATATATATATATTGTAATTGTCTTGTTGACGAGGATATAGGGCAATTTAGTTATAACCTCATTCGCGCTTCTACAAGGTGGTGAGTTCTTCCATTATTTCATAGACATTCAACATTTGAAGATCCTGGATAAGGACCCGTCAAGGAAAGCTTATCGTGCATTGTGTTTCAAATAATATATATGAATTTAATTATTTTAAATTTATTATTATCTTAATTTTAATATTTATCTTAATCTCTAATAATTTAAAAACTTATCTTAATTCATATAAGAATATCTTCTAAAATAATTAATTTAGATGGACTTTATTTCTTCTTTATTTTCACCAGTGATAAGATATTCTCCTTCACCTTTAATTCTAAAATAACTTACACAAATAAAAAATATATTTAATGATGATTAGTTTCAAATCAATTTATAATAGTTGTCTAAAATTACTCAAAGAGCTATAATAAAATATATTTAGTGAGCAATTCTATGTCATAAATGGCTAGAATAATTATCTTTGAATAAAAAATTTAAAACATTTTATATTACACTAAAAATTTTAAAATATCTTAAAAAATTTTTGTTTTTTCAAGTTTTAAGTAAAACTCACTTATCTCTAACTAATATTCAAAATATCCTTAACTTGTGCCTTGGAAAACGGTGTGAATATTTGTTTTAGTTAGATTTATTTTGTGATAAATAGATGGACTATTTTTATTTTAACTTCTCTTTTTGTTCATTTTATACAATTTTTTCATCTGATTTTTATTTTATTTCTATTTTTTTTTAACTTTTGAGCACTTTGTATTTATAAGAAACTTTTCAAATACAAAAATTTTAAACACTTTTCAAGTCTAAAATATTAGTATATGAAATTTTTAAAAATATATTAAAATTTTTTAAGATCCAAAGTGTTTTTCTCCTTAAATCCCAGATAATCATTTCCCCGTTGATCTTTGCAAATTTCCATGCATGTTTCAATGGTGTTGATTTTTTTTTTTCTTTTTATTAGTTGTCTCAAGAGGTAAATAAAAGATGATTTGGAATAACGTACAGCAAAGTTGTCACATTACCGCAGCGGTTTGAAGCCTGAAATTTTTCTTTCAAAATGTAGACTGTTTACATTTGAATCTATAATTAGGAATATATTTTTTTTTTTTGGGGTACTAAGTTACTTTTTTTTTTTTTTTTTTTATCTTAAGAAGAAAATCCTAAAGTGTGTATATATAATATAAAATTCTCATAACAAATGTTACGTAAGCGACTTTCTCATGACTGATGATATTACCATAACATTTTTAAAGTCATACAGATTAATTTAGGTCTAGCAACATCTAAAGGGTTAATTAAATTGGTTAAATTACATGATACAGCATGAGTTGACATGGTTAGGAGGGGTCTTGGAGGTACCATTTTTAGGAACTTTTGATTTTTTTGTCAAAAGTTACTAGTTGTATTTTTGGTGTGTTTGGTGAAGTAAATAATAATTTTTAATAAATTTTAACAACTTTTTACAATTTTCGGATGTTTGGTAAAATTTTTGGTAACTTTTAACTTTTTAGTAGCTTTTGGTAATTTTTAAATTGAGAAGTTACTATAACAAGTAAAAAAGTGACAACATTTGGTATTTTGCTAAACACCCAAAGAGCAAAACTTGATATTTTTCTGTTAGAAATTGTGATGCCAAATGCTATCTAGTATTTATAAAATTACATATGAATTAATAAATTTATATGCTGGTATAATTAACATCTGGGATGATAATTAATGAAACTTGAAAATTTTAATAATCAAATAAAAATAAAAGTCCTAAATTTTATTTTATTTTATTTAAAAAAAAGACATAATTATGAAATTAGTAAAACAACAACTTTTTATTGTATCTTCAATAACACTAGTTAAATGCGTTTAATGTGAGTTGTCCCATTTTTATAAGTGAATCAAATTTATTTACGCCATGTCGTGTTTACAAGTCACTTCAGGCGTTGGTAGCTCGGCATATAGTCATAATATTCAATTGTTTAAGTTTTTTTTTTATTTTTATTTTTGTTGTCATTTTTTTCTCTCCCTCTTTCTTTTTTAAATAAAAATTGAAACTGCATATGAAATTCAACTTTGTTCACAACAATTAATTTTTATTTTAATTAGTAAAATATTTAATTTTATTGATTTTAAAAAAATTAGTTGAATTTAATAAAATATATTTCTGATAAATTTAATTAAATCAACTCGAAACTTCACGAACAAACTCGATAAAATAATATATATATATATCCACGTACTTGCTTCCATACCCGGTTAAATTTTGATACACTTCCCATTTAATTTACTGAATTAAGTGAGTGGAACCTGCTAGCAAAGACCTCGTAAATAAATATAATTTTTGTAAACAAAGAAATTTAGAAAAATTTTACGAACACAGACGTAGCATAAAAAATATATAACCTATTAAAGAGTAGTTTCATTACAAAAATATTATCATCACATATTATTTATCGGTCTTTCTAGTAAAACAAAGAAATTAAAAATATTTTTTCCTGCATAAAAATATAAATAATGTATTTTTATGTTATTTTTTATTAAGAGTTACTGGTCCGTGAATTATTATTAACATAAAAAATTATTTAAATATTTTATTTTTTAATCCCGACTTGGCTTGGTTTAGGGAAAAAAAATTAATTTTTTTTCTTTTTAGCTTATCTTCTCTTATATGAGTTATTGTTCCCACAAATTAATTTTTTTTTGTTCGTTGATTTTTAGCCATGTTAATTGCTTTTATTAAAAAAATATTTAAAAAATACTACCTAATAAAAATTAACGTACCTATAAAAAATCAATTTTTTAAATGTGCTTTTTCTAACTTGTACATGAATTTTTTTTGATTTTTTATAATTTTTTTGGATAAGAATAATATAACTAAAAATTATCGAATAAAAAATATATTTTAGGAGGCGTTTGGAATGATAAAAAGTGAGATAGTTTATGAGTTCATAATTCGTACAGTGAGAGAAAAATTAAATAGTTCTTAGAAGCTTTTAAAAATTTTTAAAATTATTCAGTATTTTTTAACACCAAACGCACCTTTAATAAAAAAATTATATAAAACGAAGATAAGTTAAAAAAACAAATAATAATAAATTCTTTATTTCAAAATCAAACTTTTTTTTTCTTTTTCTTTTTTTGACAACTCAGAGTGTCTGGATCAACGCATCTCGACTAACCTCTAAAATCTAAAAATTAATGGCCAGCAAAACTTTTAGTTACCTTGATGAGACTTGTCTAATCTTTGAGGTTCTAAAATTCCCTTCAGTAGTTTTGAAAAAAACTCAAATTAGTGAATTTTGAGACGCAAATCTAATATCTTATTAGTTAAGCTAATCACAAGTTTCTAGAAGCGAGCCTAATTAAATTTTAGATAAAGCAAGTTCTAACGTAGGCTATATTAAGTGGGTGTTTTGAGTGATAAAATGTGAAATAAAATAAGATAAAATATCAGTTATAGTCCATGTAATGAGATAGAAATGGAACAACTTTTAAAAATTTTTTATAATTCTAGAGATTTTTAGAAAATTTTGGCACACCAAACGTAACTTAATTAGTCAAAGCGAAGCGGACTCGATGATTGAAACCTAAGAAATAGTGGGAGAAACGTACAAATGGGCTGGAGGAGATGAGGTACAAATGGTCCGTGTCAACTGTGGTGCCGAAAACTTCCTGGCAACTTCCCGTTTTGCGGAAATTAACATAAATAGATACAGGAACCCCAGAAACAGTATATATAGAGAGAGAGAGAGAGAGAAGCTTAAATGCCAAATTCAAAGCTGCATTCCAGTAAAATAATGGGTGTCAAATTGGCTTCCCAACCCACCATTTGCATCCCAGCCATGCCCATCTACTTTCTCTTTATAATTCTCTTGCACTGTGGAACCATTTCGGTAGCACAAACGAAAAGCACAATCAATATTGGTCTGATTATCAACCTTGGTTCTCGGACAGGTAAAGAAGTGATAACAGCTATGGAAATCGCAGTTCAAAACTCCAACAACAACTCAAAGGATTACGTGTTTTCTATCCATCCTCGAAACTCCGGTAGCGACCCACTTCATGCAGCAAGTGCGGGTTAGTTTTTCTTTTTAATTCTCACGCACGAACATATAATATATATATATATATATATGTTTACGCATGAAAGCTTTTTTGGTTGGGCTGCATAGGCATTATCTGTCACTAAATTAGAAATTATTACCCTACTTTCATCGATTGTCCATCAAGTGCGTAGTCTCCCAAAGTCGGAGTAAGGGTCCTACCCCATCCAAAAGCTCCCACGTGGATATATAAGTGGACCAGGTGATTCTTATTTATTCTGGTATTATTTAAATGTTTTAATTCCATCACAAGTCACTTATGATGGTCCAAAATCATTATTGTAATCCTCCAGGGATTAGGAATGGAAATATTTCAAAATTTAATTAGGAATTTTTATTAGATAGGAAACTAGAATTGAAGAACCTTGGGAGGCTCACTTTGCTCCCGCATAGAGATATGTCCAGCTCTAGGGGTGCGCATGCCTACTTAAACCCAAATAATTCGATTCAACCTCTTGTGTTTGAAAGTATTTCTCTCTAAAAATTAATTTAATTTTAAAATAAAGAATTAATAATTGATTTAATTTGAAAATGAAGAATTAATTGATTTGACTTGACAAATAAAATTTAGTATTTAGAATTCATTTTAAATTTAAGAATTAAATTAATTTGATTTAAGAGAAATATTAAATTTTACAAAGTAAAAAATATGATAAATATAATATTAGAATAAATTTGTGGTTTAAGAAAATAATAAATTCTCATTAAATTCTATTATTTAGGATTACATTTCAAATGATATACAAATTTTAAAATTTAAGTTATAAAATAAAATTAAATCTGATTTATAAGATTTTATTTTAAATTCAAACATAAGAGTAGTGGAAATTCTCATCAAATGAAATAAATCTCATCTAATCCACGGTATCCGCAATTCCCAATGAAGTGTTAAGAAATTCAAAATGAGTGTTTAGATATTTTTCAAATAGCTTAAACCCCTAGGATACTTTAAAACTAAAAAAGTTTAAATATAAAGCTGAAAAAAATTTAAAAATTGAATTATAAAAAGTATATGCTATATTATTTAATATTAAAAACATAATTTAGAGTATAAAAAAATTATCTCATTCATAGGTAACTTGTTAATTAACCTATTTTCTTTAATGAGATGTTTGTTTTGGGGCGGGGTTAAATTTTACTGAGATAATTTTTACCTTCTATTTATCAGTTTGGATGACAAAAGTAATAATTATTCTAAATTAACAATTACTCCCATATGTAGTAAATTTTTACCCTAGGAAAGAGGTGTGCAACAAGAGTTAATGGAGAAATTTTACACTTTTCTCATTACCTGTGTAAAATATCTCTTTACCCTATATAAAATCTTAAGCATCGTTTTCCTTTAAATAATTATATAAATATTATAAATAATAATTTATTTAATCAATCTAAAATTTATTAATTATTAAATTATTTTACCAAAATAATATTTAATAAATAATAGTTTATTATTAAAATATATTTTTTTTATTTATAATAATACTATTGAAATATTAATTTATGACTAAAATCATTTATTTTCTCAAATTAAAATTAATTTTTAATAAATAATAATGACTAATTAAAATAATTTATTTTATTAAAAAATTTTATAAAATGAAAATTATGTCTCATAAATATAATTTACAAGATTATGTGTTGTATTAATATAATTTATTAAAATCATTAATTTATTTAAATAAAGTAAAATTATTTGTTTTATTAAATTATTTTATCAAAATAAAAATAATTTTTAACAAATAATAATTCATTATTAAAATTAATTTAATCTGCTATAAAATAATAATATTTTTATTAAAAATTATTATTTTAATAATACTTTTTTTATTAAAATAAATTATTATTGAAATAACAATGATTATGGAGATTTATTTTATTATAACATTTTATTAAAATTAAATATTGGCTTTTACTCTTAGTTAATTTATCCTCATTCTAAAAATAATTAACTTTTACCACTTCAAAATTTTTAGCATTCCAAATATAATATAGTTATTACTGGGTAATATTTACTCTCTTATTTCAAATATAAGTATCACAAACTTGTTAATCTAGTAACTATTACTACGATAACAATTGCCCCTAATCTCTTACCCTCAAATTTTTTAACCCATACCAAACATGTCCTAAATGGGTTAACTGGTTGGATTTGAGTTGACTCAACCCCCAATCAAAACCCAACTCGCACCACCGCCTAATATCTACACGAGCTTCTTGGCTTTTAATCAACTTCTTCTTCAGGCGTAAACCGCATAAAAATTATTGTTTTTCATTCAAAGTTTGAATAATAGCTTGGTTTTGGGAACTATTAGTTCAATTTTTCTTTTTTTTTTTTTTTTTTACGTCTTAGATTTTTTTGTCCTATATAATTTGTTTTTCATCAAAGTTTGACTTTTGCTTTTTAGTTGGTAGCTTTTAGGAATATGTTATTAACATTCATCAAAATTGCAAAAAAAAAAAAAAAAAAAAAAAATTAAAAAAAAATTATGTATAAAATAAAAAAAATTAGCTTTACAAAAAAATTCATATGTTTTTATTTGGAAGTATTTTTTAGTGGAGGTGAACAACGTGTTTAAATGGTAACAAGTAACCAAAAAAAAATTAAAATTTATTAATAAGAATTATATATATACTAAAACGGACAAAATTTAAGCTAATGATTGCCAGTGGCAGAAATAGGAAAAGTAATGAACTGGGGTGGAGATGACCTAAAAATTTTGGAGCCTAAAGAAATATATTGTTTTTGGTAAGTTATAAAGAAATATTTGATAATACCTATCTAAAATTGATAAGTTTATCTTAAAAACTAATAAAATTAGATAAATGGTAAATGATGATAAAGGATAAAAATAAGTTTACCTAAAAAAATGACAAGGTCTATTCAAAACTGAATAAACGATAACTGGTACAAATAAGTAAAGTTAGATAAAAATAATAAATGATAAAAAAATTATATTTAAAAAGGTGATAAGTCCTTTGTAAAAGAAATGTATGAAGTTGAATAAAAAAACAAAGAAGCTAAAGTTGGATAAACGAAGAAAATCATTTTTAAGATTTTGATGATAAATATTTGTTGAAAAATTTTAAATAAAATGTGTAAATCAGAGACAATTGGATTGAGTGGGTAAGTAAGAATAAATGAGGTAGTAGGATAAAAGAAAATTTTAATAAGGTCAATATTAAAAACTATGTGTAATATTTTTTTTTTAAAAAAAAATAAGGGAGAAATTGCTTGTATTCTACCATAACCATCTCCACTAGGGATGTAAACAGGTAGGGTACTGACTAATTAGTTAATCTCATTATCAAACTCGTTTATTTTTTTTTACTCATCATTACTGTCTCAAACCCGTTTATTTTTTTAATTGAAATCCCAAACCCGTTCCATCTCAAACTCGTGAAACCCGTCCTAAATCCACAAAATTTATTTATGTTCAATTGGTCAAATTATTTATTAAGTATTCGTTAAATACTCGATTTGAGATAAAAATAAAAAAATTAGTAAGTAATAAAAATGTTAAATTTATTAAATTGAACAAATTAAATGATAAAAGGACCTCCAAGTTTCTTTTTTTTTTTTTTTTTTTTGAGAAGTAAAAGAAATCTACTATAAATAGTAGAAGTAATATATAAAATTCATATGGGTATACTCCTAGAACAGTACAATAGAAATTACAGTTCATAAATGACTTTTAAACCCAATGTAAAACAATCTATGACATGTGAATAAAAATATATTATATATTAGGGAAAAATATATATTATATACTATGGTTATTGATATACCACATTATATATTATGGCAAAAATGAACGAAATTCCATAAATAGCCTTGACTTTAGAATTCCAAAAATTTTATTTTAGGAATAAAATTGTAAATATATAAAATATATATTATATTTTATTTTATTTTGTTAAACAGTATTTAACAGATACCTGCGGGTATCGAAAATCGAGTATCCCATAAATATAAACAAGTATTAGGTACTGAGTATTGAATACCTTACAAGTAAATTTCAAACCTGTCCTAAACCCGCACGGGTATTAATTTTCAATACTAAATCCGTCTCAATCTTATTAAGGTATTTCTCAATGAATTTTTATTAGGGTCTATCAGATTGATATTTCCGTGTACTCGTCCCATTGATATTCTTAATCTCCACCCTTGATGATTGCGAAACCACCTCGATAACTAAAAAGCAAGAAAACGAATTAGAAGAAACAAAAATTATACGGTGTACTTTTATTAAATGGGAAAAAAGAATATACATAAATCCTTCTGGCTTACGTATAACTCCTGTTCTTAATGGCATTATATTGTCATATGTAAACCATAGTGTGAGATAGTTTGAGTTCAGTTACAGTGCTTTTAGATTGTAACTTTAATTATTTGGGGGGGAGGGACAAATTGCGAAGGAAAGATGAGTTCTTACAATTAAAACACCTTGGAAAATGTACATTAATGTAAGTTATTTGATCTTATAATTATTCCCTAAATATATATTGAACATACCTATTTGTATCATAAAATTATTCCCCAAATATATATTTAATGAGTAATGTTATTCTCTATATATAAATAAATTTAGTAACTTTTAATAGAAGAATATATGTAATAAACTTAAAAAATTTACACATATGAATATTAGAACACTAAAATCAAAAATAAGATTCATACATGTATTTATCGCAACCATATGGATCCTTTAGTATGAATGATGAGCACAAGATTTGCAGCGGATGACTAGGGCTTCCACTCATTCTCTTGTTCACAATGACGGCTCTCAATGGGACAGCCAAGGCACTAGGGTTTTCAATATTAAGAGTGGAGTGGGGACTTAGCCAATATGTTTATTTATAGACTCTAATAGGGCCCTTCCATTATGAGCTACTATTAGATTCAATGGCCTACACTAAGCCGTCCAACTATATCTTATTAAGTAGGTGTGTATGGGCTTAACACTAAATTGGATCATAACAAATAAAGCCCAAATAATTGTCTCATTATAACTGTATTATATTCAGTCTTCACCAAATAATTAATGGAAGCCCAATAATATTCTAACATTCTCCCACTTGGGCAACATTAATTATGAACTCAATAGACTGAATAGTAAAAAACTCATAGGTGGCCACAAATAACACTAATACAGTTGAGACCACACCTTTCAACACAATTCAGTCCAACAAGATTACTAATATTGAACCATAGCGGTATATATGTCCTTTATTGACATAAAACCTTCTGTGATTACAAATATTAATAATAATGTTGACATGAATTAAGATATAGTAGTGTAGCAAGTAATAGTTTTCTCATATGATCCAAAAATTTATACTATTACTTGTCGGTCCTCTCACATATGATTTCTCTATTACACATATGCCTCAATTATAGGCTACAGGAAAAAATCCATAAATTAAATTATAACTCTATTGTCTCTATATCACACTTGAGACATATTATAATATGTATATCTCCAATAATCTCAATGAGATATACTAAGTCATAAACAATAAAACTCAAACTATGACAATTTTATCATATCTCAAATGCACATAAAATAATGATAATAATCAAGAATAATAACGCCATTAAAAAGTGATAAAATCAAAAAATTTGTTCACAAAAACAATGCCAAGCCAATATAGTGATGCAAATTAGAACTCTCCAACTAACCAAGTACATCAAAAGATTCTAGAACACCCATATCATGAACATGCTTATTAAAAATGATAGGTCTCAATCCCTTAGTTAATGGATCAGCTATCATAGCCTCTGTATTGAGATGCTCAATCATATCTCCATTCTTCACATGATCTCTAATAGTAAGATACTTTATCTCAACATGCTTCAATCCACCAGAACTTTTATTATTCTTAGAAAAGAATACAGCAGCGCTATTATCACAATATATTTTCAAAGGTCTTGGAATAGATTTTACCATCATAAGCCCTAAAATAAAATTAGTCAACCAAACAGCATGTGTTACCCCCCATAGCATGCTATAAACTCTGCGTGCATAGTGGATGAAGCTGTAAGAGTTTGCTTAACACTTTTTCACGAGATTGCTCCTCTAGCCATCATGAAAATATAACCAGATGTAGACTTCAAGTCATCTGGGCAACCAGCAAAATCTGAATTTGAGTAGCCAACTATATCAAGATGCTCAACTCTTCTATATGTCAACATGTAATTTTTGGTTCGCTGTAAATATCTCAAAACCTTCTTAGCTGCCACCCAATGATCATGTCCTGGATTAGAAAGGAACCTACCCAGAACACTCACAGCATATGAAATATCTGGTCTTGTACAAACCTGAGCATACATTAGACTACCAACAACACTAGAATAGGGCACATTTACCATATTCTCTTTCTCAACATCATTCTTAGGGCACTGTTTCTTACTGAGTTTATCACCTTTCACAATGGCTACTTCTCCAGGTCTACAATTTTGCATATTGAACCTCTTGAACACTCGATTACTATAGGCTATTTGAGAAAGTCCCAACAACCCACGAGACCTATCTCGTTGAATTTCAATGCCTAAAACAAATGAAGCCTCTCCAAGATCCTTCATATCAAAATTCTTAAATAATAGCTCTTTAGTCTCATATAACAAGCTCAAATCACTGCTAGCTAACAAAATATCATCAACATATAAAACAAGAAAGATGAATCTACTCCCACTGACCTTAAGATAAAGGCATTGATCTATCTTATTTTCAATGAAACCCAGAGAAGTAATTATTTGATCAAACTTCAAGTACCATTGGCGAGATGCTTGTTTAAGACCATAAATAGACTTTTTCAACCTACATACAAGATGTTCCTTACTGCTTTCAATAAAACCTTCAGGCTGTACCATAAAGACTTTCTATCTAAAACACCATTTAAAAATGCCGTTTTCACATCCATTTGGTGTAACTCTAAATTATAATGAGCTACCAAAGCCATAATAATACGCAGAGACTCTTTAGTTGACACAGGTGAAAATGTTTCACTATAATCAATACCTTCTTTCCGAGTGAAACCCTTAGCCACTAATCTTGCCTTGAATCGCTCAATCTTTCCTCGAGAATCCCTTTTGGTTTTAAAAACCCACTTACAACCAACAGGCTTGCAACCTTCAAGAGGTTCTACAAGATCCCATACTCCATTATTAGCCGTAGATTGCATCTCTTCATTCATAGCATCCAACCACATACCAGCCTGCGAACTAGTTACAGCATCAGTGTATGTTACCGGTTCAACAATATCATCATGATCATAACCAGTTTCCCCAAGAAAAACTACATAATCATCAGAGATAGCAGAACGCCTCTGTCTAACAGATCTTCTCAATGGCACTTCTATTGGAAGTTCTTGAGGTTGATTAACCTCATCATTTGGTACTGTAGTCGCATCTTGTTGAGGAACAATTTCCTCAATAAGTGTGGGTGCGGTGCAGGGGGTGCGGTTTCACGTATTACAGGCAAAGGAATAGACACAATTTCTTTCTCCTGACCCACATCAACAAATTGATCACATTTAACATCAGCAGCATCAGCAACATCATATTCAAGAAACTTTGCTGTCATAGACTCAACAATTCTAGTACTGCGTGTGGGGCAATAGAACCTATATCCCTTAGATCGTTCTGGATAGCCAATGAAAAAACAACGGGTTGATCTAGGATCAGTGGTTTTCTCAAAAGAGTTATAAATCCTCAACTCAGTTGGACAGCCCCATACTCGAAAATGATTCAAACTGGGTTTCCTATTAGTCCATAATTCAAAAGGTGTTTTGGGACAGATTTACTAGGAACTCGGTTAAGGATATATAAGGCGGTTTTGATTGCTTCACCCCAAAAGAAAGTAGGTAGGTTAGAACGGCTCATTATACTCCTCATCATGTCTTTAAGAGTACGATTACGTCTCTCAACAACACCATTTTGTTCAGGACTCTCAGGCATAGTATATTGGGCAATAATCCCACACTCTTGTAAATATTTGGCAAACGGCCCATATGCTGCCCAATATCACCATGTTTGCCATAATATTCACCCCCGCGGTCAGATCTCACAAATTTGATAATTTTTTTCAATTGTTTTACAACCTCAATCTTAAAAATTTTAAATTTTTCAAAAGCTTCTGATTTTCTTTTATCAAATAAATGTAACCATAACGAGAAAAGTCATCAATAAAAGTAATAAAATATTTATTACTACATAATGTGGGAGAATAGGGTCTACTGATGTCAGTATGAATGATTTCTAAAAGATCTGAACTACGAGTTGCACCTTTATTTTTAACTTTGGTTAGCTTACCCCTAATGCAATCAACACAAGTCTCCATATCTCCAAAATCAAGAGAAGGAAGAATGTTATTTTTAATTAATCTATCTATCCTTTCTCTAGATATGTGACCTAAACGCTTATGCCACAAAATTGAAGACTTTTCTTTGATTAAGGGTCTCTTGGGTACTACATTTTCAGTACTCAAAGAAGCATACACACTATTAGAGGCCAAACACATTTGATATAAATCATCATTCAAAATACCATGACCAAGAAGTTGAGAATTTAAAAGTAATTCAACCTTTCTATTTCCAAAACTAAAAGAATATCCCATTTTGTCTAATAAAGAAATAGAAATCAAATTTCTTCTAAAAGTCGGTACATAAAAAGTATTCTCCAAAATAAGCTGAAAACCAGTTTCTAAATTTAAGCAGACAACTCCTATGCACTCAACATCAACTTCAACATTATTCCCTACTCTTAGCTTGGCCTCTGACTTATTTGGTTTCCGTTTGTTTTGGAACCCCTGCAAGGTAATAGCAACATGAATGGTAGACCCACTGTCAAGCCACCAAGAATTAATAGGAACATTAACTAAATTAGTTTCAAAACAAACAAGGGCTAGTGGATTACCATTTTCTTTCTTTTTTTTCTCTAACCAAGTAGTAAACTTTGTGCACTCGCTCCTTTTATGACCCACTTTATTGCAAAAGAAACAGTTGACATCTTTCCTAATGGCAGCCTTAGGACCTCCCACCTTATGTGTCTGACCTGTACTATACCTTTTGGGATCCTGGACCCCCTTACGAGTATGATGATTAGGTTTTTTCTGGTTCCTTTGTTTCTTATGAAAATTGGGTTTAGGTTTGGATATAGGGAAAACACTCTCACCTTTCTCCTTTTTAACTTTATCTTCCTCAGCAACACATTTGGTGATAAGCTCATTGAGGGACCAGGTTCCATCATGGGTGTTGTAGGCAGTTTTGATATAGCTAAATTCAGTAGGTAAAGAATTGAGGGCATGGCTAACAATGAACTTGTCAGGAAGGGTGATCTGAAAGTTTTTCAGTTTGGATTGTATATGGACCATTTTGAGGATATACTCTCTAACCCCACTCACATTATTGTATTTCATACCCGTTAATTCACTTATTAGACTTCCAGCCTCAGCATTATTAGAGACTTGGATATATTGTCCACAGCAGTAAAGAATTCTTTAGCATTCTTAGTGTCAGGCAAACCACTAAGAAGGTACGTTTCATGGCAATCAAACTCAAACGGTTGGATTTTTCCCATCTAGCATAAAACTCCTTTTGTTCAACAGAACTCTCAGTTGTAGGTGTAGGTGGCTCATTCTCACGCAATGCCAAATCAATATCAGCAATTCCCAAGGCAAAATCAATATCTTGCTTCCATTTTTTAAAGTTAGAACCATTCAAAATTTCAATAGTAGTAGTATTGTTATTCACACCAATGCTAACTGCAAAACACAATAAGAATGCAACTAATTAATAAAGTTGGGCAATAAAATTATGCTCAAAATAAAATATGATTTAATTCTCATAAGAATCCAACACATCACTTACAACCCCCTTTGGGCAAGTTTACAAACATGTATTAGGATCTCTTTAAGTGAAGCTAAACAATGAGAATACACAAGTGTTTGAAACTTTAACTCCTTTGGGAGATAAATTTTCTACACTAGTGTACTTCTACTCAATACTTCACAAAAACTTTCAAAATTAAAATATACAGTCACCCCCTTTGGGTAGGTAATTGGATATAGTAATTTTCAGATATCCTAATTGCACAAAATATGAGAAAATTTTTATAAATTGTCATAAATAGACCACTTTGGTGGTAACCATCCATAACAATTCATAAAATCAATTTACTCAAGTTGGTTTTTTTTTTAAATATATATATATATATAAATATTTTAAATTGCCCAACACACAATTATGCATTAAACACATATATGCACTTTTGTAATCATCACAAATGGTGTGCTTTTATACACATAGGCACACAGATTACTAATATAATATTAGTTGCATTCTATTTTATTGTATTATTTTAATACCTAAAATAAATACTTAAATAAAAGAACACAAATATATATACTCAGTATATAAATAATCTATATTTACACATTTTCAAATAAAGATTTCAACTTCTGACACAAGAAGCCAAACGTTATCAATAAATAAATAAAATAAAACAAAACTGTTGAAAATTTTTATGTAAAAGTTCACAAACTTTGACCCTCAAGTCTATCAAGTAAAACGTGAAAAGACTTTTATCAAATATAAATTTCCAGTATGGAGCATTCCCTTGTAATTCGGCATATATATATGTATACACACACACAAGAGAGACCGAATCCTATGTGACTTTGAATTCAAAAGTAAAGCTAATTTGGATTTTGAATTTCAGACCCAATCTCATATGTATGTATATATGTATATATATATATATTTGTACTTTCCGTAAAAGCTTACAAAATCTCACGTAAACGGAAAATAGTGAAACTTGGAATCAAACAATTAAGCTCACGGTCTTCCTTTTTGCACGGTTTTCCGAGTTGCAAATTGATTGACTTTTATTAAGCTCATGGAATCAATTAAGTTGCGTCCCGTGCAACTTGGAATCAATCAATTTTTTTTTTTATTTCACCCAGTTACTAACAGTACTTTCAAACTATTTAAACAAAATAAACCAGCAGCAGAGACACGGAGAACGGCGCGGAAATAATTCTAAAATATTTAGATTTAATCTAAAATTTTAGAATTTTAGAAATTAAATTCAATAAAAAAAATATTATCTAAGATAGAAATTTAAATTTGATGCAAAATAGGGCAAAACAATGATGAGATCAAACAAAACTGAAATCAACATTTAGTAAAACTAAATCATAAAGGTTCTAAATTCATATGTGTTTGCCTCTGATACCACATGTAATAAACTTAAAAAATTTACACATATGAATATTAGAACACTAAAATCAAAAATAAGAATCATACCTGTATTTATCGCAGCCATCTGGATCTTTAGTATGAATGATGAGCACAAGATTTGCAGCGGATGACTAGGGCTTCCACTCCTTCTTTTATTCACAATGACGGCTCTCAATGGGACAGCCAAGGCACTAGGGTTTTCAATATTAAGAGTGGAGTGGGACCTAGCCAATATGTTATATTTATAGACTCTAATAAGGCCCTCCCATTACGAGCTACTATTGATTCAAGGGTCTACACTAAGCCGTCTAACTATATCTTATTAAGTAGGTGTGTATGGGCTTGACACTAAATTAGATCATAACAAATAAAGCCCAAATAATTGTCTCATTATAACTGTATTATATTCAATCTTCACCAAATAATTAATGGAAGCCCAATAATATCCTAAGATAGTATTCTCCGTATACATATGATTCGTACCATACCTTAAAATTAATTTATGTAATTGGGCACGAATATCCATATGCATGCAGCCCAAGAACTTATTCAAGTGGTGAAAGTGCAATCGATTATTGGCATGGAAATTTGGCAGGAAGCAGCGTTGGTAGCCGAGATTTGCGACAAAGCTCAAGTGCCGGCTCTTTCATTTGCACCCACTGCAATTGCACCGCCATTGCCACAATTGCAATGGCCGTTCTTGGTCCAAATGACGAGCAATCTTACCGAACAAATGAAATTCATTGCAAATATCACCCACTTCTTCAATTGGCGACGTGTCATAGTAATCTACGAAGTCGACAGATACGGCGGCGATTCCGGGATGTCCACGCGCTAGCCCAAGAGCTTCAGAATGAAAACTCAAACTCAAACATAGAACATCGTATAATTTTCCCGCCATTCACGTCTCTTTCAGACCCGGAAGAGCATGTCCGCGAAGAGTTAGCAAAGTTAACGAGCATAAGTCCCAGGGTTTTCATCATTCTTCAGATGTCTTTATCATTGGCGACACATTTGTTCAAAGAAGCGAAGCAAATGGGACTCTGGGTATAGATTCGGCATGGATAGTCACAGACATCATCGCGAGCCAGCTCGATTCCGTAACACTTCTGTTATCTCATCTATGGAAGGTGTCGTAGGAATCAAATCCTATTTTCACGAAGGCAATCAGCCTTTCAAAAGCTTCAGACGACAATTCAAGCAGTTTTCGGATCCGAGTACCCCGAGGAAGATAATTCTGAGCCCGGAATCCACGCCTTGAGAGCTTTTGACAGCATTAGTTCAATTACAAATGCGATAGACGGATTAGGTGGTAATATCAGCTCTCATCTTTGCTGCTTGAAAGCATTTTATCGAGCAATTTCACCGGTTTGAGTGGCAGCATTGGCTTCCAGAGTGACAGCTATTGGCTTCCAAAGTATTTTCAGTTGTGAATGTCATTGGAAAGAGGTACCAAGAAGTTGGTTTTTGGTCATCAACGTTTGGTTTCTCAGAAAAAAGTGGAGAAGTAAATGGACAGCTAACGATGACAAAAAACAAGGTTCTGGGAGATGGAATGACCTGGCCTGGAAAGCTTGTGAAGCGTGCCCCAAAAGGTTGGGCAATGCCTAGTCAAGCAAATCCGATGAAGATTGGAGTTCCTGGTAGAACTGCTTTTGACAAATTTGTGAAGGTGGTGGGAGTGAATCGTTTCTGGTTTCTGCATTGATGTCTTCTACAAGGTGTTAAATCTTGTGGAGAAGAATTACCCCCTGCCTTATGAATTTCATTCATACATGGCACCTATGGTGATCTGGTTGACCATGTCATCAACAAGGTAATGATCATGAGCTCTTAACTTTTTTAATACGGAGAAATTATTGATAAAGTGGTGAAGTAACATCCGCTTGTTAAAATCCTGTACTCTCAAAATTTTATTTATAATAAATTGGGGTAAAAATATATTTTAATATTAACAGGAAAAAAAGTAAAAATATAATGACGGCAAAATATAAGAAAAAAGTATAATTTATAAGAGAAATAATAAAATTAATAGAATTTTAAAATAATTTTTAAATCAGAGAGCCTTGTTTGGGTTTGACCATAATGCTAAATACTCTCATTAATTAATTTCTGCAATACAATGGACTCCCATTTATTGAAAAATATGAGTAAGGAGATACAAAAAATAATTCAAATTGAATTAATCAAATCTCCTAAGATTGTGTTTGGGATCAAGAATTTGTCAAAGGAAAAGAAGACAACAGTGATTCAAAATTGGCCTTATATTAGGTTTTAGATGGAAAATGAAATAGAAAGAGTATAAAATTTGATAAATTAAAAATAATTAAATTAATTTATTGGTAAATAACATTCTTTTTTTTATATATTTTCTAATCTATTAAAGTAAAGTTTTACATTTAGGATTTTATATTTTTTTTTCTTTTTTTGGTTCCATTATCCCTAAGTTTTTCTTTTCCCTCACTAATTCCCTAATCCAAACATACCCTAATTGATTATGGGCGAGGATTTTGAACGATATTACCATAATATTGATTGATGTGATCACTAGTAATCTTGTGTTTCTTTAACGTTATACCTCTCAAATCCAAGTTAAATATTTTTAATTGGATGACTTAATCTCATGAAAAACGTGTTGCTGTAAAGACTGCTTTCATGCAAATAATGATCATATAAATAAATACGACACAATAAATACGAAAAAAAAATGTGTTTATGCTTCTTTCTTCTTCTTCTTAAGTGTAAAAATATGTGTGCATGCATGTGTATACTTACTAAGATGATATTTCCTGCTTAATTAAGACCCTTTCTATTTTTTTTATCTGTAAGCTATAATCTCTTGTTACCTAACAATTAAAATCGTATTTTTATTATTATTATGGAAAAAAATTGAAGACATTGATGCTATTGTTGGTGATGTGACAATACTGGCGAATCGATCGAGGAACGTGGAATTCACTCAGCCATTTGCAGAGTCATGCTTGACCATGATAGTTACAGATGAAAACTGAAGATAAAACATGGATGTTCTTGAAACCTTTCACCGCGGGAATGTGGGCAGCCACTGGTGCCATCTTAATCTACACCGTTTTCATAGTTTGGCTTTTAGAGCGACAATCTAATCCAGAATTCAAAGGGCCGTGGAAGAATCAACTTGGCACTGCATTTTGGTTCACTTCCACCTCTCTTTTCTCCAAACAAAGTAAGTCACTTAAAGATCAGCAAATCATGAGTATCCATTCTATGAACTAATTGCTAGTCATTTTGGGGCATCATTTTGGTTCACTTCCACCTCTCTTTTCTTCGCTCAAAGTAAATCACTTAAAGATTAGCAAATCATAAGCATCCACTATATGAACTAATTACAAGTCCTTTTGGGGCGTGTTGGATTGAGGTGACTTAGGCGCTATTTGGAGGCCCAAAATTTTTTAAAATAGTCAAAAAGAAAAAGAAAAAAAAAAAAGAGGACTCCAAAATTTTTAATTTTTCAAATCAAATTCGTTACTATCACTTTTATATTATTTTAATACTAACTTTAATTAATTATTTATTTTTTGTTTCATAGTAACTAGCTGAGGATGTAGGCCCTAGGGAAGGAAATAAATCGATCTATTTGAGTTTGGTTCGAACTCGGTTGTAACTAAAACAAACATGAATCAAGTTAATTTATGATTCATTTATATTCGAGTTGAGTCTAGAAAATTCAACTTAAAAGCTCGTAAACCGACTTGATAAAATAAATATATATATATATATATATATTTACATTCTAATTCTATATTTTGTTTAATAATATTTTTATTATATTTTTATAATATTTTATTTATTATATTTTAAATTAAAATGACATCATTTTAATTTAAAACGAACTATTTGCGAGCTGAATTCGAGCCTAAATTTTGTTTTTATCGAGCAAAGTCGAGTTTATGCAAAAGTTTGAATCGAGTTTAATCTTAAGTTCAGTATAAATAGCTCGAGCCTCACTCAAATAAGTTAAATTTTTGATTTGATTCGACTCATTTCCACGCTTAATAACTCAATTTGGAGGAGCCCCCACCAAAAAAAAAAAAAAAAAAACTCACTTATGGTGTTTAGATATTTGGTAAAATATTAAAATTTGTCAACAATTTTACGTAACAAGTTTTCAATACACCAATTTTTTTGAGTAGTGAGAATCATAGTAGTCATTTTATTTAACCTAACTCAAAAGTATCAAAATTTTTTATCAAACACACAAAAATTTACTAAAAGTTATTAAAATTTTTGTTTATTTTACTAAACAACTAAAAGTTTACCAAAAGTTAGTAAAATTACCAAAAATTTTATTTATTTTACCACACATATTAAAAATTTCACCCACTAATTTTTATCAAAAATATCAAAAGTTGACCGAAAATTGAACATCCAAATGGGACCATAAACAGTAATTTCTTGTGGATGACAAGGCTTCCCCATTACTTAAGTTCGAGTAAGAAATCAAAACTGCAGCTCAACCTTTTAGGATTCAATAACCTTTTTCTCCACCTCCCCCCCTTTTTTCCCCCTTCATTTCTTATTTTAGTATTCAGTAACTTTTAGCTTGTTTTACTGCCATTGGATTGGAACATAAACGAAAATAATTAATAAATTTTAACGTTTTGCGCGTTAATAAATTATTATAATTTTTTTCTAGCAATTGAATGTTAAAATAAATCAAAAAGACTAAATTATATTTTCTTTTAAAAAACATTTAACTAATGGGGATAAATTTATTAATTCATGTCTTATAAAGAGTTCAGTCAGTCCTTTACTGAATTTTTAAATACCATATCAAATCTTGAAATCTTAGGCGACATTTAATTTGCATTTCTATTTTTTATTTATATGCTTTATGTTTGAAATTTTAAAAATAAAAAAATAAAAAATATATTTGATTTAATATTTTTATTTTTTTATTTAGAGATTTTTCTTATTTTTGGTTAAAAACGCTCAAAAATTTTTTTTGCCATTTTACATTTCATGTGCAAGTCTATTTTTTATTTTCTAAAATAAATTTTAAAAACACAAGTGATTAAATATGTTATGAACTATTTTTCTTAGTTTTAAAATATAAAATAAAAATAAATTTAAAACAGATATACAAAATTGTGCCTTGTATTCCGTAAATTGGAGAGAGTGAATGTTGTTGTTCCATAGCCACTCAATTTACTTTATCGGAGAACGTAGGAAAGAGAATAATTTTTAGGAAAATAAAAATTGTAGTTGTTTATTTACTCGAAAATTTTAAATTTTAGAAAAATATTTCATATTTTTATGAAAATATAAGAGAACAACTTTCACGATATTTTTTTGGAAGATATTTTCCAGAAGCAGAAGAGTTAAATAAATTTTTTGGAAGATATTTTCTCGAGGTGGGTCCTCTCTCTTTCTGTCAACAGTTAAATAATTTTCGAAGTTTTTATTATCAAACAACTTAATTTTTTTTAAAAGAAAAAACCTATAATTAGAAAAAATTTTATCAATATATGTATATATAATTTCCGATGAACAAACAGAATGTTAATCAAAGATCAACCTAAACATGAATATTCCAGCTGACTAGAGAACTTTTCATTCCAATTTCCTAGTATATAGGCAACCAAACTTAACATTCAAAAAGTATAGTTAGATACAAGGTATTTTTTTTCTTTTTTCTTTTTTCAAATGCAAACAATTCAATGTGTACTGTGCAGGGGAAAGGATTCATAGCAGCTACACACGAGTGGTAATGTTGGTATGGTTTTTCGTTGTTTTGGCCTTAACTTCAAGCTACACTGCAAATCTGTCTTCAATGCTCACAGTCCCCAGGCTTAAACCCAACGTCACGGATGTAGAGTGGCTAAAAGCCCACAACGCGCCGATTGGCTGTGATGGCGATTCATTCGTAAGGAATTACTTGATAGACGTCCTTAAATTCCAGCCAGACAGAATCAAGAATGTAAGCAAGGAGGAAAATTACCCAGATGAATTCAAGAATGGCAGCATCACTGCAGCCTTCCTCGAACTCCCTTATGAGAGAGCTTTTCTCCAGCACCACTGCCAGAAGGGATACAAAGGCAAGGAACTTCCTGATAGATTTGGTGGATTTGGATTCGTAAGTATATATAGAGATTTCATGGGTTTATTAATATCTTTGTTGAATGTAACATTCCCCCCCCCGGGAGGGCTTTTTTTTTTTTTTTTTTTGTTTTTTCCCCAACCAACAGAAAAAATTCATCTTGGTCTTCTCCGTGCAGGTATTCCAAAAAGGATCACCAATAGCAGCTGATTTCTCAGAAGCCATTCTAAACATGTCAGAGGACGGAACACTAAAACATTTGGAAGAATCTGGTTTGGTTACTCTACTGAGTGTTTAGCTTCCCAAACTATCTCAGAAACTGATAGCTTGAGCTGCAGGAGTTTTCGGGGTCTTTACCTTCTTTCTGCTCTCATTTCCACAATTTGCTATCTTCTATTCATCATTCAGCAGAACTGTAACAATCGCCGTGGAGCATATGCAGGTGATTCAACTGCAAATTATGATAAATCATGGAAAAAGAAGTTTGTTAATTTTGTGTCATACTTCTGTTTGCTGGACGATGAAGGGTCCAAGGGGAGCTCCAAACAATATTGGTCAAGCAGTGTCAGAAGGAAATGAGTTTCACTCTCTGAGGTTGGAAAGTATGAGATCTCCGGATTTCTCTGCAACAACTAGTCAAATTGAAATTAATGAATTAAGCATCAAGAAATAGTTTAAACACTTGCCATCTTCTATGTAGCAACTAATAGTACAGAATATTGTTGGGTTTAGGATAAAAAATAAGCCTCAAATCACATGAATGTATTGAATTGTAATTTGGGTTAGCTTCACAGAGAGTCTGTGTGAGCTCTCAATCCCTCTGGTTTGCAATTCTACCTCACCACCATTTAGACACTGCAATGTCCTAGGTTTTATTTATAAGCAAAATAAATCGTGTACAAACAGTACTAAACAACTTGCATGAATTTTTCAAAATTTCCAGCTCAAATTGCATGCAACTTACATTGTCCAGTTGTTTCTTAGTTGGGGGATTGTTCTTGAAGCTTCTAGTTCTCTCTTGCAGCTAGTTTTAGGTTGAATACAGATGGTGGAAGGTTGTGGAAACGTTGATATGAAAATTTCAAATTGGTTTTCTGAACACCCCCTCTCAATTTGTAATTTTCAGCTTCTTTTTAAATTTGTAGAATTTCTTGATTGTGACAATTTTTTTATGAGGATGTCTGCTGGTTGATTTTCTGGTTGTGGCTTCTCAATTGATTTGTCTCGTAGTTTCTTTACCTTGTAAACCCATTTTTATTTTACTGTCTTTATCTCTTTAGACTTTGGCACTTGATTCTGATTTAATTGATTCCTTTACGAGGTTAGAATCTTCTTTTACATATCCTTTCTCCATGTTGAGCTTTTGGTATTATTTGTTTACTTTTTTACATGGCAGATGGGCTTCAATTGTGTTATTAAAAAAAATATAAGTAATACTATATAATGATAAAAATTTGCAAGAATGATGCGGAAGATTTGCGTATCATTTAATAAATACAATAAATTCATAGGATTATATTTTATTTACAATTCTGCCAATGTCATATATTGGTAACAAATATGTGTGGTGAATGTTATGTCTCGATTAATTATTGAGATATACTTTAGGTTGGATGGGACTGAATTTTTGAAATTAAGGGCCTTCATTTTCAACGCCCAGATCCTTAATGATCTAGACAACAGCTACCTCTAGGAACCTCAACAAAAGAGTCTTCGGAACGGAATGTATTAATTAAAGATGCTTTGAATAGTAACAAAACAAAGGTTTGGAAATTTCATATTTTGAACACAATTTTATGGGATTTTGAACTGAAATTAAAGTGGGGTCCACATAACATTATAAATAGATTCATATTAAAAAAAAGATTTGACCCGAAGACATTCACTCCCTAGCCTCATTTGGTCTGTGCCACACACACCAATCCCTTAATATGTGCAGCGGTAAGTCGCAGACTAACGTAGTGACAAGTTGCGGATTTGTGCAGCGATCGGACCCACAACTAAGAATTAGATACAGTTCGTCTAGTTAAGAAGATCCGTTCTACTAACTTTACTATGCCTTGTGTCCGTGGTTGGTCCCAAGAGTTATTAGGGAGAGGATTTAAACCTGAGAGTTTTGGGTTTAAGCCGCTAACTCTTAGACGAAAGCCAACTCACCTAACTCTTTGGGGTTAAATGGATTTATATTAGAATTAATAGAGTTACATATGAATATCAATTGTATATATTCACTTATTTAAAACTATGAATTGTGTGAATGGAAAGGATCCGGAGTGTTAGTTTTGAAATTCAGATTCCAAAAGTTAAATCTCATCCGTTCAATTCTTGTTAAATTGATCAAATTGATCTAACGGTCAAATTTAAAAATAATAACCTTTTAAAATTTAATGATTTAAAGGGTAAATCAATATATATATTAAAATTCAAAAGGGTAAATGATTTAAAGGGTAAATCAATATATATATTAAAATTCAAAAGGGTAAATATTTTTTTGAGAATCTCTAAAATTAGAAACCCTAGGAAGAAGAAGATAAATTCTCTCTTTCCTCTTCTCCTTGTTTTCTCTCACCTTCACCGTCGACTTTGTAGTAGCTTTCAACCTCACAACGCCTTTCTCTCTCTAACACACCTACATATATAATATAATTATATATAAGATACCCAGTAAATTATTTTCATATTTCTTCTTTCGTTTGCTTATTTGTTTTCTGCATCAATCGCGAAGACTAAAGGCCAAGCTTGGAGCAGGCAAAGGTGAAAAGGAATAACCCCATTGAGAGATTGAATCAAGTGGGCTGTTTGATGATGATGTTGATATGAGAGAGAGAGAGAGAGAGCGAGAGAGAGAGAGAGACTGAGACTGATGAAGATGGCGGGAAAATTTGGTTGACTAAACTAATTGGTTTACGACGAAATGTAATTTTTTTAACATAATTAATGATTTACCTTTTAAAAAAATAAAAATTTATGTTTTTAAATTTGACCGTCAAATCAATTTTTTAATAAATAAATAGACGATATTTAATTTTAAGAGTCTGAATTTTAAAATCAACTTCAGGTCTCCCAAATTTGAATGGAACATAGCTTCAAACTGTGTATATACCTTGGTAAATGATATTTGAATTAATTTTTTAACATCACATTTAAATTTTTAAATTCAAATTTTTCTAACGATAAGAAGTATTCAAATTACAACAAAAAAATTTGAATTTCTCGCCAAATGTCTATTTGTACATGACACAACTAGAAGCATCTATTGCCTATCTGGTACGTTCGTTCACAAATAATATATATACTTTTAGTCTTTAGGTGTGTCTGTTCAGAACAACATCAATGCTTCGAACCACTAATTAAATTGAATTAAGCATTTCCAATTTTTTTCTTTTTTTTTTAATCATTAAACTCAAACTTAGCACTTAATAGCTTAGTTTCTAATTTTAAGCTCAAAACTTTTAAACTTATTCGTCAATACTTCGAAAAGCTTCCCAAATAGCCCGAGATGTTTCTGAAGCCATATTCTACAACTATCAGAAAATGGGATGCTGGAAAAACTGGAACACAACTGGTTTTGAGTGTTTCATTGATAGTAGTTTCAGTATAAATAGCTTAAACTCCAGGATTTTCGGGATGCATTGACTTAAACCAGGACTTTGTTTTAGTCAATTTTCAAACTTTTATTTATTTTTTTGCCTGTGTTTAGATGAGCTTCAATTGTGTTGCAAAACATGTACGATGGATCTTCTATCTCAATTGTGGAGATAATCTTGAGGTTGGTAGGGACAAGGTCAAGCTCAATGAACAGTAGCACAGACAGATCATGCATACAGAATCGAGCATTTGGGCCGGCAAGCTAAATTTTCAAAACTAATTAAAGGCCTTCATTTTCAATGACAGATCCTTGTGACCCGGAATGCAGCAACTTCTAGGAACCTCAACGAAATAGACTTCTTAGAGTGGAAAGGTACTAATTTAAGATATTTCATAGTAGTAACAAAGCAAACATTGAATGCTTTTTATCTTATTTGTTGGACTAATTGGGGGGGATCGTCGGAAGTAATGATCAAATCAAGATATGAAGGAAAGAAGAAATATAGTATAACCTAATGTAACATCATGATAAATAATAAGGGTGAATTTATTAGTCTTGGATTAAGACTTTTAAGACTTAATGTCAGTCAACTTTTTAGACTAAATAAATTGGTAAGTGAGTGCACTCTATATTAAGTAAACTTAACTATGAAATAACTTATCAAATTCCCCCCCTTGTTTTTTTTTTTTCCTTTTGATAATAACTAAAAATGTGACGTAGAACATGTGGAAGAAGAATCATTAAAGTTTTAAGATAAGTTAAATAACAAAAGAAATTGGAAATGGTAGCAAAATTAATTAAGAATTTTGTATTCTTAATTTTTATAAATTTAAGGTCGCATTCATGTTGATTTAATGGCAACATGTCGTATTAAAAAATAATATCTCGCTTAACGATTTGTCACAGCTAACAATACTAGTTAAAATTAGAATCTAATTTTTTTTCCTTTTTGAGTGATAATTAAAATTAAAATCTTGTCGTTGCTTATAGTTGATCAAGTCAATAGCTTGTGGAGGTAGACAATTGAGGTTATATTGAATACATACACTTTCGCAGAGATTTCACCACGCAAGTGATTAACATTGGCGCAAGTGATTAACATTGACAAGGACAATTGGGAAAAGTCTAATGAAAATATATATCGGAAAACGTGTAAATATCTAATGTTTTACGTTGAAAAATTATACTTTTTACAAAAATTTATTATCAAAATAACATAATAATTAATGACATTTGTATGATAAAGATATATGTTAGTGGATTATTATTTTAGAAGTGATAAATTTATATATAAACATTATATCATTCTAACAATGAAATCTTATCATAAGTTTCTATTTTGAGTGTCAAATTTTGGTACAAAAATAGAAAATAAGTAAATTTTGGTTTGTTAGAAATTTGGTGTGTTACTCAAAAAGTTTAAAAATAAAAGTTGGTAAAAATTGAAGAAATTAAATAAAAATTGGAGAAATTTATATATAACCATCATATTATTCTGACTATAAAATCTCACAATAAGTATTTGTTTGGAGTGTCAAAATTTTGGCATAAAAATAAAAAATAGGTAAATTTTGAATTATTGACAACAGTTGTTAACTCGAAAAATGGAAAAGAGGTTGGTAACAATTGAAGAAATTTAGTAAAAATTGGATAAAGTTGAAAAAGTTAGATTTTTTGTATGGAGAATGTTGATAAAGGTTGAAAAATTTAAATAAGTTTAAAATTTTATCTAAATTTGACACTTCAAACGCACACTAAATTATGTTAGAATAGCATCACTCTTCTATAATTTACACCCAAATTTTATTATAAAAAAAGTTAATGAAAAATTCTCCACTAAAAATCAATTTTACGTTGCAATAAAATAGAAACATAAAAATTTAGGATGTGTTTGATATACTGGAGAATGCTGAAAAATTTTGAAAATTTTTAAAAGTTGTTTATTTTTTATCTCACTACATGTCAAATTTGGATAAAAATTTAAACTTTTTTAAATTATGTTAGAATAGCATTGTTCTTCTATAATTTACACCCTAAATTTTTTTTATAAAAATAGTTAATGACAAATTCTCTAATAAAAATCAATTTTACGTTGCAATAAAATAGAAATATAGAAATTTAGAATGTATTTGATATACTAGAGAATGCTGAAAAATTTTAAAAATCTTTAAAAATTATTTATTTTTTTATTTCACTACACAAATGTCATTAATTTTTTTATGTTTAATTACTTATATTTTTTTATTTTTATTTTCTGTTATTGATTTTCTTCTAAAATGATAACTGAAATTATGTTTCGAAATACAATTCGTTTATAGTAATTAATTTTTATTTAAATAAATTAGTTAATTTTATTAAATTAAAAAATAATAATAATATATATTTCATATTTTTATTAAAATAATTACAGTTTTATATATTTATAAAAGAAGAATTTTAACCCCAACCAACTAATTTATTTCTTACTCCCCATAGGTTTAAGAAAATTACAACATTCTCCTCAAATTTGAAAAAAAAATCTTTTTAAATATAACCAAACAAAAAAATTAATCTTTTTAAATATAATTAAAAATAACAAAAATTTCAAGTCATTAAATTTAAATAACAAACTAAATTTATCAAATAAAAATATCTAAATTAAATAAGAAAAAATCTGGATTATTACAATTTCCACACTCTGGTTTTCTAGCCGGAAACAGAGGCTTGAAATTAAGTTTTAATAGCTCTCTATCAAGGAAAGTATACCAAAAAAGACTTTTCAAAACTATTCAGTTTGTTTGGATGTGGAATTGAAGGTGAAGAGCAGCCTGTTGGAAGTTTCTATTAAATGTGACTGCAAGGAAGTAAAATCCATTAAATTCTGATGAAGGAAATATTGGCAGAACAAACAAGAAAAGTGTATTGCAATGTAGAGAAAAAAAATTGTATATCATTTGATTTATTTGTCATTTGATGTGGGAAAGGAGATGGAGGAAGAAAAGATATAGGTGGGGAAAAAAATAAAAAATCACTCCATGATAATATATATATTATTTAATGAAATAGAGACTGCTGTGATGTTTATCATAAATGTAAGATGAGACTCTTAGCCTCATACACATCCATACAAACTAGCCTGTATATATATATATATATATATGAAGAATTATAATGGCAGTCAAAAATAGGGCAAGTGCCTCTTCAGGCTACAAATTTGTAAAAGTGATGCTATATTTTATGTTTTAAAAAAAAATATTAAGACCGTTTGGTAACGTTATCAATTTTTTTTTTTAAGTTTAATTGCTTATATTTTTTTATTTTTATTTTCTGTTATTGGTTTTTCTTCTAAAATGATAATTGAAATTATGTTTCGAAATACAATTTGTTTATAATAATTAATTTTTATTTAAATAAATTAGTTAATTTTATTAAATTAAAAATAATAATAAAATATATTTCATATTAATTTAATTTATAATTTAATTGAATAAAAATAAAATATGTTAAATATAATTTAATTACATTATTTATTCAAAATAATTTAATAAAAATATTTCATATTAAATTAATTAATAATTTAATTATATTATATTATTTATTAAAAATAATTTTATTTTAATAAAATATTTAAATAAAATAATTCATTTTAATATGATGCAACAAAAAATGGACAAACTATTAAATTTGATAAAATGTTTATAATAGAAAAAATGAGAAACACTTTTTTTGTTTAATTTTTTCTATTTAACTTTCATTCCTTTTGAAAATAAAAAAATGAAGACAAGTTTAACAATCACTTTTTTGTGTCAATTTTTAAAAATTTGTAAATATAAATAGAAAAACAGTAAACTTAAATATTACCAAAGGAGCCTAAGGCTTCATTTGGCTGCAAAGAATAATTTTTTTTATAATTTTTTCGTCTTATATGGTCTTTTTTTTTACCAGAATTAAATTTTCTTTTTTAAAATTTATACTTTTAGGCATGTTAATTACATAAGTAAAATAAATAAAAAATAAAAAATTTCACGTCCGCTTGGATAAAAGGTAGAAAAAACACATTTTCATTGTTGTTTATTCAAACGAATAACTTTTACTTGAATAGATATGAATTTTTTTATTTACAAATGCAATTAACATGCCTAGCTAAAAGTTAAAGTTTTTTAAAAAACAAAATCAAATTTTAACGAAAAAACCATATAATACAAAAAAAGTTATAAGAAAATAGAAAACCAACTTTTTGGTAACCAAACCAATCTTAAAGGAACTTTTGGCATGAGGTAAAAATTTTGGTGGTGAATGATTACAAGGGTAATAAGTTTATGATATTTATGTTTGGATTAAAAGATTAATATTATCATGTAATAATTATATTATATTTTAAATGCATAAAGAGAACATTACTTGAGAGAGAAGTGTAAATGAATGTTTTACAAGGTAGTGAGAAAATAATATAATTTTTCCATTACTTCTTGTTCTCACTAGTAACAATTTACTCCTAATGTAATTTTTACTCTCTATTCAAACCTAATTTAATAAAGGACAAAAATTACCCTAATAAAATTTACATTCCATTACCCTCAAAATAAACATGCCTTAGGTGTATAGCATTTTTGTAATAAAATTTTATTTTAATGAATAATTATTTGGACATAATTACCTAGCATATATATCTCATTCCCCATTCTATATACATTCTATATACGCATGTTTGAAAGCCTAAGTCTTATAAACTTTTTCAATCTTTTTTTTTTAATTTTTACGAACTTTTTTGACTTTTTTTAAATTTTTATGGACTTTTTTTAACTATTTTTGTATTCTCATGCATTTACTAAATTTTACCAATTTCTCTTCAAAATTCTAACATAGTATATAAAAATTGTTTGAACGATTCATTCAACTACGTTTGAATGAATTCTATTAAAAAACATATGACATAGCATATGAAAATTAATTAAACGGGTCACTCAAAAAGAGAAAATCAATAGGTCTTATTAAAAAATTTCACTTTACCTTCTAAATATTAAAAAATAATTGACGTATTATATTTTTTTCAATATTTTATCTTAACTTTTAACATTTCAAATGCACCCATCGTAACCGAAGTTTTGTATTTTTTCCATTGGTGGTCAAAAAGTCACTGGTGGACCCCAAAATTTTATTTAAGGGTAAATTACACATAAATTCTTTAAACATTTAGATAATTATACATAGACCCTTTACCATTTAAAATTTATAATTACCTCTTCATTTTAAAATGTTGCTAACTCTAACTTTCTCCATTAGTATACTGTTAGGATTTTAGTTAAAATGATGACGTCAGCCAAAAAGTTTTTCTAATATATCTAATTTACCTTTTACCTTCAAAAACCATTTCATTAAAATACCCTTTGTTTCGTTCTTTCTCCATATTCTCTCTCTTCTCACTCTTTCAATCTTCTTAACGGCCGGCAATTCTCAATCCCAGTTTTCGGCCCAGATCGATACAAATGTTGTAAAGCATGGATTCTTGTGCTTTACAGTGTCGATGAAGTTGGAAAAGTGTGGTTCATCTGCGGGGGTGATATAGACCTTGTAGGTGGAAGGGTTGATTTTTGCGAAGGCATAGATGAGGTGAGTAAACAATGTTGAATTTATCGGAAGAATGGGGAGTAATGATGCACGGGAATGCCGATAACCAGTTTTAATCCATGTCTCTGAAGAACTCACTTCTAAGGGAAGAACGTGATGAAACCCCTCCCCTTTTGTTGGTCCACAAGATTAGATGGAAATTGGTTAATAAAACTTTATAGCACCTTTATAAGCGTTATTTTTTTTGTATTTTTTGTTATTTATAAAAAAATAATAATTATTATTATTTTTAATGATGATTTGTACTTGACCAAGAACTGAGTGATGAGATAATTGTTGGATTCCTCTTGGTCCTCTTTGGTGACCGAGGGAATCAGAGGCATCTGATAAGGTGCACTCGACCGAACAGGATTACTCGAATGATCATGACCTGATCTGACCGAACGATGTGGACCTCGGTTGAACTGACCGATCGACGTATTAAAAACAAGATTGATTACGTTATAATCGCATGTCTAATCACATTCTGATATATTCTGTAATTCTCGTCTATCAAAGCACTACCTGCTGTATAACAGTTTTGATAACTAATTATGAGAATCACCTTGGAATCTACAATACACGTGGCATAATATGATTGGAAGGAAGGCATAATTGTATAATGCTTATATACATCATGTCCATGCAGGTCTCATACCTTTATACATATAACATCCCATTAAGAATATGATACGCACACTCTTTGCTTTACTGAAATTCTGTCAAAATATTTTTTTAATTTCCTCACTAACTTAAGAATTAAAAACTTTTTGACAGGCACCACACTAATATATTAGGCAGTATTCTGAACTTGAAGTGTGCACTTAGAGGATCCAGTTTATTGAGTCATCATTTAATGTCTAAAAGATCTATTTAATTGGGTTGAATGATTGAATTTGACTGGGTTTCATTTGTGTAATGACTATTTTTTTTTTTTTTTTGGCGTGATTGATAAAAGCATTGTTTTGAGAGGGTAGTGAAAGTTAAGATGTACTGGTTAAACCAACCATCTAACTATACAACATTTTGGGGGGCGGGGGGGTTAAACCAACCATCTAACCATGCAACATTTTGAGGGGCGGGGGGGGGAGAGAAGATTTTTATGAAGACAAATACACAAAAAAATCAAGACCCTAAACTTTACAAAGAAACCCACCTCAAACTCTGCAAAAGCTAGAAATTCCAAACACTGACAAAGATTAAAATATGAAAATAATAGCAACTACAACTATTACATCACTGGTCCAGACGGGCGGGTCGATGAAGGGGTGAGTAGGGTAGTTGCTCTCACTAACTGTTAATAGTTTATATATTTTATATAAATTTTTTTATTCTTTTAATATATAAATATATAAATTATCCTTACTAAAATTTGGTTATTATTTAAAAATATTTAATATTTATTTTTTTTTTAATTTTACCCTACTTAATAAAATTTCTGAGCCCGCTCCTAAGTCCAGATCTCAATCAAAATCTTCCTTGGACTGGCACCATCGCTAAAATGTAGGTTATTGGATTTCTTCGATCCCATGGCGTTAAAACTTTTTCAAATCAGAGCTAGGGTTTAACTGTGAGCACGTTGATCGACCTCAGCTGCGAAGGAAGGCTCAACATAGATCTCTCATTTGAAACCTAACCCACCATGCCGGGGTCGATGTTGTTGGGGATAGAGTGAGGCGCATTTGGGAGTTAAAGACGTGCTCCCGTTGGTTGCGGACATTGTCGTTCTAGAAACCAAAGGAGGCGCTAGTCAAGGGGGGACGACGGTGGCTTGCACAGGTCTTCTACGGTGCATAGAGCAGTTACGACAGTGCGTACCTTGGGGTACTAGAGGAAGGGGTGGTTGGCTAGGAGGTTGTGGATGAGAATTGTATTGTAGGGCTCCTCCAATAGGTTGGGTTAGACTCCCGGCAACCTGGGAGGCCAGTTTGATCCGTAATGTATTTGGTTGGTAAAAGTTTGATAAAAAAGTATAGTAAATGTACAAAGATTTGATGCAAAACTAATACGTGGTAAATTTTGATTAAAAAAAATATAAAAAGTTGGTAAAAATAGGTAGATTTTGATTAATTTTGATTAACCAAATACCCTAAGAAAGAGAAAGAGAAAGAGAAAGGAGAATTTTTTAATTAATTAATTAATTTGGGGGATAAATTTATCTCTACAATAAAATTTTAATGAAAATTTTAACAGAGTTAGAGTTCAAATTAACGGAAAGAGTTAGAGGTTAGCAACTTTTCAAAATAAAGAGGGTAATTGTAAATTTTTAATATTAAGAGATCTATGTATAATTACTCAAATATTCAGGAAATTTATGTATAATTTATCCTTTATTTAATCGCCTTGGCCTCATTTGGCAGACTTTTCGACTAATTCATAAATTAGATGTACAACAGGTGAGCGTGGCCTTTAGCTCAGTGGTTAAGAGCCTTTCCTGCCCGCTCATGACTCGAGTTCGAGTCTTCCCCCTCCCCTTATAAAAAAAATAAAAATAATAAAAAATTCACCTTTCAAAAAAAAAAAAAAAAAGATGTACAACAGGTATTAGGTTATCTTTCTGAGTTCAATTTTTTTTTCTAATTTTTAAAACTTTTTAAAATTTTTAAATTTATTTTAATTAAATTTCACCACGTATCATTTTTACATCATTTCAACACTACTTTTAAAATTTTTAAAAATTTTTTAGAACTCTAAATTTCCCCAATATCAATCAATTTAGCTCTAGTCATAAATAGTATTCAGAAATCAAAATATACTATAAATTAATAGAATGAGTATATTTAGACTCTTTTATTAGTTTTTTTTATTTTACAATAATTTTAATTTATTAAAAATAAAAAGAATAGTGTGAAATGAGAAAAACTAATAGAAAAATATAAATATCCTCATCCCATATAATACTACTTAATGGCTTTGACATATAAGGCATCGTGCAAAAGAGGCAATAATCAAAGATTTTTTTTTTTGTAGTCTTTATAATTTGTTTTTGTTTATGTTTAAATATTTTTGGTTTTAATTTTTTGTTTTTAGTTACTATTTTTTCTCTAAAATAAAAATAGAAAGTGTGCTTAGTAATGTAATTTTATTTAGTATAACTAATTTTAATATTTAGTTTTATTAAATAATTATAAAATTAACTAAATTTAATAAAATATATTCAAAATATATAAAATTAACTATTTAAAAATTATAGATATTTATTTTTTTAATATTAACTAATTTTAATAAAGTTAATTAATAAATGAAATAATTTAATAATAGATAATTATTATTTTATTTATTAAAATTAATTTAATTGAATAAAATATTTTAATAAAATAAATCATTTTTGAGAGATAATAATTCGAGTTTAATAAAATATTTGAATAAGATTAATTATTTTAATATGATGCAATAAGAATAAAAAATTATTAAAATTGACAAAACGTTTGATAACTTTTTTTATTTATCTAATAAATTTTGGTGACAAAAGTTAAAAATTAAAAAAAAAAAGTTAAATTTTTTTTGCCAATTTATCAAACGGGCTAATTATATTTGTGCTTACCATTAAGTGAGGGTTAAGTACTAGTTATTGAATATACATATATATATATATATTGTAATTGTCTTGTTGACGAGGATACAGGGCAATTTAGTTATTCACCTCACTCGCGCTTCTATAAGGTGGTGAGTTCTTCCATTATTTCATAGACATTCAACATTTGAAGATCCTGATAAGGACTCGTTAAGGAAAGCTTATCGTGCATTGTGTTTCAAATAATATATATGAATTTAATTATTTTAAATTTATTATTATCTTAATTTTAATGTTTATCTTAATCTCAAATAATTTAAAAACTTATCTTAATTCATATAATAATATCTTCTAAAATAATTAATTTAGATGGACTTTATTTCTTTTCTATTTTTACCAGTGATAACATATTTTCCTTCACCTTTAATTCTAAAAATAACTTACACAAATAAAAAATATATTTAATGATGATTAGTTTCAAATCAATTATATAATAGTTGTCTAAAATTACTCAAAGAGCTATAATAAAATATATCTAGTGAGCAATTCTATGTCATAAATGGCTAGAATAATTATCTTTGAATAAAAAATTTAAAACATTTTATATTACACTAAAAATTTTAAAATATCTTAAAAAATTTTTGTTTTTTCAAGTTTTAAGTAAAACTCACTTATCTCTAACTAATATTCAAAATATCCTTAACTTGTGCCTTGGAAAACGGTGTGAATATTTGTTTTAGTTAGATTTATTTTTTGTGATAAATAGATGGACTATTTTTATTTTAACTTCTCTTTTTGTTCATTTTATACAATTTTTTCATCTGATTTTTATTTTATTTCTATTTTTTTTTAACTTTTGAGCACTTTGTATTTATAAGAAACTTTTCAAATACAAAAATTTTAAACACTTTTCAAGTCTAAAATATTAGTATATGAAATTTTTAAAAATATATTAAAATTTTTTAAGATCCAAAGTGTTTTTCTCCTTAAATCCCAGATAATCATTTCCCCGTTGATCTTTGCAAATTTCCATGCATGTTTCAATGGTGTTGATTTTTTTTTTTCTTTTTATTAGTTGTCTCAAGAGGTAAATAAAAGATGATTTGGAATAACGTACGGCAAAGTTGTCACATTACCGCAGCGGTTTGAAGCCTGAAATTTTTCTTTCAAAATGTAGACTGTTTACATTTGAATCTATAATTAGGAATATATTTTTTTTTTTGGGGTACTAAGTTACTTTTTTTTTTTTTTTTTTTATCTTAAGAAGAAAATCCTAAAGTGTGTATATATATAATATAAAATTCTCATAACAAATGTTACGTAAGCGACTTTCTCATGACTGATGATATTACCATAACATTTTTAAAGTCATACAGATTAATTTAGGTCTAGCAACATCTAAAGGGTTAATTAAATTGGTTAAATTACATAATACAGTATGAGTTGACATGGTTAGGAGGGGGTCCTGGAGGTACAATTTTTAGGAACTTTTGATTTTTTTGTCAAAAGTTACTAGTTGTATTTTTTGGTGTGTTTGGTGAAGTAAATAATAATTTTTAATAAATTTTAACAACTTTTTACAATTTTCGGATGTTTGGTAAAATTTTTGGTAACTTTTAACTTTTTTAGTAGCTTTTGGTAATTTTTAAATTGAGAAGTTACTATAACAGAGTAAAAAAGTGGCAACATTTGGTATTTTGCTAAACACCCAAAGAGCAAAACTTGATATTTTTCTGTTAGAAATTGTGATGCCAAATGCTATCTAGTATTTATAAAATTACATATGAATTAATAAATTTATATGCTGGTATAATTAACATCTGGGATGATAATTAATGAAACTTGAAAATTTTGATAATCAAATATAAAATAAAAGTCCTAAATTTTATTTTATTTTATTTAAAAAAAAGACATAGTTATGAAATTAGTAAAACAACAACTTTTTATTGTATCTTCAATAACACTAGTTAAATGCGTTTAATGTGAGTTGTCCCATTTTTATAAGTGAATCAAATTTATTTACGCTAAACCCAAATATATATAACTTATCGTGCCATGTCGTGTTTACAAGTCACTTCAGGCATTGGTAGCTCGGCATATAGTCATAATTTGCTCTATTAGAAAATTTTGCATTATCCTGAATTGTTAGAAAATTAGTCAATTTATCAGTTTTACTTCCGCGTCGTGGTTTTCTAACTGGAAACCGAAGTCAAATTGGAGCTTTAATAGCTCTATATCAAGAAAAGTATTATGAGAAAGACTTCATAACTAGTCATTGTTAGGTTGTGGAAATGAAGGCGGGGACCCCGTTGGAAGCAACTTGTGTTGTTCCAATTAAATTGGAGCGAAAGTAATATCCATTAAATTCTGATGAAACTCTTGCACTCCTGTAAACGAAGTCGCATTCAGCGTGTGTGGAGACAAAATATATATTCTCTGTCACGTGTTTTCTAATTATAAAATATCTGAATTACAAATTATATTCTCTATTAAAGGTTATATTTTATTTAAATTAAAATTAAATAATTTAACAGTTATGTGATATAATTATTTAATTTATTATTAAGGGGTTCTCTTTATAAGATTATCACCGTAATTTCCGATGACTTTATTTATTATTTTTTTAATTTGCACTGAGAGAAGGAGATAGGTTTCATTTAATTGTCTTGACCTCCTTTGGCAGGCTTTTCGGTTGGTTCACAAATGTACAACGAAGCACTAATTGACTTCAATAATATCAATCAATTTAGCTCCGGTCTAATTGGTGTTTCGGAAAACCGACGAGATAGTCTTTGTACCCAATGGCTTTGACAAGTATTGCGAATAACGAGGACAATAATTAAATAATTTTACTTATTTTATCACCATGTTTAAAAATATTTCTATCTGTAGATTAATTTGATTTTAAAATAAAATTTTATATTTAAAACAAACGTTTAAATTTAAGAATTCAATTAAATTAGTTTAAAAAAAATGTTGAATTTAACCATGTTAATTAAAAAAACAAGATAAATATAATATATGAGAATAATATTATTCATTTACTTAAGTAATTTAAAAAATTAATGAATTTTCATCAAATTTAATTGATTTGTTTCGATTTTAAATGATATAAAAATTTTAAATTATAAAATGAAATGAAATTTAATATATAAAATTTTATTTTGATTGCAAACATAAAAACTAATAAGAATTTTCATCAAACGAAATCAAATTCAATCAAATTTATCATTTCAATCGTAGTGTAAAAGCTACATTACGGGAGTGTTTATTTAACCAAAATCACTTAAAACTCATTAATTTTTATCAACTTTTTGTACTTTCTTCTAATTAAAATTTACTATATTTTACTTTTACATCAAAATTTTAAATTTTTATTATAATTTTTGATCAACTAAATACTTCATCCGCACGTACATTAGTGATCCGTACTTAGGGTGCATTTGAAATCATATAAATTTATAAAAGTTAATGTCTGATACTTTATGCAATAAATAAAAAATTTTAATTTTATACTTTCATAATTTGCATTTACAAAGATTTATAAAATTTTTTATTTTTTTAATTCCAAACTGTGCCCTAATTAATTTATGGCTCCGTTTGGAGTTAAACAAAACAAAATAAAATTTTACAAATCTCTACAAACACAAATTACGAGACAGTAAAATTTAAATTCTTCACTTATTACACAAATTACGAGATATTTATTTTTACAATTTTATTTTATTTTATACACTTTTATACCATTCTAAACACACCATATGTAACGAGTGAACATGAAGTAAATCGGGCCATTAGTTAACCCGATACTGACGTGTTCTCAAAGAAAAAGGACGAAAAGATTCTCGGTATCGACCTTAGCTGTGCATGCAAATAAACAGCAATAAATAGATGATGCCAGAATTGTCGAAGAGTCCAAGACCAGCCGGGGATAGGAAGGCCTGACTTTTCAATGGCTACTCTCTTGCCTGGTAATTTCTTGTACATCCACTTAGTTGAGAGAGCTAGCCCAGTCAATCCATGCCAATCAAATCTACGATAGCAAATTTAGAGACCCATGACGGAAAGATTAATCTAATCTTATGTCGGCAGTTGTTTTTCTGTTTTCTTAATATTCAATTGTTTAAGTTTATTTTTATTTTTATTTTTAATTTTTGTTGTCATTTTTTTTTCTCTCTCTCTTTCTTTTTTAAATAAAAATTGAAACTGCATATGAAATTCAACTTTGTTCACAACAATTAATTTTTATTTTAATTAGTAAAATATTTAATTTTATTGATTTTAAAAAAATTAGTTGAATTTAATAAAATATATTTCCGATAAATTTAATTAATTAAGTTAATTAATTTAATGTAATCATTTTAATTATATAATTTATTAAAAATAATTTCATATTAATTAATTAATTTAATTATATTATTCATAAACAAATATATTTCCTAGTAATTTAATTAGTTAAATTAAATCACATTAATTATATTATTTGTTAAAAATAATTTTAGTTTAATAAATGCGCATCCCATCCGCTCCGCAGAGCCTCTTCGATATTAGGGACGCCCGACCAATCACGTATGTTAAAGATTCCATTCGACCTTCTCCGTTGATTGAAGGAATCGGGGACATTTGATAGTGAAGGATTGGTCAGGAGGATTTATCCGACCCTATTGATCGGCCGGGTATTATACAATCGGGCTTCTCGTGCGATTAATCGAGTCGAACTAAATTGCTCACACTACAATCATGCAACCAACTGTCTTCTAACATATCCGGTGATATTCGTCTACAATTACGCTGTTTGTTCAATAACGGTTTGGATAACTAATTATGGAATATCTGTATGGAGATTCATGCATATACATGACACAATCTGATTTGATGAGAACTTGGATTCAGTATAGCTCACACGTATGGGGTCCCTGCAGATTCATCCTCCCACTATATATGTGTACCTCCAATGCAAGAGACATGTACATACCCTTATTAAGTTTTGCGATTACTGTGCCAAAATACTTTTTCAATCCTCTGTTTTTGCTAACTTGAACGTCAGAGGTTCCTTGACAGGCATCACACCGGTGTCAAGGTAGGATTTCGGGCACGGGTTAGACCATCCGCGATATCCCCAATGAACTGCATTATCATAATATATAAGAATAAATTTATTCATTTACTTAAATAATTTTAAAAAATAATGAATTCTAATAGTTTGATTTCAAATGATATAAAAATTTCAAATTTTAAATTATAAAATGAAATAAAATTTAATATATAAAATTTTATTTTGATCCTAAATATAAAAATCAATAAAAATTTTTATTAAATCAAATCAAATTCAATCAAATTTATCATTTTAATTGTAGTGTAAAAGTTACATTACAGGAATATTTATTTAACTAAAATCAACTAAAATTTATTAATTTTTAATAATTTTTTATATTTTTTCTAATTAAAATTTATCACATTTTAATTTTATATCAAACTTTTATTTTTTACTATACTTTTTAATCAATCAAACACCTCCTGCATGCTTACGTTGGTGGTCCATACCTAATTAATTTGTCTAACGAGCGAACACCAAGTAAATCGGGCCATCAGTTGACCCGATACTGCCGTGCTCTCAAAGCAGAAGGACAAAAAGATTCTCGGTATCGACCTTAGCCGTGCATGGAAATAAAAAGCAATAAATTGGTGATGCCAGAATTGCCGAAGAGTCCAAGACCAGCCGGGGATAGGAAGGCCTGACTTTTCAATGGCTACTCTCTGACCTGGTTAATTTCTTGAACATCCACTTAGTTGAGAGTGCTAGCCCAGTCAATCCATGCCAATCAAATCTACGATAACAAATTTAGGGACCCATAACGGAAAGATTAATCTAATCTTATGTCGGCAGTTGTTTTTTTTTTTTTTTAATATATTCAACTGTTTAATTTTTTTAATTTTTATTTTTGTTGTCATTTTTTCTCTCTTTTTTGTTTTAAAATAAAAATTAAAACTACGTTTCAAATTCAACTTTATTTATAGTAATTAATTTTTATTTTAATTAGTAAAATATTTAATTTTGTTATTTTTAACAATTAGTTAAATTTAATAAAATATATTTTAAATAAATCTAATTAATTAAGTTAATTAAGTTAATTTAATTAATGTAATTATATTATTTATTAAAAATAATTTATTTTAATAAAAATAAAATATATTAAATACAATTTAATTGTATTATTTATTAAAAAATTTCATATTAATTAATTAATTGAATTACTAATTTAATTATATTATTTATTAAAATGCAGATATTGATAGTTATTATTTAATTAAAATTTATTAATTTAATCAAATAATATTTATTATTTGAGTAAGTATCATATTTCATTTCTCAAAAGTAATGATTAGGGTTACGACCCCAAAGTTTATAAAATTCTTTTATGCCTCTTTTAACTTTTAAATATTTATGTTAATATATAATGTACAACCCCTGTTCAAAAACAAATCCAATAAATAAAAAAAATAAATAATATTACCTTACTTTTTCAAAAATATAATAAAGTTTACTTTGACGATCATTCAGTCAAACTTTTAGGTCCATTATTGAAGAAATGTTTATTTTTAGTCTATTGTCATCTTTCCCAACCAAATACAACGTTAGTAAAAAGATGAAAGAGAAGTTACATTTGTTATTTTATTTTATACATTGCGAACTCCTTTTAACATTTTGCGTTAAAATGTTCTAACCAGAAAGAAATAAAATAAAATAGAAAAATCTTAGTATAATGTCATAATTGTGTATGAACACAATTAACTTCAAAATAGGGATTGTATATGTATTTGCATGTATGGAATATATATATATATATATATCTCCTTCTAACACACACACACTTGAATACATATAACATGCATGATGTTTTATCACGTCGGATATACCACAAAATATTTAATTATTTGATTATATATTTTTTAAACATGATTAAGACTTGCCTACAATACTAATCCGAAATTATAGGATTGAATGGAACATATGCCGGTTCCTGTTGGATCCAGTGATCATGATGACAATGATCCCAAAAAAGGCCCCAGAAAGGCGGGGTTTTACTTGAACCAATGGTCGCTCCTTCGGGCTACTTCAATTTTACACCCATACAAGTTATTAAATATATCTTAAATATTTTACGTGTTTAATAGATAATAGTATATATTATATAAATTTTTTGATTATATCATATTTTTTTATTAAATATTATATAAATATTTCACGAACAAACTCGATAAAATAATATATATATATATATATACACATACTTGTACCCGGTTAAATTTTGATACACTTCCCATTTAATTTACTGAATTAAGTGAGTGGAACCTGCTAGCAAAGACCTCGTAAATAAATATAATTTTTGTAAACAAAGAAATTTAGAAAAATTTTACGAACACAGACGTAGCATAAAAAAATATATAACCTATTAAAGAGTAGTTTCATTACAAAAATATTATCATCACATATTATTTTATCGGTCTTTCTAGTAAAACAAAGAAATTAAAAATATATTTTTCCTGCATAAAATATAAAAAATGTATTTTTATGTTATTTTTTATTAAGAGTTACTGTCCGTGCATTTTTATAACATAAAAAATTATTTAAAATATTTTATTTTATAATCCCCACTTAGCTTGGTTTAGGGAAAAAAATTATTTTTTTTTCTTTTTAGCATATCTGCTTCTTATATGAGTTATTTTACCCAAATTTAATTATTTTTTTGTTCGTTGACTTTTAGCCATGTTAATTGCTTTTATTAATTAAAAATATATTTAAAAAATATTACCCAATAGAAAAATTAACGTACATATAAAAAATCAAATTTTTTAAATGTGCTTTTTTAACTTGTACTTGAATTTTTTTGATTTTTTATAATTTTTTTGGATAATAATATAACTAAAAATTATCGAATAAAAAATATATTTTAGGAGGCGTTTGGAATGATAAAAAGTGAGATAGTTTATGAGTTCATAATTCGTACAGTGGGAGAAAAATTAAATAATTCTTAGAAGTTTTTAAAAATTTTTAAAATTATTCAGTATTTTTTAACACCAAACGCACCTTTAATTAAAAAATTATATAAAACGAAGATAAGTTAAAAAAACAAATAATAATAAATTCTTTATTTCAAAATCAAACTTGTTTTTTCTTTTTCTTTTTTTGACAACTCAGAGTGTCTGGACCAACGCATCTCGACTAACCTCTAAGATCTAAAAATTAATGACCAGCAAAACCTTTTAGTTACTTTGATGAGACTTGTCTAATCTTTGAGGTTCTAAAATTCCCCTTCAGTAGTTTGAAAAAAACTCAAATTAGTGAATTTTGAGACGCAAATCTAATATTTTATTAGTTAAGTTAATCACAAGTTTCTAGAAGCGAGCCTAATTAAATTTTAGATAAAACAAATTCTAACGTAGGCTATATTAAGTAAGTGTTTGGAGTGATAAAAGGTGAGATAAAATAAGATAAAATATTAGTTATAATCCATGTAATGAGATAGAAAGTGAACAGCTTTTAAAAATTTTTTATAATTCTTAGAAATTTTTAAAAAATTTTGACACACCAAACGTAACTTAATTAGTCAAAGCGAAGCGGACTCGATGATTGAAACCTAAGAAACAGTGGGAGAAACGTACAAATGGGCTGGAGGAGATGAGGTACAAATGGTCCGTGTCAACTGTGGTGCCGAAAACTTCCTGGCAACTTCCCGTTTTGCGGAAATTAACATAATAGATACAGGAACCCCAGAAACAGTATATATATAGAGAGAGAGAGAGAGAAGCTTAAATGCCAAATTCAAAGCTGCATTCCAGTAAAATAATGGGTGTCAAATTGGCTTCCCAACCCACCATTTGCATCCCAGCCATGCCCATCTACTTTCTCTTTATAATTCTCTTGCACTGTGGAACCATTTCGGTAGCACAAACGAAAAGCACAATCAATATTGGTCTGATCATCAACCTTGGTTCTCGGACAGGTAAAGAAGTGATAACAGCTATGGAAATCGCAGTTCAAAACTCCAACAACAACTCAAAGGATTACGTGTTTTCTATCCATCCTCGAAACTCCGGTAGCGACCCACTTCAGGCAGCAAGTGTGGGTTAGTTTTTCTTTTTAACTCTCACGCACGAACATATAATATATATGTATATAAATATATATGAATATACATGAAAGCTTTTTTGGTTGGGCTGCATAGGCATTATGTGTCACTAAATTAGGGGTTGGTCCGGTGCACCGGACCGACCCCCTTCCCCTAATTTAGAAATTATTACCTACTTTCATTGATTGTCCATCAAGTGTGTTGTACCCCAAAATCGTAGCAAGGGTCCTACCCCATCCAAAAGCTCCCACGTGGATATATGAGTGGACCAGGTGATTCTTATTTATTCTGGCATTATTTTAAATGTTTTAATTCTATTACCAGTCACTTATTTTGCGAAGGGGGGAGGGGAGCAGTAGTCCAAAAATTACTGTCGTAGCACTAGTTAAAAATGGCGGCGTTTTGTTTAAAACGACACTGTTGAAAAGAAGTGAGAGTGTAGCAGGAGATGCGCAAAGCGTAAAAAAAAAGTAAAAATTTAGGATGGTGGAGCGCAAAAAAATAAAAAAAAATAAACGAAGAGTGTGTTGAGTGATTAAAAAATTAATTTTTTTTATAAAAAGTCACTAATTTAATAAAAAGTTAATTATTTATTTATTTAATAAGATTAGATTTAGACTGAATTTGAAAAGAAAAAATTTAAGAATTCATTTAGTTTGTTTTCTATTTTTTGTTTTTCATTTTCTATTTGAACTCATTTTTCATTTTACACTTTTGAAAACAATGAAAAAGCTCAAAACGCATTTGGTCACTTGTATTTTCAAAATTTATTTTAGAAAACAAAAAATGAACTTGCACATAAAATAAAAATGATAAAAAATCATTTTGAGCATTTTTAATTCAAAATAAAGAAAATTTGAAAATATAAAAACAGAACTTTTTTTGTTTCTTTATTTTGAAATTTTTAAAACATAAAATGAAAATAGAAAATAAAAAACAAAAAAATAAATCAAATGGCGCCTAACTTTTTCTTTTTCTTACTACCTAACTGTTAAATAACTATTTTTTTGCATTTAAAAAAGAAAAAAAAGTTAAGGTAGTATTTGATTTACTTTTCTATTTTTTATTTTATCTGTTTCATGTTTTGAAAATCCAAAAATATGAAAAACAGAAAACACATTTAGTTTAATATTTTTATTTTTCAAAATTTGAGATTTTCCTTATTTTGATTTAGAAAAGCTCAAAATATCTTTTTGTCATTTTTCATTTTATGTGTAAATTCATTTTTTATTTTCTAAAACAAAATTTGAAAACACAAGTAACAAAATACGTTTTGAATTGTTTTTCTTATTTTAAAAAAACACAAAATGAGAAATAAACTCAAAATTAAAAATTAAACATTAAGGGATAAAATGTTAAATTAACAAAAATAAAAAACTAACTACTAAAAAGTTAAATGCGATTCGGTATACCTGTTTTGAGTTATTTTTTATTTTATATTTTTTTAAATAAGAAAAACAATACAAAATACATTTGGTTACTTGTATTTTCAATTTATTTTAGAAAATAAAAATAAATCTACACATAAAATAAAAAATAACAAAAAATCATTTTGAGCTTTTTCTTTTTTCTTTTTTCTTATTTTTTTTTTATGCTTTACACGTCTACTACTGTACTCCCTTTTCCTTTTAAACGCTGTCGTCTTGCCCAAAATGCTAACGTTTTAAGCAACTGCTGCGGGAGCAGCTTTTGTGCTACTGCTGCCCACCCGCGTCCTTATTTTGGCCCAAAATCATTATTGCAATCCTCCAGGGATTAGGAATGGAAATATTTCAAAATTTAATTAGGAATTTTTATTAGATGGAAACTGAATTGAAGAACCTTGGGAGGCTGACTTTGCTCAGAGATACATCTAGCTCCACGGGTGCGCATGCCTACTTAAGCCCAGATAATTCGACTCAATCTCTTATGTTCGAAAACATTTTCTCTCCAAAAATTAATTTAGTTTTAAAATAAAGAATTGATAATTAATTTAATTTGAAAATAAAAAATTAATTGATTTGATTTGACAAATAAAATTTAGTATTTAGAATTTATTTTGAATTTAAGAATTAAATTTATTTGATTTAAGAGAAATATTAAGTTTGACAGGGGTAGAAAATACGATAAATATAATATGAGGATAAATTTGTGACTTAAGAAAATAATAAATTCTTATTAAATTTTATTATTTAGGATTATATTTCTAATGATATAGAAATTTCAAAATTTAATTTATAAAAAGAAATAAAATCTAATTCATAAGATTTTATTTTAAATTCAAATATAAGAATTGGTGAGAATTCTTATTGAATGAAATAAATCTCATCAAATTTATGGTATCCACCATTCCAAATGAAGTGTTTCATGATGAGTGTTTAGATATTTTTCAAACAGTTTAAACCCATATGATACGCTGAAACTAAAGAAGTTTAAATCTCATCAAATTTATGGTATTCACCATTCCAAATGAAGTGTTTCATGATGAGTGTTTAGATATTTTTCAAACAGTTTGAACCCATAGCATACTCTGAAACTAAAAAATTTAAATATAAAGTTGAAAAAATTTTAAAAATTGAATTATAAAAGTATATGTTATATATATTTAATATTAAAAACATAATTTAGATTATAAAAAAAATATCCCATTCATAGGTAATCTGTTGATTAATCTGTTTTCTTTAATGAGATGTTTGTTTTGGAGGCAGGGGTTAAATTTTACGGAGATAATTTTTACCCTCCATTACATCAATTTGGATAATAGGGGTAATAATTATTCTAAATTAACAATTATTTCCATATGGGGATAAATTTTACTCTCAGGAGGAGGTGGGTAACGGGAGATAATAGAAAAATTTTATACTTTTTCTTATTACTTGTGTAAAATATTTTTTTTTATCCCATGTAACGTTACCCTTTAAATAATTGTAATAAATATTATAAAATATAATTTATTTAATCAAACTAAAATTAATTAATTATTAAATTGTTTTACCAAAATAATATTTAATAAATATAGTTTATTATTAAAATAATTTATTTTATTTTATTAGAATAATACTATTGAAATATTAATTTATGACTAAAATTATTTATTTTCTCAAATTAAAATTAATGTTTAATAAAAAATAATGACTTATTAGAATAATTTATCTTATTAAAAAATTTTATTAAATGAAAATTATGTCTCATAAATAATAATTTACTTGATTATGTACTGTATTAATATAATTTATTAAAATCAATAATTTATTTAAATAAACAAAAATTATTTGTTTTATTAAATTATTTTATCAAATAAAAATAATTTTTAACAAATAATAATTCACTATTAAAATTAATTACTATTGAAATATTAATCTACTATAAATTATTTTTTATAATTAATATTTTTATTTAAAATTATATATTTTAATAGTACATTTTTATTAAAATTAATTATTATTGAAATAACAATGATTATGATGATTTATTTTATTATAACATTTTATTAAAATTAAATATTAACTTTTACTCTTAGTTAATTTATCCTTATTCTAAAAACAATAAGCTTTTACCCCTTCAAAATTTTTAGTATTTTAAATATAATATAATTATTATAGGATAATATTTACTCTCTTATTTCAAACATAAGTATCATAAATTTGTTAACCCAGTAACTATTATAAAGGTAACAATTATCCCAAATCTTTTACCCCTAAATTGTTTTTACCCTATACCAAACATGTCCTAAATGAGTTAACTGGTTGGATTTGAGTTGACTCAACCCGCCAATTCAAAACCCAACTCGTACCACCCCCTAATATCTACACGAGCTTCTTGCTCTTAATCAACTTCTTCTTCGGGCATAAACCACATAAAAATTATTGTTTTTCATTCAAAGTTTGAATAATAGCTTGGTTTGAGAACTATTAATTTCATTTTTTTTTTTTGACGTTTTAGATTTTTTATCCTAGATAATTTGTTTGTCATCAAAGTTTGACGACGTTTGCATTTTAGTTGGTAGCATTTTGGGGAATACGTTATTAACATTCATCAAAATTGCCAAAAAAAAAAGAGAGAGAAAAAAATTATTAAAAATAAAAAATTTATGCACAAGATAAAAAATTAGCTTTAAAAAACAATTCATATGTTTTCTTATTTGGAAGTATTTTTAAGGTGGAGGTGAACAAAGTGTTTAAATGGTTCCAAATAACCTATATATATATATATATATATAACTAAAACAAACAAAATTTAAGCTAATGATTGCCAGTGGCAGAAATAAGAAAAGTAATGAACTGGGATAGGGACGGAACTAAAATTTTGGAGCCTACAAAGAATATATATATTTTTTGGTAAGTTATAAAGAAATATTGGTAATATCTATCTAAAAAATTGATAAGTTATTAAAAAAATTAATAAAATTAGATAAATGATAAATGATGATAAAGGATAAAAATAAGCTTACCTAAAAAAGATAAGATCTATCCAAAACTGAATAAATGATAAGTGGTACAAAAAGCTAAAGTTAGATAAAAATAATAAATGATAAAAAAAAAGTATATTAAAAAAATGACAAGTCCTATGGTAAATATATATATATATATATATGAAGTTGAATAAAAAAACAAAAGAAGTTAAGTTGGATAAATGAAGAAAATCATTTTTAAGATTTTAATGATAAATATCTGTTAAAATTTTTAAATAAATGCATAAATCAGAGATAATTGAATATGAGTAGGGGTCAGTAACGATAATGAGGTAGTAGGATAAAAGAAAATTTTAATAAGGTCAATATTAAAAAATATGTATAATAACTTTTTTTTAAAATGAGGGGGAAATTGCCTGTACTCTACTGCAACCATCTCCATTGGGGATGTAAATGGGTAGAGTAACTGCCTAATTAACTAATCTTATTATCAAACTCGTTTATTTTTTACTTACCATTATTGTTCCAAACCTGTTTATTTTTTTAATTGAAATCCCAAATCCGTCCCGTCTCAAACCCGCAAAAACCCGTCATAAACCCGCAAAAATCCATTTATGTTTATTGGTTAAATTATTTATTAAGTATATGTTAAATGCTTGATTTGAGATAAAAATAAAAATTAGTAAGTATAAAAAATGTTAAATTAATTAAATTGAACAAATTCATTGGTTGAAAGGATCTCCGAGTTTTTTTTTTTTTTTTTGAAAAGTAAAAGAAATCTACTATAAATAGTAGAAGTAAATATATAAAATACATATGGGTATACTTTTGGAACGGTACAATAGGGAATCACAGTCCATAAATGACTTTCAAACCTAATATGAAACAATTCATGACATGTAAAATGAAATATATATTATATATTAGGGTAAAAATATATTATATACTATGACTACTGATATACCATACTATATATTATGGCAAAAAATGAGCAAAATTCTATAAATGGTTTGACTTAAGAATTTAAAAATTTTATTTAAGGAATAAAATTGTAAATATATAAATATATATTATATTATATTTTATTTGTTGAACAGGTACTTAACGGGTACCTAGGGGTATCAGAAATCAACTACCCCATAAATATAAATAGGTATTAGGTATTGAGTATCGGGTACCTTACAAGTAAATTCAAAACCTATCCTAAACCCGCACGGGTATTAATTTTTAATCCCAAACTCATCCTAATTCTATTAAGGTATTTCTCAACGAATTTTTATTAGGGTTGGTCAGATCGATACCCTTGTGTACCCGTCCCATTGACATTCTTAATCTCTACCCTTGATGATTGCGAAACCACCACGATACTGTATAAAAAGCAAGAAAACGAATTAGAAGAAACAAACATTATACGGTGACGTATAGCTCCTGTTCTCAGTGGCATTATATGTCCATATGTAAACCATGGTGTGAGATAGTTTGAGTTCAGTTACAGTGCTTTTAGATTGTAATTTTAATTATTGAGGGGGGAACAAATTGCGAAGGAAAGACGCGTTCTTACAATTAAAAAACACCACGAAAATTATTGAACACACCTATTTGTATATATATTGAACACACCTATTTGTATCATAAAATTATTCCCCAAATATATATTTAAAGAGTAATGTTATTCTCTTTATATAAATAAATTTAGTAACTTTTAATAGAAGAATAGAATTCTCCGCCATGTACATATGATTCGCACCATACCTTAAAATTAATTTATTTAATTGGGCACGAATATTGATATGCATGCAGCCCAAGCACTTATTCAAGAGGTGAAAGTGCAATCGATTATTGGCATGGAGATTTGGCAGGAAGCAGCGTTGGTAGCCGAGATTGCGACAAAGCTCAAGTGCCGATTCTTTCATTTGCACCCACTGCAATTGCACCGCCATTACCACAATTGCAATGGCCGTTCTTGTCCAAATGACGAGTAATCTTACCGAACAAATGAAATTCATTGCAAATATCACCCACTTCTTCAATTGGCGACGTGTCATAGTAATCTACGAAGTCGACCGATACGGTGGCGATTCCGGGATGTCCACTGCGCTAGCCCAAGAGCTTCAGAATGAAAACTCAAACTCAAACATAGAACATCGTATAATTTTCCCGCCATTCACGTCTCTTTCAGACCCGGAAGAGCATGTCCGCGAAGAGTTAGCAAAGTTAACGAGCATAAGTCCCAGGGTTTTCATCATTCTTCAGATGTCTTTATCATTGGCGACACATTTGTTCAAAGAAGCGAAGCAAATGGGACTCATGGATATAGATTCGGCATGGATAGTCACAGACATCATCGCGAGCCAGCTCGATTCCGTGAACACTTCTGTCATCTCATCCATGGAAGGTGTTGTAGGAATCAAATCCTATTTTCGCGAAGACAATCAGCCTTTCAAAAGCTTCAGAAGACAATTCAAGCAGATTTTCGGATCCAAATACCCCGAGGAAGATAATTCTGAGCCCGGAATCCACGCCTTGAGAGCTTTTGACAGCATTAGTTCAATAACAAATGCCATAAACGGATTAGGTGGTAATCTTAGCTCTCCCTCTTTGCTGCTTGAAAGCATTTTATCGAGCAAGTTCACCGGTTTGAGTGGCAGCATTGGCTTCCAGAGTGGACAGCTACTGGATTCTCAAGTATTTACAGTTGTGAATGTCATTGGAAAGAGGTACCAAGAAGTTGGTTTTTGGTCATCAACATTTGGTTTCTCAGAAAAAAGTGGAGAAGTAAATAGGACAGCTAACGATGACAAAAAAATCAAGGTTTTGGGAGATGGAATGACCTGGCCTGGAAAGCTTGTGAAGCGTGCCCCAAAAGGTTGGGCAATGCCTTATAGTCAAGCAAATCCGATGAAGATTGGAGTTCCTGGTAGAACTGCTTTTGAAAAATTTGTGAAGGTGGTGGGAGAGAACCAAGCTTCTGGTTTTTGCATCGATGTCTTCGAGAAGGTGTTAAAGCTTGTGGAGAAGAAGAACTGCCGCCTGCCTTATGAATTTCGTTCATACAATGGCACCTATGGTGATCTGGTTGACCATGTCATCAACAAGGTAATGATCGTGAGCTCCTAAATTATTTAATACAAAGAAATTATTGATAAAGTGGTGAAGCAACATCCACTTGTTAAAATCCTCTACTCTCAAAATTTTATTTATAATAAATTGGGGTAAAAATATATTTTTATATTAATAGGAAAAAAAGTAAAAATATAATGACGGCAAAATATAGGAAAAAAGTATAATTTATAAGAAAAATAACAAAATTAATAGAATTTTAAAATAATTTTTAAAATCAGAGAGCCTTGTTGGGTTTGACCATACTGCTAAATACTCTCATTAATTAATTTCTGCACTACAATGGACTCCTATTTATTGAAAAATATGAGTAAGGAGATACAAAAAAAAATTCAAATTGAATTAATCAAATCTCTGAGATTGTGTTTGTATTTGGATCAAGAATTTATCAAAGGAAAAAGAAGACAACAGTGATTCAAAATTGACCTCATATTAGATTTTAGATGGAAAATGAAATAGAAAGAGTATAAAATTTGATAAATTAAAAATAATTAAATTAATTTATTGGTAAATAACTTCTTTTTTTTTATATATTTTCTAATCTATTAAAGTAAAGTTTTACATTTAGGATTTTATATTTTTTCTTTTTTTGATTCCATTATCCCTAAGTTTTTTCTTTTCCCTCATCCTAATTGATTATGGGCGAAGATTTGAACGATATTACCATAATATTGATTGATGTGATCACTAGTAATCTTGTGTTTCTTTAATGTTATTACCTCTCAAATCCAAGTTAAATATTTTTAAATTGGACGACTTAATCTCATGAAAAACGTGTTGTTGTAAAGACCACTTCCATGCAAATAATGATCATATAAATAAATACAACACAATAAATACGAAAAAAAATGTGTTTATGCTTCTTCTTCTTCTTCTTCTTAAGTGTAAAAATATGTGTGCATGCATGTGTATACTTACTAAGATGCTATTTCCTGCTTAATTAAGATCCTTTCTATTTTTTTATCTGTAAGCTATAATCTCTTTGTTACCTAACAATTAAAAATCGTATTTTTATTATTATTATGGACAAAAATTGAAGACATTTGATGCTATTGTTGGTGATGTGACAATACTGGCGAATCGATCGAGGTACGTGGAATTCACTCAGCCATTTGCAGAGTCATGCTTGACCATGATAGTTACAGAGAAAACTGAAGATAAAACGTGGATGTTCTTGAAACCTTTCACCACGGGAATGTGGGCAGCCACTGGTGCCATCTTAATCTACACCGTCTTCATAATTTGGCTTTTGGAGCGACAATCTAATCCAGAATTCGAAGGGCCGTGGAAGAATCAACTTGGCACTGCATTTTGGTTCACTTCCACCTCTCTTTTCTCCGCTCAAAGTAAGTTACTTAAAGATCAGCAAATCATAAGTATCCATTCTATGAACTAATTTCTAGTCCTTTTGGGGCGTCATTTTGGTTCACTTCCACCTCTCTTCTCTTCGCTCAAAGTAAATCACTTAAAGATTAGCAAATCATAAGCATCCACTATATGAACTAATTACAAGTCCTTTTGGGGCGTGTTGGATTGAGGTGACTTAGGCGCTGTTTGGAGGCCCAAAATTTTTTAAAAATACTCAAAAAGAAAAAAAAAAAAAAGACTCCAAAAATTTTTAATTTTTCAAATCAAATTTCGTTACATCACTTTTATATTATTTCAATACTAACTTTTAATTAATTAATTTATTTTTTGTTTCATAGTAACTAGCTTAGGATATAGGCCCGAGGGGAGGAAATAAATCGAGCTATTCGAGTTTGGCTCGAACTTGGTTTGTGACTAAAACAAACATGAATCACGTTAATTTATGATTCATTTATATTCGAGCTTGAGTCTAGAAAAGTTCAACTTAAAAGCTCGTAAACCGACTTGATAAATAATATATATATATATATATATATTTAATTATACTTCTATATTTTGTTTAATAATATTTTTATTATATTTTTATAATATTTTATTTATTATATTTTAAATTAAAATGACATCATTTTAATTTAATCGAACTATTTGTGAGCTGAATTCGAGTCTAAATTTTTTTTATCGAGCTAAGTTCGAGCTTATGTAAAAGTTTGAATCGAGTTCAAACTCAAATTCAGTATAAATAGCTCGAGCCTCACTTAAATAAGTTAAATTTTGATTTGATTTGACTCATTTCCACGTTTAATAACTCCATTTGGAGGAGCCCCCACCAAAAAAAAAAAAAAAAAAAAAAACTCACTTATGATGTTTAGATATTTGGTAAAATATTAAAATTTGTCAATAATTTTACGTAACAAGTTCTCAATACACCAATTTTTGTTGAGTCAGTGAGAAGTATAATAATCATTTATTTAACCTAATTCAAAAGTACCAAAATTTTTTATCAAACACACAAAAATTTACTAAAAATTATTAAAAATTTTTGTTTATTTTACTAAACGACTAAAAGTTACCAAAAGTTAGTAAAAATTATCAAAAATTTTATTTATTTTGCCACACATATTAAAAATTTCACCCACTAATTTTTATCAAAAAAGTATCAAAAGTTGACCGAAAATTGAACATCCAAATGGGACCATAAACAGTAATTTCATGTGGATGACAAGGCTTCCCCAGTACTTAAGTTCGAGTAAGAAATCAAAACTGCAGCTCAACTTTTAGGATTCAATAACCTTTTTCTCCTCCCCCCCCCTTTTTCCCCCTTCATTTGTTATTTTAGTATTCAGTAACTCTTAGCTTGTTTTACTGCCATTGGATTAGAACATAAACGAAAATAATTAATAAATTTTAACGTTTTGCGCGTTAATAAATTATTATAATTTTTTTCTAGCAATTGAATGTTAAAATGAATCAAAGGACTAAATATATTATATTTTCTTTTAAAAAACATTTAACTAATGGAGATAAATTTGTTAATTCATGTCTTATAAAAGGTTTGGTCCTTTACTGAATTTTTAAATACCATATCAAATCTTAATCTTAGGTGACATTTAATTTGTATTTTTATTTTCTATTTATATGTTTTATATTTTGGAAATTTAAAAATAAGGAAAACAGAAAATGTATTTTATTTAATATTTTTTATTTTTTGTATTTTGAGATTTTTCTTATTTTAGGTTAAAAACGTTCAAAAAGATTTTTTGTTATTTTATTTTTCCTGTGCAAACCTATTTTCTGTCTTCTAAAATAAATTTTAGAAACACAAATAATTAAATATATTTTGATCTATTTTTTTTATTTTTAAAAATTAAAAATATTAAATAAAAAATAAATTCAAAACAGATATAGTAAATAGTGTCTTGTAGTCCTTAAATTGGTGAAAGTGAATGTTGTTGCTCCATAGCCACTCAATTTACTTTATCGGAGGACGTAGGAAAGAAAATAATTTTTAGGAAAGTAAAATTGTAGTTGTTTATTTACTCGAAAATTTTAAATTTTAGAAAAAAATTTCATATTTTTATGAAAATATAAGAAAACAACTTTCACGATATTTTTTTGGAAGATATTTTCCAGAAGCAGAAGGGTTAAATAAATTTTTTGGAAGATATTTTCTCGAGGTGGGTCCTCTCTCTTTCTGTCAACAGTTAAATAATTTTCGAAGTTCTTATTATCAAACAATTTAATTTTTTTTAAAAGAAAAAAACCTATAATTAGAAAAAATTTTATCAATATATGTATATATAATTTCCGATGAACAAACAGAATGTTAATCAAAGATCAACCTAAACATGAATATTCCAGCTGACTAGAGAACTTTTCATTCCAATTTCCTAGTATATAGGCAACCAAACTTAACATTCAAAAAGTATAGTCAGATACAAGGAATTTTTTTTCTTTTTTCTTTTTTCAAATGCAAACAATTCTATGTATACTGTGCAGGGGAAAGGATTCATAGCAGCTACACACGAGTGGTAATGTTGGTATGGTTTTTCGTTGTTTTGGCCTTAACTTCAAGCTACACTGCAAATCTGTCTTCAATGCTCACAGTCCCCAGGCTTAAACCCAACGTCACGGACGTAGAGTGGCTAAAAGCCCACAACGCGCCGATTGGCTGTGATGGCGATTCATTCGTAAGGAATTACTTGATAGACGTCCTTAAATTCCAGCCAGACAGAATCAAGAATGTGAGCAAGGAGGAATATTACCCAGATGAATTCAAGAATGGCAGCATCACTGCAGCCTTCCTCGAACTCCCTTATGAGAGAGCTTTTCTCCAGCAGCACTGCCAGAAGGGATATAAGGGCAAGGAACTTCCTGATAGATTTGGTGGATTTGGATTTGTAAGCATATATAGAGATTTCATGGGTTTATTAATATCTTTGTTGAATGTAACATTCCCCCCCCCCCCCCGGGAGGGCCTTTTTTTTTGTTTTTTTTTTTTGTTTTTTCCCCAACCAAACAGAAAAAATTCATCTTGGTCTTCTCCGTGCAGGTATTCCAAAAAGGATCACCAATAGCAGCTGATTTCTCAGAAGCCATTCTAAACTTGTCAGAGGACGGAACACTAAAACATTTGGAAGAAATCTGGTTTGGTTACTCTACTGAGTGTTTAGCTTCCCAAACTATCTCAGAAACTGATAGCTTGAGCTGCAGGAGTTTTTGGGGTCTTTACCTTCTTTCTGCTCTCATTTCCACAATTTGCTATCTTCTATTCATCATTCAGCAGAACTGTAACAATCGCCGTGGAGCATATGCAGGTGATTCAACTGCAAATTATGATAAATCATGGAAAAAGAAGTTTGTTAATTTTGTGTCATACTTCTGTTGCTGGACGATGAAGGGTCCAAGGGGAGCTCCAAACAATATTGGTCAAGCAGTGTCAGAAGGAAATGAGTTTCACTCTCTGAGGTTGGAAACTATGAGATCTCCGGATTTCTCTGCAACAACTAGTCAAATTGAAATTAATGAATTAAGCATCAAGATATAGTTTAAACACTTGCCATCTTCTATGTAGCAACTAATAGTACAGAATATTGTTGGGTTTAGGATAAAAAATAAGCCTCAAATCACATGAATGTATTGAATTGTAATTTGGGTTAGCTTCACAGAGAGTCTGTGTGAGCTCTCAATCCCTCTGGTTTGCAATTCTACCTCACCACCATTTAGACACTGCAATGTCCTAGGTTTTATTTATAAGCAAAATAAATCGTGTACAAACAGTACTAAACAACTTGCATGAATTTTTCAAAATTTCCAGCTCAAATTGCATGCAACTTACATTGTCCAGTTGTTTCTTAGTTGGGGGATTGTTCTTGAAGCTTCTAGTTCTCTCTTGCAGCTAGTTTTAGGTTGAATACAGATGGTGGAAGGTTGTGGAAACGTTGATATGAAAATTTCAAATTGGTTTTCTGAACACCCCCTCTCAATTTGTAATTTTCAGCTTCTTTTTAAATTTGTAGAATTTCTTGATTGTGACAATTTTTTATGAGGATGTCTGCTGGTTGATTTTCTGGTTGTGGCTTCTCAATTGATTTGTCTCGTAGTTTCTTTACCTTGTAAACCCATTTTTATTTTACTGTCTTTATCTCTTTAGACTTTGGCACTTGATTCTGATTTAATTTGATTCCTTTTCGAGGTTAGAATCTTCTTTTACATATCCTTTCTCCATGTTGAGCTTTTGGTAGCTTCTTGGGATGCTTTTCCTTGTCTTGGATGAGACTTCTTGAGAATACAGTATGATACACAGTTTTCAAATTCACATTTGTAACACCTTGTTGAATGTATCAAAGTGCACTTGCATACATTTTGGCACTCTCCTTGTGCGCATTAAGTAGTTCCTCTGTCCAATTTTGTGCCATTCTGTGTGTCGGTGGCTCTGGGTAGTCTCCTTTTACGATGTTCCATAGATCTTAATTAGGAGGTGAATATAATGGTCTTGTTTGGAGTTGGTAAAAAAAATACAAAATTCTATAAAACTCTATAAATACGAATTACGAGATTATAAAATTTAAATTCTCTATTCACTATACGAAACACGAGATATTAAATTTTATAATTTTATATACTTTTATACAACTCTAAACACACCCCATATTCATTTGACTACTCCAGTGATCATAGTGTTCTCCCTCAAAGAGTATGCTTAGTTTGAAGAATAGGCAACAGTGATTGAAATGATAAAAGGTCATGTGATTTGATATAGGGGATAAAAAATAAGGTGATATTGAATTTCAACAATTTTGATTGCACAGATAGATCCAAAATGTTGAAAAACCTTGGGTATGGCATTTTTGGGATTTTTGGGGCTAAAATGTAATTTTCAGGACCTTAATTGAAAATGATTTGAAATCTTGGGGCTAAAGTATAATTTTTAAAATTTGTAGAAGGGAATATGCTAAGTATGTTCCTTTTTGACACGTAGTAACTTCTGATTGGCTGGAGATATGTGTTGTTTCATAATCAGTTCGATCAGGTCTTCTTCAACAATGTGGTTACTGATGCATGGGTTTTGGGTTGAGTGAGCAGGCTTTTGGCAGTTGTGCATAAAGGCATGTCTAATCTTATTTTCTCTTTATCTTTCTAAGATTTCTAAATATTCTAAAATGTTTTTGATACCAAATTTGTTGGGTTTAGGATTGAAAATAAGCCTCAAATCATTTGAATGTACTGAATTAGAATTAAAAATTTATAAAATATGAGTTAGCCTCACAGAGAGTCTATGAGCTTTCAATCCATGCAATTTGTACCATCTAGTTGTTTAAGAAACTAGCTGATTTCAGTAGTCACGAAGTAATCACAAAAAAATTTTAGCAGTCGCTTAGGAACTTTTAGCTATCACTTGTAGTAGCGACTAATAATGCTATTTCTAGTATTGTTTCTTAGTTGGAGGATGGTTCTTAAAGCTTCTAGCTCTCTACTTGTAGCTAGCTTTTAATATTTATTGTTATTATTTATTTATTTATTTACTTTTTTTACATGGTAGATGAGCTTCAATTGTGTTATTAAAAAAAATAAAAGTAATACTATATAATGATAAAAATTTGCAAGAATGATGCCGAAGATTTGCTTATCATTTAATAAATACAACAAATTCATAGGATTATATTATATTTACAATTCTACCAATGTCATATGTTGGTAACAAATATGTGTGGTGAATCTTATGTCTCAATTAATTATTGAGATATACTTTAGGTTGGATGGGACTGAATTTTTGAAATTAAGAGCCTTCATTTTCAACGCCAGATCCTTAATGATCTAGACAACAGTTATCTATGGGAACCTTAACGAAATAGTCTTCGGAATAGAAATGTATTATTTAAAGATGCTTTGAATAGTAACAAAACAAATGTTGGAAATTTCATATTTTGAACACAATTTTATGGGATTTTGAACTGAAATTAAAGTGGGGTCCACATAACATTATAAATAGATTCATATTAAAAAAAGGATTTGACTCCAAGACATTCACTCCCTAGCCTTCATTTGGTTTGTGCCATACACACCGATTTCTCAATATGTGTAGCAGTAAGTCGCAGACTAGCGTAGTGGCAAGTTAGGGATTTGCGCAGCGATCGAACCCACAACTAAGAATCAAATACAGTTCGTCCAGTTAAGAAGACCCGTTCTACTAACCTTAATACACCTTGTGTCCGTGGCTGGCCCCAAGAGTTATTAGGGAGAGAATTTGAATCTAAGAGTTTCGGGTTTAAGCCTCTAACTCCTAGACGAAAGCCAATTCACCTAACTCCTTGGGGTTAAATGGATTTATATTAGAATTAATAGACACTACTACAATAATTGATAAAGATCACACTAAGAAATTCATAAAGATCACGGTTTTAGAAAAAGTGTGATAAAGATTTGTGAGTTAAACTTTTTATCTCAGTCTAATTAAAAAACTGAGATAAAAAGTTATTTTTAATACTTTCTATCTCATTTTTGTTAAAACCGTGATTGTATTTAAAACGAGATAAAAGATCAGTGGAAACCATCTCAACAAAAGACTGAGATAAAAAATTAGTGAAAACTATCTCTAGTAAAAACTGAGATAAAAGATCAGTGAAAACATCTCTAGAAAAAACTGAGATCAAAAAGTGAGTAAAATTATATCTTAAAAAAAGCAAGATAATTAAAAGAATGATAGATAATATTGTTATTTTTTTCTTTATATCTCTCTAAAATAATTTTGTTTATCATCTTATATGATTTAAATTAGATTTTGTAAACTTTATTGTAACATTTATTTATTAATTTTAATAATTGAACATGATATAAAAACTATAATCATAGATCAATAAACAAAAATATTTTAAATTAATGTTAAAACTAAATTTACCAAATCAAATTTAAATAATGATAAATATATAATTATTATTTTTTTCAGTAAATATATGGAAGTAGTCTTCATAATTTGTATAACTTATAATAAGGTGAATATTAAATATTTAATATCTAATAAATATTTAGTGTATCTTTAATATTATTTATATTATTTATATTTATTAATTGTAATTAATTGAATATGATATAAAAACTATAATAATAGATCAATAAACAAAAAAAATTTAAATTAATGTTAAAACTAAATTTACCAAATCAAATTTAAATAACGCTAAATATATAATTATTATTTTTCAGTAAATATATGGAAGTAGTATTCATAATTTGTATAACTTATAACGAGTTGAATATTAAATATTTAGTATCTAATAAATATTTAGTGTATCTTTAATATTATTTATATTAAAAGTGACATTATTTTATATTTTGTTAGAAGTGATAAAAATTTAGAAATAAAAATAATAAAAATTTTCTTTTTTTTTTTTGTTTTTTTAGAACTAATTTTTGAATATAATCATTGAAAATATTTTTTGTATTACTAATCAATTTTTAAAATTGTTTTCAAAAATTTTGTTTTGAACAATAATTTTCTAGAACTAAAATTAAACGCGACCTAATTACTTTTAAAAATATAATACAAAATGAAGAAAAATATATTATAAATAGCGAGTTATGATTAAATATATGCTATACCAAAGAGTAAAGAAAAATAAGAAAAAGATTTGAGATTATTTTTAATTAAATATAATTAATATTCATAAATTATTTATTAAGTATTCGCATTATTTTTTATATTACTTACGATTTTAAGTAGTTGCAAAAAGTTAAAATAATTAAATAAAAATAAATTTTTTATCATTTTTTCCGATCAATTGATCAGGAAAAATGTAACTTTTAACTATTAATTGGTTGACAAAAGTCATAATAAATTATTTTAAAAAACTTAAAATAATATAATTTTATTACTTTTAGTAACCCCTAAAGTGATAAAAATTTGTTTATATATATTAGTATGCAAAATGTATATATAAATAATAGGTTGGACTAGCGGTCAACTACACTAACTTCCAAAGGAATGGCACGGGTTCGATTCTCAGCAGCAACAAAAAAATATGAAATATATAAGGTTGCTATAATGACAAAGTGGAAAACGGTGCTATGATGGCATGATAGTAGGTTGCCATGTGGATTTTTATTATTTTTAAAATTAATCCATTTTTTCAGTGTGATTATTTGTTTATATTCGATCACGATTTTTCAAAAAAAGTGAGATCAAAGTACATAAAAGATCACACGAGATTTATTTTCATCTCAGTTTTTACATTAAAGATCACGCTTTTAGTGTGTGATTGTTGTAAGTTTTTTATCACGGTTGTAAACTGTGATAAAAAAAGGTGACTTACAATCTCACCTGGATCAATCACGCTTTTGTAACTGAGATAAAAAGTAAAACATCACGCTTAAAAGTTGTGATGTTTATGCATTTTTGGAGTAGTGAGAGTTGCATATGAATATCAATTGTATATATTCACTTATTTAAAACTATGAATTGTGTGAATGGAAAGGATCCGAAGTGTTAGTCTTGAAATTCAGATTCCAAAAGTTAAATATCATTTGTTCAACTCTTGTTAAATTGATCAAATTGATCTAACTGTCAAATTTAAAAATAATAACCTTTTAAAATTTTAATGATTTAAAGGGTAAATCAATAAATATATTAAAAATTCAAAAGGGTAAATATTTTTTTGAGAATCTCTAAAATTGGAAATCCTAGGAAGAAGAAGATAAGTTCCTCTCTTTCCTCTTCTCCTTGTTTTCTCTCACCTTCACCGTAGACTTTGTAGTAGCTTTCGACCTCACAACGCCTTTCTCTCTCTGACACACCTGCATATATAATATAATTATATATAAGGTAATCAATAAGTCATTTTCATACTTCTTCTTTTGTTTGCTTTTTTGTTTTCTGCATCAATGGTGAAGACTAAAGGCCAAGCTTGGAGCAGGCAAAGGTGAAAAGGAAGAACCCTATTGAGAGATATTGAATCAAGTGGGCTGTTTGATGATGATGTTGATAAGTGGGAAAATTTGGTTGACTAAACTAATTGGTTTATGACGAAAGGTAATTTTTTTTAATATAATTATTGATTTATCTTTTAAAAAAATAAAAAAATTATATTTTTAAATTTGACCGTCAAATCTATTTTTTAATAAATAAATAGACGAGATTTAATTTTAAGAGTCTGAATTTTAAAATCAACTTCAGGTCTCCCAAATTTGAATGGAACATGGCTTCAAAGTGTGTATATACCTTGGTAAATGATATTTGAATTAATTTTTTAACATCACATTTAAATTTTTAAATTCAAATTTTTCTAACGATAAGAAGTATTCAAATTACAACAAAAAAATTTGAATTTCTCGCCAAATGTCTATTTGTACATGACACAACTAGAAGCATCCATTGCATATCTGGTACGTTCGTTCACAAATAATATATATACTTTTAGTCTTTAGGTGTGTCTGTTCAGAACAACATCAATGCTTCGAACCACTAATTAAATTGAATTAAGCATTTCCAATTTTTTTCTTTTTTTTTTAATCATTAAACTCAAACTTAGCACTTAATAGCTTAGTTTCTAATTTTAAGCTCAAAACTTTTAAACTTATTCGTCAATACTTCCGAAAAGCTTCCCAAATAGCCCGAGATGTTTCTGAAGCCATATTCTACAACTATCAGAAAATGGGATGCTGGAAAAACTGGAACACAACTGGTTTTGAGTGTTTCATTGATAGTAGTTCCAGTATAAATAGCTTAAACTCCAGGATTTTCGGGATGCATTGACTAAAACCAGGACTTTGTTTTAGTCAATTTTCAAACTTTTATTTATTTTTTTGCCTGTGTTTAGATGAGCTTCAATTGTGTTACAAAACATGTACGATGGATCTTCTATCTCAATTGTGGAGATAATCTTGAGGTTGGTAGGGACATGGTCAAGCTCAATGAACAGTAGCACAGACAGATCATGCATACAGAATCGAGCATTTGGGCTGGCAAGCTAAATTTTCAAAACTAATTAAAGGCCTTCATTTTCAATGACAGATCCTTGTGACCCGGAATGCAGCAACTTCTAGGAACCTCAACGAAATAGACTTCTTAGAGTGGAAAGGTACTAATTTAAGATATTTCATAGTGGTAACAAAGCAAACATTGAATGCTTTTTATCTTATTTGTTGGACTAATTGGGGGGGATCGTCGGAAGTAATAATCAAATCAAGATATGAAGGAAAGAAGAAATATAGTATAACCTAATGTAACATCATGATAAATAATAAGGGTGAATTTATTAGTCTTGGATTAAGACTTTTAAGACTTAATGTCAGTCAACTTTTTAGACTAAATAAATTGGTAAGTGAGTGCACTCTATATTAAGTAAACTTAACTATGAAATAACTTATCAAATTCCCCCCCTTGTTTTTTTTTTTTTCCTTTTGATAATAACTAAAAAAGTGACGTAGAACATGTGGAAGAAGAATCATTAAAGTTTTAAGATAAGTTAAATAACAAAAGAAATTGGAAATGGTAGCAAAATTAATTAAGAATTTTGTATTCTTAATTTTTATAAATTTAAGGTCGCATTCATGTTGATTTAATGGCAACATGTCGTATTAAAAAATAATATCTCACTTAACGATTTGTCACAGCTAACAATACTAGTTAAAATTAGAATCTAATTTTTTTTCCTTTTTAAGTGATAATTAAAATTAAAATCTTGTCGTTGCTTATAGTTGATCAAGTCAATAGCTTGTGGAGGTAGACAATTGAGGTTATATTGAATACATACACTTTCGCAGAGATTTCACCACGCAAGTGATTAACATTGGCGCAAGTGATTAACATTGACAAGGACAATTGGGAAAAGTCTAATGAAAATATATATCGGAAAACGTGTAAATATCTAATGTTTTACGTTGAAAAATTATACTTTTTACAAAAATTTATTATCAAAATAACATAATAATTAATGACATTTGTATGATAAAGATATATGTTAGTGGATTATTATTTTAGAAGTGATAAATTTATATATAAACATTATATCATTCTAACAATGAAATCTTATCATAAGTTTCTATTTTGAGTGTCAAATTTTGGTACAAAAATAGAAAATAAGTAAATTTTGGTTTGTTAGAAATTTGGTGTGTTACTCAAAAAGTTTAAAAATAAAAGTTGGTAAAAATTGAAGAAATTAAATAAAAATTGGAGAAATTTATATATAACCATCATATTATTCTGACTATAAAATCTCACAATAAGTATTTGTTTGGAGTGTCAAAATTTTGGCATAAAAATAAAAAATAGGTAAATTTTGAATTATTGGCAACAGTTGTTAACTCGAAAAATGGAAAAGAGGTTGGTAACAATTGAAGAAATTTAGTAAAATTGGATAAAGTTGAAAAAGCTAGATTTTTTGTATGGAGAATGTTGATAAAGGTTGAAAAATTTAAATAAGTTTAAATTTTTATCTAAATTTGACACTTCAAACGCACACTAAATTATGTTAGAATAGCATCACTCTTCTATAATTTACACCCTAATTTTATTATAAAAATAGTTAATGAAAAATTCTCCAATAAAAATCAATTTTACGTTGCAATAAAATAGAAACATAAAAATTTAGGATGTGTTTGATATACTGGAGAATGCTGAAAAATTTTGAAAATTTTTAAAAGTTGTTTATTTTTTATCTCACTACATGTCAAATTTGGATAAAAATTTAAACTTTTTTAAATTATGTTAGAATAGCATTGTTCTTCTATAATTTACACCCTAAATTTTTTTTATAAAAATAGTTAATGACAAATTCTCTAATAAAAATCAATTTTACGTTGCAATAAAATAGAAATATAGAAATTTAGAATGTATTTGATATACTGGAGAATGCTGAAAAATTTTAAAAATCTTTAAAAATTATTTATTTTTTTATTTCACTACACAAATGTCATTAATTTTTTTATGTTTAATTACTTATATTTTTTTATTTTTATTTTCTGTTATTGATTTTCTTCTAAAATGATAACTGAAATTATGTTTCGAAATACAATTCGTTTATAGTAATTAATTTTTATTTAAATAAATTAGTTAATTTTATTAAATTAAAAAATAATAATAATATATATTTCATATTTTTATTAAAATAATTACAGTTTTATATATTTATAAAAGAAGAATTTTAACCCCAACCAACTAATTTATTTCTTACTCCCCATAGGTTTAAGAAAATTACAACATTCTCCTCAAATTTGAAAAAAAAAAATCTTTTTAAATATAACCAAACAAAAAAATTAATCTTTTTAAATATAATTAAAAATAACAAAAATTTCAAGTCATTAAATTTAAATAACAAACTAAATTTATCAAATAAAAATATCTAAATTAAATAAAAAAAAATCTGGATTATTACAATTTCCACACTCTGGTTTTCTAGCCGGAAACAGAGGCTTGAAATTAAGTTTTAATAGCTCTCTATCAAGGAAAGTATACCAAAAAAGACTTTTCAAAACTATTCAGTTTGTTTGGATGTGGAATTGAAGGTGAAGAGCAGCCTGTTGGAAGTTTCTATTAAATGTGACTGCAAGGAAGTAAAATCCATTAAATTCTGATGAAGGAAATATTGGCAGAACAAACAAGAAAAGTGTATTGCAATGTAGAGAAAAAAAATTGTATATCATTTGATTTATTTGTCATTTGATGTGGGAAAGGAGATGGAGGAAGAAAAGATATAGGTGGGGAAAAAAATAAAAAATCACTCCATGATAATATATATATTATTTAATGAAATAGAGACTGCTGTGATGTTTATCATAAATGTAAGATGAGACTCTTAGCCTCATACACATCCATACAAACTAGCCTGTATATATATATATATATATGAAGAATTATAATGGCAGTCAAAAATAGGGCAAGTGCCTCTTCTGGCTACAAATTTGTAAAAGTGATGCTATATTTTATGTTTTAAAAAAAAATATTAAGACCATTTGGTAACGTTATCAATTTTTTTTTTTAAGTTTAATTGCTTATATTTTTTTATTTTTATTTTCTGTTATTGGTTTTTCTTCTAAAATGATAATTGAAATTATGTTTCGAAATACAATTTGTTTATAATAATTAATTTTTATTTAAATAAATTAGTTAATTTTATTAAATTAAAAATAATAATAAAATATATTTCATATTAATTTAATTTATAATTTAATTGAATAAAAATAAAATATGTTAAATATAATTTAATTACATTATTTATTCAAAATAATTTAATAAAAATATTTCATATTAAATTAATTAATAATTTAATTATATTATATTATTTATTAAAAATAATTTTATTTTAATAAAATATTTAAATAAAATAATTCATTTTAATATGATGCAACAAAAAATGGACAAACTATTAAATTTGATAAAATGTTTATAATAGAAAAAAATGAGAAACACTTTTTTTGTTTAATTTTTTCTATTTAACTTTCATTCCTTTTGAAAATAAAAAAATGAAGACAAGTTTAACAATCACTTTTTTGTGTCAATTTTTAAAAATTTGTAAATATAAATAGAAAAACAGTAAACTTAAATATTACCAAAGGAGCCTAAGGCTTCATTTGGCTGCAAAGAATAATTTTTTTTATAATTTTTTCGTCTTATATGGTCTTTTTTTTTTTACCAGAATTAAATTTTCTTTTTTAAAATTTATACTTTTAGGCATGTTAATTACATAAGTAAAATAAATAAAAAATAAAAAATTTCACGTCCGCTTGGATAAAAGGTAGAAAAAACACATTTTCATTGTTATTTATTCAAACGAATAACTTTTACTTGAATAGATATGAATTTTTTTATTTACAAATGCAATTAACATGCCTAGCTAAAAGTTAAAGTTTTTTAAAAAACAAAATCAAATTTTAACGAAAAAACCATATAATACAAAAAAAGTTATAAGAAAATAGAAAACCAACTTTTTGGTAACCAAACTAATCTTAAAGGAACTTTTGGCATGAGGTAAAAATTTTGGTGGTGAAAGATTACAAGGGTAATAAGTTTATGATATTTATGTTTGGATTAAAAGATTAATATTATCATGTAATAATTATATTATATTTTAAATGCATAAAGAGAACATTACTTGAGAGAGAAGTGTAAATGAATGTTTTACAAGGTAGTGAGAAAATAATATAATTTTTCCATTACTTCTTGTTACCCAGTCTCACTAGTAACAATTTACTCCTAATGTAATTTTTACTCTGTATTCAAACCTAATTTAATAAAGGACAAAAATTACCCTAATAAAATTTACATTCCATTACCCTCAAAATAAACATGCCTTAGGTGTATAGCATTTTTGTAATAAAATTTTATTTTAATGAATAATTATTTGGACATAATTACCTAGCATATATATCTCATTCCCCATTCTATATACATTCTATATACGCATGTTTGAAAGCCTAAGTCTTATAAACTTTTTCAATCTTTTTTTTTTTAAATTTTTACGAACTTTTTTTGACTTTTTTTAAATTTTTACGGACTTTTTTTAACTATTTTTGTATTCTCATGCATTTACTAAATTTTACCAATTTCTCTTCAAAATTCTAACATAGTATATAAAAATTGTTTGAACGATTCATTCAACTACGTTTGAATGAATTCTATTAAAAAACATATGACACAGCATATGAAAATTAATTAAACGGGTCACTCAAAAAGAGAAAATCAATAGGTCTTATTAAAAAATTTCACTTTACCTTCTAAATATTAAAAAATAATTGACGTATTATATTTTTTTCAATATTTTATCTTAACTTTTAACATTTCAAATGCACCCATCGTAACCGAAGTTTTGTATTTTTTCCATTGGTGGTCAAAAAGTCACTGGTGGACCCCAAAATTTTATTTAAGGGTAAATTACACATAAATTCTTTAAACATTTAGATAATTATACATAGACCCTTTACCATTTAAAATTTATAATTACCTCTTCATTTTAAAATGTTGCTAACTCTAACTTTCTCCATTAGTATACTGTTAGGATTTTAGTTAAAATGATGACGTCAGCCAAAAAGTTTTTCTAATATATCTAATTTACCTTTTACCTTCAAAAACCATTTCATTAAAATACCCTTTGTTTCGTTCTTTCTCCATATTCTCTCTCTTCTCACTCTTTCAATCTTCTTAACGGCCGGCAATTCTCAATCCCAGTTTTCGGCCCAGATCGATACAAATGTTGTAAAGCATGGATTCTTGTGCTTTACAGTGTCGATGAAGTTGGAAAAGTGTGGTTCATCTGCGGGGGTGATATAGACCTTGTAGGTGGAAGGGTTGATTTTTGCGAAGGCATAGATGAGGTGAGTAAACAATGTTGAATTTATCGGAAGAATGGGGAGTAATGATGCACGGGAATGCCGATAACCAGTTTTAATCCATGTCTCTGAAGAACTCACTTCTAAGGGAAGAACGTGATGAAACCCCTCCCCTTTTGTTGGTCCACAAGATTAGATGGAAATTGGTTAATAAAACTTTATAGCACCTTTATAAGCGTTATTTTTTTTGTATTTTTTGTTATTTATAAAAAAATAATAATTATTATTATTTTTAATGATGATTTGTACTTGACCAAGAACTGAGTGATGAGATAATTGTTGGATTCCTCTTGGTCCTCTTTGGTGATCGAGGGAATCAGAGGCATCTGATAAGGTGCACTCGACCGAACAGGATTACTCGAATGATCATGACCTGATCTGACCGAACGATGTGGACCTCGGTTGAACTGACCGATCGACGTATTAAAAACAAGATTGATTACGTTATAATCGCATGTCTAATCACATTCTGATATATTCTGTAATTCTCGTCTATCAAAGTACTACCTGCTGTATAACAGTTTTGATAACTAATTATGAGAATCATCTTGGAATCTACAATACACGTGGCATAATATGATTGGAAGGAAGGCATAATTGTATAATGCTTATATACATCATGTCCATGCAGGTCTCATACCTTTATACATATAACATCCCATTAAGAATATGATACGCACACTCTTTGCTTTACTGAAATTCTGTCAAAATATTTTTTTAATTTCCTCACTAACTTAAGAATTAAAAACTTTTTGACAAGCACCACACTAATATATTAGGCAGTATTATGAACTTGAAGTGTGCACTTAGAGGATCCAGTTTATTGAGTCGTCATTTAATGTCTAAAAGATCTATTTAATTGGGTTGAATGATTGAATTTGACTGGGTTTCATTTGTGTAATGACTATTTTTTTTTTTGGCGTGATTGATAAAAGCATTGTTTTGAGAGGGTAGTGAAAGTTAAGATGTACTGGTTAAACCAACCATCTAACTATACAACATTTTGGGGGGCGGGGGGGTTAAACCAACCATCTAACCATGCAACATTTTGAGGGGCGGGGGGGGAGAGAAGATTTTTATGAAGACAAATACACAAAAAAATCAAGACCATAAACTTTACAAAGAAACCCACCTCAAACTCTGCAAAAGCTAGAAATTCCAAACACTGACAAAGATTAAAATATGAAAATAATAGCAACTACAACTATTACATCACTGGTCCAGACGGGCGGGTCGATGAAGGGGTGAGTAGGGTAGTTGCTCTCACTAACTGTTAATAGTTTATATATTTTATATAAATTTTTTTATTCTTTTAATATATAAATATATAAATTATCCTTACTAAAATTTGGTTATTATTTAAAAATATTTAATATTTATTTTTTTTTAATTTTACCCTACTTAATAAAATTTCTTAGCCCGCTCCTAAGTCCAGATCTCAATCAAAATCTTCCTTGGACTGGCACCATCGCTAAAATGTAGGTTATTGGATTTCTTCGATCCCATGGCGTTAAAACTTTTTCAAATCAGAGCTAGGGTTTAACTGTGAGCACGTTGATCGACCTCAGCTGCGAAGGAAGGCTCAACATAGATCTCTCATTTGAAACCTAACCCACCATGCCGGGGTCGATGTTGTTGGGGATAGAGTGAGGCGCATTTGGGAGTTAAAGACGTGCTCCCGTTGGTTGCGGACATTGTCGTTCTAGAAACCAAAGGAGGCGCTAGTCAAGGGGGGACGACGGTGGCTTGCACAGGTCTTCTACGGTGCATAGAGCAGTTACGACAGTGCGTACCTTGGGGTACTAGAGGAAGGGGTGGTTGGCTAGGAGGTTGTGGATGAGAATTGTATTGTAGGGCTCCTCCAATAGGTTGGGTTAGACTCCCGGCAACCTGGGAGGCCAGTTTGATCCGTAATGTATTTGGTTGGTAAAAATTTGATAAAAAAGTATAGTAAATATACAAAGATTTGATGCAAAACTAATACGTGGTAAATTTTGATTAAAAAAAATATAAAAAGTTGGTAAAAATAGGTAGATTTTGATTAATTTTGATTAACCAAATACCCTAAGAAAGAGAAAGAGAAAGAGAAAGGAGAATTTTTTAATTAATTAATTAATTTGGGGGATAAATTTATCTCTACAATAAAATTTTAATGAAAATTTTAACAGAGTTAGAGTTCAAATTAACGGAAAGAGTTAGAGGTTAGCAACTTTTCAAAATAAAGAGGGTAATTGTAAATTTTTAATATTAAGAGATCTATGTATAATTACTCAAATATTCAGGAAATTTATGTATAATTTATCCTTTATTTAATCGCCTTGGCCTCATTTGGCAGACTTTTCGACTAATTCATAAATTAGATGTACAACAGGTGAGCGTGGCCTTTAGCTCAGTGGTTAAGAGCCTTTCCTGCCCGCTCATGACTCGAGTTCGAGTCTTCCCCCTCCCCTTAAAAAAAAAAAATAAAATAAAAAATTCACCTTTCAAAAAAAAAAAAAAAAAGATGTACAATAGGTATTAGGTTATCTTTCTGAGTTCAATTTTTTTTTCTAATTTTTAAAACTTTTTAAAATTTTTAAATTTATTTTAATTAAATTTCACCACGTATCATTTTTACATCATTTCAATACTACTTTTAAAATTTTTAAAAATTTTTTAGAACTCTAAATTTCCCCAATATCAATCAATTTAGCTCTAGTCATAAATAGTATTCAGAAATCAAAATATACTATAAATTAATAGAATGAGTATATTTAGACTCTTTTATTATTTTTTTTTATTTTACAATAATTTTAATTTATTAAAAATAAAAAGAATAGTGTGAAATGAGAAAAACTAATAGAAAAATATAAATATCCTCATCCCATATAATACTACTTAATGGCTTTGACATATAAGGCATCGTGCAAAAGAGGCAATAATCAAAGATTTTTTTTTTGTAGTCTTTATAATTTGTTTTTGTTTATGTTTAAATATTTTTGGTTTTAATTTTTTGTTTTTAGTTACTATTTTTTCTCTAAAATAAAAATAGAAAGTGTGTTTAGTAATGTAATTTTATTTAGTATAACTAATTTTAATATTTAGTTTTATTAAATAATTATAAAATTAACTAAATTTAATAAAATATATTCAAAATATATAAAATTAACTATTTAAAAATTATAGATATTTATTTTTTTAATATTAACTAATTTTAATAAAGTTAATTAATAAATGAAATAATTTAATAATAGATAATTATTATTTTATTTATTAAAATTAATTTAATTGAATAAAATATTTTAATAAAATAAATCATTTTTGAGAGATAATAATTCGAGTTTAATAAAATATTTGAATAAGATTAATTATTTTAATATGATGCAATAAGAATAAAAAATTATTAAAATTGACAAAACGTTTGATAACTTTTTTTATTTATCTAATAAATTTTGGTGACAAAAGTTAAAAATTAAAAAAAAAGTTAAATTTTTTTTGCCAATTTATCAAACGGGCTAATTATATTTGTGCTTACCATTAAGTGAGGGTTAACTACTAGTTATTGAATATACATATATATATATATATATATATATTGTAATTGTCTTGTTGACGAGGATACAGGGCAATTTAGTTATTCACCTCACTCGCGCTTCTATAAGGTGGTGAGTTCTTCCATTATTTCATAGACATTCAACATTTGAAGATCCTGATAAGGACTCGTTAAGGAAAGCTTATCGTGCATTGTGTTTCAAATAATATATATGAATTTAATTATTTTAAATTTATTATTATCTTAATTTTAATGTTTATCTTAATCTCAAATAATTTAAAAACTTATCTTAATTCATAAAATAATATCTTCTAAAATAATTAATTTAGATGGACTTTATTTCTTTTCTATTTTTACCAGTGATAAGATATTTTCCTTCACCTTTAATTCTAAAAATAACTTACACAAATAAAAAATATATTTAATGATGATTAGTTTCAAATCAATTATATAATAGTTGTCTAAAATTACTCAAAGAGCTATAATAAAATATATCTAGTGAGCAATTCTATGTCATAAATGGCTAGAATAATTATCTTTGAATAAAAAATTTAAAATATTTTATATTACACTAAAAATTTTAAAATATCTTAAAAAATTTTTGTTTTTTCAAGTTTTAAGTAAAACTCACTTATCTCTAACTAATATTCAAAATATCCTTAACTTGTGCCTTGGAAAACGGTGTGAATATTTGTTTTAGTTAGATTTATTTTTTGTGATAAATAGATGGACTATTTTTATTTTAACTTCTCTTTTGTTCATTTTATACAATTTTTTCATCTGATTTTTATTTTATTTCTATTTTTTTTTTTTTGGTAACTTTTGAGCACTTTGTATTTATAAGAAACTTTTCAAATACAAAAATTTTAAACACTTTTCAAGTCTAAAATATTAGTATATGAAATTTTTAAAAATATATTAAAATTTTTTAAGATCCAAAGTGTTTTTCTCCTTAAATCCCAGATAATCATTTCCCCGTTGATCTTTGCAAATTTCCATGCATGTTTCAATGGTGTTGATTTTTTTTTTCTTTTTATTAGTTGTCTCAAGAGGTAAATAAAAGATGATTTGGAATAACGTACAGCAAAGTTGTCACATTACCGCAGCGGTTTGAAGCCTGAAATTTTTCTTTCAAAATGTAGACTGTTTACATTTGAATCTATAATTAGGAATATATTTTTTTTTTTTGGGGTACTAAGTTACTTTTTTTTTTTTTTTATCTTAAGAAGAAAATCCTAAAGTGTGTATATATATAATATAAAATTCTCATAACAAATGTTACGTAAGCGACTTTCTCATGACTGATGATATTACCATAACATTTTTAAAGTCATACAGATTAATTTAGGTCTAGCAACATCTAAAGGGTTAATTAAATTGGTTAAATTACATGATACAGCATGAGTTGACATGGTTAGGAGGGGGTCTTGGAGGTACCATTTTTAGGAACTTTTGATTTTTTTGTCAAAAGTTACTAGTTGTATTTTTTGGTGTGTTTGGTGAAGTAAATAATAATTTTTAATAAATTTTAACAATTTTTTACAATTTTTGGATGTTTGGTAAAATTTTTGGTAACTTTTAACTTTTTTAGTAGCTTTTGGTAATTTTTAAATTGAGAAGTTACTATAACAGAGTAAAAAAGTGACAACATTTGGTATTTTGCTAAACACCCAAAGAGCAAAACTTGATATTTTTCTGTTAGAATTTGTGATGCCAAATGCTATCTAGTATTTATAAAATTACATATGAATTAATAAATTTATATGCTGGTATAATTAACATCTGGGATGATAATTAATGAAACTTGAAAATTTTAATAATTAAATATAAAATAAAAGTCCTAAATTTTATTTTATTTTATTTAAAAAAAAGGCATAATTATGAAATTAGTAAAACAACAACTTTTTATTGTATCTTCAATAACACTAGTTAAATGCGTGTAAAGTGAGCTATCCCATTTTTATAAGTAAATCAAATTTATTTACGCTAAACTCAAATATATATAACTTATCGTGTCATATCGTGTTTAATTCACCGTTATTGAAGATACAATGAAAATTAGTCAATTTGCTCTGCGTATGGTCACAATTTGCTCTATCAGAAAATTTTGTTTTATTCTAAATTGTTAGAAAATTAGTCAATTTATCAGTTTTATTTCCGCGCTGTGGTTTTCTAACTGAAAACCGAATTCAAATTGGAGCTTCAATAGCTCTATATCTGAGAAAGACTTGTTCATAACTAGTCATTGTTAGGTTGTGGAAATGAAGGCGGGGACCCCGTTGGAAGCAACTTGCGTTGTTCCTATTAAATTGGAGCGAAAGTAATATCCATTAAATTCTGATGAAACTCTTGCACTCCTGTAAACGAAGTCGCATTCAGCGTGTGTGGAGACAAAATATATATTCTCTGTCACGTGTTTTCTAATTAGAAAATATCTGAATTACAAATTATATTCTCTATTAAAGGTTATATTTTATTTAAATTAAAATTAAATAATTTAACAGTTATGTGATATAATTATTTAATTTATTATTAAGGGGTTCTCTTTATAAGATTATCACCGTTATAACTTGTTCTTAATTTCCTATGACTTTATTTATTATTTTTTTAATTTGCACTGAGAGAAGGAGATAGGTTTCATTTAATTGTCTTGACCTCCTTTGGCAGGCTTTTCGGTTGGTTCACAAATGTACAACGAAGCACTAATTGACTTCAATAATATCAATCAATTTAGCTCCGGTCTAATTGATGTTTCGCAAAACCGACAAGATCGTCCTTGTACCCAATGGCTTTGACAAGTATTGCGAATACGAGGACAATAATTAAATAATTTTACTTATTTTATCACTATGTTTAAAAATATTTCTACCTGTAGATTAATTTGATTTTAAAATAAAATTTTATATTTAAAACAAACGTTTAAATTTAAGAATTCAATTAAATTAGTTTAAAAAAAAGTTGAATTTAACCATGTTAATGAAAAAAAAAAGATAAATATAATATATGAGAATAATATTATTCATTTACTTAGGTAATTTAAAATTTTAATGAATTTTCATCAAATTTAATTGATTTGGTTCGATTTTAAATAATATAAAATTTTAAATTATAAAATAAAATTAAATTTAATATATAAAATTTTATTTTGATTCCAAACATAAAAACTAATAGGAATTTTCATCAAACGAAATCAAATTCAATCAAATTAATCATTTCAATCGTAGTGTAAAAGTTACATTACGGGAGTGTTTATTTAACCAAAATCACTTAAAACTCATTAATTTTTATCAATTTTTTGTACTTTCTTCTAATTAAAATTTACTACATTTTACTTTTATATCAAAATTTTAAATTTTTATTATAATTTTTGATCAACTAAATACTTCATCCGCACGTACATTAGTGATCCGTACTTAGGGTGCATTTGAAATCATATAAATTTATAAAAGTTAATGTCTGATACTTTATGCAATAAATAAAAAATTTTAATTTTATACTTTCATAATTTGCATTTACAAAGATTTATAAAATTTTTTATTTTTTTAATTTCAAACTGTGCCCTAATTAATTTATGGCTCCGTTTGGAGTTAAACAAAACAAAATAAAATTTTACAAATCTCTACAAACACAAATTACGAGACAGTAAAATTTAAATTCTTCACTTATTACATAAATTACGAGATATTTATTTTTACAATTTTATTTTATTTTATACACTTTTATACCATTCTAAACACACCATATGTAACGAGTGAACATGAAGTAAATCGGGCCATTAGTTAACCCGATACTGCCGTGTTCTCAAAGAAAAAGGACGAAAAGATTCTCGGTATCGACCTTAGCTGTGCATGCAAATAAACAGCAATTAATAGATGATGCCAGAATTGTCGAAGAGTCCAAGACCAGCCGGGGATAGGAAGGCCAGACTTTTCAATGGCTACTCTCTTGCCTGGTAATTTCTTGTACATCCACTTAGTTGAGAGAGCTAGCCCAGTCAATCCATGCCAATCAAATCTACGATAGCAAATTTAGAGACCCATGACGGAAAGATTAATCTAATCTTATGTCGGCCGTTGTTTTTCTGTTTTCTTAATATTCAATTGTTTAAGTTTATTTTTATTTTATTTTTATTTTTTGTTGTCATTTTTTTTTCTCTCTCTCTTTCTTTTTTAAATAAAAATTGAAACTGCATATGAAATTCAACTTTGTTCACAACAATTAATTTTTATTTTAATTAGTAAAATATTTAATTTTATTGATTTTAAAAAAATTAGTTGAATTTAATAAAATATATTTCCGATAAATTTAATTAATTAAGTTAATTAATTTAATGTAATCATTTTAATTATATAATTTATTAAAAATAATTTCATATTAATTAATTAATTTAATTATATTATTCATAAACAAATATATTTCCTAGTAATTTAATTAGTTAAATTAAATCACATTAATTATATTATTTGTTAAAAATAATTTTAGTTTAATAAATGCGCATCCCATCCGCTCCGCAGAGCCTCTTCGATATTAGGGACGCCCGACCAATCACGTATGTTAAAGATTCCATTCGACCTTCTCCGTTGATTGAAGGAATCGGGGACATTTGATAGTGAAGGATTGGTCAGGAGGATTTATCCGACCCTATTGATCGGCCGGGTATTATACAATCGGGCTTCTCGTGCGATTAATCGAGTCGAACTAAATTGCTCACACTACAATCATGCAACCAACTGTCTTCTAACATATCCGGTGATATTCGTCTACAATTACGCTGTTTGTTCAATAACAGTTTGGATAACTAATTATGGAATATCTGCATGTAGATTCATGCATATACATGACACAATCTGATTTGATGAGAACTTGGATTCAGTATAGCTCACACGTATGGGGTCCCTGCAGATTCATCCTCCCACTATATATGTGTACCTCCAATGCAAGAGACATGTACATACCCTTATTAAGTTTTGCGATTACTGTGCCAAAATACTTTTTCAATCCTCTGTTTTTGCTAACTTGAACGTCAGAGGTTCCTTGACAGGCATCACACCGGTGTCAAGGTAGGATTTCGGGCACGGGTTAGACCATCCGCGATATCCCCAATGAACTGCATTATCATAATATATAAGAATAAATTTATTCATTTACTTAAATAATTTTAAAAAATAATGAATTCTAATAGTTTGATTTCAAATGATATAAAAATTTCAAATTTTAAATTATAAAATGAAATAAAATTTAATATATAAAATTTTATTTTGATCCTAAATATAAAAATCAATAAAAATTTTTATTAAATCAAATCAAATTCAATCAAATTTATCATTTTAATTGTAGTGTAAAAGTTACATTACAGGAATATTTATTTAACTAAAATCAACTAAAATTTATAATTTTTAATAATTTTTTATATTTTTTCTAATTAAAATTTATCACATTTTAATTTTATATCAAACTTTTATTTTTTTACTATACTTTTTAATCAATCAAACACCTCCTGCATGCTTACGTTGGTGGTCCATACCTAATTAATTTGTCTAACGAGCGAACACCAAGTAAATCGGGCCATCAGTTGACCCGATACTGCCGTGCTCTCAAAGCAGAAGGACAAAAAGATTCTCGGTATCGACCTTAGCCGTGCATGGAAATAAAAAGCAATAAATTGGTGATGCCAGAATTGCCGAAGAGTCCAAGACCAGCCGGGGATAGGAAGGCCTGACTTTTCAATGGCTACTCTCTGACCTGGTTAATTTCTTGAACATCCACTTAGTTGAGAGTGCTAGCCCAGTCAATCCATGCCAATCAAATCTACGATAACAAATTTAGGGACCCATAACGGAAAGATTAATCTAATCTTATGTCGGCAGTTGTTTTTTTTTTTTTTTAATATATTCAACTGTTTAATTTTTTTAATTTTTATTTTTGTTGTCATTTTTTCTCTCTTTTTTGTTTTAAAATAAAAATTAAAACTACGTTTCAAATTCAACTTTATTTATAGTAATTAATTTTTATTTTAATTAGTAAAATATTTAATTTTGTTATTTTTAACAATTAGTTAAATTTAATAAAATATATTTTAAATAAATCTAATTAATTAAGTTAATTAAGTTAATTTAATTAATGTAATTATATTATTTATTAAAATAATTTATTTTAATAAAAATAAAATATATTAAATACAATTTAATTGTATTATTTATTAAAAAATTTCATATTAATTAATTAATTGAATTACTAATTTAATTATATTATTTATTAAAATGCAGATATTGATAGTTATTATTTAATTAAAATTTATTAATTTAATCAAATAATATTTATTATTTGAGTAAGTATCATATTTCATTTCTCAAAGTAATGATTAGGGTTACGACCCCAAAGTTTATAAAATTCTTTTATGCCTCTTTTAACTTTTAAATATTTATGTTAATATATAATGTACAACCCCTGTTCAAAAACAAATCCAATAAATAAAAAAAATAAATAATATTACCTTACTTTTTCAAAAATATAATAAAGTTTACTTTGACGATCTTTCAGTCAAACTTTTAGGTCCATTATTGAAGAAATGTTTATTTTTAGGCTATTGTCATCTTTCCCAACCAAATACAACGTTAGTAAAAAGATGAAAGGGAAGTTACATTTGTTATTTTATTTTATACATTGTGAACTCCTTTTAACATTTTGCGTTAAAATGTTCTAACCAGAAAGAAATAAAATAAAATAGAAAAATCTTAGTATAATGTCATAATTGTGTATGAACACAATTAACTTCAAAATAGGGATTGTATATGTATTTGCATGTATGGAATATATATATATATATATATATATCTCCTTCTAACACACACACACTTGAATACATATAACATGCATGATGTTTTATCACGTCGGATATACCACAAAATATTTAATTATTTGATTATATATTTTTTAAACATGATTAAGACTTGCCTACAATACTAATCCGAAATTATAGGATTGAATGGAACATATGCCGGTTCCTGTTGGATCCAGTGATCATGATGACAATGATCCCAAAAAAGGCCCCAGAAAGGCGGGGTTTTACTTGAACCAATGGTCGCTCCTTCGGGCTACTTCAATTTTACACCCATACAAGTTATTAAATATATCTTAAATATTTTACGTGTTTAATAGATAATAGTATATATTATATAAATTTTTTGATTATATCATAATTTTTTTATTAAATATTATATAAATATTTCACGAACAAACTCGATAAAATAATATATATATATATATATATATATATATATACACAATACTTGTACCCGGTTAAATTTTGATACACTTCCCATTTAATTTACTGAATTAAGTGAGTGGAACCTGCTAGCAAAGACCTCGTAAATAAATATAATTTTTGTAAACAAAGAAATTTAGAAAAATTTTACGAACACAGACGTAGCATAAAAAAATATATAACCTATTAAAGAGTAGTTTCATTACAAAATATTATCATCACATATTATTTATCGGTCTTTCTAGTAAAACAAAGAAATTAAAAATATATTTTCCTGCATAAAAATATAAAAAATGTATTTTTATGTTATTTTTTTATTAAGAGTTACTGTCCGTGCATTTTTATAACATAAAAAATTATTTAAAATATTTTATTTTATAATCCCCACTTAGCTTGGTTTAGGGAAAAAAATTATTTTTTTTTCTTTTTAGCTTATCTGCTTCTTATATGAGTTATTTTACCCAAATTTAATTATTTTTTTTTGTTCGTTGACTTTTAGCCATGTTAATTGCTTTTATTAATTAAAAATATATTTAAAAAATATTACCCAATAGAAAAATTAACGTACATATAAAAAATCAATTTTTTTAAATGTGCTTTTTTAACTTGTACTTGAATTTTTTTGATTTTTTATAATTTTTTTGGATAAGAATAATATAACTAAAAATTATCGAATAAAAAATATATTTTAGGAGGCGTTTGGAATGATAAAAAGTGAGATAGTTTATGAGTTCATAATTCGTACAGTGAGAGAAAAAATTAAATAGTTCTTAGAAGTTTTTAAAAATTTTTAAAATTATTCAGTATTTTTTAACACCAAACGCACCTTTAATAAAAAAATTATATAAAACGAAGATAAGTTAAAAAAACAAATATAATAAATTCTTTATTTCAAAATCAAACTTTTTTTTTCTTTTTCTTTTTTTGACAACTCAGAGTGTCTGGATCAACGCATCTCGACTAACCTCTAAAATCTAAAAATTAATGACCAGCAAAACCTTTTAGTTACCTTGATGAGACTTGTCTAATCTTGAGGTTCTAAAATTCCCCTTCACTAGTTTTGAAAAAAACTCAAATTAGTGAATTTTGAGACGCAAATCTAATATCTTATTAGTTAAGCTAATCACAAGTTTCTAGAAGCGAGCCTAATTAAATTTTAGATAAAGCAAGTTCTGACGTAGGCTATATTAAGTGGGTGTTTTGAGTGATCAAAAGTAAAATGAAATGAGATAAATTGTGAGTTGTAGTTTGTATAATGAGATAGAAAGTGAACAACTTTTAAAAATTTTTAAAAAATTTCAGAGAATTTCTGCACAAACGCAGCTTAATTGGTCAAAGCGGGGCGGACTCGCTGATTGAAACCTAAACTAGTGAGAGAAACATCCAAATAGGCGGGAGGAGATGAGGTAGAAATGGTCCATGTCAACTGCGGTGCCGAAAACTTCTTGGCAACTTCCCGTTTTGCTGAAATTAACATAAATTGATACAGAAACCCCAGAAGCAATATATATATATATTGAGAGAGAAGTTAAAATGCCAAACTCAAAAAATTAATGACCAGCAAAACCTTTTAGTTACCTTGATGAGACTTGTCTAATCTTTGAGGTTCTAAAATTCCCCTTCACTAGTTTTGAAAAAAACTCAAATTAGTGAATTTTGAGACGCAAATCTAATATCTTATTAGTTAAGCTAATCACAAGTTTCTAGAAGCGAGCCTAATTAAATTTTAGATAAAGCAAGTTCTGACGTAGGCTATATTAAGTGGGTGTTTGAGTGATAAAATGTGAGATAAAATAAGATAAAACATCAGTTATAGTCCATGTAATGAGATAGAAAGTGAACAACTTTTAAAATTTTTTATAATTCTTAGAGATTTTTAAAAAATTTTGGCACACCAAACGTAACTTAATTAGTCAAAGCGAAGCGGACTCGATGATTGAAACCTAAGAAATAGTGGGAGAAACGTACAAATGGGCTGGAGGAGATGAGGTACAAATGGTCCGTGTCAACTGTGGTGCCGAAAACTTCCTGGCAACTTCCCGTTTTGCGGAAATTAACATAAATAGATACAGGAACCCCAGAAACAGTATATATATATAGAGAGAGAGAGAGAAGCTTAAATGCCAAATTCAAAGCTGCATTCCAGTAAAATAATGGGTGTCAAATTGGCTTCCCAACCCACCATTTGCATCCCAGCCATGCCCATCTACTTTCTCTTTATAATTCTCTTGCACTGTGGAACCATTTCGGTAGCACAAACGAAAAGCACAATCAATATTGGTCTGATTATCAACCTTGGTTCTCGGACAGGTAAAGAAGTGATAACAGCTATGAAAATCGCAGTTCAAAACTCCAACAACAACTCAAAGGATTACGTGGTTTCTATCCATCCTCGAAACTCCGGTAGCGACCCACTTCAGGCAGCAAGTGCAGGTTAGTTTTTCCTTTTAACTCTCAGTCTCACTCTCACGCACGAACATATATATATATACATACGCATATACATGAAAGCATTTTTGGTTGTGCTGCATAGGCATTATGTGTCATTAAATTAGAAATTATTACCCTACTTCCATTGATTGTCCATCAAATGTGTTGTCTCCAAAATCAGAGCAAGGGTCCTACCCCATCCAAAAGCTCCCACATGGATATATAAGTGGATCAGGTGATTCTTATTTATTCTGGGATCATTTTAAATGTTTTAATTCTATAACCAGTAATTTATTTTGGCCCACAATCATTATTGTAATCCTCCAGGGACTAGGATTGGAAATATTTCAAATTTTAATTAGGAATTTTTATTAGACATGAAACTAGAATTGAAGAACCGTAGGAGGCTCACTTTGCTCCCCTGTAGAGATATATCTAGTTCTAGGGGTGTGCAAGCCTACTTAAATCAAATAATTCGACTCAATCTCTTACGCTCTATTTGAAAATATATATTTTTTAAAATAATTTAATTTTAAAATAAAGAATTGATAATTAATTTAATTTTAAAATAAAAAAATTAATTTGATTTGATTTAACAAATAACTTTAGTATTCAGAACTCATTTTGAATATAAGAATTGAATTGATTTAATTTAAGAGAAATCTCAAGTTGGACCATATTAATAGGAAGTAAAAAAATATGATAAATATAGTATGAGGATAAATTTATCCACTTAATTAGATGGTTTAAGAAAGTAATGAATTCTTATTAAATTTTATTATAATAGATTGGATTTCAAATGATATATAAATTTTAAAATTTAAGTTATGAAATTAAATTAAATCTAATTCGTAAAATTTTATTTTTCAATTTAGACATAAAAATTGATAAGAATTTTTATCAAATAAAATAAATCTCATCATATCTATGGTATCCGCAATTCCAAACGGTGTTAAGAAATTCAAAACGAGTGTTTGGATATTTTTCAAATAGGTTAAACCCATATGATACTTTAAAACTAAAAAAGTTTACATATAAAGTTGAAAAAATATTTAAAAATTGAATTATAAAAAGTATATGTTTATATATATTTAATATTAAAAACATAATTTAGATTAAAGAACTTATCTCGTTAATAGGTAACTTTTTAATTAACCTATTTTCTTTAAGGAGATGTGTGAGGAACTACGAGAGACTTGTCTGTGAGAGACTCTGTCTGCGGGAGAGTGAAGCGGGAGGTGAAACAGAGAACAATACCTTCCATCTCATATCGCTTGAGTAGTGAAAGCAAGTAGCATATACGTAATATTCGATATCCATATAATAACAACGCGTTTTAAAACCGTGAGGGCACTAGAGTTAGTGGGAACTCCAGGGTTAAGCGTGCTCCAGTGGGGACAGTACCAGGATGGGTGACCTCCTGGGAAGTAGCTTACCAAGCCAAAAGTGGATAATATTGTACTATGTAGATGTGGATCGTTACAAATAGTATCAAAGCCAATACCCAGCTAAAAGTGTGGGACACGCGTGGGCCCCGCGTGTGGGGGACCTGCCTATGAGAGACTTTGCCTACGGGAGAGTGAAGCATGAGACCACACGGGACGCGTGCCCTATAAGGGGGGAGGATTGGGAGGGACTGCGAGGGACCTACCTATGAGTGACTCTTCCTGCGGGAACGTGAAGTAGGAGGTGAAACAGAGAAGTAATGTTTTCCATCCCACATCGTTTAGGTAGTGAAAGGAAGTAGCATATATGTAATATTCGATACCCATGTAATAACAACGCGTTTTAAAGCCGTGAGGACACTGGATTCAGTAGGAACTCCAACGTTAAGCGTGCTTTAGTGGGGGCAGTACCAAGATGAGTGACCTCCTAAGAAGTAGCTTACCAAGCCCAAAGTGGATAATATTGTATTATGTAATGCGGGTCGTTACAAGATGTTTGTTTTGGGGGCGGAGAGTAAATTTTATTGGGGTAATTTTTATCTCCTATTACATCAGTTTGGATGACAGGGGTAACAATTACTCTAGATTAACAATTACTTCCATATGGGGTAAATTTTTATTCTAAGGGGAGGCAGGTAACAGGGGATAATGAAAAATTTTTTTCCTTTTCTCATTATTTATGTAAAATATTTCTTTACCACCGTGTAAAATTTTAAGTAATGTTTTCCTTTAAATAATTATAGTAAATATTATAAAATAATAATTTATTTAATCAAACTAAAATTAATTAATTATTAAATTATTTTACCAAAATAATATTTAATAAATAATAGTTTATTATTAAAATAATTTATTTTATTTTATTAAAGTAATACTATTGAAATATTAATTTCTGACTAAAATTATTTATTTTCTCAAATTAAAATTAATGTTTAATAAATAATAATGACTTATTAAAATAATTTATTTTATTAAAACATTTGATTGAATGAAAACTATGTCTTACTAGATTATGTATTGTATTAATATAATTTATTAAAATCAATAATTTACTTAGATAAACTAAAATTATTTGTTTTATAAAATTATTTTATCAAAATAAAAATAGTTTTTAACAAATAATAATTCACTATTAGAATTAATTACTATTAAAATATTAATCTATTATAAAATTATTTTTATAATTAATATTTTTATTTAAAAGTATATATTTTAATAGTACATTTTTTATTAAAATTAATTATTATTAAAATAACAATGATTATGGTGATTTATTTTATTATAACATTTTATTAAAATTAAATATTAGTTTTTGCTCTTGGTTAATTTATCTTTGTTCCAAACACAATTAACTTTTATCTCTTCATAATTTTTAGCATTTCAAATGTAACGAGCCGCATCCATATAATACAATATTGTTCACTTTGGGCTTGGTAAAATGCTTCCCATGAGGTCACCCATCCTAGTACTGCCCCCACTAGAGTACGTTTAACCCTAAAGTTCCCACTGAATCCAGTGTTCTCACGACTTTGAAACGCGTTATTCTATATTGATATCGAATATTACATATATGCTACTTCCTTCCACGACTCAGGCGATGTAGGATGGTATTACTTCTCTGTTTCACCTCCGACTTCACTCTCCCGCAGGCAGAGTCCCTCACGGACAGGTCCCTCACAAGGCATGCGTCCTCGCGTGGCCTCCTACTTCACTCTCTCGCAGGCAGAGTCCCTCACAGGCAAGTCTTCACACGCGGAGCCCCCACTTCCAACTAGGCATTGGCTCTGATACCATTTTGTAACAACCCGTATTCATATAGCACAATATTATCCGCTTTGGGCTTGGTAAGCTGCTTTCCAAGAGATCACCTATCCTTATACTTCCTCAACTAGAGCACGCTTAACCCTGGAGTTCCCACTGAACTCAGTGCCCTCACGACTTTAAAATGCGTTGTTCTTATATGGATATCGAATGTGACGCAGCGTAATAGCGTGAAATACAAGAATTGCAATAAAGATTGCAATCTTAAGAGAAAACGGCTCTAATATTGGAGTTTGAATGTAAAAATCATGAATAAAAAAAAAATCCCCCTATCCCTCTAAAACAAAGACTATTTATAGTCTTGCAAAGATAAAAACCTAACAAATAACAAATAAGGAAAGTATCTAAACAATAAAATAAAGGAAACTACAAAAATTCGAAATATGTAAAGGAGTTGTTGTTGCCACGGGTCAGGGCACGGCCCAAATTCCCAGCCAATTCTTGCCTTCTCCTCGCACACGGCCTATCACCATGGCATACGGCCAAGTTTCGACCCATGTCCACTTCTGGCTTCAATTCTTGCTTCAATCCGTGCTTGATTCTCATCATTCTCCTCCACTTGTAAAGAACTCGTCCTCGAGTTTGAAGGAATATCCGGATACAATGGAACATCAACATCATGGAACATGGATAAGTCCGTCACATTGAATGTTTTGGAAATACCCATGTTATCTGGAAGATCCACCACGTAGGCGTTATCATTTATGCGTTGAAGCACTGCATAAGGTCCATATTTCCTCGGCTGAAGCTTGTTGTAGGTGCCCACTAGAAATCGTTCTTTGCGCAAGAATACCATGACCTGATCACCCACTTGAAACACTTCACGTCTCCTATGCTTGTCAGCAGCTTGCTTGTACCGACTGTTGGCTTCTTCCAACCGTTGTTTCACCTCTTGCTGGACATCAATTACTTGCTCCGCCATATGCTTAGCTGTGACATTAGCATTCTCTCCTTTAGGTAGCTTAATTAAGTCAAGAGTATGCTGTGGTACCTTAGTATAAACGATGGAAAAAGGAGATCGGCCGGTTGCATGATGGACAGCGCTGTTGTATGCAAACTCGGCCTGCGGAAGGACAATATCCCATTGCTTAGGTCGATCACCACAAAGACTACGAATCAGATTTCCCAAGGTACGATTAACTGCCTCTGTCTGACCATCGGTTTGTGGGTGAGCTGTGCTACTGAACTGCAAAGAAGAATCGAATAGCTTCCACAACGTCCGCCAAAAGTAACTCAGAAACTTGCTATCACGATCAGAAGTGATGGTTTGTGGCACTCCATGCAAACGGACCACTTCCTTGAAAAATAACTTGGCCACACCAACCGCATCTGAAGTTTTCCGGCAAGGGATAAAATGTGACACTTTGGAAAACCTATCAACCACCACAAAACCAGAATCGACCCCTCTCTGAGTACGTGGCAATCCCAATACAAAATCCATAGATAAATCCTCCCAAATATTCTCTGGCACTGGCAATAGCATATATAATCCAGTATTTTTGGATTGGCCCTTTGATCTCTGGCAAATAAAACACTTCTCAACAAATCTATACACATCACGCCTCAACTGTGGCCAATAAAACCTCTCCTTTACTGCTGCCAATGTTTTATCACGCCCTAAGTGACCAGCCAATCCACCCCCATGTAGATCACTAATCACCTGCTCTCTCAATGAAGTTCTTGGCAGGCACAGTTGGTTATCATGCATCAAATAACCGTCAGATAAGTAAAAACCAGCAATAAGGTGACTATGTGATACCTGATACCATATCTCTGCAAAATCCTCATCATGCTCATATTCCCCTTTAAGCTGCTCAAATCCCAAAATCTCTTGGCTCAAAGTCAGCAGTAAAGACACTCGCCTACTTAAAGCATCTGCAACCCGGTTTTGGACTCCTGATTTATGTCGCAACCTGAAAGGAAATTTTTACAAAAACTGGCACCATCTCGCATGCATATCACTACTAATCCTCTTCTGACTATTCAAGTACTTCAAAGCTTCATGATCAGAATAGAGCACGAATTCCTTCCCAATCAAATAATGCTCCCACGTTTTAAGAGCACGCACTACAGAATAAAATTCCTTGTCATAAGTGCTCCATTTTCGCCTGGCATCACTAAGCTTCTCACTGAAAAATGCGACTGGCCTCTTTTCCTGTGAAATGACAGCTCCTATACCCACTCCGCTTGCGTCGCAATCCACCTCAAACAATTTATCAAAGTTTGGGAGTGCAAGGACTGGCGCTGTGCACAATTTCTCCTTCAAAACTGCAAAGCTAGTGGTTGCTTCATCTGACCACAGGAACTTCCCTTTCTTTAGACACTCTGTCATTGGTGCAGCAATGGTGCTAAAGTTTCTGATAAACCTGCGATAAAACGTCGCTAACCCATGGAAACTTCGCAGCTCATAAACATTCTTAGGAGTAGGCCAGTCTCTAATAGCCTTAACTTTTGTCTCATCCACTTGTATACCATCAGCCGAAACGACATACCCCAGGAAAAGCAGCTTGTTGGTCAAGAAACTACATTTCTTAAGGTTAACATATAGTTGATTATCCTGCAAGGCTGTTAGTATACTCCTCAAATGCGACAAATGCTCCTCTTCACAAGAGCTATAGATCAGAATATCATCGAAATACACGACTACAAATTTACCGATAAACGTTTTAATACCTGGTGCATTAACCTCATGAAGGTGCTTGGGGCATTGGACAGCCCAAAAGGCATAACCAGCCATTCGTACAACCCCTCTTTCGTTTTGAATGCAGTCTTCCACTCGTCACCAGGCCGAATCCGAATTTGATGGTAGCCATTCTTCAAATGAATCTTTGAAAACCACTTAGCTCCATGTAACCTATCAAACATGTCATCTAACCGTGGTATGGGGAATTTATATCCACAGTTATCCTATTTATAGCCCGACTGTCAATGCACATCCTCCAACTCCCATCCTTCTTAGGCGTTAATAAGGCTGGGACTGCGCAAGGACTCATACTCTCCTGAATCAACCCCTTCCTCAACAACTCTTCCACCTTCTCTTTCAGAATTTCACTTTCCTTTGGGCTCATTCTATAGTGAGGCAAATTTGGAAGACTAGCCCCAGGAATGATATCAATGTGATGCTAATATCCCTAATAGGCGGTAACCCTGCTGGGATATCCTCAGGCATCAATTCTTTAAATTCTTGCAATAAAGGGCGAACCAACTCTAGTTGCTCCTCCACTTGCGATTCAGCCTCATTCATCAAGACCTGCTTCACAATCAAGGCATGCACCTGCCTGGTCTCTTTAACCTCCGCCCCGAAATCCCTTGCTAGTGATAAAAAGGTCCTCATATCAGGTATGGCAGCTTTGTTTTTCAATGGCAACAAGGTATATTTCTCCCCTCCTTTCTCAGCCTATACACATTACTCTTGCCCGAGTGTTGGGCATCTACATCATATTGCCATGGTCTACCGAATAAAAGGTGACATACATCCATATCTACGACATCACAATACACCATATCATGGTACTTACCTATTGAGAAGGGGACCTTGCAACGTTCCGTCACTTCAACCTTTCCCGCAACTGATTGAATCCACCCTAATGTATAGGGATTTGGATGTTTCTCCACAGGCAACTTCAATTTCTCCACTGTCTTCCTTCCTATTATGTTTTCACAACTACCACTATCAATTATAACACCAAATACCTTACCATCGATAGTACACCTGGTTCTGAACAATTGGTGTCGCTGAGTATAGTCTTCACACTTTGGGGCAAACATCATTCTTCGAACAACAAAAACTCGATCATTATCCTCTTCGTATTCTTCCTTATCTTCCCCATCAGCCTCACAACATATGCCATTGTCCTCTTCCTCTCTTTCTACCATATTAACCGTCTTCCTGGTTGGACACTCGTTAGATTTATGCCCTGGTTGCCCGCACCTGAAACACTTCCCAGCACTTGGCTTCGCATAAGGATTATCTACCTTCCTACCTTCCTTATTTCGCCCCTCATTCACAGGACGTTTTCCTACAACTTTATCCTCAGTGGGACTGACCTTTAGCACTGTAATTATGGGTTGATTGTTCTCCCACTTCCTTAGATTTCTCCTCTGGCCATGTAGTGGATCTGTAACCCCCAAAATTCCTCTTCCCACGTTCTTGTTGCATCAATTCAGCTTTTAAGGCCAAATTCTTAGCCTCACTCAAGGTACGAATAACCTGCACCCCAATTCTATCTCGCAAAGCCAGTTTCAGCCCCTCTAAATACCGAGCCACCTGTTGTCCCTCGGATTCTAGGAGGTTATTTCGTTCCACTAACCGCATAAACTCAGCAGTGAATTCATGTACCGTCCTGGTTCCTTGCTGTCATCGCTGATATTGCTGGAATAGAATCTGTTCATGATCTGGCGGTAAAAACTCCATCTTCAACAGATATTTCATCCTATACCAGGTACGAACAGGACCCTTTCCTTCCTGCTCCCTCTGGTATTGAACTCGTTCCCACCATGCTGAGGCCATCCCCTTCAGGCGACACGCCACCAATCTAACCCGTTTTTCTGGAAGAGCTTCCGTGTAATCAAAGAACCTGTCAACCTCTGCAATCCAATCTAAGAATTCTTCGATTCCCAGGCTTCCATTGAAATACGGGATATCTACCTTTAGTCCGAAAACCATTATCATCTCTACCTTCATAACTGTTCTATCTCTGACCACCATATTGTCGCTGGCGACCGTACCGAGGTGGTTCTATGTCTCTCTCTTCTTCGGAATCCTCTTCTTCCCGAATAGGTCGTCTACGAGCAGGGACATGTCTGTCAATAGGGTCACCACGAGCCATCTCCACCCCTGGCCTTCTATTGCTATCCTGTCTCCTGTGTGCATCAATTCCACAAGCATCCAGACGCTCCACAATTTCCTCAAAGCGTTCCTCGAAACGCTGGAACATGTGATTCATCCGTTGCTCCAGACGCTGCTCCAAACTGTTGCAACGCCTCGTTCCCCTGGGGAACTCCACCCTCCTGAGCTCCGTCACGGAGAGCACCGCCATCGCCGTCAGTTGCCATCCTCGCTCTGATACCACCTGGCGCAGCATAATAGCGTGAAATATAAGAATTGCAATAAAGATTGCAATCTTAAGAGAAAACGGCTCTAATATTGGAGTTTGAATGTAAAAATCATGAATCAAAAAAAATCCCCCTATTCCCTCTAAAACAAGGACTATTTATAGTCTTACAAAGATAAAAACCTAACAAATAACAAATAAGGAAAATATCTAAACAATAAAATAAAGGAAACTACAAAAATTCGAAATATGTAAAGGAGTTGTTGTTGCCACGGGTCAGGGCACGGCCCAAATTCCCAGCCAATTCTTGCCTTCTCCTCGCACACGGCCTATCACCATGGCATACGGCCAAGTTTCGACCCGTGTCCACTTCTGGCTTCAATTCTTGCTTCAATCCGTGCTTGATTCTCATCAGAATGTTATATATATGCTACTTCTTTCCATGAGCCAAGCGATGTGGGATGGAAGGCATTATTTCTCTACTTCACCTCCGGTTTCACTCTTCCGTAGGCAGAGTCACTTACGAGCAAGTCACTCACATTCACTCACATCAGACATAATATAATTATTACTGGTTAATATTTACTCTCTCATTCAAAACATAAGTGCCACAAACTTATTACCCCAGTAACCATTACAAAGGTAATAATTACCTCCGTAATCTTTTACTCCTAAATTTTTTATTCCATACCAAACATGTCCTAAATGGGTTAACTGCTTAGATCTGAGTTGACTTAACCCGCCAATTCAAAACCCAACTCGTACGACCCCCTAATATCTACAGTGGCTTCTTGCCTCTCAATCGACTTCTTCTTCAGGGATAATCCACATGAAAATTATTGTTTTCCATTCGAAGTTTGAATAATAGCTTGGTTTGGGAACTATTTGTTCCATTATTATTATTATTATTATTATTATTATTTTGGCGTTTTAGATTTTTTATCCTATATAATTTGTTTTTCATCAAAATTGGACTTTTGTTTTTTAGTTGGTAGCTTTTAGGAATATGGTATTAACATTCATCAAAATTGCAAATCAAAAAAAAATTATTCAAAATAAAAAAATTTATGCACAAGATAAAAAATTAGCTTTTAAAAAAAATTCATATGTTTTCTTATTTGGAAGTAGTTTTTTTAATAGAGGGACAACGTATTTAAATGGTACGAAATAAGCAAAAAAAAAATCAAATTTATTAATAAGAATTATATATATATATATATATATAACTAAAACAAACAAAATTTAAGCTAATGATTGCTAGTGACAGAAATAGGAAATAGGAAAGGTAGTGAGTTGGGATAGGACGGACCTAAAAATTCTGGAGCCTACAAGGAATATTTGATTACATCTATCTAAAGATTTGATAACTTTAAAAAAACTAATAAAATTAAATAAATGATAAATGATGATAAAAAATAAAAATAAGCTTATCTAAAAAAAATGATAAGATCTTCCTAAAACTGAATAAATGATAAATGGTACAAAATTAATATTAGTAATTTTTTTACTCAAATTTACAATTTGAAAATAAATTTATTTTAATCGTTTTAAAAAATGAATGTTAATAATTTTTTATTTTATTATATTTAAAATATATAATTAAATTATAAATTTTAATACCTATTTCATTTTCATTATTTTCATATTAACAATCAAACAAATAAATAAAATAAATATTTTCATCTTTATTCTATTCTCTATCTCTTATTCCATTACATTTTAGTTCATTCCCGTCAACTAAACATAGCCTGATAGTGGTGAGACTACAGTTTAGTAGTAGTAGTGAGACTAGAGCTTTCTACCGAAACATTTTATGGAAATATTAAATATTTGATGCAGTTGAAGAACTTATTCGAAAGGAGAAAGTGCGAGTGATTGTAGGAATGGAGACAATACAGCAAACAACGTTGGTAGCTGAGATTGGCAACAAAGCTCAAGTGCCGGTTCTTTCACTCGCAGCCACTGCCATCCCACCGCCACTAGCGCAATCACAATGGCCGTTATTGGTCCAAACGGCAAGCAATCTTACCGAGCAGATGAAATTCATTGCAGCTGTCATTCACTTCTTCAAATGGCAACGATTCATAGTAATCTATGAAGTCGACAGTTATGGCGGTGATTCTGGGACGTTTGCTGCTTTATCTGAACAACTTCAAAATGTAAGCTCACAAATTGAGCATCATGCTAGTTCTTCCACCGGTCACTTCTCTTTCCGATCCGAAAAGACTCGTTCACCAAGAGTTAGCAAAGTTAAGGGGGAGAAGTCCCAGGGTTTTTGTCGTTCTTCAGTTATCTTTATCCCTGGCTACGCATTTGTTCAAAGAAGCGAAACAAATGAGACTCATGGATAAAGATTCGGCGTGGATAGTCACGGACATCATTGCGAGCCAGCTCGATTCTGTAAATACTTCTGTCATCTCATCCATGGAAGGAGTTGTAGGAATCAAATCCTATTTTCACGAAGACAATCAGCCTTTCATAAGCTTCAGGCGACAATTCAAGCAGATTTTTGGGTCCGAGTATCCTGAGGAAGACCATTCCGACCCGGGAATCCATGCCTTGAGAGCATTTGACAGCATTATTACAATTACAAACGCCATAAACGGATTGGGAAGTAACATCAGCTCTCCGTCCGCGCTGTTCGAACGCATTTTATCGAGCAATTTCAGCGGTTTAAGTGGCGGGATTAGCTTCCAGCGCGGAGAGCTATGGGATTCTCAACCATTTACCATTGTAAATGTCATTGGAAAGAGATACCAAGAAGTTGGCTTTTGGTCATCAAAGTTTGGTTTCTCAGCTCATCTTTTTACAAATTGGAGTGTCATTGATGGTGGTGATGATGACAAAATGGATGTTCTGGCAGAAAAAGTGACTTGGCCAGGACACCTAAAGAGTTCCCCAAAAGGATGGGCAATGCCCAGTGATGAAAATAAGATGAAGATTGGAATTCCCGGCAGCCCTTCTTTTGACAAATTCGTGAGGGCAGAATCAACCACAAATTATACTGGCTTTTGCATTGCCGTTTTCAAGGAGTTGTTGAAAATCGTGGAGCAGAAGTATCCCCTGCCTTATGAATTTCATCCCTACAATGGGACTTATGATGAACTGGTTAACCAGGTCAACAACGAGGTACAAATCCTGACTCCTAAGCCTGTAGTCCTACCCTAATTAAAAGTATTTCAAAATGATAATTAATATGATGCATGCCTGTAACACAGACTCGTATAGCCTGGGGCGGGCCCAGCCTTGGGCTCTTCCGCACCATAGTTTGGGTAACTTGGCCCCCCAAAAAATTTTTTTATTTAATTTTTTTTAAATTTAGTCCACCATAGGTTTTGTAACTCAATCCACTTTACCTTTAAATTTTTATTCAACCTCAATTTTTATAAAATAACCCACTCTATCTTTAAATCTTTTATTCAGTCCAAGCAAATTCCAAATATACTAAATCCACCCTTACGGTAGAGCAATGTTAGCATTAGTTGTTCATTTGTGTGCTTGGGTGAAATCTAGATAGAGCAACTGTTAAGATTTAACAGGACCAGGGATGGAGCTATGTGGGGATTGTATGGAGCATTTCTCCCTACGACGATTAGAATTATTATGAATATCTTGTATTTTATAACTAAAAAATTTAATATATAAGTAGTTGACATGCTAAAATTCATTGTACCTATTATACTTTAATAGATTTAGAGATTTTAACCCTCCTTTATTCAGCATTCTTAGCTTCAGTCCATGATAGTTATGACTGATCAATCTTCTTACTTATTTCTCTTGGATCCACAAAAACCCAAATAAATAAACTGTGGAGACTCAACAATTGCGATTAACCAATCTTTATTAATTATACATATGTATAGGACTCGCGTGAAATTCAAATAGAACAACTATGGAGAGATTCAATTGACAAAATGTACTTTAATTAACATAACTATAGGGAAAAAAATTGGGGGTGAAAATGGTTAAAACTTTTTTTTTTTATCATTTTATGTGTGTTCTTTATTTCTCATTACCAAAGCTATGGACCAAAATTGTAGACTTTCGACGCGGTGATTGGTGATGTAACAATACTGGCTAAACGATGGAAGAATGTGGAATTCACTCAGCCATTTCAAGAGTCTTCCTTGACTATGATAGTTACACAGAAGCCTGAAGCTGGGAAAGCATGGATGTTCTTGAAGCCTTTCACCACGGGAATGTGGGCAGCCACTAGTGCTATCTTGATCTACACCGTCTTCATAGTTTGGCTTTTGGAGCGACAATCTAATCCAGAATTCGTAGGGCCGTGGATGAATCAACTTGGCTTTGCATTTTGGTTCACTTCCACCTCTCTCTTCTTCGCTCAAAGTCCGTCTCTCCCTCTCGTATTCAGCACATTATATATTTACACACGCACACGGTGTACATATATATGTAACTATCAAATCTATATCTGCTTAATGAAATCTAAATTGTATATAGCCTAAGAAAAGTCACTACTTTGTATGAAAATTTTTTACAAGGATTTCCAGGCCTAGTGCATAAACTTTCTATCTATGGGGACTTAAGAGGGGTAATGTGCGTATGCAGACTTATCTTCAATAAATTAGAAGTGTTTATCAGTATTAAAATGTGACTTTTAAATAAGGAAGAAACAACTTTTAAATAAGAAAGAAACAAACTTACCTTTGCACCAAGCTTATAAATACATAATTTATATGTATTAAAATTGTTATGTTGTAACACAGGATGACGGGAATAAATTTGTCATCCCATGCTTGTAGGCTCTCTCCTCTTTTTTCTTCTGGTAACCTGCAAACTTGATGATGTGCTGAATATTGGGTATTGGGGAGGCAGAGATAATTTTTAGACATGGTTGGACTCACCATATGAAATCTTATCTTATGGCGCAATCTACCAAATCTAGTTTATGTGAGTGATTTGGGTTGACATATCTCCTATGCCAAGGTGAAGAGATATGCAACACATATTTTTACGCCTTTAGTTGTCTACCTCCTTATCGTTAACTAAATAGTAACTTACGGGAAAGTTAAGATTGTTACGTATGCTACTAATGCCCGGCCCCCAACTCTACAAGATGAGGATTTGCACGATAACAAAAACAGACAGAAGGCAGAGCTAGAAAGTTTGTTCACCTTGAGTTATGAGCTGAATATAAAATTAAATTATGATTGGATATTAAATTAGATTATAAATTTTTCTCGCCTTAAACTATAAATTTAGCATTTAACTGGGTTATGATTAAATATTAAACTAGATTATAAATAATTAGACTAAAATGTTATATTATTACTTTTACAAAAAATTTTTGAGCCAAACTTTTACCCAGATTATATAGCCCACCCTATAACCCTCGCATATTCCCGCTCATCATAGAACTAAATTAAATTTAGTCAGCAAGATATACACAGATCGAGAGAGAAATACTAAATTGTTTCATCTATTTCAGGGGAAAGAGTTCACAGTAGCTACACTCGTGTGGTTGTTGTGGTATGGCTATTCGTTGTATTGGCATTGAACTCGAGCTACACCGCTAGTCTCTCTTCGATGCTAACAGTTTCACGACTGGTGCCGAATGTGACGGATGTTGAGTGGCTAAAGAAATACAACGCGAAGATTGGTTGCAACAAAAATTCATTCATAGGGGCATACTTGGTGGATGTGTTGGGATTCAAAGCTGAGAATATCAAGAAAATCAGTAACGGAGCACTCTACCCTGCTGAATTTGAGAGTCGCAATATTACCGCAGCATTCCTTGAACTGCCCTACAAGAAAGCTTTTCTTCAGGACCATTGCCAAGGATACACTGGCATTGACCTTCTCGACAGATTCGGAGGATTTGGATTTGTGAGTATATAGTTAATGGAACTCAAAGTCTCTTCTTAAGTAAAGTTTAGGAAGTAAAAAAAATTAACTTTTTTTATAATAATTTTTTTTGTGTTTAGAAATAAGAAAATTTAACTCTTTAATAATCAACTTTTTACTTTTTGTTACTTTAATATTTTTAAATATAAGGGAATAAATTTGATCATTTAAAAAAATCAAAAAATAAAATAACTAAAAGATAACTATTAACTAATAGTTGTCAAATACAAACTTATATTTGTATTTGAACGAACGTACATCAATTAATTTCAAATAAATTGATTTGAGAGTTAAACTTGGAAACAACAATTTGTGTTGACGTGTCTGTGTTATGAATTATCAATTAAATTGTATTAAAATCTAAGAGAGTTATTTATGTAAAAAAACATGAAAGTAATAAATAATTAATTCAATAGTTATTGCTACTAACCCTTGAAATGTTAAATTACTATTGTAAAAGATTTCAAATGATGACTACTTTTTCAGTGATTTCAAAAAAATTTATCAGGTTAAACTATTTGTGCACATGGAAAAATCCCTATAAATCAGTTAAAAAGTTATTTTAGTAATTTTCTTTAAATAATCAATATCAAATCTTTCGATTTTAAGTTCATAAATTCAAACACTTCTTAATATCTCCAAATTTAATCCGTGTCAACATGTTCTATATTGTTATAAAAGAAGAGCTTTTAATATTTCCTATCTGCATTCAAATTTAGGAATTGTTTTTTTTTTTCTTTTTTTAATTTTTCCAATTGAATGTAATTAACAAACAGAAATTATCCTTCGTGGTCTCCATGCAGGTGTTCCAGAAAGGTTCTCCAATGGCAGCTGATTTCTCGGAAGCCATTCTAAACTTGTCAGAGAATGGAAAGCTAAAACCCCTGGAAAACGAATGGTTTTCTCCCTCTGCCGAGTGCTTAGCTTCCCAAACTACCTCAAAAACCGACAGCTTGAGCTGGGAGAGTTTCTGGGGTCTCTACCTCTTCTCCGGCATCATTTCCACTGTCTGTTACATCCTATTCTCCATTCACCGGTGCTCCGATCAATCCCACCGCGGGGGATGTACGGAAGCAATTCAACCGCGAACGAGGACAACTCACGGAATTACAAGTTGGTGAAGTTCTTGTCATTCTGGCAAAAGGGGAAGATGGAGGATCAAGCTGGGGGAAGTCGACCTAGCATTAATGGTGAAGAAGCAGCACCAGAAGTTGAGTTTGGATCTCTGAGGTCGGAAAGCATGAGATCTTCAAACACATCAATAGCTGATGAACAAATTGGAAGACAAGTGCGTGTATAGATTAATTGTTATATATTTGGTAACTAAACAGCACTGTAAACAGAGGCCGTGAATGGCATATGTGGAACTTGGTGGCCTCATTGTAAATATTTGTAATTTTGTTGCGCTCATACCAGCATTTTTGTTAAATTACATGTTTAGGGTTTCTGTTTTAGAAATTGCCATGCATGCATGTACTTAAAAGTTTGTCTCGTCCATAATTTTTATTATACAACTCTTATCTGATGGCTTTGAGTTTTCTCTCTCTCTCTCTCTCTCTCTCTCTCTCTCTCCTTTTTTTTTTTTTTCTCCTTTTGGTTTTCTTAGTGAATTCTAGCAACAGTTGGGAGAAACAGGTTTGAATTAAGTTGTCAAAATTTTCAAATCAAAATAAAAGTCTATAATTCATTAAACCACTTTCTCAAAATTAATATTTAAGATCGAGGAGAATTAAAAAAAAAAATTCTATTTTATTCAAATTAAATATTTCAAAAATTTACTTACCTCATTAAAATTAAATAAATAATATTTATTATCATATTTTTTATTTTAATATTTAAACAAAAATTTTTCCATACAACATGATCAGAGAATGCCTGGAAAGAATAACACGTACGAACACAAGCACGAGTATAAACCCCTAAAGGGGTGTGAAGAATAACCCTTGGTCCATAATTCATACCTAACCTGCTAATTACTCTAATTAAAAACAAATTTCGATGATAATAATAATAATAATAATAATAATAATAGAAACAGATTGACATGAAAAACTGTAAAAATAACATGTAAAAATAAATATTATTAATCAAAAGAGACTAAGAGTAATGTAACTATGACTTTCCAGACACACTTTGATCAAAACTAAATTTACTATAAAAAGTTGTAAAAATAACTTATAAAATAAAAATCACTAGTATTACTGTGACTTAAACATACCTTGACCCAACCTAAATTGTAAATTAAAAAAATAATCAATTAAATAGTCAAATTCTAAACCTGTAAAAAAAAATATCAATCAAAAGAAATAACGAGTAATGCATGTCGCTATAAGTTAAACACACCTTGACCAAATCAAGGTTACATTATAATAAAAAAAAATCAACTAATTCAATAGCATGACCAAGTAGTTCTTTCATTTTATTATATACATAAACAATGAAATGCTAATACAATTCATAGATATAGTTCATGTTACAAAAATATAACATCATATTGTTAAGAGTATTGCTCATACTTAAAGGCCCTTCCTTAGACACGTCATAGATTTAATATATACCAATTTGAAAATAATGAAAAACCAAAGAATTATTGAGGCTCATAACAAAGTACCAAAAAATAAATTCATGTAAATAGCTGCATAATAACATTCACACAGAAATCTCAAAAATAGCAGAACTTGAATAATTTGATTGCATCCTAAATCAATTTAGACAAAAACTGAATCCTATTTAACACACAATTTAAGATGCATTGACATATAGTAACAATTAAAAGTAAAAATAATCTTTTAACTAAGAGGAATTGCAACAATTAAAAAACAGCGTGGGGATAAATCAAATAATTTGATTAATTCTAAGATCCATTTGAAAGGGCAAGGATTAGTCAGGTTTACCAAGAGTTTCAATTAGCAGCGAGATAAGAGATAAAGAATAAGATTCAGTGACAAATACTACAACAGTTCAAATAACAGAGAGAGAGAGGGGGGTCTGATGTTGTAATGACTGCATTGAAGGTCCATTTCTGATTAATAGGCTAAGATTACGATAGGACTAGATGATAAAAGTTCTTATTGAAGAATTATGATTTTGGACAGATGGATGAATGTAATAGTTTTGGATAGGATATGAAATGTTAGAGATCTAAAATTTGGCCATTTATGTTTGAGACAGACAATCTTAGCTAAGGATTTTTTAGGTATATTTTCCAAAATTGAATCTTGTTTATTAAATTAACGGTAAAAGAAATCTAGGGGTTAAAAATATTATATATTTAAAAAATAGTATTAACAAAAGTATATTACGAATTGAATAAATTTGAAGGTTAAAAATATACAAAATTCATATTCTTGAGCTCCATTATTAGATAGATGACATAAGAGTGTTAAAATGTATGTATTTAAAATTTTCAGTTTTATGTATATTAAAATTAAAATTTTAATTTAAATATATATTTTTTAAGAATTTTTAAAAGAAAACCACCCCCTCCTTGGTTTAGCTTTAGCCAGTAGCCAGATTTTGGACTCTCTTCACAAAAAAGTGTGCCCCCCATATAATTTTGAGATGCAACATCTAAAGATTTGCAAGTGTTTCAGTGATTGAAAACAAGTACATAAACTGCAACATTGATGAAAGCTGATAACAGGAAAGAGAATATAAAATGAAGACGTATAATTTGCATTCAATTATAAGGCATGAATGAAATTTATATATTAGTTGAACGCAGAGAATCTACATAAGTATTTTTTTACCAATTCTGGAGAAACAGGGTAGCAATGAGGAAAATAAATTCTCAGATATTCATATTCAAAGTGAGGAGGAAAGCAAGAACACTTTGACCATATTGTGCACATGATAAACCATGATGCAAAACTATGCCCTTTTTTTAGGTTCATTAGGATTCTTATTGGTTGGAACTTCCAGTTATCTTGATAGAAATTTGATATCTTTATTTCCGTCCCAACAAATCTTTTTTTTTCCCACAAGGGCTCATAATGTCTTTCTATATTTTGGTGGAATTTGACTTCAATATAATGTCGGTCATATCAGTAACCCTCAAAGCTAAAAATAAAAAACACAAATGCATACCAAAATAATCTGAAAGATTCATGTATAAATCTGTCCTAATCATGCAGGGCAGCATACAAGCACTAGTAGATGCATCACACGTGCACGAGCAGAGCTTCTAGATCTAAATAAAATCATAGTGTCGAATTATTCAGTCAGGAGAATCCAAGGCAAGTTGGTGGTGACCATGCATCCAGCACTCTTCATGCAGCAAAATCTTAATGCATAAGCAATACCATTAGCAGAGTTGACATCTCATTAACTATTTGGTGACAATGGAAAATACTTTGCCTACATTCATTTAATTATCTTAAAGATCTCATGTATGTTTGGTATATCAATTTCCATTAGCTTTTTGTTCTTTGTTTTAATAACTATATATCAATTTTCCATTAGCATAAAGTATATGGTTCAGAATGACAAATTGCATAAAGCTGAGGAAACATATCCGCAGCGGCTGAAGCACACGACTGCATAAAGCGTGCAATGAAAAATCCTCATTAGCCAAGAGATTAAAGGTAGGATAGAATAGGGGTTGTTTTCAGCAACTTCATTTTGTTAAGAATTTTGGATTATGAAAATGACCGTAATTTTAGTTTTTAAACAATAGGAAAAACAATCAAATTTCACTGACTGTAAACTCAGAAAACTGACACTAAATATAAGAATGCCGAAAATTACAAACTACAAAGAATAAATAACTTAACCGCACGACATATATATATATTGATTAGTAAAATTATTAATTTTAGAGAATAAAAGATAATTCTCTATTGTATTGAAAACAGACCGTGTATATCTATTTAAATAGATAACCGCAAGAAGATAAAGATAAACATTTCTATAGATCTTATTCTTATCAAGTCCTATCTCTAATCTTAAATATAATCCTAAAGATAACTACCAATTTTAAACTTACAAAAGATAATTCCAACCTAAGATAAATCTATCCTACTAATCTGATTAAATCAACAACTAAAAGATCTTTATTCTTCAACACTTACCCTCAAGCTAGGGAGTAGATATCAAATAGACCCAGCTTGCCCTTTAATCTTTCAAAGTCTCAGCCATGAAGCCCTTTAATTAGGATGTTAGCAACTTGGTTTCCGGAAGAAATATATTCTAAAAGAATGATTCCATCATCAATCTTCTCCTTAATAAAATGACGATCAATCTCAATATGCTTCATTATGTCGTGTTGCACTGGATTTTGAGCAATACTAATGGCAGTCTTATTGTCACTAAACAACTTCATAGGGCATTCAAAGTTAATCTTTAGTTCATTTAGTAACAATTTCAACCATAAAAGCTTACAAATCCCTTGAGCAGCAACTCTAAACTTAGCTTCTACACCACTCCAGGCAACTATTGATTGTTTTTTGCTCTTCCAAGTAACAAGATTACCCCAAACAAATCTACTATAGCTAGTACTAGATCCTCTATCAGTCACAAAACCTGTCCAATCTACATAACCTGCCCAATCTATGTCTGTGAAGCCTTCTATCCTTCCAAATTCATTTTTCTTAAAGAGTAGGCCCTTCCCTGGAGTCCCATTGAGGTACTTCAAAATTTGGTAGACAGCATCTAACTGTTTTTCTTTAGGAGAGTGCATGATCTGACTCACTATATTCACTGCAAAAGCTATATCTAGACAAGTGTATGATAAATAAATCAATCTTCTCACCAATCTCTGCTAATTTCCTGTAGATACTGGTTGACTTTCTTCACCAATTCCTTGTTTGAAATTTGCATTCATAAGGGTATCTATAGATTTACAATCCAACATCCCAATCTCCTTTAAAAGGTCCAATGTATATTTTCTTTGTGAGACAGATATTCCATCCTTGCTTCTTGCTATTTCCATTCCCAATAAGTACTTCAATTTCCCCAGATCCTTTATATCAAATTCTTTAGTTGGGCCCTTCTTCAATCTCTCCATCTCCTCTTGATCATTACCTGCTAGTTTAATGTCATTTACATATATATACTATCAAGATAGTAATGTTGCCGCTACGGGAGTGCTTATAGAAGAAAGTGTGATCAGCATGTGTCTGTTAGTAGTGTTGTTTCTTCACTGATTTGGTGAACTGATCAAACCAAGCTCGAGGTGATTACTTCAAACCATATAGAGACCTTCTAAGTTTGCATACTTGTCTTGGTTATGTATTGTTCTCAAACACAAGCGGCAATTCCATAAATACTTATTCTTCTAAATCTCCATTCAAGAAGGCATTCTTCACATCTAGTTGTTGAAAAGACCATTCGAGATTTGCTGTTAGAGATAGTAACACTCGGATAGTGTTCATTTCGCCATAGGAGTGAATGTTTCTTGGTAGTCAATTCCAAAGGTTTGAGTATAACCCTTTGAAACTTACCTAGCTTTATATCTCTCAATTTGACCATCAAATTGAAATTTTACAGTGAACACCCATGTGCATCCAACCGGTTGTTTTCTCGCTAAAGTGACACCAAATCCCAAGTGTTATTTTTCTTTAAGGCCTCCATTTCTTCTTGTACAGCATTCCTCCATTCTGGCACCTGTGTAGCTTCATATATATTCTTTGATACTTTCACATTTGAAACATTAACCACAAAAGTGCATGGTTGAGTTGATAGACGATCATATGAAATGTAATTAGCTATAAGATACTGAGTGCAAGTTCTTTTACCTTTCCTTAGAGCAATGGGCACCTCCAGGTCAACTATTTGATCATTTGATGGTATGGATGGATGATTTGATACTCTGGGAGACTTGGGTAGACTTATAGATCCTTCAACCAAGTCTAATTCTTGGTCATGTTGTAGCTTAAAGTTAAGAGTCCATTACTTTGGGATTAGTCCTCCTAGAGTACACTTTAAGTTCATTTGTTTTTAAGGGTGAATTATGCCCTATTTCGCCTGGTTGTGACTCTATAACATCAGAAGTGGACTGTGAAGAAGCCTGAAAAAAAAGTTGCTGAGGTTGAGGTTGTGGTGTAGGTTGTTGAGGCCGAGATGGTATAGTAGTAGAAGGCGGTTGTGGTTTGGGTGTAGGATAAAGCAGCGTAGTAGTAGAATTCCACCATGAACGATCTTCCTGAGTTGTAGAATTCTACCCCTAAAGATCAGTTCTGGTATAATATAGATAAGTTTCAAAGAAGGTAAAATCATGAGATACAAAGAGTTTTTTGGTAACTGGGTTATAACATTTGTAGCCCTTTTGAAATGGAGCATAACCCAGAAATACGCACTTAAGTGCTCTTGGGTCCAGTGTAGATTTCTAAATTGAATGATCATGGACAAATGCATTGCATCCAAATATTTTCGGGGTTAGAGTTGTGAAAATTCTAGTGTGAGGATAGGTTTCAACAAGGACATTGTCTCTGGAAGTTTAGGATACGGGAAGGCATGTGGTTTATAAGATAGGCTGCGGTTAGGATCACTTCTATCCAGAAGTATTTTGACTCATTAGAAGTGAACATTATTACTTGGGCTACTTCTAGGAGATGTTTGTTTTCTCTCAACCACTCCATTTTGTTGTGGAGTAGTAACACATGAACTTTGATAGACAATATCATGGTTAGCAAGAAATGGGTTAAAGGTAGAGCTGAATATTCTGTGCCATTATCTGTTCTTAAGACTTTGATTTGGGTTTGGAAGTTGTTTCTAATCATGGTATGAAAATTAACAAACACTGTTCACATCTGATTTATCTTTCAACAAATATATCCAACACATTCTGGTATGATCATCTATGAAGATTATAACCATTTTGTACTAGTTAGGTTGCTGACCCTAGAGGGTCTCTATAGATCACTGTGAATCAAGTAAAACGGCTTCGATGGTTTATATCGTTGTGGTAGAAAAGTGGACCAACGGTGTTTGGCAAGTTGACAAGATTCACAATGAATACGTAGAGGATTTTTACTACCAAATAAGGAGGGAAACAAGTACTTCAAATATACAAAACTAGGATGGCCTGATCTTTGATGCCATAGCATCACATTATTCTCATTTGAACACAAATCAGATTTACAAAAAACAGAAGAACTAAGGCTTTCCGGATTATCATCCACAAAGTAATAGAGTCCAGTTTCATGTCTAGCACGACCAATCATCTTCCATAATTGAAGATCAATCATCTTCCATAATTGAAGATCCTGAAATTCACAATAACTGGGAAAAAACTTAGCACAACAGTTCATATCTTGAGTCAGTTTGCTTATGAATAAGAGGTTACAGGTAAGATAAGGAACACATAGGGCAGATTTTAAGACTATTGTGTTGCAGAAGGGCATATCTCCTTTTCTAGTGACTTTTGACAGAGACCCATTAGCAATTTTGATATTAAAATTTTTAGAACAAGGTATATAGGATGAGAAATTGCTTAGACTACCTGTCATGTAATCCGTTGCACTTGAATCAATGATCCAAGATCTACGGTTGTCGATCACACTATTTAAAGCACTAGAAGGACTACCTTTTTTGTGCAAGGTTTGAGGTTGGAATGGTGGAGTTTTTTTTTGGGGGGGGGGGATGTTTGATTCAGTAGTTGAACTAGTTTTACCCACTGCTCCTTGGAAAGGTTCAGATTTGAACTTTCTCCATTTTTCAATTGGCTTGATTCCTCCTTGTTAGCTTGAAAGCCCATTGAACTTTGATCACTAGTCTTGTTCTTCCTCCAATTTGGTGTCCAGTTGGTCAGTTTTTCATGTATTTTCCAGCAGGTATCCTTGGTGTGTCCTAGTCGGTTGCATACTTTACACCATTTTCTGTTTCTTTGTTCCCCTGCATTGTTAGACCTCCTAGTTGCCACCAATGCTGAACTCTTTACTCCAATTGTATCAAAGGACACATCATTCTTCTTTAACATTATCTTGCATTGGCTTTCCTCCTTATGGACCTCAGCAAATGTTTCATCATCAATGAATGGGAGAGGTTTGGTCCCAATAATAGGACTACGTACGTCATTGTATTCATCATTTAAACCCACTAGGAATTCATAAGTCCTTTCCTTTTCTACTTTCTTTGCATAACCTATGGTATCTTTGGTGCAGTGCCATTGTAGATCATTAAAGGCATCCAACTACTGCCAATGTTTGTCTAGTTGATTAAAATAATGGCCCACGTCACCTTCACCCTGTCTCAGATTTCTTAACTTCGTCTTTAATTCGAAGATCTCTGAAGTGTTGTCATGGTCAGAGTATCTTTTTGCCACTGCATCCTATAGTGATTTTGCTATTTTATGGAAGAGAAAATTCTAGCTGATGTAGGCTTCCATAGTGTTGAGAAGCCATGACATCACCATCACGTTGTTCGTGTTCCAAGCTTTAAAGCTTGGGTCAGTTTTGGCTGGTGCAGGGATCTCACCAGTTATGTATTCAAAATTTCCTCTCCCACTTATGAAGATTATCACAGTTTGAGACCACTGGACATAGTTTTTACCATTCAGCTTATGAATAATAAGTCATACAGGGGATGAGGAATCAACATTCCCTTGTGGAGCAGCATTTGCAGATGAACCTCAGATGTTATTTCTGAGGTTTCTGAGCTCCTAATGCCGATTATGGTAGTTTTCACCATTATTGGTATAAAGATTGCTCTGATATCATATTAATTTTAGAGAATAAACGATAATTTTTTATTGTATTGAAAATAGACTGATTACATCTATTTAAATAGATAACCGGAAAAAGGTAAAGATAAACATTCTTATAGATCTTATTCTTATCAAGTTCTGTCCCTAATCTTAAAGATAATCCTAAAGATAACTACCAATTTTTAAACATACAAAAGATAATTCTAACCTAAAATAAATCTATCTTACTAATCTGACTAAATCAATAACTAAAAGATCTTTATTCTTCAACAAAAATTAATGGCACAATATTAAAGGATGTGGAAGTTACGATGTTACCCTAACAAAAACAGGCACAATGTGCTTGTTCAAAATTTGCAACAACCCGCTGTTTGGAAAGGAGAAGTTGAGGCTAACAAAAAGAATCTAATATATTATTGAATAAAATAAGGGAAACCAATATGGACATGGATCATACCATAAAAAAGGTAAGAGTCATGGACAGGCATGATATCAATCTATCAATATGGTCCCCGTCGGAAACCTGCATTTCAAAACCACTGTAGTAAAGAATGACTTACCAAAAAAAAAAATTCTAGTAAAGAATGCAGTACTATAGGAGCCACAGCATCTTGATGCAAAAGAAGTCAATGAGAATAATATTTTGGAGAGGAAAGACGACGCGCGCCATATTTTTATATTATTTTTTCCCCTTTCAATATAATGTAAAAAACAATATAAAAGTCAAAGGGGAGCAACCCTAGCACAGTACCCGGAAGTGCAACAGTAACACCACCAGAACTCTGAAAGGGATACACCATTTCAAGTTATATATGCATATACACATACATGTACTTGGTGAGAAACTTAAATGCAAACAAGTTTCACTGGTGAACCCATATCATCTACAGAAGGAGAAAACTCTCTGTTGGCACCAAAAGGACATATTTTATCAAAATCAATTTAAAGAGAAATAGAGACTAGCTAATGGTCATAAAACTACTCCAACTGGCTAAAATAATAAGAATTGTATCAAAGTGCAGGATTTTCAAAATCAAACAAATAAAACACCTAGAGCAAGTAGCTTATTCTTCAGCTCTTAAAGTGCATCCACCTTAGTAATATCTTAGTAACATGATTTTTTTACGGAGTAAAATGTAAAAAGGTAAAAATACTTGTTTTCGTTGATATTTTCACCAAATTGCGCATTTAGACTTGTTTTCAGTAAAAGGTGCCTACTTGGAACCCTGCACATAAAGATAAAAGTATATACAGAGAAGAAAACCACTGACTATACATTTTTACTCCTTAAAGAATGGCCGCATTACTAGTTAATAGAATGTTAACAAATAGAGATTCATAAAAGGTCCACATTGTGATAGATTAGAAGGGCTTAATTGTTTTAATTGAAAGCATTGTTCTTGAAGTGAGATTTGGTGTAAAGTATAAGGGTGAAAATTGCAAAGTATAATTTACCCTGGATGCTATCATTAAAGTGATCAGCAAAAGCAGTTTCGATTTGGTGTTACAATTTTTGAGGCCTTAGCAATTTTTTATTAATTCTAAAATGTCCTTTTCTTTAATCAACTATGTTTCAAATTAACATTGAATTTTATGAATAGAATAGTAAAATACTATTAAAATAAATAAACCTTAGATTATATTAACTACCACTTTCTAACTTCTCTCACTTCCACTTTTAACAGCTTAAAGTTCATTAGCCTAAATTTATCTCTGAAAAAATGTGCACACATCATGTGTTTACTTCTGATCCAAGTTAAAAACTATAACAAGTTAGCAAAGTACCATTTTCGAATTAAAGATGAACTATGTTATAATTTTTCAAACCATATAAAGCAAAACAAGCACTCACATTGAACTGCACATCTAGATCAACTTGCCCTTCAATAATCCTAACGAGTTCTTGGACACTCTCTGGAGGGGCTCTCTCTCCAAATATGCTCAAACTTTTTAAGAAGTCAATGAACATTTTAAATTCTGCTCCTGTCACGTCTTGCAAACTCTGCAATAGCAATCAACCAAATGTTTTGCATGTTTTGACCCAAATTTTAAAACATTAGTTCTTAATTTTAAATTTATATTCGAGGGAAATAGATATATTTTACTGGTTAATGTTTTATTTCTGTGATATTAATTTAGTAATTTTGGGTACAATCAAATTAGTTTGGTATTAATCTGACCATTCAGTAATAATTAATGATTTGTGGATATAAAGATTATATAATATTCCTAAATAATGATAAGGTGAAGTGTTATCTATCATACTAAAATATATTATTTTTGTTTAGTTCCCACATATTAAAGAGTTTTATTATTATTGGGTTTATTAGTGTAAATGCAGATTTTGAAGGATTTGGATAATGGATATATATATATATATATATTTTTTGAAAAGATAAGTGTTATTAAATAGCATCGAAGGGATGCCAGAGTAAGAGAGCAAATTACAAACTTTCTCTTCCTTACTTCATGCTAGCTATAAAAAGTAGAAAAGAACAAAGATCTATCTCTTTTCCTTCTTCTACCCAACTAAACAAGCAAGAAAGGAATAAACTTTTGAAATGCAAAACAGTCTTTTCTTCATTGTCGAATATCCTCCTGTTTCGTTCCTTCCAAATCAACCAAAAAAGACAGTAAGGGATCAAGTTCCAAGTCTTCCTCTTCCTCCTTCCCATTGGTTGTCCCCACCATGCTAAAAGTAAGCTTTTTAAGTTAGCAGGGAAGCATGTTTGAACACCAAAGCATGAAAGAATTAGGTTCCAAATCTCGGTAATCTAACCACAATGGATGAACATATGATCAATGGATTCCTCTTGTCTGAGACATAATGGCATCTATTAACTATAGAGTAACCCCTTCGCTTTAGGTTATCCATAGTCAGAATCTTTCCTCTCACAGCACACCAAGAGAAGAAAATGACCCTTGTAGAAACAGGGGGCTTCCATAAATTCCTCCAAGGAAAGACTTCCTTTTCTTCACACTGCAAGAACAGATAGAAAGATTTAACTGTGAATTCTTTGTGCGTACATGGCTTCCAAATTAATTTATCTGCTATGTCTTCCGTTGGTGTAGAATAGAGTAATTCCATCAGTATCTTGAAGTTGTCCATTTCCCAGTCGTTTAAACTCCTTCGCAGCTGAATGTTCCAAGCTCTACTTGTGCCAAAGCCAATACAATAATCTGATACTAAGGCATTCCTGTCCATTGCAATTGAATAAATTTCAGGAAAAGCTTCTAAGAGGCATTCACCATCCAGCCAATTTTGTTTCCAAAACAGGATCCTATCCCCTTGTCCCACCTTCCAAGATAGACAACTAACAAATGTGGCCCAATTCCTTCTTATACATCTCCATAGGCTAACACCAAAATAGGAGAGACCCTCAGCTGATTTCCAGCCACCTTTTTCCATGCCATATTTAGTCACTATCAATCTTCTCCAAAGACTAGAATCTTCATGTGCGAATCTCCAAAGCCACTTCCCCATAAGTGCTTCATTATGCAGCTTCAGCTGTCTGATTCCAGCTCCACCCGATTGTATAGGTTTACATACCACTTTCCAGTCCACTGAGTTGTGTTTGAAGGCTTCTTCGCTCCTACCCCAAAGAAAATTTCTTTGCAATCTCTCCAATTCCTTTATAACTGACCCATGAGCTGGAAAAAGAGAGAAGTAATAAGTGGGGAGGCTAGAGAGAACACTTTTGATCAAAGTAATCCTCGCCCCTGTTGATAAATAGTTAACTTTCCATTCAGCCATTCTGGTTCTACACCTTTTAATAACAGGATCCCATATTTGTTTTGACCTAAAGTTGGTTCCTAGAGTCATGCCCAAATAAACTGTGGGAAGGGAGCCAGTTTTGCAGCCAAGAACTACAGCTAAGACCTCCAGCTCAGTATTTTTTCCCACTGGCAGGATCTTAGATTTGCTGAGGTTTACCTTCAGGCCAGTGACGGCTTCGAATCCCAGTAGAATGTAGCGTAGATGACCAATCTATAACAGATCTGCTCCACAAAAAACAATGGAGTCATCTGCAAATAGAAGGTGAGAGACATTAATGCTCCAACTGCTGTTTGACACAGAAAACCCTGCAATGTAACCTGCTTGTTCTGCCTTACTCATCATCCTGCTAAGAATTTCCATAACCAAAATGAAAAGAAAAGGTGATAAAGGATCACCTTGTCTTAAACCCCGAGAAGAAGCAAAAAATCCTGCAGGAGATCCATTAATTAAAACAAAGAAACTGGCAGTTGAGATACACCAATTAATTCATTGACACCATCTTTCACCAAAGCCCATTCTTCTCAGCAGATAGAGCAGAAAATTCCAATTAACATGATCAAATGCTTTTTCAATATCTAGTTTACAAATTAATCCCCCACCTTTGCTCTTAATTTTGGAATTCAGTACATCATTTGCTATAAGTATGGCATCCAAAATCTGTCTTCCCCTGACAAAGCATGCTGAGATTCAGAGATAAGGCTGTCCAGAACTTGTTTCAGCCCATTGGCTAGGACTTTTGAGAGGATCTTATAAACTGCTCCCACTAAGCTGATAGGTTTGAAGTCTTTTAATTCCACTGCTTCATTTTTCTTAGGAATTAGCACGATGAAGGTTGTATTCAAACTTCGAACAAACCTGCAGCTGCTATGGAATTCACCATACACTGACAGCAGGTCATCCTTGAGAGTATTCCAGCAGGTTTGAAAGAAAGCAATGGTCCAGCCATCTGGTCCAGGGGCTTTATCACCATTTAGTTCCATGAGCACCTGATAAACCTCTGTTTCTGTGAATGGGAGTTCAAGACTGGCTGCAGCGGAGGAGCTAAGCTGAGAAAATTCCATGTCATTCACGAGAGGCCTCCAATTTTCTTCTTCCATAAACGAACTCCTGTAGTAATCCACTATGCTTTGTTTGATCACCCCTTGGTCATCGGTTATCTCCCCATTGACTTCCAATTGATCAATCCTGTTCTTCCTTTTGTTTGCAGATGTTATTTTATGGAAAAATTTTGTATTTCGATTGCCTTCTTTGAGCCATCGGATTCTAGATTTTTGTCTCCAGCTTATTTCCTCCATTTTAATTAATTTGGTTAGTCTTAAAATCTTGTCTTTCCTCAAAATTTTCCCCTGGTCAGATAGGAATCCCCCTTCATCCACTGAGTCAAGAGCTTGAATGTCTTCCTCTAGTTGAGTTTTCTACTGTTCGAGCCTTCCAAAAACCTCAAAATTCCTTTGTTTCAGATCTGTTTTTAGATTCTTCAGCTTTTGAGCCAGTCTATAGCTTGTAGACCCTTTGAAATTGTATTTATTCCACCATAGTGCAATCATATCTCTGAATCCCTCAACCTACAGCCACATATTTTCAAATCTAAAGGGTTTGGGGCCTTCTTTTATTTCTCCCCCATCCAACATGAGAGGAAAATGATCGGAAGCAATTCTAGGTAGAGATTTTTGAAGAACTGCAGGAAATAGATCCTCCCAATTAGAAGAAACTAGAAATCTATTAATCCTAGACTTGGAGGTGCTGTTGCTCCAAGGGAATCTGCATCCATTTAGCGGTAGATCGATACATTGTAAGCTTTCTATGAAATCAGAAAAAATATCCATCTGCTTTGTTCTTTTTTTGCATTCCCATTTATCCTCAATACTTTTGGTCATATTAAAATCACCCCCCAAGCACCATGGCAAGTTCTACCTTAATACAGCAGCTCCCACTTCTTCCAGAAATTCTAATTTCCAGTAAATGTCCACTGGACCATAAACTCCCATAAAGGACCAAGTTATATCCTCGTCTAGATACTAAAACTTGCAGGAGATAGAGAAAGAGCCAATCTCAGAATCTGCGGCTTGCAGTTTTTTACTGTCCCACATGATTAGGATGCCACCCGAGGCCTCAACTGACTCCAAAGCTAACCACTTACACCAGCCGCCACCCCATAAAGACCTGATAGTATAATCTTCAACCCTGCTAAGTTTGGTTTCCTGCAAACATACCATACCGCATTAGGATGATGTTTGATAATTACAGACTTGATTAACATTCTCTTCTCCTTATTGAAGGAATTAACGGGAGAAGTCTGAAAAATTCATTCCTTACTTAAGAAAAAAATGTATTTACAACCCTAATATATATACTAGTATGGCTGGAATACCAGTCCACAAAAGAAGGAAACAGAATTCCTGCTAATTAGGAATCCTATCGAGAAAAGGAAAGCAGCAAAAGATTACAATCTCTAACCAAATCTATTATAAATAAATAAAATAACTAACTTTCTAATTACATGCCCAAGGGTCGATCTCCTTTCTACACTCCCCCTCAAGCTGGGTTGTATATATTATACAAACTAAGCTTGGAGTTCAATTCATCAAAGTTGACCCTTCGTAATGCTTTAGTGAGAATATTAGCAATCTGAAGCTTTGTTGGAACATAGATCAGCTAAATAATCCCAGTGTTAACCATTTCTGAGATAAAATGTCGATCAATCTCGATGCGTTTTGTTCTGTCGTGGTGCACAGGATTTTTGGCTATACTAATGGTTGCTTGACTATCACTAAACATCTTGACCGAGTCTTTTTGTCTCAACCTTGAGCTCCCTTAATAGTCTTTGAATCCACATTCCCTCACATATTCCTAGTGCAAGAGCACGATACTCAGATTCTGCACTACTCCGTGAGACAACAGCTTGTTTGTTGTTTTTCCAAGTGACGAGATTGCCCCAGACATATGAACAGTAGCCAGTGGTCGACCTCCTATCAATTAGCTCTCCTGCCCAGCTAGCATCAGAGTAGATCTCCACCCCACGGTTTTCAGATTTTTTGAACAGCAAACCATGTCCTGGAGTCATCTTCAAATAACTCAAGATTCTATTAACTGCTTCCAAATGATTCTCACTAGGATTGTTCATGTATTGACTCACTATGCTGACTGAGTATGCAATATCTGGTCGTGTGTGAGATAGGTAGATGAGCTTGCCAAAAAGTTTTTGATATCTCCCCTTATCAACTGGAATGCTTTCTTCACTTCTATTTTGCCTTTTATTGGGATCCATGGGTGTGTTAGCAGGTTTGCACCCAAGTAAGCCAGTTTCACTTAACAGGTCCAAGATATACTTTCTTTGGGATATGACAATTCCCTCCTTAGATCAAGCTACCTCCATTCCTAAAAAATACCTGAGAGATCCCAGATCCTTAATCTCAAATTCTGTTGCCAACATCTTTTTGAGATTGATAATTTCTTCTGAGTCATCACCTGTCAAGATGATATCATCTACATACACTATGAGAATAGCAATCTTGCCTTCTGAATTGGTTTTAACAAATAGGGTATGATTAGCTTGACCCTAATGATAGCCGTTTGATATCACAGTTTTAGCAAAACTATCAAATCACGCACGAGGAGACTGCTTCAAGCCATATAAGGACTTTTTTAACTTGCAAACTAACTTGTTGTTTGAACTGGTTTCCAACCCTGTAGGTATAGTCATATAGACTTCTTCTTCAAGGTCCCCATTTAGGAAGGCATTTTTAACATCAAGTTGGTATAGATGCCAATCTTGATTCACTGCAAGGGAGAGTAGAACCCGAATAGTATTGAGTTTGGCAACTGGTGCAAATGTCTCCTGGTAGTCAATCCCATATGACTGTGTGAAACCTCTTGCTACAAGTTTGGCTTTGTATCTTTCAACACTTCCATCTGCTTTATATTTGACAGTGAATATCCACTTGCAGCCCACCGGATGTTTTTGATGAGGTAATTCAGTAAGTGTCCATGTATCATTACTTTCTAGAGCCTGAATTTCTTCCTCAACTGCTTGTTTCTATGCTGGGATCTTTAGAGCCTCGTTGATAGAGTTAGGAACCTGCACACTATCAAGATTTGACACAAAAGCCCTGTAAGAAGGTAACAACTTCCCATATGCCACATATTTTTCGATTGGATGGCCAGTACACCTTCAGACACCTTTCCTGTGGGCAATTGGCTAATTAGAGTCATCAACCATCGGCACAAGGGAGTCATGAGATGAGAAATTCATACCATTATGATTGTCGGATGCAGGAGGATTTGGTTCTAGTTCTTGGCAGTCCTGGGTCTGCATAATGTTCTCGGTTGGTCTTCTCCTTCTGTAGACACGAAGTTCATGATTATTAGTGTCAAGTGGAGGTTGATTTGAGACAATTGGTTCACATGGAACAGAGGAGACAATCGGGACTGTTTCAGTGACAGAGGGATTTGGTTGAGTAAAAATGGCCTGCATGTCTTGAAGAAGATCCCAAATCTGATTTTCCTTCAAATTCTCCCCCTGAATGTCAGATTTGGGAAAGTAAGATTGATCTTCAAAGAAGGTGACATCCATGGAGTGATATACTTTCTGAGTGATTGGAGAGTAACACTTGTATCCTTTTTTATTAGAGGAGTATCTGAGGAAGATGCATTTAAGGGACTTGGGATCAAGTTTGGTGCGGTGCTGTTGGTGTATGTGAACAAAGGAAGAACACCCAAAAACCTTTAATGGTAGGTTGGAAGAAAAAAAACAGATATGTGGATAGGCTTTCATGAGAACATGACGAGGAGTTTGGAATTCTAGGACTCGACTAGGCATCCTATTGATGAGATATGTGGCTGTGAGTATGGCTTCCCCCCAAAAGTGTTTAGGGACATGATTAGAGAACATAATGGCACGGGCCACCTCAAGTAAATGTCTGTTTTTCCTTTCGGCGATCCCATTTTGTTGAGGAGTGCCAATACACGAACTTATATGGATGATACCATGCTTGGAAAGATAGGGACCAAGAATGGAATTAAAATACTCCTTGGCATTATCTGTTTTAAGAACTTAAATATTGCTTTGAAATTGGGTGGAAATCATGGAATGAAAAGATTGAAATATGGTGGCTGTTTCAGATTTTTCTTTCATAAGGAAGGTCCAAGTTGTTCTTGTATGATCATCTATGAATGTCACAAACCACTGAGCCCCATTTATATTCTTTACTCGTGAGGGTCCCCAAATGTCACTGTGAATCACAGAAAATGGATGCGAAGGTTTATATGACAAACCAGAATATGCATGTCTGGTATGTTTTGCAAGTTGGCAAATTTCACATTGATAAAGATTGGATTTTTTTATCGATAAACAAATGGGGAAACAACCTTTCAATGTATGCAAAGTTTGGATGACCAAGGCGATAATGCCATAACATAACTTGACTCTCGACTAAAGCAGAAACAGAATTGGAAAAAGACTTAACTGAATTTGAACTAGACTCAGAAATATAGCTCAATGGGTGAACTTGTCTACTGAGGAAATTATTTTCTTTGAGTAAATATAGACCACCATGCATCTCAGCACTACAAATCACCTTCCCCGAATCCACTGCCTGAAAATCACAAAGATTGGAATAGAATTTAGTCACACATTTCAAGTCACGAGTAATTTGACTGATTGAGAGTAAATTGCAGTTCAATTTTGGAACATAAAGGACCGAGGAGAGGTGAAGATCCTTTGTTAACTGGACTGATCCAGTTCCTGCCACTGATAAGAATGAGCCATCAGCAATTCTGACTACAGAGTGACTGGTGCATGGACGATAATTTCTGAGGATGTTGAGGTCTCCAGTCATGTGATCTGAGGCTCCTGAGTCAACTATCCAAGGTTTTGAAGTACTATTTTGAACAAAATGAGTGTAGGATAAGATACCTTGGTGTGTCAAAAGACTGGTATGTTTCTCGATAGAGGATTGAGATGTCTGTCCGGAGCTAGTGATGTGACCAAGCATTTTCTGAAGTGCCTCAATTTGTTCCTTGGTGAAAGGACCGACTTCTGTATTTTTATCTGTTGTGACAGCTGCATTTGCACGATTTTCCCTGTCATGTCGACCATTAGAAGGCTTCCAATCTGCTGGTTTTCCATGTAATTTCCAGCAGGTCTCCTTTACATGGCTAGGTTTCTTACAACGATCGCACCATGGCCTTCCTTTCCTGGGCTCATTGTTTTGAGAGGAATTGTGAGCGTATAAAGCTGACCCCTCAACAGCAGTTGTGGTATGATTATCTGTCATCATCAATTTCTTTCAGCTCTCTTCTCTACGCACCTCTGCAAAGGCTTCCCGAATGGTAGGAAGAGGTTTGATTCCCATGATTCTCCCCCTGACTTCATCTAGGTCTTTATTGAGAGCAAGAAAAAATCTGATTGTCCTTTTCTGCTCAATAATCTTCCTATACAAGGCAGAGTCTTCAGAACACTTCCAGGAATGATTCTCGTACATGTCCAACTGCAGCCAACAGCGTGTGAGGGTATTGAAATATTGAGTAACACTCAAGTCTCCTTGTCATAGGTCATATAATCTAGTCTCAATCTCAAATAATTCTGAAGAATTCTCTGTGCTAGAGTAAGTTTCACGTGCAGCCTCCCATATCTCCTTGGCTGTCTTATAGAGCAGGAAGTTTTCTCCAACCTCTCTGATCATAGAGTTGATTAGCCATGACATAACCAGGTGATCATCAATTTTCCAGGCACGATATTTAGGATCTGTTGTTTCTGGAGCAGGGATCTCGCCAGTGAGGTGTCCATCCTTTCCTCTACTGCAGATATACATGAAAACAGATTGTGACCATTAAAGAAAATTATGGCCATGAAATTTATGATTTGTGACAAGATGAGAAGAAGCATAGGGGACGTTGGTGACTTCCGAGGAGGAAGAAGATTGTGAGGCCAAGTCGTATTTGGTCATGATGAGAGGACGGCAGACAAAAAAAAAAAAAAAAAAAAAACTTTTGAGATTAGGGTTCAGAGACCTGCTCTGATACCATGAAGGGATTAACGGGAGAAGTCTGAAAATTTCATTCCTTACTTAAGAAACAAATGTATTTACAACCCTAATATATATACTAGTATGGCTGGAATACCAGTCCACAAAGGAAGGAAACAGAATTCCTGCTAATTAGGAATCCTACCAAGAAAAGGAAAGCAGCAAAAGATTACAATCTCTAACCAAATCTATTCTAAATAAATAAAATAACTAACTTCCTAATTACATGCCCAAGGGTCGATCTCCTTTCTACACTTATTACAACAGCCCCTAACATTCCAACTTAATATTTTTTGCTTCATTTTAATCGTAAAGACAACTGTCGCCCCCCTCTTTCTTTTCTTTGAGAAAGTCCCTCTCTTCCTTATCATAACTAATTGAACATTGTAAGTTCCTCAACTCCCTTACTCCTCCTCTAGTGCGGCTCTTTTGAAGGTTCTTCTGGCCACTATTAAATTTCTTCCTTTTTTTCTTCAATAGATTGTAATAAATCCATAATCTGTTCTTCAAATCCTTCACTTGAGATGCCCAAAATCTTCTTAAAAGACTTCATACGATTAATCACCCAAGCAGAAATCTTGTTTTGATCCTGTCCACAGCTCTCTAACAGCAAGTGGTTATCATCTCCTAGCCACTCATCAGCTAGACCAACAGCAGCCAAAGGTTAGCATTCTAAAACTTCCTCATTTGCAGCTTCTTGCATTCTAAAGGGGATCAGTGAGTTCCTAGGAAAATGGGTATTACACTCAACTGAGTGGTCTTCCAAAAAGGGATTAACTGCAGAGGTCTCCACGGGAATAGGACTAACCCATGGATGTGTGTTCATTTGATCAGAGGAAGTCTGAGTGCTTGATTTTTTCCTAGAGTTATATTTCATCCTATAAAACTTCCAGCTATCAGCTGAGCTAGCAGAACCACCAAAAGCAGCTTCCTCTTCTCTTTTAGTAGTGTCTGTTGAATGAGAGACATTTTTAGGATCAGCATTTAATTGCTCCTCTTCAAGGAGGTCGCTCAGAATTTCAAACCTGTTAACTGTTGGTTGATCCATTAAAGAGACATTTAGGATATTATTCCTCATTAATGAGGTGGATTTGCCTTCTACTCGGATCCATTGAACCTTCCCAGCTTCCTTTGAATTTCTCCCAGATTTCCCAACCCCAAGGTGCAATAACTTCTTGCCCTTTCGGTTTCCAAGGGTTGGAAGGTTCATTGAACCATCTACATGGCCACGCGCCACCTTTTTCTTACCCTCCGGTGGTCGGAAAACTCCAGGAATCAAAAGGTCCTCTGCCCAGTCAACCCAAGGCCTGTGTTTGACCCAGATTGGACAATCGTAAGATACTTGGCCCACTAAAATCTTGACTGATGCAGGAATATTTCTTCCATCTCCTCTAATTCTAATTCTAGCCCATCTAAAGCTAGCAGTGTTGCAGGGATCAAGCTCGGATTCCATAAATCCACCACAATAGTTACCAATGCTCTGAATAACATTGGCACTCCATAAGAAAACAGGCAGTCCCATCATCTTGACCCAGACTGATTTTTCATTCCAACCTCTTCTAGAACAACAACTCCAGCTATGCCAAGAATCTAACCAAAGAGGGTCCCCATTGATGGCAGTATGCTTCTGCTTTATCTTATCAGCTATCTGCTTGGAAGGGAATGTGAACAAGAACCTCTCCCCATCTAGTTCCTTAACTCCTACACCTCCAAGAATTCTCCATTTTCAATTTACCCAAGCTGATAGTTTGGTAGCATCCAACTTGGCTGCTCCAGGGCCTCATAACCTGCCAACTAGACCAACTTTCAGAAGCATGCTGTTCTCAACAGCATCCTCATAATTTACAATGACATGCTGGTCATTATAACTGCTTCGGATGTTTGCAAGCTGCCATTTTGGAATAGCAGCTGCTTGACAGTACAACTTGGCCTCTTTTGGGACCCTGAATGCTTCTTCATGAGCAGAAATATTCTGTTTTGCATAAGACTTATTTTTGTTGTATAAAGGAACACGTTCACCAGGCATTAAGGCACTAATGAAATCAGTTAAAAACCTCCAACCTGAACCGAAAGACAATTCAGGGATTCTAACCTGTCTCCTTCCATAAGGTGCAAACAATCGTAGCTCTAGTTTCCTGCTACTGCCATCTGAGAAAATTAAACTAACAAGAGTTCTAGCTCCTCCTCTAAAGCTGCCTATTTGATGATGGCCTTTGATGTTCCAATGTTGTTTCGAGCATTTCTGATGCATCCATCTAAGTTCTTCCTTATATATAACTAGAAATCAAACATAACCTCTCCCTCGTTCAGTACTTTTGTAGCCACCATTGATCTTGCAATCTTCTTCAATCTCAATAGTAACACCATGAATTTGAAAAGTTTTCCTAATTGATCCTACTTGTTTAATTGAACTGTTATGCTGGAAGTTGCTGAAATGGTGCATTTTAGTGGAGAGACCCCTTAACATACACCGAGAGCATTTTTCTGTTTCATTTGGATAATGGATGTATTAAGATAGAAATTTTGAAAGATTTGAATTTTGAATTGAATGTGAATATATATCATGTTAGGGTATTCTTATTACTTAATCATGGAGAAAAAAAGGCGACAGCTTATGAATTTTTGCATTTGGGAGAAGTGTTGGGGGAAAAAAAAGATTTGATTAAATGGAATTGCACCCAAGTTTGGGTGCTAGTCTTAGAATTTTCAAAGGATGGGGATGTGTTGTGATGGGTAGGAATATATATACATATTTATATAATTATAATTGAGTGCAGTGGAATACAAGGTGCCTAAAATGGGTGAAGAATAAGAAATGGTGATGCTATATATGGATGTTGATATCACTAGGATTGTGTTGGTATGGTTAAAGGTGCAAACTAGGGTTTATATTAATCGAATGGATCTTTTATGGTGCATTAATTTCCAGTATTTTTGGGATTGCATTTTTGGACCTAAGGTGAGTGGTTTTGATTTCCTAATTATGGTTAAAAAAAAACATGATTCATGAATAATACTATTTATTTATTTATGGAAAGAAATGCACGGTTGACATATTTAATCATTTATTTATTTATTTTTTAATATAATTGACTATTAAAGAAAACCCACATATTATTGAATAAAATAAATCATGCAAATTTATTCATGACAAATTAGTATTAAATCCACATTGGTGTTGGTTGATAAGAATGTGACATTGGATTATTAATATTGGAAAATCCAAGGAAAAGTACCTTTTTGAGTGACACTACCAAGTGGAGAATAATCCTAAGAGTGATGACTAATTTCTCAACGTATAAGGAACAGTTCTTGGTGCGTCTGGGTGACCTTTATAGAAAAAGGCCTGGTGCACTACCCCATGATTACTCTAAGTTCGATGTTGGATACAACTTGGCATTTTTCAAGTGAGAAGAAAGGATTCTATACGTTTTCAAGTGAGAAGAAAATTCCTCTCACAGCAAGAGGAAGATGCTGGTTGCGAAAGCAATTTAAAAGCTAAGGCTTGTAGCAACGGGGTTGAAGCCCCATGATTAGCCCACCATGAAATAGGTTCCTCAAACATTTGGGCATCAATAACATGAGCTTGGCTAAAGTATTCAGACCCACTAGAAAATGCTCCATATTCAGCATAAACTTGTCTCAAGTCGCTTTCTTTAGGAAAGAGACGTTTGAAACATTTGCTTCTATTTAGAGAGACCTCATGATCCTCATTTGGTGCCACCCGCGCAACTCCAATACCTCCACTATTTAGCCAAGCCTCGCAATAATACTTTGGGACCAATGAATGAGCCATACAATGCAGAGGAGTATTACTTTTGTTCCACCTACTCTCCAAAATTTGCTGCACAACATCGAAAAAAGTAGATTTACCAAATTCTATGTTCTCTCCTTCATGTTCAAATATCCTCCTTTTCACATTCTCAATCATTGTGTCCCACATATCATATACGAGATGCAAAATTGGAGAGTCTGTGTCAGCTATTCTCAACATGTCAATGATTGGTTCGGTGAAACTTAAAAGATAATCTAATTGATCCCAAAATGTGTCATCAACAATGCATTTTTTGACCTCACAAGCTTTAGTTTTAGCTAAAGTGTTTCCATCTGCTCTATATGTTTTCCAGTTTGTATCCATCACCATTTTTTCGAGAGAGGTCTTAACTACCCTTAAACGTTTAGCCATGATAATGCTAGATGCAAATCTAGTTTCTGCTACAGTTAGCAATTTCAGATTTGAGTGCTGATTGAAGATATAGTTTGCCATGCTATGGTTTAAAACAAAATTACGAATATCTTGCACACTACAACAAATCACACTTTCGGCGACCATTTTTCCCGACCAAATATAAATTTGGTCGTTAAAGGTGACTTTTTCCGACCAAATATAAATTTAGTCGCCAATAGTCACTTTTCCCCGACCAAAAAAATGTTAGTCGTCAAAAGATAACTTTTCCCGACTAATTGGTCACTAAATGGTAACTTTTCCCGACCAAATATAAATTTGGTCGCTAAAGGCGAACTTTTCCCGACCAATTGGTCGGGAAATCTGTAAAAAAAATTTTACAAAGAGAGTTAAAATAATTAAATAAAAATAATAAAAATTTAAGGGAACTTTTCCCGACCAATTGGTCGGGAAAAGTGTAAAAAAATTATTACAAAGAAAGTTAAAATAATTAAATAAAAATAATAAAAATTTAAGGGAACTTTTCCCGACCAATTGGTTGGGAAAAGTGTAAAAAAATTATTATAAAGAAAATTAAAATAATTAAATAAAAATAATAAAAATTTAAGGGAACTTTTCCCGACCAATCTTGGGATGAACTTGATGCCCTAGACATAGATCTAGACAAGAAAGACATGATAGAAAAATTAAATTGTTATTTTATTTTACAAAACTTATGTAAAACTTTCACCCTAGGCCTGTCAACGATTTACGCCTAAAAACGGGACTTACAACACATTGTCTTAAACTGGCTACGCGACTATCGGGTTTCCCCACCGAGTCAGGTTCAAGGTTTACTAAATCTTGTAAACTAAAATAAAAATTCAAAGTTTCTAAAATATCTTAATTCTCTCTACCTATGGCTCTGATACCAACAACAGCCCATATCAAACTGGAAAATCCCAAATGTTCCTATTAAAGAAGTTTATCATATTAAAAAATGGTCTTTTTCTTCTGATTATTCTATTAAGACAGTCGAACAAACTGTCCCATTTACATCTGAATGTCAATCTATCAAACTCCTTGACTCTAGTATTATTAGAAAACATCAAGAAAAATATTCATACATTCACTTTGGATTAGTTCAAATAGCTATCCAACCATTAACCAGAAGTGGATTAAACACATCAATCCTACTATGTCTTAGAGATCAAAGGCATCGTAAATTTCAAGACTCTTTACTAGGAGTTATTGAAACTAGTTTATATAATGGTCCTATATATTTTAACTGTTTTCCAAATTATCCTGTTTCTTTACATGACACTGGAATATTAAACTCTCTTGTTCTTAAAATACAAACATCAGGATATGACATGGAACCTGGAAATATTCCTTTTGCTGTAATCTATAAAATCCATTATAAAACTATGACCACTATCATGGATCCTTTAGTTAAAACCATTAGCCCTAAAGGAGAAACAATCTTTTTCCAAACTCAAAAAGAAAACTCTAATTTAATAGTTCCACAAACCATACTCTGGAGTGATATCAACCTCCCAGTAGAATGGGAATTAGAAGACCAAGTACCCACTCCAAAAATAGAAAACAAAAAACTCCAACAAATTGAAGAACTCCCAAATGGATCTGTCAAACTCAAATTTTTATCCACAAAACTCTCTGATTTACAAATTAAAGAAGAAGGAGAAATACCTTTTCAAACAAAAAATTTTAATGAAGCTTATCAACCTCCTAGATCCTCTTATTCTAGAGAACCTTATCAACCTCCAAGATCATCCTATCAACCTCCGAGATCTTCTTGTTCCTCTATTCCAACATCAAGCAATTATGAACCTCTTAAGCTTAATAGGGTTAGAAATAGATCAACTATACCCCAACCTATTTACATGAATCAAATAAATCAACAAGAAAAAGATGATGAAGATAAATCTTCTGAACATATGTCCCCAACTCAATCTCAAATGCAAGACGACCCTCAAATATTTGTCATAGATAGAGAATTTACTATGAACAAAAGTATATTAAAGAAAGATTTTGAATCATCTGAAAAAGATCAAAAAAGAGAATGGTTCTTATCAAACTTTGATGAAGTTGCCAAAATACCAATAAGAGAAAAATTTTACAAACATGTTCAAAATTATAAAACTCATTTTAGATTTTTTGATTGGTTTGAAAATTATGCTGCTAATAATTCTATAAATTATCCTTTTACCAAAGAAATAAATGTTACTCAAAAACCCCAACAATGGAATACATCAGAAGGTACTAAACAATCTACCCATCCACCTCATGAAGAATTATCTATTCAATATAGAAATTCAATCATTAAGGCTTCACCTTATAAAATGAAATCACCATCAGAATCTGATATAACATCTAGAGATATACAAAAAATCCTAGAACAAAATAACTTTACAAATCAAAATCTTAAAACAATTAGTGATCAATTAAATAGAATTGAAAATAACTTACAAGAATCAGAACCAGTAATAAATCAAAATTCACATCAAAAACCTTTATTTATTCCTCATGAAATTCCTAAGAAAATCAATACTCAATTAAAAGATAAAGATCTAATACAAGATATTGATAATAAGATTAAAAAACTACAAAACACATTGACTTTTATGGTTGCTCCTGAAACACCATCTCCATCAATAAAAGCCATCCACACATTATCACAATTATCTGAAACAGAAGTTGAAGAAATATTAGAAACTCTTACTCCTCAGGATCAAACAATAAATATGGCCAGATGGAATCATAACAAACATAATACAAAACAAATAAAAAATTATTATCCAAGACCATCTTTCCCAGATCAACAATATGAAGAATTAGTTGAACCAACTCAATTTTTCAAAGGTACTGGAATCTATAAATGGAATTTAGATGGATTAACAGAATATCAAAAGATTAATAAATTACAAGAAATGACAATGGTTGCAAGTGCTTATAAAATGAAAAAACAATGTTCTGATAAAGCCGTAGCAGAAATTCTTATATCCGGATTTTCTGGAAGACTCAAAACTTGGTGGGATAAATATCTTACTGAATCAGAAAGAGATAATATATTAAATGCTATCAAAACTGATGAATTTAATGAACCTATCAAAGTTGAAGATGAAGATGATAACCCAACAATAATAGAAGATGCTGTTAATACCCTAATATTTTCTATTGTTAAATATTTTATAGGAAACACATCAAAAATTGAAGAAAAATCATCCATAATCTTAACAAACTTAAAATGTCCAAAACTTCAAGACTATCACTGGTATGAAGAAACATTTTTAACAAAACTTGGAATGAGAGATGACCAGCGTCTCCCGTTCTGGAAAGAAAAATTTATTGATGGATTACCAAGATTATTTGCTGAAAAGGTAAAAACTAGATTAAGAGAATAAAATGAAGGCATAATACCTTATGAACATTTAACATTTTCAGATATATCAGACACTATAAAAGACATAGCATTTGAAATTTGTACTAATTTCCAATTAAACCAAAGATTACAAAGAGAATTAACACAATCACATAAAGAGTTAGGCACATTTTGTGAACAATTTGGATTAGCTAAACAAAACTTACCTCCATCAAGAAAACATAAAAACACAAAAAGTTAATACCAAAACCCTATTATAAAAAGAAAAGACAACCTAGTCAAGATAATTTTTACAAAAAACCTTACAAAAATAGACCAAATCAATTCCAACATAAGAAAAAATCGAAAAAGCCTATTAACAATCAGAAAATAACCCCAACATGTTATAAATGTGGAAAAATAGGACATTATAAAAATAATTGCCCATTAAAAGGTAAAATAAATTCCTTAGATATTGATGAACACCTCAAAAAACAATTAGAAATATTAATGTTAAATAATTCTGAATCAGAATATGAAAAATCAAACTCTCAAGATAACTTTGAAATAGATAATATCACATCATCAACTGAATCTAATACAGAAATATCTGATGATACATCTAGTAGCAAAACTATCAAACAAAACTGTCATTGTAATGTTATTACCAGAGAACAAGAACTAATTATGGAAATGATTGAAGATATAGAAGACCCTCACCTAAAAAGAAATTATTTATTAAAATTAAAAGAAAACCTTCAACAAACTAAGAAGAATAAAGAAAAGATTGTAGAAAATTGTTATGATCTAGATTCAATATTAAAAAAGGCTAAACAACCTCAGAAATCACAAAAAATTCCAATAGAAGACATTAAACTTGAAATAAAAGAAATCAAAAAAGAAATTAAGATTTTAAAACAAGAATTAGGCTTATCAAAATCAGAGATTCAAGAATTAACAAGACAAGTATTAATTCTAAAAAATCAACATAAGGATACTATAGCCTCAACCTCCGATCAAGAAACCTTGTTAACCCATAATAAAGAACATAAAAAAGATGATATTTTCCTATTATCCCAAATATCTTATCAAAAATGGAATGTAAAATTAAAAATTGTAATTAATAAAGAATATACTATTAATACTACTGCACTCTTTGATTCTGGTGCTGACCTTAACTGTATACAGGAAGGATTAGTACCCATAAAATATTTTGAACCAACAAAAGAAAGGCTATCATCTGCTAATGGTATGCCATTAAAAGTTAAATATAAATTAACAAAAGCTCATGTATGTAATCAAAATATATGCATAAAGACTCCATTTATTTTAGTAAAAGATTTAAATAGAGAAGTAATATTAGGAACACCTTTCTTAAATCTTATCCAACCCATGACTGTATCTCCTAAAGGAATTTCTACCAATATAATTGACCAAGAAATTATATTTGAATTTCTTAACCCTCCAAGTATTAAAGATTTGAATGTTTTAAAAAATATAGCTATAGAAAAAACCCAAATAAATAGTATCTCAAAAATCATATCAAAAGAAAAACATTTAATGCTCCTAAAAGAAGAAAAGATGTGTCAACAAATCAAAAACCAACTTCAAGATAACCAGCTAAAATTAGCAATTGAAAATTTTAAAAATAAAATAATCAAAGAAGCTTCTTCCACCATCCCAAATGCATTTTGGAATAGGAAAAGCCATATCGTTACCCTTCCCTATATCAAAGATTTTCAAGAATCAAAAATTAAGACAAAAGCCAGACCTATCCAAATGAATCAAGAACTTTTGGATTATTGTAAAAAAGAAATCCAAGATTTATTAGATAAAAAACTTATAAAACCATCCAAATCTCCCTGGAGTTGTGCTGCTTTCTATGTGAATAAAAATGCTGAAATAGAAAGAGGAATTCCACGGCTAGTAATAAATTACAAGCCTTTGAACGATGTTTTGCAGTGGATAAGATATCCAATCCCTAACAAGCAAGACCTCCTCCAAAGACTTGTACATGCTAAAATATATTCAAAATTTGATTTAAAATCTGGATTTTGGCAAATTCAGATATCAGAATCAGATAAATATAAAACCGCATTCACTGTCCCTTTTGGACAATATGAATGGAACGTAATGCCTTTTGGATTAAAAAATGCTCCAAGTGAATTTCAAAAAATCATGAATGACATCTTTAATCCATATACTGATTTCTCAATAGTATACATTGATGACATATTAATCTTCTCAAATAATATTCAATCTCATTGGAAGCATTTAAACACTTTCCTTTATATTATAAAGAAAAATGGTTTAGTGCTTTCTCCAACAAAAATCAATCTCTTTCAAACTAGGATAAGGTTTCTTGGACATTATATTGATCAAGGAACAATTACTCCAATTGAAAGAGCATTAGAATTTGCAAATAAATTTCCTAATGAAATTAAGGATAAAAAACAACTTCAGAGGTTTTTAGGGAGCCTCAACTATATCTCAGAATATTATCAAAAACTTAGTATCATTGCTGCTCCATTAAGAGAGAGGCTTAAGAAAAATCCTCCTCCATGGTCTCCTCAGCATACCCAAATTATCAAACAACTCAAACAACATCTTAAGTCTTTGCCATGTCTGCATATAGCAAACCCTCTAGCCTATAAAATTGTAGAAACTGATGCATCAGATTTAGGATACGGTGGTATTCTAAAACAACGTCTTCCTGGTCATCATCAAGAACAATTAGTCCGGTTTACATCAAGAACATGGACTAATGCCCAGAAGAATTATAGCACTATTAAAAAAGAAATTTTATCTATTGTATTATGCATTCAAAAATTTCAAAGTGATTTATTAAATCAAGAGTTTTTAATCAGAATTGATTGTAAGGCTGCCAAGCATGTTTTACAAAAAGATGTTCAAAACATTGCATCAAAACAGATTTTTGCAAGATGGCAAGCTATTTTATCAGTTTTTGATTATAAAATTGAATACATCAAAGGAGAAGCAAATTCCATCCCTGATTTCCTTACCCGTGAATTCTTGCAGGGAAACCATGCCTCCTAAACCTATTAGACCCTCTTCATCAACCCAACAACCAATATCAAAAGAATCATATGCCATGGTACCTATCAAACCATCTTCTAGTCAAACCACACCCTTACCAACTACCATTCCCAGGGTCCTTCCATTATCTCCAACTGATTGGTATACCCAGTTAATGGAAGAAGAAAGACAACAACAACAGATATTAAGCCAAGTGGCTAATAAGAGCTTTGCTCAAACAGTCACAACGGGATCATCAAAAGAGGTGGCTACACGTCCCTCTTCATCATCTATGGTGGCTCTTGGCCCCATAGCCTCTTCATCAAAAAATGTGGTGGTGTCGGCAAACCCCACGCCAATTTCTCAAGTTTCCCTATCATCAAAATCACAATATTTTCCCAAACCACAAACCTATATTATTACCAGATTACCTCACGACTATCAAAACCCATTTACAAATCCACCCAATTATCAAGCTATCCATGATCTTCTCCAAACTGTATTTCTTCCAAACAACCATTTTGTAACTTCAAATTCTATGAAAACCCAAAAATTTTATGAATTTATACTGATTGACACTGAATCAGTATCTTTTAAACATTATCCAGATAAATTTGATCAAACCCAAATAGCCTATTCAACATGTCAGATTATCAAAATCTTATCTTTTGAAGACTGGGGAGGACATCCAAACCAATTCCGCCAGTTTTCTCAACATTTTGTTCCATCCACCTACAATTACTGGGATTATCAAAAAGCATGGTATCACACCTTTTATCATCAAAATAAAACATTCAGACATTCTTGGATGTTTTACTTCCACAACAAATTCCATCAAGACCTTCCAGCATGGTTCATCGAATGGTGGAACATGTTTGGGCCAGTACCAGAGATATTACCCCAACAAGCTCATCAAGGCCTCCAGATTTATCAAGACAGATTTAAAATCCCATCTCATTTTCCCATGAACCAATTCCCTCATCTATTCTATTTCTTCCAACAATTTTCCCTTGCCTGGATCATCCAATGGGAATATTTTCATCAAGGACCAACCATTTCATCACTCATCCGCAGAATTAAAGTAAAATGGTGGGAGCAATTTAAAATTGACAGGGTTACTCCCGCGGCCATTGATAAGTATTTCCATCAACATTCAGTATTAACAACATCAACAAACCCTCAGTTCCTTCTTCAAAAAAGCCAGAATATGTCCAAACTTGCAGCTACAGCATCAAAAAAGGAATTAAAACAACAATTATTAGCTGCATTGGAATCATTATCAGAACAGGAATCAAGTGAGGACTCCAATTCGGCAGAAAGCTTCACTTCAGTCAATCTTGGCAATGACAATGAAGACGACTGCTATGGTATCCTTCCTCCTATCCATAATCCTACTCCATCAGCACCAATCAAGGAAAAGAAGAAAAAAACAAAAGCAAAAAATTAATTATCAAGCTACTGCAGATTCACATGCCTAGAATCATCAAGTCTCACATGCCAAAGAAACTGTTGCCATCAAACTTTATGTCACTTTTCGGGCACGCCTGCAATTATTCATCAAGTCACATGCCAAAGAGATTATTGCCATCAAGCTTTATGTCACTTTTCAGCTTTATGTCAACTTTATGTATTTATCAACTTTAGCTTTAGCTTTATGTCAAACTTTATGTCATCTTTGTAAAAAGAAGTCAGGCTCTTTATCAGTACCCATCACGGGAAAAACTGTAGCCTGATTCCTTTTCTTCTCTATAAAAGGAGACGGAAGCAAACATTGAGGGCATTCAGAGAAACTGGGATTCAGAGAAGAAAGGATTCGGAGAAATTGGGAAAAAATTTCAGAACCCTTCTGAAAACCAAAACTTCTCTGTTTCAGCTCCCTCAAAACTTCCTATCCTTTACCCTGCTATCTCTGATGTATCAAGTCTAGTCATTTGTATCAAGTAAGTTCTTGTATCAAAATTGTATTTACATTGTTTATTAATAAAGCTTTATTTGCATCATCTATATTTTATACTTTGCTTCATCTTATGATTCTATTGAATTATTATAAACAAAAATTATCTTGGTATAGAACTCGTTTATCTTTTATCAGACAAAGGATCTCTGAAACTGACATTCATCAAACAAGAATTTTAGAATCATTATTTATAAGTTATTTTTTCTTAAGAAAAAGAGAAAAATATTATTTAGACAGAATTAAAGAATTTTGTTATTAGAAATAGCTTTTATTTTGCTACTTTGAATATTTTGTCATGCTTGCTTTACTATCTTGCTATTCCTGGGCTGTTGTTGGTATCAGAGCCATAGGTAGAGAGAATTAAGATATTTTAGAAACTTTGAATTTTTATTTTAGTTTACAAGATTTAGTAAACCTTGAACCTGACTCGGTGGGGAAACCCGATAGTCGCGTAGCCAGTTTAGGGCAATGTGTTGTAAGTCCCGTTTTTAGGCGTAAATCGTTGACAGGCCTAGGGTGAAAGTTTTACATAAGTTTTGTAAAATAAAATAACAATTTAATTTTTCTATCATGTCTTTCTTGTCTAGATCTATGTCTAGGGCATCAAGTTCATCCCAAGATAGTAATATAATAAATCAAGAAGAACAAAATATTCAAAATCTACAACAACCTATATCAAACTGGAAAATCCCAAATGTTCCTATTAAAGAAGTTTATCATATTAAAAAATGGTCTTTTTCTTCTGATTATTCTATTAAGACAGTCGAACAAACTGTCCCATTTACATCTGAATGTCAATCTATCAAACTCCTTGACTCTAGTATTATTAGAAAACATCAAGAAAAATATTCATACATTCACTTTGGATTAGTTCAAATAGCTATCCAACCATTAACCAGAAGTGGATTAAACACATCAATCCTACTATGTCTTAGAGATCAAAGGCATTGTAAATTTCAAGACTCTTTACTAGGAGTTATTGAAACTAGTTTATATAATGGTCCTATATATTTTAACTGTTTTCCAAATTATCCTGTTTCTTTACATGACACTGGAATATTAAACTCTCTTGTTCTTAAAATACAAACATCAGGATATGACATGGAACCTGGAAATATTCCTTTTGCTGTAATCTATAAAATCCATTATAAAACTATGACCACTATCATGGATCCTTTAGTTAAAACCATTAGCCCTAAAGGAGAAACAATCTTGGCTCTGAAAAAATTATTATAAAGAAAGTTAAAATAATTAAATAAAAATAATAAAAATTTTAACACTTTTGGCGACCAATTGGTCGCTAAAGGGGAACTTTTCCCGACCAATTGGTCGGCAAAAGTGTTAAAATTTTTTAATATATATATAAATATGTAAAATATATATACAAATGAAAGCTTGGCCTAGTGGCCAAACACGCCACCTTCCAAAGAGATGGCATAAGTTCGAGTCTCACCAACAACAACAACAAAAATCTCAAAAATATAGAGACGACACGTGGCATAATGATAGATTGACACGTGGCACAACACCAAGGTGCCATGTGGCATGATGACATGTCAACAAATAAAGCCATGTGGCACCACATTTAAATTTTTATTTTTTTAAATTAATTTAAATTTTCAATTCTAAACTTTTTGCCGACCAATTGGTCGGGGAAAGTGTACAATTGCCGACCAATTGGTCGGGAAAAGTGAAGAATTGCCGACCAATTGGTCGGCAAAAGATTTTGTATTTTTTCCCATTAAAAATTCTTTGCCGACCAATTAGTCGGGAAAGGTTTTACATTTGCCGACCAAATGATTTTTTGGTCGGGAAAAGTTTTCTCAAGGAGCCTTCGCCGACCAAATACCGACCAAATAAATTTGGTCGGGAAATGTTTCGCCGACTAAATTATACCCTTTAGCGACCAAATTTTTGGTCGGTAATTGTGTGATTTTTTGTAGTGGCACTTGCTTTATCAAATCTGAAATCCACTTACATTGGGCAAACTGAGGTGACTTTTCTCCTGGCTCGCAAATGCTCTTCAAGGCCAAGTTGAGGCTGTGCACAACACAAGGAGTCCAAAACACATGTGGGTATTTGGCTTCTATCGTTAACCCAGCAGCCTTGTAATTTGAGGCATTGTCAGTAATAATCTGGAGCACATTTGCAAGTCCTAAATCCTTGATCACTTGTATGAACAAGTTTGAAACATACTCTGCATCCTTAGTACTTCCACTTGCATCAATGGCTTTGATAAACATGGCTCCACCCGTAGATGCTGCCATTATGTTAATCAAAGGCCTGCGTTGCCTATCAGACCATCCATCAGAGACCAATGAAATACCTTTCTTCCTCCACGTATCCTTGATTGGTTGCAACAACCTGTTGACGTGTTCTTTTTCCTGGGCCAACAAAGTGGTACGTAGCCTATTGTATGAAGAAGGTACATAACCAACTAACCTGCTATTTGCAAAGGTCAGTGAGTACTTTCGAAAATAAGGCGACCTTGCAAAATTGAATGGCAAACCACTAGCGTAGAACATCCGAGCAGCCTCTTTGTCAGCAACATCTCTCTGCGCAACGTTGAATGCCAAAGCTAAATCACCTTGAGGGGCCATTCCCTTGCATTTTTTCTGTTGGACAAGATCAGAACCTTCTGGTATGGAGGCATAATCTGCCTTTTTCCATGCATTTAGCCCTTCTTGAGCCCTTTTAGCTTCAGCTACTTCATGCTCCTTCTTTATAGCTTCAAGCACCTCAGCACTTACAGATGGGCAGCATTCGACATTGCGGTTAGGAATCCTCATTAGATGGCATTTCACCTTCGTGTAAGATCCAACAACCCTTTTATTGCAGTAATTGCACAACCAAGTTCTGTTTCTCCCTCCACTTTCAGCCATTTCTAAAACCTTTACATGATTCCACAAAGGCTTATCATCAAATCTAGCTCCTTTAGCAGATGATGGACGCAGAGATTGGGATGAAGACATTTGTAGGGACTAGAGAGTTTAGGAACAAGAGTAGATGATATTTGGATGGAAAAATTATAAGGGTTTAGTTTGGATTTATATGTCTCTGGCTGCCAAATGAAGGGCCGTTTGGGTTTCCCCCTTTTGTTTGATTTTGTCCAATTGCATAGAAAGAGAATGAAGGGCTACCTGACATAGGAGAAGTTGCTGGTTTTGTTTTCTTTATTAGATTCATTAGAAGGTTGGGTTTCATTCTTTTTTGTTTCCTTTTTGGTTTCTTTTTTCTTTGTTTTAGGTATCTTTTTTGGTTTCTTTTTTAGTTTTATTTTTTTCTTTTTTATTTTCAATTTAATTTATTTTAAATGGGATTCAATTATTAAGCTACCGATATCTGATTTAATTTATTTAGAATGTGATTCAATTATCAAGCTATGGATTTCCGATTTAATTTATTTTAAATGGGATTCAATTATTAAGCCACTAATGTCTTAATTTAATTTATATAGAATGGGATTCAATTACCAAGCTATTGATGTTTGATTTAATTTATTTTAAGTGGGATTCAATTATCAAGCTACCGATGTCCCGATTTAATTTATTTAGAATGAGATTCAATTATCAAGCTATCAATGTCTGATTTAATTTATTTTCAGTGAGATTCAATTATCAAGCTACCAATGTCCCGATTTAAATTATTTAGAAAGGGATTCAATTATCAAGCTATTGATGTTTGATTTAATTTATTTAGAATTTGATTCAATTATCAAACTATCATTGTCTGATCAGTATATGTGATTGAGAAATAGCTGCGAAGTTATATGGGATCATTATAATGTATTCAACTCTTAGTATATGTGATATCATGATTAGTATAGGCATTATATGTTGAACTTAGCATGGTTAACGTATGACAGACAGTGATTATTATTTGTGAAATCATAGGATACAGTGTAACTAATAGTCTAAGTTTCAACTTATTAATTAGATTGGTTCGACATAATCACTTGTGAAATCATAGGATACAATGTTACTAATAGTCTAAGTTTCAACTTATTAATTAGGTTGATTCAAGCATGACAAACAGAGGTTATTATTTCTAATTGTGAAATCATAGGACTGAAATGTAGAGTAAGATCCAATGTGACGCTCATTAGTTAGTTATATTATGCTTTGTAAGAGTATATCAAAGGGAGATTATTATCTACGATCAAGACTAGTATGAGAATTATAATTTCAACTTAGCTTGATTAGAGTATGACAGACATAGATTCTTATTTGGGACGCATAATAAGATTCAATATGGCGCTCATTACTTAGTTAAAATGATTTAATTAAGGTTAATTATATTGGAACTCTTCAACTATACTTGATTTTTAATTTACCCCCTTCATCTATTAATCCTAACTCTTTAAGTAAAATTGAATGAAAATAAGAAAAATCAAATTAAACCGAATAATTTTGTTTTTTCAACATTTTAAGACTTTCATTTGAATTAGTTCCTTTTTAATTTAAATTTAGGTTAAAATTCTATACCAAATTTTTTAGGATATCCTTTCTATGATTTATTTTGAAAATTGAATAAATATAATACATATAGAATAAAGAAATAAAAATATTTATTATTAACATCTGAGAATTGATTTGGTTGAAAATATTTATTATTAAGATTTGAGAATTGATTTGGTTGGAAAAGATATTTTTTGATAATAAGAATTCAACCAAAATAATTCTCATATCTTAATAATAAATATTTTTATTTCTTTATTCCATATATATATATATATATATTTAAAATTTATTTCTGTTTAGGGCCAAGCTTTTTATTTTTGGGATGTGATAAATTTTTTTTGTCTCTAAATTTTTAAAGAAAAATGCTAAAATTAATTGAAACTAAGAAACTTTAAATAGACTGTAATTGGTAGATGTACAATTTACAAGTGATGTACCATTTATAAAAATGCTAAAATGAACAAGCTAATTCTTTTTTTTTTTTCCACAATTTATTAAGCAATACTAGAAGCTAATTTATGAGCTCCAACAACTACCGAAGTTCATTTATTGTGTGATTTTTTTCCAATATTTGCGTTGGACAATTGTAAACCCAAAGCCAACATAACTCATTCCCCAAAAATTGAAAAAAATCCTCTGCCGTTTGCCCTTTCGTCTGCCGTAGGAAGCAATTGATTAGTTCAATATTCATTTATTATGAGATTTTTTTCCCCACTATCTGTGTTGGACAAATGTCAACCCCAAGCCAACATAACTAAGTCCCTAAAAATTGAAAAATATCCTCTGTGGTTTTCCCTTTCATTTGCCATAAGAAGTAATTAACTAGTACAAACTCTACAATATCTATTCTCTATTGTTTGCCCTTTTGTCTACCATAAGAAGCAATTAATTCTTACAAACTGTACAATATCTATTCGTTAGGACTGCCATAGGAAGCAATTGATTAGTTCCCAAAAAATTCAATTACTACTATCTATCTGCCATCGTAAATTAAAAAGAACAAAAAAAAAAAAAAAAGGAAAAGCATTTGTCGTTTGTCCTTTCATCTTTCCTTTTGTCTTTCCGACCACCCAGCTCTTCTCCATTCACATCTCCAGCCATATCCTCTCCCCAGATTGATATCTCTTATCTCCCTACAATCATCCACTATCCTTGTCAAGTGAAGATAGAGAGATGGGTAAATTGAAAAATCGATACCGCCGGAGAGCGCCATCGTCGGATAACCTGTGGGAATTCTGGTTAATTTGAAAAATGGCTACTGTCGGGGAGCGCCATCGTCAGAGAAGAAGCTGTATGTATTCTATTCTCCTTTGTTTATGTGAATCGCTTTGATTGATCTGGTTTGTTTTAAAAATTTGGCTTATTCTCTGAATACACTTTCTTTCACGAATCATGCAATCGAAGTCCAAAATAAATGATTCTTTCATCTAAGTATCATAGCCATATCCGGATTGAAAGTGCAGCACCCGATCTCGCACCCACACCCGCACCAGCACCCCACCCACACCCGTGTGGGTACTCCACTCTTTGGGTGAGTCCGCGCAACTTAGCTTGCTATGAGAGGAATTGGAGCACTTATTCTGTGATTCAAAATGTGAAGAGAAATCGACTAGCAACTAGTCGAGCCGAGTCTTTGTGCATTGTAATCTCCGCCTACTCTCAAGGAAGAGCAATGAGTACTTAGAAGGGCCTTCCAAATATTGGGACATAAGTAAGTTCCTTTTTTCCCTAATCTTTACCAATGGCAAGATTTAGTGTTTAGTACTACAATTTGAAATTGGTTTTTGTATGAATTTTCTTAGGTGGAGATCAGTTTGATATTGAAGGACAACAATTGTCAGAGCTTGCACAACTTTCTCTTGATGAACCAGAGTTGGAGGGGATAACGTTTCAAGAGGTTGAGGAGGGTGAAAAGAATCTAGATGGAGATGAAAATTAGGAGTTGCCGGTACTAAGTAATAGTATGCTAGAGTCAGGTGGACTTAGGAACGCTTCCTCCGTTTTTTTTTTTCTTTTTTTTTTTTGTGTTGGGGGGGCTTCAGTAGTAGTACGTTGTGAGCTTGATTAGGGAACATATCTTTGTTTTTGGTTTTGGATCAAGTAATACTCCGTTTGAACTATGGATTGGAATCATTTGATGTAATTTTGGGTCAATTTGGTTTATGTAAGACAATTAAATTTCTATGAATTGCCATTTTCTATTATTTGAGCTTGTTAATCTATTATAGAATATATTAAAAATATATACTTGTAATATTAATTTATAAAAAAATTAAAAATTACGTGGCGTATCCTCGTACCCGTATCCAAATTCGAATTCATATCTGCATATCCTCTATTTCTAGACTTGAGGTGTCTGACACCCAAATTCACACCCGCATCCGATTCCCGTACCAGAGTCCGAGCAACTTAGACGAGGACTATGCATAAATTGGCTGACTACCCCCACAGCATAGGTGATATCAGGACGCGTAACAGTGAGATAAATGAGCTTGCCCACAAGTCGACGGTAACGACCCACATCAGAAAATGGCTTGCCTGAAGTAGCATCTAGCTTAGTAGACGGGTCCATAGGAGTATCAGCAGGACAAGCATTGAGAAGACCAGTTTTAGAGTGTAAATCTAGCACATACTTGCGTTGACAGAGTGAGATGCCTTGTGAAGAGTGGGCAATTTCAATTCCAAGGAAGTAACGAAGTTGACCCAGATCCTTGGTATGAAATTGAGTAGCAAGATACTGTTTCAAATCCACAATACCCATGATATCATTACCAGAAATAATGATGTCATCAACATAGACAATCAATATAGTAGTGCCAGAAAATTTGCGTCGTATAAAGACTGAATGATCAGCAGTAGAGCGATTATATCCAATATCAAGGAGAGCAGAGCTGAAACGATCAAACCAAGCTCTAGGAGATTGTGTCAGACCATATAAAGTACGCCGTAGGCAACACACAAGATGCTCACTACCAGGAATACTATAACTAGGAGGTTGATCCATATAAACTTCTTCCTGTAGTTCTCCAAGGAGGAATGCATTCTTAATATCAAGCTAATGTAAAGGCCAAGAACGGCTTGTAGCAACAGTAAGAATAATACGAACTGAGTTCAAACGAGTAACAGGAGAGAAGGTCTCAGAATAGTCAACGCCATACGTCTGAGTATAACCTTTGGCAACCAACCGAGCTTTAAGACGCTCAACTGAACCATCTGAAAGATACTTAACAGTATAAATCTAGCGACAACCCACAATTCGTTTGCCAATAGGTAGAGAGGTGAGTTCCCATGTCTGATTCTGATGAAAAGCATGCATTTCTTCATCCATTGCGTGTTTCCATCTCGGAATAGACAATGCCTGTTGATAAGTGGAAGGAACAAAAACAGAAGACAAGGCACAAACAAAAGACGACAAGGAAGAAGAAAGCCGATGGTAAGAGACAAAATTAGCAATAGGATGTTGAGTGCAAGTACGCTTACCTTTCCGTAAAGCAATTTGCAGGTCAGGGGAAAGAGAATGATCTTCATCAGAATCAAGTACCTCAGACTAAGGAGTGTGATCTGTCGGCAAGGGAAGAATGACCTTTCTATCAGGATCACGTCGATAAACCTGTTGCAACGGAGCAATGGCAGAAACAGAAGGTTCAGACTGAACTAATGGTTCTGAAGTTGTGGAGGGCTCGGTGGTAGGAGTAAGTGAGTTAGGCTGGGATATGGGAACATAAGTGGAAGATAAAGGAGCAGGAAGAGTAGGGGAGTGCGCCCCCTCACGAGAAGCAATAAGATCGAGAGATAAGAGGTCACCACTAGGAGAAAAGAAAGGAGTAGATTCAAAAAAAGTGACATCGGCACTCACAAAGTAACGTCGGGAAGGAGGGTGATAATAACGATAACCTTTCTGAGTGCGGGAATATCCCAAGAAGATACACTTATGAGAACGAGGTGAAAGTTTGTCCTGATTAGGATCAAGTATATGAACGAAGGCAACACAACCAAAGGTACGGGGAGAAAGGGGAAAAGGTGACTGAGTTAGATAAAGAAGAGAAAATGGAGACTTATTTGACAGTATCAGTGTAGGGACCCTATTAATTAGATAACAAGCAGTGAGAACAGCATCTGCCCAAAAAGATTTACGGACATGCATGTGAAACATTAGGGTACGAGCAATATCTAGCAAATGACGGTTTTTGCGTTCAGCAATACCATTTTATTGAGAGGTGTGAGGACAAGTAGTTTGGTGGATAATGCCCCTATCAGCACAAAAATTATGAACAACTGTCTGAATATATTCCAATGCATTATCAGAACGAAAGACTTTAATTCTTTTATTGAATTGAGTAACAATTTCATTGTAAAAATGAGAAATAACAGAAGGTAAATCAGACCGTTGTTTAATTAAAAAAAGCCATGTCATTCGAGAAAAATCATCAACAAATATCACGAAATATGAAAAACCATTAATACTAGAAACGCGGGCAGGGCCCCAAACATCTGTATGAACGATATCAAAAGGTTCAGACTCACAACTAATACTACGGCTAGGAAAAGAACTACGGTGATGCTTGTCAAGTTAACAAGCCTCACATTCAAGACTAGACACTGAACTAAAATTAAGAAAAAGTAGCTTCAAACGAGCTAAACATGGATGACCAAGACGAACATGCCACTGGAGAGGGGAGACAGAGGTATGGAGAGCTGTAGTAGTTAGTTGCTCTGGTGGACGATCACAATCAAGATAATAAAGGCCATCCTTCTCATGCCCCGAACCAATCATCTTCTTCGTCGTGAGGTCCTGAAAAACACAAGAAGTAGGAAAGAAAGTTATGGAACAATTTAACAATTTGGTTAACTAACTGACAGAGAGTAAATTAAAAGGAAAGTGTGGTACATAAAGACTAGAAGGGAGATTAAGGGATGATGAGGGATGAAGAGTCCCTCTACCAGACACAGGACGAGAAAAACCATCAGCTAACACAATATTATGATTAACACTACTGAGATTAGAGACTAAGGAGGAATTACCAGACATGCGAGCTAGCTCCCGAATCGATGATCCAGGAGGGAGAAGAGGAGACTACAAAAGCTGGTTTACCTGAGTTAGCCAAAGTAACAATGGAAGATGAGGGATTAGAAGCACGCAAGGACTGAATGAGCTCTTGAAGTTGTGATGAGCTTAAGGTAATTGTCTCCTGAGAATCAGATCTGGTAGCTCCATTATCAGACGCTGGAAGTGTTGAAGTAGCATGATCAGAGGCATGGTGTGCTTGTTCAGGCTTCCTATATTTCTTCCAACAGTAAGGCTCAGTATGATTTGTACCACCGCAAAAATTACACTTGCGGTCACCTCATCCATTTGATGAACGTCCTCCACCACGAGTAGTACGTCCACCACGGGTGCCACGAGAATTACCTTGGGAAGAACATCCTCGATTATGTTGGCTAATAAGTGCTGAAGAATCAGTAGAGGGCCCTGAACGATCATTCACAATAGATGGATGGCAACCCAATGATGACCTTTGTATACGGGCATAAGCACTAGCAACAATAGAAAATGTTTCACTCGCTAGAATTTGATCTTTAAAGCCTCAAAGTGCAGGATTAAGACCAGATAAGAAATTTGCAATCATGAATTCTTCCCAATACTTCCTTTGTTGTGTTAAGTCTTGATTGAAAGAGGTAAAATACAGGGATAATTCAATTGTTACATTGCTGAGAGTTCTATACATGTTACAAAGGCTCTAAACTAGGAAAGAATAACTAAATTACAGGAAACATAATTGCTAATTCCTAATTTACATGATTGACAGCTATTTCCTAATTTACATGATTGACAGGTATAACATAATTGACAACTAATACAGCCGGAATATATACACCTATTTTTGGTAAAAATCACCCCCTTGATTTCTGTGATATTTCCAACACTCCCCCTCAAGCTGGTTTGAAGATATCTTTTATGGCCAGCTTGCTCATTAAATAATCAAACTGTTTCTTATGCAGCCCTTTAGTGAACATATCAGCAACTTGTTCTGTAGTCGGGGTGTAAACTAGGCACATTTGTCCACTGTCAACTTTCTCTTTGATGAAGTGCTTATCTACCTCCACATGCTTTGTACGATCATGAAGAACCGGGTTTTGAGCTATGGCAATTGCTAACTTGTTGTCACAGTATAATCTTATAGGCAAAGCAATCTGAACTTCAAGTTCTTCTAATAATCTTCTGATCCAGACAATTTCACAAATGCCATAAGCTACAGCCCTAAATTCTGCCTCTACAGTGCTCCGAGCGACCACATTTTGTTTCTTGCTTCTCCAAGTAACCAAATTACCTCCCACAAACGTGCAGTAGCCAGATGTTGACCTGCGATCTGTTACACTACCAGCCCAGTCCACATCAGTATAGGCTTCAATCTGCATATGTCCTCGCTTCTTGAAAAGTATCCCTTTACCTGGTGTTTCCTTTAGGTACCTCAAAATTCGATGAACCGCTTCAAAATGTTCAGATCCTGGTGAGTGCATGAACTGGCTCACCATGCTTACTGCGTAAGCAATGTCTGGTCGAGTATGTGACAAGTAGATTAATCTGCCCACTAACCTCTGGTAGCGCTCTCTTTCCCTGATATCTTTTGCAACCTCGAGCTTCGTATTGGGTTCGATTGGTGTTTCAGCTATCCTACAACCAAGCATACCTGTTTCTTCGAGGAGATCCAACACGTATTTCCTCTGGTTGACAAAAATTCCTTCCTTAGACCTAGCAAACTCCATGCCCAAGAAATACTTCAATGGCCCAAGATCTTTAATCTCGAATTCAGTAGAGAGTTTCTCCTTTAGCCTTGCTAACTCCACGCTATCATCCCCTGTTAGGACAATATCATCAACATAAACAATCAAAATGGCAATTTTACCCTCCTTTGAACGTTTGTAGAACATGGTATGGTCTGCTTGACTTTGACAGAAACCAAGACATTTCATTGTTCTGCCAAATCGTTCAAACCAAGCCCTAGGGGATTGTTTGAGACCGTACAAAGATCTATTCAGTTTACACACCTTCTCAGCCCCATGCTTTCCTTCAAACCCTGGTAGGAGACTTATGAAAACTTCTTCCTCTAACTCCCCATTGAGGAATGCATTTTTCACATCTAACTGATGCAAAGGCCAGTTTGAATTGACTGCAAGAAACAATAATACTCGAATAGAGTTTATCTTTGCCACAGGAGCAAATGTCTCTTGGTAGTCAATTCCTTGTGTTTGTGTAAAGCCCTTTGCCACCAATCTCGCCTTATATCTCTCTACGTTTCCATCAGCTCTACACTTCACTGTAAAAACCCATTTACAACCCACAGTCTTTTTACCTCTCGGCAAATCCACAACCTCCCAAGTCCCATTTTTCTTCAGAGCTCTCATCTCCTCGAGTACTGCCAACTTCCAATTAGGGTCTTCTAATGCCTCTTATATGTTTCTTGGCACAAAAATTTTGGAAATATTAGATGCAAAGGCTCTATGGGATTTGGAAAGTTTAGCAAAGGACATGTAATCAGCAATGGGGTATTTAGCACATTTCCTTCTTCCCTTTCTAAGGGCAATAGGAACATCAAGGTTTTCAGTTTGAGAAACAGGAATCGTAGCTATGATTTTGTTGGGTTCAGAAAGGATGGATTCAAATAGAGGAAGGTGAGATAAGTTACCTGTGTTATCTTCCTGACCTTCATTCAGGGAATACGATTGATCATTTGTTGGAACAAGAGATGAACTCATTTTTTTGTGGATCCTCTTCCTAGAATAAACAAGAAGATCAGGTTTACAATCTTCCTCTTGTAGTGTTTCCTTTCCTATTTGAACAAAATCAGGTTCAAAATTAACATATTGAGGTCCAATATTACTTTCTTGAACATTTTTTTTCTCTGGACTATTTTCTGTAGGAGATTCAACTTGTCCTATTTTGATGAAAAAATCAGGATTTTGAGTAATGAGAGGCTCAGGATTGATGATACTGGGTAAGGGACTTTGTTCCCAAAAATTTCCTTCCTCACTAGACTTCTCCCCCTGAAGGGAATTTTTATCAAAAAATGGAATGTTTTCTGAAAACGTAACATCCATAGTAGTGTAATACCGTTTTATTTTTGGATTAAAAAACTTATAACCCTTTTGATTAGGGGAATATCCTACAAAAACACATTTTTCAGCCCTTGGATCTAATTTAGAGCGAGATCGTTGGGGAAGGTGAACGAACATAGGCTTTGCAACCAAAAATCTTTGGAGGCAAATCAGAATTCAACCTTGATTTTGGAAACTCAGATTTTAAATATTTCAAAGGGGTTTTATATTTCAAAACCCTTGTTGGCATTCGGTTGACCAAGTAGGTTGCAGTTAAAAGAGCATCACCCCATAAATATTTTGGCACATTCATTGAAAACATTATAGCTCGAGCAATTTCAAGAAGATGTTTATTTTTCCGCTCAGCTATGCCATTTTGTTCAAGTGTATCACGACATGTGGACTGATGAACAATCCCTTTTTCTTGGATAAAATCATTTAAAACCTTATTGAAATATTCAGTCCCATTATCGGATCTCAATATGCTAATTTTTGTTTGGAACTGGTTTTCAATCATATTGTAAAAGGTTCTAAAAATCTTTTCTACTTCAGATTTTTCACGCAACAGATAAATCCAACAAATCCGTGTGTGATCATCTATAAAAGTCACAAACCATTTCATACCTATTATAGTGGTAATCCTTGAAGGTCCCCAAACATCACTATGAAATAGATAAAACGGTCTTGAAGGTTGGTAGGATTTAGGAATATAAGTGCTTCGATGACTTTTTGCCAAAAAACAGCTTTCACGTTGCAAAGATTTAAGATTAATATTCTTAAATAATGATGGAAACAAATGTTTCAAATAAGTATAGCTTAGATGATCCAATATGTAATGCCAAACCATTATTTGTTCATAAACAGAAATGGAACTAACACTACTAAAGCCTTGAACTGTTCTGGATAGATTATCCTCAAAATAGTAAAGTCCATCTTTCATTCTAGCACTGCCAATCGTCTTCCCCGAACTCTGATCCTGAAAAACACAGTGTGATTCAAAGAAGGTTACACAACAGTTAGAATCCTTGGAAAGTTTACTTACAGATAAGAGATTACAAACAAGTTTGGGAACATGAAGAACAGATTTAAGATCTATTCTTCCTGAGATTTTAATTGAACCTTTACCTGCAATTTGAGAAAAAGTTCCATCTACGATTCTAACCTTTTCATCACCAGGACAAAGAAAATAGGATTCAAATAATTTTGAGGAATTAGTCATATGATCAGATGCTACTAAATCTATTATCCATGGAGCAGAGGAATTTAGGCAGCAAGATAGAGCACTTATTTCCTTACCAGCTTGTGCCATGGACACACTAAGGGTACTAGAAGACACCGAATTGGACTTTAGCAGAGCGAGAATATGATCAACTTGTTCTTTAGTGAAGGGACTACTTGCTTCAGCTTCGTTGGCAGTAGGAACAGTCCGAACAGACCTATTATTCTTTAAGTTTGCTGGTTTCCCGTGGATTTTCCAACATGTCTCTTGGGTGTGGCGTGGTTTGTTGCAGTAGTCACACCAAACCTGAAAATTCCCATCATTCCGACGCTGGTTCTCATTATTCCGTTGTTGGTTTGAGAATTTTTTTCCGACACCTGATCCTGCAGCTAGAGCCGAGCCTTCAATAGCCATGCTTTGCCCCTTCTTGCCGAGCATCACGTTCCTACGGCTTTCCTCCCTTCTAACCTCTGAAAAAACTTCTCCAATTGAGGGAAGAGGTTGTCTTCCGATTATTCTCCCCCTCACCTCATCGAATTCCACGTTTAGCCCTGCAAGGAATTTGAAGATTCTGTTATCCTCTACCACCTTCATGTGTTGTCGAGCATCTTCTGCACACTTCCATTCATAAGTATTGAACAGGTCCAAGTCCTGCCATACGTGCTTCAAGGAGTTGAAGTATTTGGTGACACTGTCTTCTCCTTGTCGCATTTCACCAAGCTTCAAGGTTAGTTCAAATATTTGGGATTGATTTCCCAAATCAGAGTACATCTGATTGACGTTATCCCACAAGTCTTTTGCTGTTGAATAATACATATAGTTAGAACTGATATCCTCCTCCATAGAATTTACCAGCCATGTCATAACTATCGAATTCTCTGCATCCCAAGTTGCATACGCAGCATCATCTCCTGCTGGAGGCTTCTTCTCACCAGTAAGATAGCCCATTTTTCCACGGCCTCGAATATACATACGAACAGCTTGAGACCATCGCAGAAAATTATCATCATTCAAGCGTATGGTGGTAATCTGGACAGGGTGTGATTTAGTACTGCTTCCTCCAATTTTTGGTGGAGCAATTACAGAGGAAGTGTCTGAGATTGGGTTTTGGATAGCAGTGGTTGGGGAAGTCTCATTCGATATTTCTGACATGGTGTTTGGAGGGGTTGAACAAGAGAAAAAAAAACACAAGGGTAGGGTGGCTCTGATACCAAATTGAAAGAGGTAAAATACAGGGATAATTCAATTGTTACATTGCTGAGAGTTTTATACATGTTACAAAGGCTCTAAACTAGGAAAGAATAACTAAATTAAAGGAAACATAATTGCTAATTCCTAATTTACATGATTGACAGCTATTTCCTAATTTACATGATTGACAGCTATAACATAATTGACAACTAATACACCTAGAATACATACACCTATTTTTGGTAAAAATCACCCCCTTGATTTCTGCGATATTTCTAACAGTCTTCACTGAACTGTCTGTATTGTAATAACTGCTCCCATAAGCTCTTCAAGTGACTGTAGTAATCAGACAATGATCTCTCACCTTGTTTTGCAGAGAACATCTGCTCATACAAATCATAAACTTGAGAGATATTACTTTTCTGGGAATAAGATTCTGCAAGACAATCCCAAATTTTCTTAGAAGAGTCACAAAACTCAACCGTGGTAGCAACTGAATCCTCCAGACTATGCCATAATAGTCCCATAATAATTGCATCTTCACTCATCCAAACACGATACCGAAGATCAGTGGACGAAGGTGGCTCATCAATAATATATTGTAACTTGTCCTTTCCTCGAAGAAAAGTCTTCACAGCATGCGCCCAACTCAAATAATTCTTTCACCATTTAATTTTTTCGATGTAATAGAACAAGGAACATCATCTGCCTTTAAGAATACAGATTAAGGCATGATTGGAGTAGCATCTTCAGACTTTGACATGTTGAACAATAGTTAAGAAATTTCAAGCACAGCACAGTCGTCAAAAAGAAACCAAACAAAAGAAACCTCCGCAACCGTAGAACAACAATGGTCAAACAAACCAACAAATCAACGCCACAATGGCAGTAAAAGAAAACAAAACAAACCAGAATGGCAGATCTGGTCTCGAATTAGACGGAAAACAGACGGTTGCAGAAGATAAAAACAAGGACGACCGTGCTTGTATCCAAATCAACAACCCATCAAGCCAAAGGACAGCGAGAAGGTCGCCTACCCTAGACAAACTCCGGCAAGGGTCGCCGGAATCTTCCCGAAGGGAGATGCGTGCTCACGCGCCGATAGAAGCCCCGCGCGTGGGATCTGGGCGTCTCGGAAGACGCGCGTGGGGGCGCGTGGATCACCGGCCAATAATGACTCCGGTGGAGCTGTGATCGTCGGCCATCGGCGATCCTTTTGGAGTGGTCGGACTTCAATTCCGGTGGCCAGAGAGCTGTCCGCCGGCAGTGAACGGTGTTGCCAGTGTTGCTACAGTACTGCTAGGGTTTCTGCGCGTGAACAGTGCTGCTACAATACTACTAGGGTTTTTCTCTTCCTTTTTTTTTTTTTTTTTTTTTTTGTGGAACCAGAATAAGCTCTGATACCAAGTTGAAAAAAAAGGGAGAGATTGAAATTGAATTCTCTCTTCTCCCTTGAATATTATTTATAATGAAAGCTTACATCAAATTAGGAAATAGGAAACTATGAAATTAGGAAACCTATGAAATTAGGAAACCAAATCAATCACGCATATATTCTATATTCTAACATATTTAATTATTTATTTTATATTTTTTAATTTACGCATTATCAAATTGTTTAATTTTGGACACATTGTTTGTGATGGCTAGTTGGTTGATTTATTAAGAAAATTATTTATTCATATTATTATTCAAGATTTTATTATATCATATTTAGTATTACTTCCCCCCCCCCCCCGGAAGAGCTTACATGAGTCATGGGGCAAAACACCGTGGTTTACGGCTAGTCTCAACCCTAAGCGGGGTGTGACATTGCATCTTTTCATAGAATACTAGGACAATTATTTTATATGAAACAACAAAGGAAGAGAGAGAGAGAGAGAGAGAACAAAAATGATGACAACCAAAACTATATGGAAGAAAAATACAGTAAAAGAAACAATTGATCTCACTTTCTTTATCATATCAGCAAAGTGCCTCTCCATTTGTTCTTGAGGCTTCAAGAGCTCAGCTTTAAGAGGAAAAACCTGCAGTAAAATTGGTCAGTCCTAAAAATGATTCTGAGAAAAATGACATAATCAACATGCTAAGAATTTTGGTTTCTCACCCTATCTCTAATAAAGCATAAAGTTCACTCACGAAGATTTTCATCTGTGCTTGGCTCATCAACACTCTCAATGTGCTTAAATAAGGCTGTCAAAGAAGCTGGAAAAACAAAGCCATTAATTTCTGACAGATAAATAGCAAAGCCATCAGCCATAGAAAGAGGAAAATCATTAGATAAAGCAAAAAAAAAAATTAAAGAAGGAAATTTCAAGAGAAACGCGAAAATACAGCTGAAAATCTGTCAATAATAATCAAACAATACAACTACTATAATTTTGCAACACTAAGGCAATGATAAATTCATATAATCACAATACTGAATTGGAAGGAGCCTAATGCTAAATGTTAGGTGAGTAATGTAAAAAATGGAAAAAGAAAAAATGGCAACCTAGCGCATGAACTCCCCGCATTGTGTGATGCTTGGGGAGGGTCTGATGTACACAAGATTACCCCCCACTTGCAGAGAGGCAATTTTTAAAGTTCGGAACAGTGATAGATTACTAACTAATGTAATATGGATTCATTACCAACAATGAACCTATATGCTAAATTTTAATCACTTGCACCATAACAAGAAAGGAGCTCCCAACCATTATATTGAAGAAGAATAGTTTAACTTTGTTCTCTGTTTATTCATGTGCTTTTATTTTTTTCATTCTTTTTTCTTTTTTTCCCACCTGGATAAGTGAATAGTAAAGCTATACAAGCACTAAATAGGACACAAACTATGCATGTGCAGAGTGTAAAAAGCTGATGCATACATATATAATATATCCACGGGGATGTACAGCATTACATTAAATGGGTAAAAACAAAACCGACAAAATAAAAATAAAATAAAATCGAACACCTCCCCAAGATGAATAAATAAGGTAACTAGAAGCGATCCCTTAAACCTATGATTCCAAAGCCCCAATCCTCCTCCTAAGATAATGCTTATTTGCTCCCTCGACATATGCCACATCAAGCATGGCAAAGTAACTTTACTAGCCAAACCTTGAATCTATACACTCAGGGCAACTGCCATGCCAATGGGACGAAACTTCTCTGAAAGAAGGTAGCTTGTGCACATTAAAATCGCTTTGGCCACCATGGCCATGTAATTCATTTCACTCTTCATGACAGGAAAATTTCCTTAATTTGTTGTGTAACTGAATTTCTAGGGTTCTCAATATTTTTAAAATTTCAATTATGTCCATTTGCATATTGCTCATTCATGTTGCACAACTTAGCTAATAAGCATAACACCAATAAACCTCTACAAAAGTTAGGAAGGAAACAAATAAGAAAGAACTTTGGGAGTGATGGTGAGTCAGTGCCTGATGTCCCCTTGAATTATCCTAGGTGAGGGAAGTCTGGGTGTTGGTTTTGTCAACATGCAATGGATTTTTCCATATGAGTATCTCAATCTTTACCAGAGTGGAGGGAGGTCATATTTAAAAAACGAGGAAAATTTGGAGATTAGGTCCTTTTTAAATAGGTTGGTTGATTTGGGGAGAGAAAAATAAAAGAAGTGTTCTGGCCATTTATATGCCTTTGCATAAGCTTCAGAGTATTCTTTTGACAGTACTATATAGTTAGTTCTTTGGTAAGGTTGATCCATGTTTACATTGTTTTTGGATTTTGTTTTGAGTATATGGAAGCATAGTTCTTAGTTTTTGATTGGTAAGACCTTTTTCTACATGCATTACATACAATCTTATTTGCTTACAAAAAATAATGAAAAAAAGACTGAAGAGAAGCATAGCAGAAAGAGAGAGAATATACTAAAGACAAGTATAGCATAAGGAATACAATATTGAATGATTGTTGAAGAAAAAAAGTTATTATCAATTGGAAAAAAACAACAATCATTTTTTACACAAATTAGCTACAATTAAAATTCCTACAACCAATGATGAAAGCTTACATGATATCCAGGTGCATCTTTTGTAAGATATGCCAAGACACCTTTTACTAATTTGAGAGAAGAAGAGAGAGAGAGAGAGAGAGAGAAAAAACAGAAATAAAGAAAGAACTCGATTACCTTTCACATCCTGCCTCGACAAAGAAAAAAGAGCTTTATACACTGCATCACGCTCAACGTTTTCTTCTAGAAGCATACACAAAACTCAAAAATTAAACTTTTACCATAGCACAATACGTATATACTCAACATCAAACTAGAAACAATCAATCCTTGCAGAAAAGAGGAAGATCACGAATTGCCTGCACTCTAACCTGTAATTGTAACTTAACAAACCTCAAGTCTTGAATCAAGAGCTACCAGAATGTCTATAGCACCACAATGCAAGAATGAATTGACTATGCCATTTTCTATTGAGTAATCAATATATTTTTAACTGCATGTGTTATCACATTCTAAAGAACAAAAGAAAGGGGAACTAAACTAACAACAAAAATCCTACACCAAGCTACCAACAATATCATTCAATATGATGCCTTAATCAAATGCAAAGAAGCTCGGAAGGTTGTGTACCACTATTGTGTCCATTTCATACACTAAGGAAAATTTGTTAGCGTATGCCAGATGCTTGTCTAATGTCATATTACTTTTTAATTGTTTCAGAACCGAACATGCATTGGACACTTGGGAGACACTCATATTCATCAATCAAACGCAATGAAATTGTAATTTTGAGGAAAAGAAATAAAATTAAGTAATAAGATAAAAGCAATATATATATATATATATATTTTTTATAAATGACAACAATTTTATTTATAAAAAAAAGAAAAATACATATCAAGTGAATAAGGTATCCACCTTGCCTAGATTAAGAAAAGAAAAAGAAAAAATATATATAAATTCATATTTATTAATTCATTGTCCCTTAAATTTTTTAATTTTAGAAATTTTAAGACCTTAGACTTCTAATTTATTTGTAGATTAACTTTTCTCAAATAAATATAAATAAAAATATATGTATTTTTAATATAAAACTAAATAAACGGTTTTTTTCAAGTATACATATAAATATATATGTTTATTTGTTAACATGTCACTGGCATGTCATGTTTAGATATTTTTCAAATTTAACATATTGACATGTCCAAGTTGTGACAATGGCGATGAATCCATACTATGTGTCCTTATTCATGCTTCTTAGATGAAATGGCAAAGCAAGTTCAAAACATTTTCCCATTGAAAAATAGAAAGACATATATGGCCATGGTTCTACTTTTAAAAAAAAAAAAATCTACAATATGTTGGAACTTCCCCATCAAAATTTGATCTCACTCCCTTTGGGTGCACATGTTCGCACATGATGTTGGTCTTTATAAATCCCTACTTCAACCATGTATTCTCAGTTTTGCAGAAACCTGAACTTCCAATTGGCAATAAGAAACCACATTGGATGATTTTTGGCAAAACTTGACAGAATTATGAAGGAAAATTCAAAAACTAGCAATGACAAAAATAGCATCAATTAAAAACACATGGAACAGTAGTGACTTGACTAAAATAAAAAAGCCTTAACCAAATAAAGTGAAATCAAAGAGCCATAACCAAAGGAAGTAAAAACAGAAAGCCTTAACCAACAAGAGGGGACTGGCCATGTGATCCATCTTCTGAAATTGCTCTACATAAAGATTGTTTTCAACTGAATCAACCAATCATATCCTTGCTCACAGCCTTAACCGAAACCTTTTTTTCTCCCTCTTATCATCTTAGTACTTCCAACTTACATCGATCAGTTTGCATATAACCACACATCAATAGATGATATAGAACAAATAAATTATGCACAAACAGAATGCAACTCTTCGGGTAAAATCCAGAATTTGAAATATTTTCAACACTCAAAAGAAAAGTGTCATTCCTTGAGTTTACAGCCATATATATAATATATTACAAAAAGATGCTTCATTTCTATATCTTAGACTTACCAAGACACTAAAAACTGGATAATAATTGTTCAGCTACCTAGAAGACTAAAAATAGAGTAAAGAAAAGTCGACTGCAATTACTGCAGTTTAGTTCCCAGAATAAAGGCCGGTTGTAGTTATCTAAATACAGATCATATTTCCAGCAAACAACTGTTTGGCTGGACAGTTTCGCTAGATGCTCCTGCATCAACTCCTCTAGGTGGGAAGAAATTTGACTATGTTAGAGAAAAAACCTTTGAAACTTCTGCGTATATGTTTGGGTTAATTCTCTTCAGTTCCTCTTGCGCAATCCATGTGCTCTAACTAGCTGGTTTACCCAACCATTTTACCAAAAACTGTCTGTACTGATTGCCTCTTCTGGATTTCATTTCTTTGACATCCAATACATCTTCAGTGACTTCTTACAGGACTTTTGGTGCAGCGATACAATTTGAGTCTCTTCCAAAATTGTTCCTTGATCAAACCCATCAAACAAATACAAATCAGAAACATTGAAAACTGGGCTAATTAGCAATTATGGGGGCAGCTCCAGTGCATAAGCATTTGGGCTGATTTTCTTAAGTACTTTAACAGGTCCAAACGTTTTTTATTTTAGCTCATGGTATGTACCTTTAGGAAACCAGCCTTCTCTCAAATGCACTAACACCAAGTCACCTTCCTCGAATTCTTGAGCCCTCCTACGTTGATTAGCAGCTGTGTAATGAGATTGATTAGTAGCCTGGTTTGCAGGCCTTACTTCTTCATGAACCTTTCGGATGTGCTCAGCAAAAGCTTCTCCACGATCACTTACCCGAGCTTTCTTGAGCAAGTGGAACTAAATCAAGAACATTTTTAGGCTCAAGTCCATAAGCTGCTTCAAAAGGAGTGTTTCTTGTTTAACAGGGAAAGAACTTTCTTTACAATATCAATTTATTTCATTAATTCAGTACACTTGTCCAATTAGGAGCTTCATTTAGAATTTAGAAGCCGTTTCTATTTCTTATTCATTTTCACTTCAAGTTAAAGGCCCTGTTTGATACAAGTTTTTCCGGATTTGTTTAAAAAAAAAAAAGGCAAGTGCTTGGTACCCCAACTTTTTGGGCTAAATAAGCATTTTCGAATAAATAGGCAGGGTTTTGGGACTGACTAAGCTTAAAAATTTTGGACCTTTTGGGACTTTCAAGGATTATGGTGGCTTAATGGAAATTTCAAACTTCCAAAACTACCTTCAAGTGAACACCCTAATACACAAATTACCCTCTTACATGAACCTATAATAATACTCACTTAAAATTTTCCAAATAATTTCAACTATTAAATTATCATTTACCAAATTACGAGTTATCATTGGCAAACTTATTTACCATGCACAGAATCTTTAGTTGTTTGGACAAATTTCCAATGGAAATGTCAACCACCAACGTTTGGAATTAATTGATATATTCAAAACTAGAGAAAATGAATGGCGGCCAGGCATGCTTCACATCTTAACATTAGATACTTGGGCAATCTCAGAGATAAAGCTCAAAACTTGACCATAAAAAGCATAAGCAAACAAAGAAGAAAGCCACATCTATGGCAGCTATAATCATTGGACAGAAAAAACATCAAGTCTGATTAGTTAATTAATTTCATCACCAAAATAGCACTAATAACACTGCTAGAACTCTTCAACAAGACCCCTTTTTATCAGATTCCACTGAACAATCCAGTCGAATGAATTAATTATTTGGATGGTTAATTTTTGGCTACTTATTGAATGCAATAAATTTTGGTATATTTCTATCGGTCTATTTTAGACCATTTCATTTTCGTTATTTTGGTATATATCATTTCCTTGTTATTTTCATTCATAGTTGGAGTCCTCAACCTTATTGTGTAAGTTTGTGGGTGTGGCATGGTTAATTGTGGTAATATTGATAAGACCTTGGAGGTTGATCCCCTCAAATTTTTTTTGGAAAGGTGTTGATCCTCTCAAAATGATCAAAACCTTATTTAATCCATTAGTCAATCATGTCATTACTTTGAGAGGATCCTTAAGCTAATTGTTAATATATGTAGTATAATTAATGTAGTATTAATTCATTAGAGTTAATGTATTATGTGTATCAAGTCACTTGGTGATCCAAAAGGACACCAAGATAATGTGTACAGTCACTCCTTTGTGTATATAAATTTACACACCAGAATTCAGTCTAGGTGTATTCAATTCCTCTCAATTCTCGTCTTACATGGTATCAGAGCTTCCTCTCAGTTCCTAGTCCTGTTCTTAGCTTCCATTTTTTTTTAGTCACTAGACTCTGTCGATGTCCAGGGTAACTGAAGCACCAGTTGGAACTCCGACAAGCACAAGTCCCTCACCAAGTTATCATTTTAGAAATCTAACCACACAAATGTGGTCGTTGGAGAGAGGCGATCGTTGCTGGAGGTACGCCATCACCTAAAAGTAAACGACATGCCTCACGCACCTCCACTGAAGTAGAGCGTACAGGCACGTGGACCTCACACGCCTCCACTGAAGCAGTGTGTACAGGCGTCCCTCTTTGACACCTGTTCTCCTCCACCAGGCGACTCTGCCAGTATCCATTCCCCGTCGTTTGGACAAACATTGTTTCTCTCTCTACATTTCAACTCTGTCATTGGTGTCCCTATACTGTTCCAGAAGCTACGGTTGTTCTGGCTCTATTGTTGGTATTCTTATACTGCTCTAAGAGTCACTGATTGTCTATTGTTATTAGCATTAAATGGCTTCTGAGATGTCTGTTGAACAAAAACTGATTGGTGGCTCAATTCCCATGCCTCAACAGTTAACCACAAGAAAATTGAATTGAACGAATTATATTCAATGGTCTACTATTGGTATTCCTATACTGCTTCAAGAGTCACTGCTTGTCTACTGTTGATAGCTTTAAATGGCTTCTAAGATGTCTGTTGAACAAAAATTAATTGGTGGCTCAATTCCTATGCTTCAACAGTTAACCACAAGAAAATTAAATGGAACGAATTACATTCAATGGTCTAAAGCCATTAAAATTGCGTTAACGGAGTATGAAAAGTAGAAGCATTTGACTGAATCTAGACCCGCTGAAGCTAATCCTAAGTTTGATGCTTGGGTTCAAGAAGATGCTCATCTTGTTAGTTTATTATGGAACTCTATGGAGCCCAATATCGCTGACATGTGTATTCATCTTAACACATGTAAGGATATACAGGAGTATATAGGTCTTCTTTTCCTTAGTGACCTTCCCCGAATGTATGACCTGTCACTGGAGTTCTTTCTGCTTCAACAGTCCAATAAACCAATGACTGAATACTTCACCTCTCTGAAGCATGTCCATGAGGAATTAAACACTCTATAGCCATTATCAATAGATATGTAACATGAAGCAAAAACAAAAAGAACAAAATGGTGGTACTTCGTTTTCTGGTAGGCTTAGATCCTGAGTTTGAACCTGTAAAAGCCCATATTCTCAGTGAAGCTACTCTTCTCTCATTTGCAGAAACCTATTACAGGGTTATGAGGGCTGCTTTTAAGGATTCAACTACTACTCTAGATTCTGCATGTTCTGCCTAATCAGTCAGACTTCCACTGACAACCAAGGTCCTGTTTATAAGCCTCCAACTCAGTCTAGTGAATGTGGTCATGGAGGATGTGGTTGTGGTCGTGGTCATGGAAGCTGTGGTACTAGACCCAAATGTTTGAATTATGGTTGTGTTGGACACATTAAGGAAAATTACTGGGATTTTCATGGGAAGCCAGCCCATATGGTTCATGTAGCTTCATCTGATGTCACTACTTCTTCAGAAAAACTTAGCGCAAGTGAATCACCAACTGTGACTCTTTCAGGAGAAGAGTATACCAGATTTCTTCAATATCAAATGGCTCAACAGGCATCTCTTCCAATAGCTTCTTTAGCCCATCGAGATAATTCTACTACTTGTATATCCACCTCTTCACATACATGGATAATTGATTCTGGTGTTTCGGACCATACGTCTAGAATTTCTTCATTATTTTCCAATATTCAGTGCTCTCATATCCCCAATGTCACCACTGCTAATGGCTCCTCTAATCCAGTAAAAAGTGTCGGTAAAATTTGTCCATCTCCTAATTTATCCTTAGCTTCAGCTCTATATGTTTCATCATTGTCTTTCAACCTTCTATCTGTGAGCAAACTCACTAGGTAATTAAATTGTTCAATGACATTCTTTCCTAATTTTGTAATTATTTAGGATTTGAAGATAAGGAAGAAGATTGGAGAAGGGCATGACGCTCAGGGACTCTATTATCTGGCTGGTTCTTCTTTTATCACTTGTTCTATATCCGCCTCACCGTCTGGAATTCATTGTCGATTGGGTCATCCGTCTTTTGACAGGTTGAAATTTATGGTTCCCAGTTTGAGTTAACTTCAGCCTTTAGATTGTGAGTCTTATCAGTTACAAAAGCATTTCGGTGCTTCCTTCAGAGCTAGAGTCAATAACAGGTCCTTGAGTCCTTTTCATTTAGTTCATTTAGATGTATGGGGACCTAGTCAAGTTGTATCCAAGGGAGGGTCCAAGTATTTTGTTACATTAATTGACGATTTTTTAAGACTTACATAGGTTTACTTGATGAAAGATCATTCTGAATTATTGTCTATCTTTCAATCCTTTTGTATTGAAATAAAAACTCAGTTTGATGTGTCTATTAAAATTCTTCGAAGTGATAATGCCAAAGAATACTTCTCTAAGCCTTTCATAGATTTATGACATCATTTGGCATGCTTCATCAACCATCTTGTCCATTCCCTAAATAAAATGGAGTTGCTGAGAAGAAGAATTTACATTTGGTTGAAATAGCTTGATGTTTAATGTTTCATATGAAAGTTTCAAAGATTTTTTGGGGGGTGCTATTCTCACAGCATGTTACCTAATTAACAGAATGCCATCTTCTATTTTGAAGGATTGTTCCCCTTATTCTGTCTTATTTCCCCAGACACCGCTGTTTACTCTTTCTCCACGAATCTTTGGATGTGTTGCATTTGTCCATCAACTTGACAGTGGAGCTGATAAGCTTGATCCTCGTGCCCTTAAATGTGTCTTTCTAGGATATTCTCGAGTACAAAAAGGATATCGATGTTATAGCCCTTCTCTCCATCGATATTTTGTATGTGCTAATGTCACGTTCTTTGTTCTTCTCTGATGATTCTTCTGTCTTTGATGTAAATGAGAGTCTCCCTTTACCTATAATCTCTCCCTTTCGTCTTTCTCGTCCTGATTTGCAGGTTTATTCCAGACGGCAAACAACTTCAAAGTCTTTCCCTAATGCATCAGGCTCTTCACCTTCTCTTCTCTAGTCTTCAGATCCTACTCCTGATCCGGCACCCTGTAATATTGATCTTTCGATTGCTCTTCGGAAAGGTATACACATTTGTACTTCACATCTTATCTCTAACTTTGTTTCCTATACAGCCTTGTCTTCCTTCTATCATGCTTTTGTTACCTCCTTGTCCACTGTTTCTATTCTTAACTCTGTGTCTGAAGCACTGTCTCATTCTGGATGGTGTCATATCATGGAAGAAGAAATATCAGCTCTTCAAGCCAATGATCTATAGGATTTGGTTACTCTACCTCCTGGCAAGTCAACAGTTGGTTGTCGAATAGTGTATAATATCAAAGTTTCTCCTAATAGTTCAGTTGATCGTTTGGAAGCACAGCTTGTTGCCAAATGATACACTCAAATCTATGGTCTTGATTTCTTAGAGACCTTCTTATTTCTCTTGCAGCCATTTTTTGCTGGTCACTTCATCAACTTAACGTTAAAAATGCCTTTCTCTATAGTGATCTTACAGAAGAGGTGTATATGGAGTAACCTCCTGGCTTTGTTGCTCAGGGGGAGTCTAGACTAGTATGTAAATTGAAAAAATCACTGTATGGCTTAAAGCAATCTCCTCATGCATGGTTTGGCAGGTTTAGTGCTGTGGTGATAGAATTTGGATTGATACGGTGTGACATTGATCATTTTGTTTTCTACCGTCATTCCTCTCAAGGAAAGATATGGTTGTTGCTTTATATGGATAATATTATAATTACAAGTGATGATACATAAGGAATTCATAATATGAAAATATTCTTTCAAACTAAGTTCGACACCAAGGATTTGGGTGTAAAAAAGTATTTCTTAGGGATTGAGATTGCAAGATCACATAAGGGTATTGCCTTTTCTCAGAAAAAATATATTCTTGATCTGCTATCTGAAACCGGCATGTTATGAGCTAAACCAATTGATACTCCAATAGATCTCAATACAAAGCTTCTGGCAGATAAAGGAGAATTATTAGATGATCCTGGTTAACACTGCAGATTAGTTGGGAAGCTTAACTACCTCACTGTTACATGACCAAATATCTCATTTGCTACGAGTATAGTGAGTCAGTTCCTTGAAGCTCTTCGGTCAACTCCTTGGGATGCAATTATTCGTATTTTGAAATATCTAAAAAGTGCACCAAGATGTGATTTGTTTGTATCAAAATAATTGTCACACACTTATTCAAGGTTACACAGATGCAGATTGGACTGATTTGCCATCAGATAGACGATCAACTACTGAATGCTGCATCTTTGTGGTAAGAAACATAGTGTCATAGAAAAGTAAAAAGCAGATAGTGGTAACAAGGTCAATTGCAAAATCAGAATATAGGACTATAGCACGTATTTCTTGTGAATTGGTCTGAATACATCATATGTTGACAGAACTAGGGGTTCACGAATCCCAGCCTATAGACCTATTTTGTGATAATCAAGCTGCTATTCACATTGCTTCTAACCCAATGTTTCATAAGCGAACTAAACATATCAAGGTGGGTTGTCACTTTATCAGAGAAAAGATATTACAAAATGTCATCAAAACCAGTCATGTGAAGTCAGAAATTAATTAGCTGATTTGTTTACTAAGGCCTTAGCGGGAGCTAGAGTGAGATACATTTGTAACAAGCATGAAACATATGATATATATGCTCCAGCTTGAGGGAGAGTATTAATGTATGTAGTATAATTAATGTAGTATTAATACATTAGAGTTAGGTACCGTTTGGCAAGTTGGGCTAATTGGCTTATTTGCTTATTTGTAAAATGATCAAATTTACCTTCTTATATTTTAATTTTCTTTTAAACCTTCAAGGATAAAAATGTTAAATTAACAAAAACTACAAAGTTAAAAATGTTAAATTAATAAAAACTACAAAGTTAGCTAAAAAAATGGCACTTTTTTCCCTTCCCAAGCTAGCTAAAAAAAAGTCACTTATTTTACTTCCCAAACCAAGCCTTAATTTATTATGTGTATCTAATCACTTGGTGATCTAAAAGGACACCAAGATAATGTGTACAATCACTCCTTTGTGTATATAAATTTACACACTAGAATTCAGTCTGGGTGTGTTCAATTCCTCTCAATTCTCTTGTCTTACACTAATATCAATAAAAAAAACCAAAAAATAAAGTACCCAAGTTAGGGAACAGAATCTTTAACCAACTAACAAGCTGCATATCAAGACTTTGAAAAATCAAACCAAAATGAGAAACAGTGTGTGTGTGTGTGTGTAATTCTAAAGCCACTGACCCCAAGCTCCTCTGCCTCACACTAGTCGAAATGGGAATTAACTGCTTTGTCTGAAAGTCCGGGGAAGGACTTGAAGAACCTGGGAATGAGCTGGGCAGCGAATTGCCTCGACTTGATGCTCTTCCTTTTAGCCGCCTTAATGCTATTCTCCTAGTCCTCAACATGCTGCAACAACCCAATACTCAAATTACCACATACCCATCTCGCAATATAGCCCAAGAAAGCACACAAATTTGATAAGCGAGAAACCCTAGAAATTCCAAGAAAATTGAGAGAGACAGCAGAACGTTGGAGAATTTAGTGAAAAAAGTTCCAACCTGCGACTTGTCTTTGCCCTCGCTGAGTCGCTCACCGTACTCGTAGAGCTGCTCTATGTCTTTGGCATTGCTCATTTCTGCTTGGGGCAAATCATATATTTTTTGAGAAATTAGAAGCGGATTTTGGGATCGATTGTTTGAACAGAGAGTGAACTGGTTCTTTTCCTATTTCACGTTATCTATTTTTTTACCTAAAACAATGCTGTTTTACGTAAGTTATCGAATTCGAATAGAGATTGATACATTTGAATATGAACATTCAAACATGAGCTGACGCATTCAATTGATGCATTTGAATATAAATATATAGGGGTTTCTCTCAAAAAAAAATTAAAAAACTTCAAAATTTTCAAGTTCTTCCTATCAAATTTTACCACTTATCATTTTTACATTATATCAATCTCATCTTTTGATTCTTTTTTTTTTTTTTTTGGACTCCAAACACCTCCTAAATATAAGTCATGCATTCAAATATAATAAGATCAATGGAACGACTTGATTTTAAGTAAAAAATAACAGAACGGTAACATTTTGAGGTGACTGCGGTAATATTTTGAGGCAACCGCATGAGGATTTTTTTTTGTTGTAAGGATGATGGAGGCAAAATTTGTGAGTTTGCTGTGGAAATTTAACTAATTGTAGGAATGCTGTTAATGAAACTGCGTTCTCAGTGTGCGGTTTCCCAGCTCCCCGAAAGTTGCAGAACCACGAAATGGTTCTGTGGTTCTTGGCTTTCCGTACAACTGCAAACCGCTTCTGCGGTTATTCGCATGCTCCTGTAGAACCGCGAACTGCTTATGCGGTTCTTGCGCTCCCACACCACCTCACCTGCAGTTTTGGTTTCCTTTTTTTTTTTTTGTTTTTCCACGAATTTGTACCTGGCCCTGGACATACAACTTAAAAAAAAAAAAGAAAGCAACAATTCTAATTTCTCCCTTTTTTTTTGTTTTTCCACGAATTCATACTTGGCCCTGGACATACAACTTAAAAAAAAAAAAAAGCAGAAAATCTAATTTCAGAAAAAAAAAAAAAAAGTAGCAAATCTAACAACGAGAATCAAATAAAAAAAATCTACACCAAACCATTTATGCCTTCTTAATTTTAGAAGTCCAAATCACTCCAAAATGTCTAAGCTCTAAAAATTAATAATAATACAATTTACCCCAAATCTACGGGGACTAAAATTTGAATTGTCCTAAACCTCTTCGAGCCCCTCGTTGCCATTAAGGCCAACATCGAAGCTATCATAGTTGTCAGCGTGGACATTGTTCTCATCATCTAACTTGAATGATAACTCTTCCTCTGCCATTATATCTTCCGTGGTCACAGAAACACCCATTTCCTCCTCATGCTCAGCTAGTTCTCGAATTGCCCCACATTCAGGGAACTCTACGTGCAAGGGACTGCAAGATATTGGGAAATTATGAGAATTGGAAGCATATTTTCCCTCAGAGTTAATGACAGGTGTTGCTTGTATTTGAGTAATAATTGGCATGGGTTGCGAAGATTCAACCAACAATACTTCATACTCTATGTGCAGGTCAACATGCGTCCATTTCAACTGAGCTATGGTATCCATCATTCCCCTAACCCCACTATCATTTTTTAGCCGAAATGGTCTGTATCGTACAACAGTTCCAACAATCATTGGAAATCGATATGTAACATTAACTTTCACTGTAGCCTCATCTACATCCAATGTATTGCATAATTCAATTATAAGCTGGTCGTAGCTTATACTAGTAGCAACCCGAATACTATCCGCATAGTCGCGATCATAGGATAACCCTTCATCCGTTGAGATTACATTCCCACCCCAAAAGCAAAACACAGTGATGTATTATTCCGTCACTGTACCTTCTGTTACAAAAAATATAAAATCAATATTTCAAAGCCTAAAATCATTAAATAACAATATTCACTTCCAAATGCAATGAAATTCACATTTTTTTATTATTAACACATATTTTAATTACATTCAAATATAACATTAGTACTATAATTTAATATTATTTATTGTAATTTGATTCAAATTTCTAGAATTATTTGTAAAGTTTTTTATGAAAATATCCCTCAAATTATCCTTGTTTTTTTAATTTAGTCCTCAAATTATGAAATGAACCTATTTCATCATCAAACTATCTAATTTCAGTCAATTTCGTTCGAATATTTTATATTAACTTATTTAACTAAATTAGTTATTAAATTATTTAATTATCTTATTTATTAAAAATAATTTAATAAAATATATCTTATATTAAATTATTTAACTAGATTAGTTATTAAATTATTTAATTATCTTATTTATTAAAAATAATTTAATAAAATAACTTCCATGTTAAATTAATTCATTAAATCAATAATTGATTGAATTAATTATATTATTTATTAAAAATAAATTAATAAGATACATTCAATGTTAAATTAATTAAATAAATCAAATATTGATTAAATTAATTGTACTATTTAATAAAAGTAATTCAATAAAATATAGCCGAAACTAAAATAAAAACTGAATAACTGAACCAAATTAACCGAAAATCAAAATTTTTAGTTCAAGTTTTGATTTTAGACACCACTAGAGTTGATCAAATGACTTAAGGCTTTGTTTGGAAGAGAGGTTTGCTGGAGTTGGGAGGGGGGTCTGGGAGTACTTGGGATGTAAAATGCCAATAATACCCCTACTGAACAATTAAAATTACAAAGTTGAAATGGCAATGGTAGTCTCATTTAAAAAATAGAGATATTATTGGTATTTTATACCCTAATTGCTCTTATTCCATCTCATCCCAGCTCGTGATCAAAACACCCCGTTTGGATAGCCAATTATCAAAAATTACAAAATAAATTATCAATTTTTTTCAATAAAATTTCATCACATGTTACTTTTAATTATATCAACTTTTTATATTTTTCTTGTATTTTATTTTTATATTTTTTTATCATCCAAACACTCCTAAAGTCTAACACATGTCGATTCGGGCCATGCAGAACCTTATAAATTCTCAAACTTATCCTACAATTTTCGTAGAAAGAAATTAAAGAATATCTTAAACTAACCCAAAAATAAAAGAAATTAAAGAATATCTTTATATTTTGCAAAACTAGAAGAAGTATTTTTTTTCAGCTTCCTAATTCAAAAATTTCAAACAAAAACTGACATTACCACATAAAAAATTAACACAATCTTAAACTAACCCACATTATCAAACTAACCTACAAAGTCACAAAAATCTCATCTGGAAAGAAGAAGTGGCTGAGCCGGCAAAATTGGATTTTACCTTTCAAGTTAGAGAGCATGTATCAGTGGAGTGAAGAGGACCTGTTACGGTAAGTGAAGAGGGCTGCCGTCGCCGGTGAACTGTACGGACCGCCGTCACAGAAGAGAGAGAGACAGAGAGATGGAATGACGGGAGGCTCGAGATATGACTGGGAATGAGAAAGCTTGGGGGGGAGGGTTTTATTCTGTGGGAGTAAAACAAGAACCGCATTACTAGTTCGAGTTCTACAGGAGGCAGGCCAATAATCGCAGAAGCAGTTCGCGGTTGTATGCGTCGGAAGCCAAAAACTGCAGAGCCATTTCGCGGACGAGAGAGAGAGAGATGGAATGAGAGGAGGCTCGAGATATAACTGGGAATGAGAGAGCTGGGGGGGTTTTAATCTGTGGGAGTAAAACAAGAATCGCGTTACCAGTTCGCGGTTTTAGAGGACGCAGGCCAATAACCGCAGAAGCAGTTTGCGGTTGTACGCGCTGAAGCCAAGAACCGCAGAGCCATTTCGCGGTTCTGCAACTTTCGGAGAGCCAGGAAACCACACACTGAGAACGCGATTTCATTAACAGCATTCCTACAATTAGTTAAATTTCTACAGCAAACCCACAAAATCTGCCTCCATCATCCTTACAACAAAAAAAAAATCCACCGCACGACTGCTTCTCTCGAGCCGCTCGCAAATTAGGGGCTTACAAAAAAAGACATCTTACGCACCCTAAAACACTTCATCCCGTATCACCCACGTGGTTAAAAAGTGAAATTATCTTTGGATTAAAATATCAAATGAATCATATGGTGTTTGATTGACAAAAACAAGTAAAATTTACCAATTTGATTTAGCTTTTGTATTTTTTTAACCAAATTTTATCAAATATTAATTTTATATTAATTATTTGTACTTTTTAACTAAATTTTTGTTAACTAAATACCTCCTATATTTCCTAAATTTTGGAAGTTCAGAGCTAAGAAAACAATAAAATAAAATAAAATCAGTGTGTGAATAACTTTTTATATTAATTAGTTTATTCTAAAAATTCTGATAAGATTTGTCTATGGTTTTATTTTTTCGTTCAAACAATTTTAGCAAAAAAAAAAAAAAAGACAAAGGTAAAAAATGAGAAAATTTTTGTAAAAGTTAATAAAAAATTTTTAAATTATAGAATTTCAAAGTAAGCGTGCAGGAAACAGAAATAGTCAAAAATTATGAAAAATTGGTAGTTGTCTGACTTCCAATCGGGCCTAATGTAATAACATAGAGTGACGCTCTCTGCGCGTAATCTGCGTTGGGCGAGTAAGAGCAACAGTGAACACGATGAGGGCTATGGTTCAGCGGGTGGCCTCTGCCAGCGTTGAGGTCAGTCGGAAACCAACCCACCCACTCCTCTCCACCTTTCTTCTCTGTCTATCTATGTGTGTGTATATATTCTCTTGTATATCATGCTTCAACGGCGCAAGATAGCACTTTGCAGGTGGAAGGGCGGATTGTGTCGGACATTGGGCCGGGGCTTCTCGTCCTCGTCGGAGTTCACGAGTCCGACGTCGACTCCGACGCGGACTACATATGCCGAAAAGTCCTGAATATGAGATTATTCCCAAATGAGAAAACCGGAAAAAATTGGGATCAAAATGTAAGGCCCCCAGTTTTACCCAATACATATACATGTTTAAGTATGCACATGTGTAATTGAATGCACACGCGGATTAGTCACTTTAGCTATCCTCACCCATTTTCGAATGGGATATAGCAAATTTTGTCTTACATGTGAATTATGTATCTTTTTTATGTGCATTTGCAGGTAATGCAGAGGAATTTTGGTGTTCTACTAGGTAGATGATGTGTTTAAGTTTTTGCTAATTTTATCCGGGCATGTTTTTTGATTCTATATATGTTTCTTTTCTTCTTCTTCTTCTTCTTCTTTTTTTCCCCCCACACATGTACTACTGTTGTATGATTATGTAAGGTGAATGCTTATCTTGTCAATCCCGATTACAATTGAAACAATTCAATTTTAGGTTTGAAAGAGTGGGTTAGCAAGCAAAAGTAGGAGAGAGAGTTGGTTGGGGAGAAAGTGCGAGATTAACAAGGAGAGAACTTATTTAAACAAAAATTTTAACCAAACCAACGAAAAAAAGGTTATAGGATGGGGTAAATTTCATGCATTTTGTTTGATATCGTTACCCCTCAATTACAACTTTAAATAATTGATTATATAATAATTGTATGCACTCAAGAATTAATCAAAGCAACAGAAAAAGGCAGGCAGTATTTTGTGTGTGTGTGTGTGGAAACCTTTGTGGTAAAACCAAAGAACTATTGTATTCAACACAACTATCCACTATATTAAAGTTGAATAATTACAAGACAAGATACCTATAACCAATACCAGTTGAATCTCGCTATCTATGAATCAAGTGTTGGTGCCAAATCCCTTACGTGCTGTTTGATCTTCCAATGATAGCCACGTCATTGGATCTCCCAACACAATAAAAAAAACTCTTTAGAATTGCTTCAAGGCTAGATGCACAAAGCATATGAAAATAATATAGTTCTAAAGAAAATAATTGCAGCCCAAATTTGCTTGACCAAATATTTTGGACTCTCTGGATAACCTAAAACACTAAAACTTAACCTTGTATAGGTTTCCAATTGAGTTGTAGTCCAAAGAAAATAGGGAACTGCAGAATTTGTTTCATCTTGCTTCAACTCGCTGGAGTCGGAGCGGGCTCTTGAGCCCAGTCAAGCTTAATTGAGTTTCCTTGACTCTGCTTAAGTGCTTGGTTGGTCTAGTTCAATTGGTCTCAAGCCCTGAGCAGTGATTTAGATGACCAATCCTAGCTTATGTTTCTTAGCTCCAGCGTGTTGTAGATATTTGACTTTAAGAGGCAATTTTTTACTAAGCATGTGTCTTCCTTTATGTACCATATTGCTCCTAGTTGTACCTTGAATTGTTATGATGGAGTTTGAAGTCTTGGACGCTTGATCCAAGACACTAATCAATCCAAATAAAAAAGAAGTAACCTATACTACTTGAAAATGAACTAAGTTCATCAAATAAGGCACGCTGGCAATAATACAAAGAAAAACTTAACAATCTCTCTCTTTGTCAATTATATGACAAAAATTATTGAAACCAAAAATAGTAGACTAAAAAATTAAATTAGAAGGTTCAACTCAATTCGATTGTAGTCAAAGATTGCTTATTAAATTATTGCCTATGTAATTGTACGCTAAAAAATTCAAACCAAGTGAAAAGCAAAGCAGCACATAATTAAACCATTGAAACATCTTGTTCTCTCCCTTTCTTTGTCAAGAGAAGACTATGAACACATAAAAGACAGAGCAAAGTAAATTCCGAGGAAATAATAATGAAAGAAAATTATTGATTCCAAGTAGAAATACAATTGGATGAGGAACATAGGGCATCACTGTGTATTTCTAATGGTATGAATGTGTTACAGTGAGTCAATTTACATTATATGGAATTTTGAAGGGTAACAAGCCTGATTTTCATGTGGCGATGCCACCTGAGAGAGCAAAACCCTTCTATGCTTCTCTCGTTGATAAATTTCGGAGATCCTACAATCCTGCTGCAATAAAAGGTTAGTGTGCTTTTGTATCAGTGCTTACTTTGTTAATTTGTCAGTGTGTTTATAAGTGTTATTCTTTAATTGATGGTATCATCTTTTAATGATCTATCAGTTATCCTTTTTTGACATTATATTTGTTAGGTTTACATTTGTAATTGACAAATTAGCAAATAAAATAATAAGTTTAATGTTATATTCTTAGACATTAATTAGAGAGTCATATAGTACAGGTTTATAGGTTTTTAAACCGGAACACAACCCAAAACTATTCTTCGCAGGATATTCACTAAATATTCACGCAAAACTACTACAATCAATGCGAGATGTAGGCAGGATGTTCGTGGGGAAGTGCTGAGACTATCGTAGGATAAGTGCAGGATACTCAACTCTAGCGAGCGCGGGGATTTTATACATTATTTAAGGCAATTTTGAGTCCTATTTCATGCCAAAATCAATCTGGGAATTATCCAAACGTGTATGTTAGTTGGAATTAATTATCGGAAAGTTTCCTATGTTCATGGAAGTTGAAAATCTTAAAAGGAAGGAGTTCTATTATTCAAAGAATTAGGAAACCACGAGAGTCCAATTCAAATCTTATCTAAGACTGGAATACCATGGACCTCTGTATAAAGGAGCCTTCTTAGTTCTAGAGTAAGAGAGAGGACATTATTAGATACACCATAGAGCTTTAATGACCAGATATTTTCTTTCTCCTAGCCATGATAGATTTCATTTATCAAATTTGTGTGAGAAACTTTTGAAAACGTTTAAAGGCTTGTGTCTTCTTCACCGTGTGCCGGTGAAGGTGATGATTTTCTCAAAGCGTTGCGAAGATTGGGAAGGCTCTACCATGTGTCAGTTAAGTGGGTTCTTTTACTTGTCTGTGGGTCAAAGGGTTCAACAATGGGATCAAGTCATCGATTGACTATTAGGTAAAATTTTGTAACCAAGATGTGTTGCTTATAGTGGAAGTTTTTGGTTCTCTTGTAGTTTTTTTTCGTACAAGGGTTTTACAAATAAATATCTGTGTTTAATCTCTTTTATTTTTGGTGCTTTGAGATTGATTGATTGTCTATTTGTTTGTCGATTTGTGATCCATCTTGGCGCTATTGAAAATTCAATATTTATTAGATGGCAATGGTTTGCTGTATATTTAACAATTGACATCATTCAACTTTTTGAAAATCTCTCTCTCTTCTCTCTCTCTCTCTCTCTCTCATGGTGTGTTTGGAGTGAGGATTCAGTATGAAAAAAAAAAAGAGTAAGGACAATGGATAGGAAAAGGAAAAGAAAAGGGAAATATAAATTCCCAATTGTATGATTTTACTTGAATAGATTAAAAATATAAAAGAATAAATAGCATTTATCGATGAATTAATTTTCTATTATAATAATTTTAAATTTTAAAAATTGTCCTAGCAATCAAAATAATCCCAATCACACAATTAAGCAATAAAATATTCAGCCACGAGTGTATAACATAAAAACAGAATGCACAAGTATTTAATGAGGTTTTCCTAAAATGGTGGAGGAAAAAATCTTGAACCCCAAAACGGATGACTAAAACTCATCCACTATATAATTTTGGTTGACAAGACTATTCTGCAATAGTTACGCAATCAAACACTTGATCCTATTCTACAGACACCTTATTCACGCTCACACAACTCATCAACTCCAAGAGGATGAACCAATGAATTGAAATGGCAAATCTACAAGCACCTGTTTTCTACAAAGATGTGTTTTGATTTGGCTAAATGTGAGAGAAGTCTCAATAAAAGCACTCAATATATAATTTTTTTTCTCTGTAGATGGATGCTCTAGACCCTTGCAGTAGGTCTTATATATATAGCTAGTTGAAAAAAAGGAATGCAGAACCAGAAAATAATGAAAATGGTTAATTGATCTATTACTAGACCATTAGTTCAATAATAATCCAATCTTAGATAAGATCTAATTAGAATTCTCATGGTATCTAAGTTCCTTGACCAATAGGAATTCTTCCCATTGGTGTTTTTAACCTTGTTGGATTTTAAGAAACCTTCCTGGAATAGTATATGCAATTCCCAGATTGAGATTGATTTCGAATTGAAATAGGACTCTAGGATGCCTTAAATATTTGAAAAATCCCAATGCTCGCAGGGACGAGGTAGTCAGCAAGCTTCCTAGCGTAGTCTCTAGGTATCTAAAGTCTCTGTTAATTTGTCTTGACTTTTCCCAGTCGTTGCCAGCGGGCTATCAAGTTCTATAGGCACCTAAAGTCTATTCTGATTTTGCTGAGGAAGGTCTATGGGGACCTAAAGTTTTCTTCTCAATCTTCCATTGCACTGTTTTGATTTGTTATGATATGATATGTTGTTCAAAAACCATCAAATCTATATATTTTGACACCTGGTGTTTAATAAAACAAACTTGAATTCAATGTTTTTTGCACTAAATTTGCCAATTACATTCATGGTCCTAGCAAAATTTCTCAAATCCCATACTATTTCCTTTTGTTTTCCATCACAAACTAAACATGAGGGATAATTTTGAATTCCAATCCCTTTCCTTGATGAATCCTCGATCCAAACATAGTCTCAAAGTATAGAATCTGGTTGAAGTTGGGCATACTAAAGCTGATATCAGTCTTTCCATGTGTTTGGATTAAGGATTTGGTGAGGGAAGAAAAAAGGAAAAGAAAAAGGTAGGAAAAAAGAAGAAACATGAAACCTAAATATATATTCTTATTTAATTGGATTAGCGAAACATAAGGAAATGAAAGGCACTTCTCAAAAAATGAATTTTCTAGTTTATTTATTTACTTTTCATTTTTCAAATTCTTTAACCTTTACCCTTCCATTTTCAATCTAACAAAAGAAATAATTTTGAATCCTCTTCCTTCTTTTTTTTTTACTCTCTCTCAACAACTCTGCAACTAAACACAGCCTTAAATCTTATTTTAGAGTTTATTAGTGGTTGACATTATTCTAATGCAGCTTTGTACTACAATTAGCTAAAATAACATATAGCACATATATATAGATTTCTGGATTTAGCATAAATTTGCTGTGCCAGTTGGAATTAAGGGTCTTGCACACGCAGATATCCCACCATGTGAAAATTTTGAGTTTCTTATGAATTTATCACGGTAGCTCATATATTACCCCTTGATTGATATTTTATGAAAATACATTCTCCATCCTGTATTCACCTTTGTCTTCCCTGCTTTCATATTGTTATCAACAGATGGGATATTTGGAGCTATGATGAAGGTGATTTCCCTAACCCTGTTTCTCCGAGCACTTTTTACCATTTTAGCTACTTCCTTTTTGGTTGGAGGCCGATCCTTGACTGTGATACTCTGATGGTGAAAAGGTCAATTTGGTTAACGATGGCCCAGTGACAATGCAGCTCGACTCATCGCAACACTCCCAGTGAGTACAATGGTCTTGATTTTCTACATTCATCTTTGAGTTGGTTTCAAGCAGTATATTCATGCTCGTGTACGAGTACTCCACAACTAAAATACTTATTCATCCATTGCAGGAGTTCAAATGATGCAGCTGAGTAACCAATGAATTGCTTGATTTGTTTGGATCTGAAGGGATTAATCGGCCAGAATTGACTGATTTAACAGTGCTTCTGAACTCCTTGTATTGAACAAAATAATCTAGTCCATGGAGTTACCAAAATAATCTAGTCCATGGAGTTACCATGTTTCATTTTAATTTCAGGAACCATATTTCTTTAAAACCCCTTTTTCCCTTTGTTACAATAGCACATGGTTGAGTGGTCTCCAGAGGATTGGAGAGAAAAAGGGCTGTTAAAATACTCTTTTATGCCTTAAAACTAGTTCATAATTTCCATCGTAATGGTGTTATTGGTTCTTGTGCGGATTAATGTCCCAAAAATGGATTTATTTGAAGCTATACACACGTGATTGAATTTTTCTAGCCTAATCATGTGCCTGATTTCAGGGGTGTGGAAAAGAAGTAAAAAATGGTGTTTTGGTTCTTGTGCGGATTAATGTCCCAAAAATGGATTTATTTGAAGCTATACACATGTGAATGAATTTTTCTAGCCTAATCATGTGCCTGATTTCGGGGGTATGGAAGAGAAGTAAAAATAAAAAATTGATTAATCCCAAAAATGGATTTATTTGAAGCTATACACATGTGAATGAATTTTTCTAGCCTAATCATGTGCCTGATTTCGGGGGTATGGAAGAGAAGTAAAAATAAAAAATTCCGTTGCCGGGCATTGAACCCAGGTCTCTCGGGTGAGAGCCGAGTATCCTAACCAACTAGACTACAACGGATTGTTGATTGGCAGTGGCTTATTTATGATTGTCATTCTTACTTTGGTATTTAAGAAATATAAACAAAAAACAGAGCGAATAGAACATTAATTTTTTCTTAGTAGTTATCTTATTTTGTTTCATTGGAAATTAAATATAATTTTTGTTTTGTTTTTTTTTTTTTTTGGTTAATAGGTTCCAAATTTGAACTAAGGACATGTTTGGTAAACTGACAAAAAATTTTAACTTTTTCAAACTTTTAACTTTTTTCCAACTTTCTCTAATTTTCTTTACTAAAATTTACTGTACACATAAAAAGAGTTACTTACACACAAAACCGCTAATTTTTCTAACTTTCTTTAATCTAGCAAAAACTTTTACTAAGTTTTATCAAAATATACAAAAGTTACTAAAAAAGACAAATATCAACATTACGATAAAAATTGTTGAAAATTGACAAAATTTTACATGGGAAACCCTTATAGAAGATAATTCGGAGAAATAAAAAATTTTCTACGTCCTGATCCTACTATTAAACCTTTTGACTCACGGTACAAATAGAAGAACTACTTCGTCGACACACAATAAAGTCTCTCAGATCTTTACAATACATAAGAAGATTATCATCATCTTCATTGACACACAGGAAAGAACGTATATAAATTTTTGAAAACCTTTAAACGCTTCTTACATAATGTTGATGAAATAATTCTATCTTGACTAAGAGAAGAAGTAAACTTTTCTTTTAAACTCTATGCATGTGTCTCTAAAGACGTTCTCTCTGCCCAGAAATTCTAAGAGAAGGTTTCTTAAAAAGCACAAACTAAACTTATGCAAATAAAGACATTAGAAAATAGGGTTTTTGATTTTTTGTTATCTGCACTTAGTGGAGGGGGAATCCACTGAGATCACGACTTAGTCAAAATTTGAGCAACTTTGCATAACACATATTTTGAACTTTCAGCGTGTGTCCAATAAATTTGAGGTCAGCACTTAGTCTTGTTGGAAAAACAAGTATTTTGATATTTGTAGTGAATCCAGTGAGGTTTCCAAATTATGTTAGGAGAAAATTAGATCTAAACTAAGTCGAACTAGTGGCTCGCTGCATGCCCACTAGAGCGAGCTTGCCAACAAGAGGTCAACTGCTATTTTGCACCGCTTCGATGCCCCGAGTATTTTGTGATGAATTTGTTCCAAAATCTCATCAAACTTGTATATACTTTGACATACCTAAGCTAAATGTGTAATAATACAAAATTTGATGTTATTTTGTTCACAAAATGTTAATTACAAAGGTAAACCTACAAATAATGATAGAACAGATTTTGAATCAATACCTTCTGACAATTTTTTGACACAAACTCAAACAAAGTGTAACTAAGAAATCATCATGATTGAAAATTTAAAAAAAAAATTATGGTATAATTAGTATACATATTTGATCCCTTTTTTGCACTTTGAAACCTTATGTACAAGTTTTACTTATCCACCTCCAGCCATACGGTACTTACTAAAGTTAAAATCATAAATCTAATTAAAGTTCCGTTTAATTTGTTGTAATTCTCTGAAAATTTTTAAAAATTTCTAAGAATTCTTTACTTTTATTTTACTGTACGTATTACGAATCCATAACTTATCTCATTTTATTTTACTTTTTATCGTGCCAAAGACACCTTAAGTAGAGATTTATATATGGCTGCCCATTGTGAGAAGCAAAAGCCCTCTGCTGAGAAGTACTGACTGACAACCCAAAGGATGGTATATGTACAGTATGGGTCTATACATGTATGATATACCCTTTTGTGAACCTTTATGCACTCGGTATGAACTGCATATATTCACTGTCCCCACATGTTGACTAATCTCATGTTGAATTGGAATATAACATCAAATTCATTTTTCTTTACTTCTTTTTCTTTTTATTTCCGTGGTCCTACCTTTAGATATTGCAATTAAAAAGGTAGCTGACCAACCTCTGCTTCCAATTAATATTTATGTTTGGTTATCACCATATCCATATAGATATATATATATATATATATATTTCCTCATATGGTAACCATATTCAAAAGAAGCGATAAGCATATTAAAATTTTGGTTTAAATGAGTTGGGTTTGGATGGTTTGCACAGGGGCTATTCTCCATTGTCAGATGGCTGTTTTGGCCTTTTTGATAATTATTTTGTGGTTTATTCTTCTATAGCTTTGTTGGTCCCCAGATAAGATTCATAAGGAACTCGCTTTTGCGATGATCCTCTTTATTTAATTGTATTTTTTTTCTTTTCATTTAATTTGCATTATTAATCTTACCCAAACAAAAAAAAAAAAAAATTCAAAATAATACTGGAAATTTGGTCAGAAATTAAACTTGAGTTGAGTAGATTTTCTTGCAAGGGAAATAGTTGATAATAACATAAATACTTTTACTTGAACTTCCTTGCAATTGATGCTTTTAACACGCATGCACAGTGGATTTATGAAGCCTTTTTACCATTCCATGTCTCTCACAATTAATTGTTCAACAATTAAAAGAAACATGAATTTTGGTGATTAAAAAATTTATTGTTAAAAACAAAAATTTATTTTGTTATACATATTATTGTCGTAAAGCATATTAATTCATTACTAAAAGAAATTAAAATTAGTGATGAAGTATGATTTGTAATTAAAATTATTAATTAGCGATGAAACTGAATACTTTTTCATCGTAGAATACTTTTATTATAAGAGATAATGACGAGCATGACAGTAATACTACATCATTAATATAAGAATATTTTCAGTCACAAAATTATACATCGAGATTAGTTTTTCGTCATTAAAATCATAATTTCTTAAAGTGCGTTGTGAAAGTAATATTTTTCCTTAGAACTAGAGCAAACTGTGTAAACTTCATTTTTTCACTTGAATGTGTTGCTCAAATTTAACGTACATGGAAACCACGTCATGGCTTAAGTTTTAGAGATCCTGCGCACATTTATTATTGCATGGCACAAATGTATGAATGAAAATTCAATTAAGCGACATTAATAAATGAGTTTTAGTAAATTGCAGGTCATCACATGTTACATCAGCATGAGATGGTGAAAGATTTCTGTGCTGATTGGTGACGGATAACCGTTCTTTTCGCAAACAATAAAAAGTCACAGAATGATAAGTGCCAAAATTAATGTGATTGAAACATAGTAGGGCCAAATACTACGGACCTGATCGCAATGTCCGCGCGCGCACGCACATTAAGGGGATATTTGGAGCACCGAGAAATAACAAAAAAAAATATATATATATATATATATATATATATGGTTTGAGTAATTTTTTTATGCTTAACGTTCACCAATCAAATGAGGCATTTGGAGTATTGAAAAATAATGAAAAATAGAGTTTGAGAATTTTTTAGCATTTGGCACTCGGCTACTAAACCATATTTTTTAGAGAAGAATAGTGTCGTTAGAACAGATTTCGATACAAATTTTTTGACTTTTGCGTTAACTTATGGATTTTAATTCTATTTGAGTGGTTTTTTTTTTTTTTTGTCTGTTCGAGCGCTTTTATGTTAGAACTTTTTGAAAGTAATTGAAAAATTTTTGAAATTTATTGAAAAATTATTAGGATTTGTGAAAATATTATTAGTATTTGTAAAAAATTTATTGAGATTTGTAAAAATTTATTGGAATATGTAAATATATAAAAATTTATATAAATTTCACAGAATACGAAGAGAATAAAATATATTAGAAAATTTTAAATATTTTCAAAGATTTTCAAAAAAATTTCTCACATTTTCAGTGCTCCCAACGCACTAGTGATGAAGTGTGTGAAAGTTTTCTTTTCTTTCTTTAAATATTTTTGTCTTTTTTTAATCTTCTTTTGTTTTTTATACTTTCTTGTTGGTTAGATCTGTCCACGTATATTTTACTTATAAATAACGATTACTCTAATAGTTATTTTTCTTTATCAAATTTAAAAAATTAAGGTGACATTTGGTTTACTTTTGTGTTTTTTATTTTCTATTTTTATTTTATGTGTTAAAAATCTTAAAATAAAGAAACAAAAAATACTTTATTTTTCGTGTTTTTAAATTTTTCTTATTTTTTGTTACAAACTCTCAAAACAAATTTTTATTATTTTTTATTTCATGTGTAAACTCATTTTTAATTTTCGAAAACAAATTTTGAAAACACAGTAACCAAATGAATTTTGAGTTGTTTTCCTTATTTTTAAAAGTACAAAATGAAAAATAAGATCAAAACAAAAAATAAAAAATAAAAACAGAAAATAGAAAATAAAAAAATAAATCAAATGACTCCTACACTATTGAATGATAAGTTTAAAAAAAAAGATATTTTAGCAGCTAAAAAATGAGTGATTTCAAATAAGAAAGAAATTGTGTGGTAGTATAAATAAGCCCCTAAGCCCCTATTAAGTGGCTACAGTTATTTATCATCAAAAGTTTCTCCTATTTGAGATTTTGGTTCCCTTAAACCGTCTGACTTGAGGTCCTCGTGGTAAAACTCGCTTTATCTTCTTGGGCTGGGTTACACCCACGGGTTTTTGGGCCTTGGAAGTGGGCTAAGGGATCCATCCCTATTTTCTTCTTTTCCTTTCCTTTTATTTATTTATTTATTTATTTTTTTGGTTCGTAAGTTCTTTCCTTCTCCTCTTACTTTGTCTTTGCAGTTGCACTTTCTTTTCATCTTCCGGCTGGCCGCGGTTAGAGGGAGAGAGGATAGGGAAAATGAGATTTAGAGAGTTTGTAAGAGTACGAAGGTTTTGATCATCGATGCGGAACGTAGTGATCGTTATGGTAGTGATGGTTTGTGCAGATTATGATTTAAACGAAAGATTTAAAGTGGTATTTAGTTTTTTATTTTTATTTCTTATTTTTTTAGTTTATTTTTTATTTTACGCTTTTAAAAATAAAAAAATAAATTAAAATGTATTTGGTCACTTGTGTTTCTAAAATTATTTTAAAAAATAAAAAAATCGTTTACACATGAAATGAAAAATAGTAAAAAGTTACTTTGATCATTTTTAATTCAAAACAAAAAAAATTCTCAAGATAAGAAAAGTAGATGATCTTCAGTTTTTCTTTATTTTGAAAATTTTAAAACATAATACATATAAAAAAATAGGAAACAAAAAAACAAACTAAATGTCCAATAAAAAACAGAAAATCTCAAATGATGACTTACGGTCAATTTTCATTTAATGGCCAGTAGATGAAATTTTATTCAATTGAATTTATTTTCATTTTTTCGTACCGCCCGCTCAGCATATTACAGGGCTTTGGGCGTGACTTATGTGGTACCAATGAATACGCCACCGTAGGTAAAATAAAATTGTTAATTTTAGTCACAGGAAATTGAATGTCATGCTAAAACAATGGTCACGCTCTTGGTCAGCCACTGCATTATTCTCACCCTTTCGGAGTAGATGTTATGCATTAAATGCTCAACTAACACAACCTGCAATTATCCTCTTTGGGCCATATAAAGAGATAAGGCACGTAGCTTTCTCATGTCTCAGCTTAGAACAAGAAGTTTCTCCCTCAGTTACTGTTTGAAACTCTGTCAGTCTGTTTGTGTGTGTGTGTGTGTGTGTGTGTGTGTGTGAATCTATGACGATGAGGGTGATAGAAGTGGCGATTCTCTTGCTGACTGTGATGCCAATTTTTGGAGAGGCTATCGAGTTTCATGATCGGGTAATGAAGAAAGATTATAAACATAATGTGAGTTGTCTCCTAGTGTTTGGAGATTCAAGTGTTGATCCGGGCAATAACAACCGTCTCCCATCGGCCCCTCGAAGCAACTTCCTTCCTTATGGGAAGGACTTCTTTAATGGCCGCCCAACTGGAAGGTTCAGTAACGGGAGACTCGCCACAGACTTCATTGGTATGTATATATGTTAATTGCTGCCAAAACATATTTAGTTGTTTCTTTTTTTTTTTTTTTCCTTCCAGTTTACACCCCACCTTTTTTTTTTTTAAAAAAATTGCAATATATGCTTATAAATAGGAAGACGGTTTACTGCATAATACTCGATAGTCTAGCTTCTTTCTCTGAATAATCAGATAAATTGTTTATGAAGTTTCCATACTTATAGATCCCCTACTAATACATGTTCAGAATTTTAAGAAATTTTGAGATTTTGTATACTTCCACATTAATGAGTTTTGCACCCCTAATCAAGAAACAACTAAACACCATATTGTGCCGATAATAATTTGTTAATGGGTATAATTACCGCCATGGTACTTTAAATCATTTTCCTTTGTTCTCTTTCAACAAATTTATTGATTACAAATGTTATGTATCAATTTTGTATTATGAACATACGACGTTTTTGTCAAATCTTTTTTAACGGTAACTAATGGAAGGAATAAAGTAGGACGATTTAAAAACGTAATAAGTAAATTAGGGTAGTTTAAAGTACATACTTTAAAGTGACATCAAATAAGAAATTACAAAAAAATACTAAGGCCCCATTTGTTGAAAATAGAATCTGGCTATTCTTATTTTATTTTGTTACCTTATTATTTGATACGCTTATTTGAAACGTTACTTTATATTTATTTCAAATACTATTTTATTTGAGTAAATAGAATGAAGTAATAATACGAGAGTGACAATTTTATTTCACGATTTTGTACTAAACTAGGCCCAAGTGTAATTTAGCTTTTTGTGAATCCTTGGATATTTCAAAGGCAGGTTTGAAGTATGACTGTGATGACTAATGTGTTTTATGCCGCCTCTGATATGTTTCTTTGTCTTGTTAAGGGTATTATCATGTTTTGATTGATCTTTGACTCTGTTTTTATGTTTTGTTTCAGCTGAGGCATATGGTAATATAAACATAATTCGAGCGTTTCTTGATCCAAGTATTGACAAGGAAGATCTATTACATGGTGTTAGTTTTGCATCAGCAGGGTCTGGCTATGATGAACTGACCTCCAATTCCTCAGTAAGTAAGGTTTCATTTGCTATATCTATTTTGGATATATTTTTCATTCTATGTTTTTGAAAAAAAAAAAAAAAAATAGTTGAAAATGTATTTAATCCTTCGTGTTTTTAAAATTTATTTTTGAAAATAAAAAATATATTTACACATAAAATACAAAACGATTAAATGTCGTTTTGAGTCTTTTTGACCTAAAATAAGGAGATTCTTAAAATACGAAAAATAAAAAATATCAAACTAGTTGCACTTTCTATTTTCCGTATTTTGACATTTTAAAACATAAAACACATAAAACAGAAAATAGAAAACAAAAACAAAAAATCAAAAATAAAAATGGAAACCAAATACCATTTGAATTTTTTGAAAATTTTCATATCATTTTGGTTAAGCATACAGTACCTTTCTTTTTTTTTTTTTTTCCCCTTCCTTTTTCCTTTAGTTGAATATTGGTTTTTCTTGGTTGTTGCAGAACTAGAATTAACTCTTTTAACTCCTCTTTTTTTTTTCCTTTTTCTTTTTTTTTTAATTTCATTGAAACAGCATTCATTGCCTCTTTCCAAACAATTGGAGTACTTCAGGCACTACAAGGTTCATCTTACACAACTAGTGGGTAAGGTGGAGGCTGAAAATATCATCAGAAATGCCTTGATTATTATAAGCATGGGCACAAATGATTTCGTGGACTATTACACAGACCCTACGTTGTCCAAGCAGTTCAGTTTGAATCAATACCAGAATTACTTGATCTCTCGCATGTTTCGTGCTGTTGAGGTTCTCTATCTCTCTCTCTCTCTCTCTCTCTCTCTCTAAAAAGCCTAAATGTTATTTTAGAATAATTAAATTTTAACCGGAATTAATGTATTATTAGGATAATATGACAGTAACATTTGTGTAATTTAAGAATACTTTAACGAATTTAATTTTTTAATGTGATTGTTCAAAGGATTCCGACGTTATTTTGATTTATGGTTGTATAGCATATCTCATGTTTTAACAATTTACAAGGTCTACCAATTTGTATTTTTTTTTTTAAATTGGAGGTATTCGGATTCGGTCCTGAAATTAACGAGTGAGTAAACTTTTTAGTGGTCCTAAAGAGACTCGAATTAGTAACCATTAGAGAGTAAATTCAAGATTTTACTAGTTGATTTAACCCTCAGAGTTTAATTTGCAATGTCTTATTCTTTTAAAATAATTATATTTAACACTCTCACAGTTTATATTAAATCTCATTTTCATCCAAATACTTCCAATTATAATAGTCAACCTCATGCGCAAGTTTCATTTTAATTTTTTTATTAAATTATTATTAAAACTATACCACACGTTGATCACAGACATGTGACATTTTCAGTTACATGCTCTTAGTGGAAGAGTTAAGTTGATATTTAATTGAAAGTATAGAGAATTAACTGTTATAATTAAAAGTATATAAATCAAAATAAATGTAAAATGTAATTTACCTGTTTATTTAATAGTGAATATAGTTTGGATTTGGTGCAGGCAATGCATCACTTGGGAGCAAAAAAAATGGCAATTGTGGGGGTTCCCCCTTTTGGATGCCTGCCAATTGTGAAGGCCCTAAATGCCGAGACTAAATGTGACGACAAATTTAATACAGTGGCATTATCATTCAATTCCAAGATCAAACAGAAGTTGGAAACCATAAAGGCATCATTTGGTTTGCAGGCTACCTACATTGACATATATACTGTCATAGCAAGTGCAATAAAAAACCCCAAGATATTCGGTCAGTACAGTACTCTAATATTGCTTTTGTTGATAAACTTATTATGCAAAATACAACTATTAATATATATATATATGTATATATATATATATATATGTATGTATGTATGTATATGTGCCTATAATTTGATGAAACAATATTGAACGATATTAATTTTCATTTTTCTTGCTGATATATATATATACACATATACGAAATTGGCAGGTTTCACAGAGACCTCAAAGGGGTGCTGTGGATCAGGGTCGATAGAATATGCTGATGGATGCAGGGGCATGAGTACATGCGCTGATCGAACAAAATATGTATTCTGGGATGCCATTCATCCCACGGAAAGAATGTATGAAATTGTTGCTGTTCAGGCTTTGAAATCTCTTGCTAGGAGTAAGCTGTTCTAGGGATAAACGTACCTTCAAAGTTCATTATATTTTTAGTTCTTAATTTTAACTTACCTGATTAATTAGCTTTATTTCCCGCTTAGTAATGGTATATTTTATTCTGCGTGGTTTAAAAATTAAAGACAGATTTTCATTCCTTTGCATTCAAACCACTTATGCTATGTTTGGTAAGTAAAAATAGAGTGGAAAGAGACGGAATGAGAGGCAAGGATGTAATGCAGATGAGAATTAATGGAATACTTATTCTATTCTTTTGCTTAGCTATCAACATGAAAATTATGGGAATTAAATGGATATTTAAATTTTTATGATATAATTATATATTTTAAATATGATAAAATAAAATGAAATGTAATAAAAATTACTAACGTTAATTTTTTAAAAAATTATAAAAATAATTAAATTCTATTTTCAGAACTAGAATATGAGTGAAAAAAAAAGGCTTAGAGGTAAAACAGTTATTTTATAGCTCAAGTTTAAGTTGGGCCAAAATTTTCTTAATTATTAAAAAATATGTCAATAAAATTTTTTAATCTTTGAGAGGCCTAAAATACAAATTCGGACAAAAACTAGACCAAGAGCAAAATATTCATTTTATAGTCTAAATTTGAATTGGGCAGAAAATTATTTAACTATTAAGAAATATATCAATGAATATCTTTTTAATCTATTGGGGAGCCTAGAATGCTGAGTTGACTAAAATAGACTCAGGGGTAAAATCGTTATTTTACAGTTAGGGTTCGGATAAAGGTAAAATTTCTCAATTATTAAGAAAAATGTCGATAAATATTTTTTTAACTTTTTGGGAAACTCAAAATACAAATTTGTACAAAAAATAGACCTAAGGGTAAAATGGCCGTCTTACGACCTAAGTTTGGATCGGATCAAAATTTACCTCGTTATTGAGAAATATGTAGAAAATTTTTGTTACTGCTTTGGTTAGCCTAAAATACGATTTTAGGCAAGAAAAAAAATAGAAATAGAAATGAAATAGTTATTTTATAACTCGAATTCGATTCTAGGTCGAAAACAATATCTAATAGTAAAATGATCATTTCATGACATAAGAGAGTGATTGAGGGAAATTTGTGATTGTAAATTAGTTACTTTTTATTATTTATATTTTTTCATTTTTTGATTGGATCTTGGTTGAAATTGAATACCTATTTCATCACTTGAATTGTTGAATGCCTTTTTATACTTAGGGTGTGTTTTGATGCCAAAATTTCATAGGTTTTGAGATGTTTTTAAAGTATGGATTATGAGATATTCATATAAACCATACTTGGGAGTTTTTAAGTGTTGGGTCTTAGAGTGTCCTCATGGGTTTGCTAAACACCTCAAAGTTTATGAGTGAGCATTTTGTTCCTATTTTTCGAACACTCTGTTTCGGGGATTTTCATGATTTTATAAAATTTTAAACAACAATACTCTCGTTAATATATTGAAATCTAAACAAAACATTTCATAATAGAACTCTATTAATAAAATATATTTTATATTAATTTAATTTAATTTAATAAATAAATACATTTAATTTAATTTAATTAATTATATTATATTAATTACGTTATTTATTAAAAATAACTTAATTCGGTAAATAAACTATATTAATTAATTTAATTTTCTCATTTATTCAAAGTAATTTTTGTATTAAATATATTTATTGGATTAATTAAATTATATTTAATTTAATAATTAAGTATAAAAATAATTTTTATTTTAGAAAATATTTGAATAAAATAATTTATTTTAATATGATGCTGCAAAAATAGATAAAATGTTAAAATTTACAAAATGTTTATAACATAAAAAGAGAGTGAAAATATTTTTTTTTTATTTTTTGCTTAAGTTTTCATTTTTTAGATATAAAAAATAAACACAGGATTGACAAATGAATTTTTATTACCTTTTTTTAAAATTCTATAAACATAAACAGAAAACACAGTAACCATAAATGTTACCAAACGAGACTGCATTTTCCTAATTTCACATCACAGTAACTTGGATATTGTATATATTGAATAGTCCACAATTTGAATTTGACTTATTTGGACAAGTTTTTTGAATGCTATATATTTTGGATGATCAATAATATGCATATGACATATTTAGTTTAGTATTTTTTTATATTATTTTCATAATACTTTTTTTTTTGTGTTACTTTAATATATATATATATATATATCATAATTTATTGTTTTATATGTGCAATACAATACTTACTACTTAATGAATAAATAAGGATATCTGTGTCATTATATACATTAATAAACACCCCATAACCCACTTAAAAATAAATTCTCACGTATAGGTTCATTATTTTTAAATCCGTATTCTTGAACACCTCAAAACTCATACTAATCCATACTATTTAAACACATCAAAACCTATACTTTAAAAACACCTCAAAACCCATACTTTGAAACATCCAATCACAACGTTAATGTAAAAATTTCCTAAGAAATGACATTTCAACTAAAAGTAGAAATAAATTATGTTATGTTCTCAAGTACCAATAATACCGTTAGTTCTTCTTCTACGCGTCCGCGAGCCAAGCTAATGTACTCAATCTGTTAGAGGAATTTAGTACTTCCGTGTGGTTGTGCACAAAATTTGATATCTTTCAATTCACAAGGATGCGAACTCTGTCAGGTATTACCTCATTAAATTTATAGTAAATTTTTAATTAAAAAAAACACTAATTTCATTGGCTCACAATTTACTATCTCAACTGAAAGATGTCACTAGACTAAACTCAAAGTAGAAGTGTTGATTTTAGAAGAAAAATCTCACTAGACAATTCCTCAAGTATCTAATAGGCAACACCAGCATAAGCTAAAACAATCAAAATAAATTAGTACTGGACCAAGTGTTTAGCTATCCAATATATTTGCAATATATTAAAACGGGGAAAGGAATGCTAGTTTCAACTACACGAAAATCAACTATAATTAAACAAATCACCGAATTACTTAGTCTCATTGACAATTTATAAAATTAAATTTATCAACATTGAAATTCCTAAAAACTCTCTCAGGTGTTCAAATCAAGCAGTACAAGACTGAAATTAACTAACATCCATAAAGACAAATCTGCTCAAAATATACATCCACCACAAGGACACAAGAATTTTGTTAACTAGGGAAAAAACTCCTTTGAACTCAAAGGAGAAACAACCCCGGATCTTTAAGTGGATCAGCCCAAAAATCTTCACTAAATAGAAATGAGGTTACAAGGTATCAAAGAAGAGTTATACAAGTTTTCCCAACCAAGAAATCATTGATCTACTCGTACATCACACTCTCCTAACCTTGGTTGCTAGACTACCCACAACTACCTCAACCCATGAAGATTCCAGCCTTCAATCCTTGAAGAGTAAGCTCCCGAATCTGATCCCGCACCACAGATCTGAGCTGCAGAGAGTTAGATTATTGCCAAAGATAGTAAGAGAACACCTTGACGTTGGATGAGATCCAACCCCTAGGTCATCCTCTCAGCTTTTTACCTTAAGAAGAAGGAATGAGCTGCGCAGAAAAAAGGCTTAGGTCTGAAAAGAAAAACTTTTCTTTTTATATCACAGAAGAGGGGTAAAAAGGTCACTTAGGTTTAGTTAAAAAATTTCTGCGCGACAATCAGGGGAAGCTCTTGGGCAAGAGCTTCCCTACTCATGCTTAAGAACCTGCTTTCACAGAAAAATAGAGAACAGAACCTAAGGCTTGATCACTGTAACAACCTCCTCTTTAACAAACAATCTCCCAACCAGATTCCAATATTCACAAACTTTCTTTGGCTTATGTTTGTGAACAAATTCACCAACAATGTGACATTTTAGGAAACAAAATACTATCAAAGTGTTTACTCGAGAATTGCCAATCAAAAACCCATACAGACACTAACAAACATAATTTTTAATTTATTGACAATTCACAAGCTATCAGATCATGCAATTACCACCGAGAAACTTATAATCATAATTTTGTCTAACTAATTTTAGAATTACTAAGCAAAATTGGATTGATTTTTCAGAAAACAAGCTTGATTTATAGTATTCAATTAATATACATGACATCAAGAATCAAAAAGTTATATACAGATGAATGCAGTAAGCCCAATCGGTGTATATGTTTTTTAACTATTTTATATACATAACATATGAAATCTCTTATCTATGTGTTACTGGGAAGCTTGTATGAAAATCAATCTTTCAAACATTAGGAAGAGATAGAAAGAAAATGAAAGCTCAATTTACCTTAATTAGGTACATACAAGGGCATGCCTCCAGGTATTCCCATTATTACTTTTTTTTTTTTTTTTGAAAATACACAAAAAGTTAATTTTTATTTTTTTCATTAAACATATTTGTCCTTTATAATTTGAGAGAACTAAAAAAAAAAAGTAAGAGATTAATTTTGATTATTTTATAAAAAGTTAAAAAACTAACTAAAACTAAAGATTGTGAAATGAAACCTAAACAAGCTACATCGATTGATTTCATTTATTTTTGTTTACATGCTTTTGTCATTCAAATTTTTATCATAAACCTCAAGTTATTTAGTAGAAGTTTACATGAAACTAAAAAAAAAAAAAAAAAAAGAAACTACAAAAATAAGTAAATAAATATATTAGAAGTATTAATTTTCAAGTAAAAAAAAAAGATTTATCATACAAATCATGAGTATCATAATTCTGGAAACTTAAAATTTGATTTTTTTTTATAATAGAAAATAGTTTGAAAAAATTAAAATTAAAAATTTTTATCATAATAAAGTTATTCACATATCATAAGTGAATTTTTAAAAAAAAATTAAAGTGACAATTGCTCGCTTATCAAAGAACTTAGAAAGATACAATTATTTTTGTTAAGTTAATTTTTGTTAAGTTATCTTTTAAATATTTTGTTCTTAAAAATATTTTTAATATAAAATAAAAATATTTATAATATTACAATTATACCTTTAACTGAATTTTTTAATAAAGTATTACATTATAAAGCATATGATAAAAATAAAGAAGGATAATTATATAATTTTAACTAATAAAAAAATAAATTAAAAGATATGAGGGAATTAATAGAGTCCAAATAGACTCATCCATTCATTTATTAACATAATTTTCCATTACAAATCTAACCTTAATTTTGCATTCAGTTTTAACTTTTTGCGAATGCTTGTGATCTGGTAGGTTGGGGATTTGGAGCCACATGGCTGCCAAGTTAAAATTTCCAAACATACGAATTTATTAGGTTTCCATTAAACAGAAGAAGAAAATTAAGGCGATGCTTGGATAGCTAAAATAAAATAAAAATTAGTGCAAAAGTGTTATTTACCGAAATTTGATTAAAAAAATTAAAAATTAATAAAAATTAAAATTTTGTCAGTACTTTTTAGCAAACAAAACATTACTTAAGTCCACAATCACCATTAATTAAAAATATATATATATATACTGTTATTTTGTAAGTTAGTCATTTTAAAATAAATAATTTATTAAAATAATATTTTACATTAAAAATTCAATTAAGTTGAATAGGTTGAATAGGCACCATCTATATTAAGACTTTTAAATTTGTAACATACATATTATATTCTCCATAATTTTTATTTTAAAATTTGAATTTATTTTCTAATTAATGCATATATAATATTTTTAGTTTTATATGGTGACAGAAGCACACTTTGACAATAGGGGGCCACGACCCTTACTTTTGATAAAAACCTATATATATATATATATTATATATCCCATATATATAAACACATGAAATATGATATGTGGCTCCCTCTGAAATCTTTTTTCCTAGGAATCCCGCATATTCTTCTTTTAATTTTTTGATTGTGTGGTCACAATTTACTCATCGAGTATAAGTATTGTATAACTCTGACTACATGTTGTCCTCATCTTTATTTATTTTGTTCTATGCACTACTCCACACCCAATAATTCTATTATTTGTTCAAATAAAATCTCAAAGTAAAATCAAAATTGTATCCAATTCTTTGTTACCATCCAAAGCCAAAGGAAATAAGTTACAAGTTGAAGACGTGAGAGAGAGAGAGAGAAAGAGGGAGAGAGAAATTGTGGCCAAAAGCCAAACCCAATTTGAAATCCTTTTGATCGCTAGCTACTACTGCATCATTTGTGAAATATTGTTCATTTGTGAATGATAATGATAGAAAAAAAATCTTATTATTTGATTTTAAGTTATATAATAAATTGTTAATGGGATAAAAAAAATCTTTCAATTTGATTTGTAGATTATATGTAGCAAATGGGGAAGCCATCTATAATAGATATAATTTAAAAAAAAAGTATAAATTGTTCAGAAGCCAATGTTGGTGATGCACCATTGCCAGCCTCTGACATTAAAATTCTAATCTTTGAGAATCCACATACAAAATCTCAAAGAATTGAAATCAATGAAAATGAAAATAGTTCATTGGAGCGTGATCCTAGATTGCGTCCATAGATAGGAGATTATTACATCAATCAACATGATGAAATTTGACAAGCTTATATTAAGGTTGGTCCATGCCAACCTATACTTTCAAAGTATCCAAAATTTGGACTAGCAACTCATCCTTGTAACTTTCAACCTTCATGGTTCAAGCTATTTCCTTCATGGCTGGAATATTTACGTGAGAAAGATGCATCTTTTTGTTTGCCATGCCTTTTGTTTAATAAGCCATATGGCTCTAGATATCCTAGGCAAAATACATCTATTATTGATGGATTTAAGAGTTGGAAGAAAGTTAGAAATGGAAAAAATTGTGTTTTTATAAATCATATGGGAAAAGATCCCAATTGTCTTCATAAAGTTGCTAAACAGTCATGTGAAGACCTAATGAATCAACTTCAGCATATACAAAAGGTGATTGATAATTTTAATTCTGAATAAACTATAAACAATCGACTCCGATTAAAGGTCTCAATTGATGCAGTCCGATGGCTTGCTTTTCAACGTTGTGATTTTAAAGGTCGCGATGAAAGTTCTAGTTCAATCAATCGTAGAAATTTTCTTAAAATGTTGGAGTTGTTGAGTTCATGCAATGAAAAGATCTCTGAAGTATTTGAAAAAGCTCCTAAAAATGCTTCATACATATCACCAAAGATCCAGAAAGAAATTTTGCATGTTTTTTTCAGAAAAGGTGTAGAAGGCAACTCTCGAAAAAGCTTGGGGATGCAAAATTTTGTCTAATTATTGATGAAACTCATGATAAGTCAAAGAAAGAGCAAATGACTATAGTTTTGAGGGTTGTTGATAAATTTATACATACTTTTCCAATTCGTAAGACAACCAAAATCACATAGTTTATCATGTAATAATAAACCAAATAATCATAAAAATTCACAAAATTAAACCACCAATAATAAATTTAAGTTTTGTTGACTCCACCCTTACTTCAAATTAAATCTGGATCTGTTGCAAAAAGAAACCCAAAAAAAAAGCTTACTGTCTTCATTATGCTTTGCCAGCGCTGCTTTTTTTTTTGCTTTGCTGTTGAATATATATACACACACACAAAAATACCAAAGGCTAACTATCAAGTGATAGAAACCTATTAGGATTTGGATTCTACTGTGAACATGCACGCTGACCCACCTTTAAGTTATATATTATTACTATTATGTCTTATTTATTATTTAATAAATACTTAGTATCCTACCTACATATATATACACATATATATTAGCATAGTGCAAATAATATTTTATTTAGTTAAAGTTAAACCACATTTTATAATACAAAAAAAATTTTAAATACTTAAAAAAATTCTCATACCAACTGTGCATTCACAATAAAATAAATATTTAATTAATGTCTCAACAAAATTTAAATTGAATAAATTTCTTATTACGGAATTAAATATTAATTAAAAAATAATAATTAAAGTAAGAATTAAAATCTGGGTTATCACATCTTATCCTTATAAAAAAATTTTTGTCCTCAAAATTAAAAAATACCTGAATCATTGAATAATTTTGGATATTTATTCTTTATCTCTAACTCTCATTCCCAAGTCGACTCTTCAATACCATGATGCTTCTACAACGCTTTAACTAAGGGAATGGTCTTCCCTCTTATAACTTGTTCTTGTGAATCTAAAATCTTCACTAGTTTCATTTCGTATGTCACGTCCGAGTCAATCTCGAACTCGATCCAATTAAGAGCATGTGATGGATCAGTATTATACTTCCTTAACATAGTTACATGAAAAACATCATGTACACCCAACAATTGTGGTGGTAAGGCAAGATGGTATGCCACATCTCTAACTCTAATCAAAATCTCAAATGGTCCAATGAATTTAGGTGAAAGCTTCCCTCTATGACCAAAATAAAACACCTCCTTTTGTGGTGAGACCTTCAAGAACGTATGATCTTCCACCTCAAACTCTAATGGTCTCCATCTCCTGTCAACATAGCTCTTCTGGTGACTTCATGTTGTCTCAAGTCTTTGGAGAATAACCTTCACTTTCTTAGTGGTTTATGTAACGAGCTCTGGCCCAATAATTGTAGCTTTTTTAATTTCAATCCAACAAACTGGCGATCTACACGGCCTACTATATAACACCTTGAAAGGTGCCATCCCAATACTTAACCAGTAACTATTATTATCGGTGAATTCTACTAATGGTAAGTAATTCTCTCAATTACTTTGAAAATTAAGTACACAAGCTCTGAGCATAACTTTTAGAATTTGAATAGTCCTTTATGATTGCCCATCAGTCTGTTGGTGGAAAGTGTTACTAAATGACAATTAAGTCCCCACTGCTACTTGAAGACCTTGCCAAAATTGAGAGATGAAACAATAATCCTTATTTAAGACAATAAAAATAGGAGCTCCTTGAAGTCTCACAATTTCTTTGATATAAAGTTGAGCAAGAGTATCTATAGAATCAGTTAAACGACTAGGTAAGAAATAAGCTGACTTTGTCAATCTATCCACCACTTCCCAAAATTGTGCCATAACTCTTCCATGATCTAGGTAACCCAAAAACAAAATCTATTGTCACATTCTCCCATTTTCACATTGATACTAGTAAAGGCTGCAACATACCTACTAGTCTCTGATGTTTAATCTTCACTTGTTGACAAGTTAGGCACTTCTAACAAATTTCGCCACCATATTTTTCATTCTTACCCAAAAAAATTGTTGGCACAAGTCATGATACATTCTACGTATCTCCTGGATGCACTGTAAGTTTGGAGTGATGAAACTCTCTTAAGTCCTCATCTCGAATAAATGCTAGCACAAATAATCTACCTTGATATCTTAAACCACTGTCTGTATCAAAGGTCTAGCCTGGTAATCTTTCTGCACTCAACACATTTACCCGATTCACACTGGACTCAAAATCTAATCTTCGAGCCTCTATTGCATGAGTTACCAATGTCAGTTGTGCCACTATAGAAAAAAGAGTGGCTTGTCCTTTTTTTCTGTCAGGTGAAGATCAAACTCCCCAATTTTTCTAATCATATCCCATTCCCTCATTGCAAGATTGGCCAAAACAATACGATTCTTCTAATTAAGAGCATCTGCAACCACATTTTCTTTCCGTTGATGATACTGCAATTCCAATTTATAATCTTTCATGTATTCTATCCATTTTCTTTGTCTTAAACAAAAATCCTTCTGGATAACGATATACTTTAAACTCTTGTAATATGAGAATATCTCTATATAAGTAGTGTCTCCAACTCTTTAAAGCATAAAATACTGCTGCTAACTCTAAATCATGTACTCGATAATTTTGCTCATGAATCTTTAGCTTTCTTGACCTTTAGGCCACGATCCTATCTCCTTGTATAAGCACACACCCTACTCCTTCCTTAGATGCATCACAATATACTGTATAATCCAATTCTCTTTCTGGAATCACTAACATTGGTGCAGAAGTTAATCTCATTTTTAACTCTTGAAATGACTTTTCACAAGCATCATCTCACACAAATGTCACCTTTTGTCAAATCAACCTAGACATTGGTGCGGCTAACCTCGAAAAATCTTGAACAAACCTTCAATAATATCTAGCTAATCCCCAGAAACTTTGAATCTTAAATACTATCTTTTGATGCAACCAATCCATAAATGCTTCTATTTTAGATGGGTTTACTAATATACCTTCACCAGACGTAACATACCCGAGAAACTTTACTTCTTCAAGCCAAAACTCACACTTACTTAACTTAGCATAAAGCTTATGCTCCCTTAGATTTTGAAGTACTAACCTTAAATGCTCCTCATGTTCTTCTTTGCATCGAGAATACATCAACACTTCATCAATGAATATTACCACAAATTTATCACAGTATAAACACTGAATATCTTGTTCATCAAATCCATAAAGGTTGCGAGGGTATTTGTCAACCCGAAAGGCATCACTATAAATTCACAATGCTCGTATCGAGTCCTAAAAGCCATCGTTGGTACGTCTTTCTTTTTCACTCGCAATTGATGGTACCCTGATCTCAAATCAATTTTTGAAAAGTATTGTGAACCCTTAAGTTGGTCAAATAAATCATCGATCTTCGATGGTGGGTATTTATTCTTTATTGTCACCCTATTTAGCTTCTTATAGTGGACCGCAATGAACCATTTTTCTTTGCTATGAATGAAATCTTTAGCAATCAAGTCCTTAAGCTAAGCATTTAGCTCAACTAGTTCTGTTAAAGCAAGTCTATAAGGCGCCATGGATATCGGTTTCGAACCTGGAACCAAATCAAAACTGAATTCCACTGCCGTTCTAGAGGCAACTCTATTAAGTCTTTTGAGAATACATCTAGAAACTCACACACAACTGGTGGCAACTCTGTTTCATTACTCATTTCTTTCTCCTCCAAATCTAAGTTAGCGAATAAGCTACACAACTTAACCATTTTCTGCCCATCTAGAAAAGGTGTGGCTAAAGAATCTCTATGGTCACCCCATGATTCGTATTTGATCATCCTCAGGTGTAAGTAAGGTTACTCTTCCTTTGATATAATCTATTATTGCTTGGTAAACATATAGCCAATCTATACTAAGAATAATATCAAAGTTGCTCATCTCGAGCACAATCAAATCGAATAGCAAACGATGATCGAATACAGAGATCTTATTAATTATGGTGATCTCACACCTTCTACAAATTTAAGTCAAAATAGTATGACCCCCAATTGGTGTCCTGACACACACAGGTAGGACCAATTGTTCCACAACTAATTTCAATGCAGATGCAAAACGTGTAGAAATGAACGAATGCGATGCTCCAGTTTCTATAAGTACTGTGGCTTTAGAAGTAAAAACAGGAAAAGTACTTCTATTCACAATCGGTTCAGTAGGCCCATCATCTCATATAAATGTAAAAATTCTTCCTATGTCTGCATAGCTGGTGGCTTGCCACCTCTCTGGCCTTGATAAGATCCACCTGTTTTGCTCTCGAAATTATGGTTGCACGGGGTGTGACCCTGATGGTCTACAACTCTACTGATAAGAAATTGATTGAGTGAGTTGCTGCTGTTGAACAACACTTGAAATCCCCTACTGTTGCGGATAATCTTTTTAAATATGGCCTTGCTAGCTACATTGGTAATGTGACCTCGAATCAATCTTCTACTCAACTCTACGTGATCCACCCCTTTAAGGGCATTTTGACTTTTGATGTCTCAGTTATTTACACTGGATGTAAATAATTGAACTTTGTGAAACCATCCCTATTGTAGAATGAGTAGAGGTGCACTGTTCTGCTGATACTGTGAATCTTTTCTTTATCTCTTTTTTATTTTTCTTGTTTGGTGGAGGCGTTGAATTCTTACCTTGCCTATTATCTATTTGCTGCCTCATGTTATTTAGGTCTCTCTCTACTATCATAGTTTGGAATGTCAACATTTTGTAGTCCTCCAAATGTAGAAGTACTGCCCTACCTTGATGGCTAGTCTCAAACCCCTCTCAAAACTTTGACATTTGTTATACTCCGTCAAAACCATCTCTGGTGCATACTTAGAAAAAGTAAAGAACTTATGCTCATACTCTAAGACTATCATCGTACCTTGAATTAAATTCATGAACTCATCATTTTTTACATCTCTCACTAATAGTGGAAAGAACTGTTCCCTAAACATTCCTTGAATTTCTCCTAAGTTATTTTACTCACATCCTGATAATGTTATATAGATGTCCACCAATCACCTGCTTTTTTAGTTAATTGAAATGCTGTCTAAGACATCTTCAGCTCATCTTAAATAATCCCCATTGTATTAAATATCCTCTCACAATGTGATAGGAAAATCTTAACTATATCTGGATTTGTCTCTCCATCAAAAGTTGGTGGATTAATCCTTTTATACGTGGTCAACACTGTAATGGATTCGTCTTTTTGTACTCCTCTGACCATCTTCATCATAGCTGTGGCCATATTTTGCATGAATTCTTCGAGGTTAACTGAACCTCCTTGAGAAATATTGGCCATTCCAGCTTGACATGCCTTAGGCCTTTTGCCTAGGGCACGTCGTCTATTTCTGGTAGAACTTCAGCACCAAGTGGGACCTCTACTCCCTACAGTGCATCGACCACTCGTGGTGGTACCTCTACTCCAATTCCTACATGTGATTGCTGATCATGAGCCACGTCAAGTTGTATATGTACATCCTCAATTGCCGGGATTTCTCGTCCTTGACCTTGACCTCGACCGCGACCATGAACACGACCTTGGCCATGGCCTCAACCACGACGCCTACTGCTAATATTAGCAACACGTAGAGGTATCCTCTAAAAACGAAAACCAAAAAGAGAATAAGAAACTGATCATTATTAATCCACAATTCTAAGTACCAATAACTCTTTTGAAATCATATACAATAGGTAAGCATGCTATCACATAGAAACCTTACTCCCTATTGTCTCTAGGTATTCTAACATAGGCTCTGATACCAATCTGTCATGCCCCGAATTTTTCACAAACTCAATAGCGTGAACAAACGACCATAAATAACCAAAATCATTAAATCTGAAGTAATCAAAGGCAAATATATTTAATAATAATGAACTAATAATCTCCAAACTTAGATAAAAAATAAATCCATCTTTAGTCTCCTAAACTGACACATATACAATAATCAAAATCCAATTAAAAGAAAAAAATAAACTAAAAAATTGTGCAATTCTCCACTTAAAAATAAAATTAATGAGCCACTTGAACTATCTACTCTGCCTAGGCGGTCCCATCATGACCATCATCTGGCACAACACTCACACCTGCATCTGGAGTTGTAGGGGCATGAGCACAACATACTAATGTATATTAAAATAATTAAATGATGCTCAGAGGAAAATAAAAATTAAATAAATCAAGTACGGGTGTCATAGTATGAATCTCTAACATGTCATGTAAACATACATCGCATAACAAAAATATTTAAATTTAAATTTAAATATTTTGAACACGAAATAAAAATAAAATAAGTTATTTTAACAAAATCATATTATTAATTATTGGGTTAGGTACCGTTACTTGGTCAACTTATGCCTTAGCAATAGGATACTAAAAATATCAACTCACTAATGCTTCGTAGATTACTAGTCTACTGGATACGATAACCCAACCCTGCACGTTCCTGGTCTTTCACCAGCAACTTTCAGCGCCAATTACTTATCTTGGTGCCTCTCTCAACCCAAAATCAAAATCATAAAATCAATGAATAAATAATTATTTATTTATTCAAATTCAAAACATACTTTAAAAATATTTCGTTTTCTTATTCAAGGTTCCATAATATAACACAAATTTTAAAATTTAAAATTTTTGTATGAACTAAATTTTAATTCCTCAAAATCAAAATAAATTTGTATATACTTTTCTAATCTACAAGACAACCAGAATCACATAGTTTATCATGTAACAATAAACCAAATAATCACAAAAATTCACAAAATTAAACCACACATAATAAATTTAATTTTTATTAACTCCACCCCTACCTCAAATTAAATATGGATTTGCTGCAAAAAGAAACCTTAAAAAAAGCCTGTTGTTTTCGCTATGCTCTTTTGCCATTATTTCTTTCTTTCTTTCCTTTTTTTTTTTTTTTAACTTTGCTGCCAAAGTACTTATAATATATATATATATAGACACACACAAATCCCTGAGGATAGCTATCAAATGATAAAAACCTACTAGGATTTGGATTCTAATATGAACATGCACGCTGACCCACCTTTAAGTTATATATTATTACCATTATATCTTCTTCATTATTTAATAAATACTTAGTATCCTACCCGCACATATATACATATATATATTCGCATAGTGCACGGTTCTCGTTAGCTAAAAAAATAATAATTTATTTGGTTAAAGTTAAACCGTATTTTATAATACAGAAAAAAAAATTTAAATACTAAGAAAATTCTCTTACCAATCGTGCGTCCACAATAAAATAAATATTTAATTAATGTCTTAAAAAAATTTAAATAAATTAAATTTCTTACGGAATTAAATATTAATTAAAAATAATAATCAAAGTAAGAATTAAAACTTTAGGTTATCATAAGTCAAAACTATAATATAAATTTTTTTAGTAAAAAATTTACATATATAAATGACATTTTCCAATAGCCCCCTGCCTCCGTTCTTGGAACAAGGTATATAATTTAGGATAAATGACATTTATTTTCACTTAATCTTTGGTTAATTATATTTTTAATATTAAAAATTTACCTTCACATTTTTTTTTATTTTGAAATATCTATCTCAACTTAATTATTCTATCATTCTGGCCACTTAATATTAAATATAAAGTAATGTGGTCACAGGGAAAAACCATAATAGAGGTTCTTTTATATGCTTTGAGTTTTGCTACCCCTATTGTTTTGTTTATTTAAGATCCACACAAAAAATCCCAGAAAAATTTTTATACGACTGAGTCAGGCTCTGATACTATCTGTAACGACTCACGACTCACGTAATATAATGTTGTTCGCTCTATATTCTACAAGTCTCACAATTTTGTTTATCTGAGCCTTACGAAAGCATTTTAGAAAAGGTCTTGTATGAGGTAAATATTGAGTTCTCATATTTTTATTTTGCACCTAGGTGTAGGAGTGTGCATAATTTGGTTAAAATTTAATTTTCAAACCGTACTGACCAAATTAAAGAAGTTTGATTCAGTTATTTATTTAGCAACAATCAATTTAGTTATTTTTTGTTAAAAAAATGGTTATCAGTTTTGGATATGATTTTAAAATTTTAAAACAAAATAAATCGAATCAACCGAATTAAATTTACTTAATATTTAATATGTATACATGTAATAGTTAATCTAAATATCCACTCCTATCAATAGTTTTATCTTTTGAAATTTCAAAGGTTTTAGGAAATTAACAAATTATTATATTATTAAGGGTAAATTACATCTAGATCTCCTGAACATTTATGAAATTACACATGGATCCCCTCAACATTTAAAAATTATATTAACCTTCCTTATTTTAAAATGTTTGTAATCCAAACCCCCTTCCGTTAGTGTGTCGTCAGGATTTCTGTTTAAATGATGACGTCAGCAAATTTTTTTTTCAATATACCAAATTTATCCTTCATATATGTAAATGGACTAAAATAACCTTTCTATTTTTCTCCCTCTTACTTCTTCTTTCCCACCCCTCTTTCTCTCTCTTTGATTCCATAGATTTATCTTAAAAATCTACAACTAACCACATCTAAAATCTAGATCCAAATTCCTACCCCTCTTTCTATTTTTCTCTCTTTTTGATTCCATAAATTCATTTTAAAAAATCTGTAACTAACCACATCCAAATTTCAGATCCACAGTGTAGAAATTGCTATTTTATTTACATAATTAAGTTATAAAAAAAATTAAACTTATAAGTGTATATAACTGAACTGACCATAATTGAACAAATATAATTCAGTTCGATTAATATTTAGTTAGCGTGTATTATTTCGTCAGTTTTAGTTATCATATTTTATTTTCAAAAATAATCGATTCGTACCTAGACATGTAAGATTGAAGAGATTTTTCTCCATTTCGCTTCTGCTTCTATCTTTAGGAAAGGCCTTTAATAACGAGTATTACTATATATAGCTTAATTTCTTATCCTGAATTTACACAGAATTTAACTTAAATTGAGATGCTTTAGCTCTAACTTTATTCCAGGTTTGCTGAGGGAGCGACTTTAAATTTGCGAAGAGGTGGAATAATTAACCAAATCATTTATTTCTTTCATTTTTGGCCTTTGATATCCAATTTGGTGGACAAAGAGTATAAATATACTTACATACATATATATGTACAAAAGCCTGGTAAAAGAATCACCAATGAAGTCAATATGTAACAAATTCATTAAAAATGATTAAAAAAAAAATCTTACTATTTTTGTTTTACCCTATAATTAGTTACTGAATGCTGTTAATTTCAGATTGGGTGCAATGTTCAAATTAATGGCCATCCATATGAAAGCTTTAGCTTACTTGAGGGGCCTATAATAAAGAGGCCGAATAATTAACCAATCATTTATTTCTTTATTTTTGGCCTTTGACCTCCAATTTGGTGGACAAAGGGTGTATACATACATAAATATATATAAGTATATATACGTATAAAAGCTTGGTGTTCATTCACCAATGAAGTCAACGTAACAAATTAACTTTGACTGGTTTGCAGCATAACTATATATATATATATATAGCAAAGGTAACTAGGAAATGTTAGTCTTTAATGAGGAAATCGACATCGGATTGAATGGCCTGAAAAAGGAGCTTGTATGTCTTCTCAGTTGGGTGTATTGAGTCCCAAAATATATACTTTGATGCATCAGAGCAAACATACGACTTTGGGTTGCATAAGAATGTTACTTCCAATAAGCCAGTCCCACAACAGCCGGTGCTCACCTCCTCAAAATCTACAAAGAATGAAAAGCTAGCTATAGTTGGTTTGAAATTTTTATGAGGAACAAAAAGTGCTAATAATATAGTTAATTTGAAATTTCACAAGGATCGAGTAGCGCCAAGCTATTAGAATAACTTAGAGGGTGTTTGGAAGTTAAAAAAAAAACTCAATTTTTGAGGTTGATGTGATGTAAAAATGATAAGTAATAAATTTTGATTGGAGGGATTTAAAAACTTTTGACATCTGGGTCCGTTTGAGTTAGAAATTCGGAGTAGGAAAATGAAAGAGTAGAAAAAATGATGAAAAGAAAGTGAAAAGAAATGTAAAATATCAAATGCATGATTTTATACTTGAATAGATTAAATTATAAAAAAATAAAAAGTATTTATGAATCTATTAATTTTTTAATTTAATTATTTTTAATTTTTCAAATCCATTGCATTTTCCTTTCTAAACCTACCATGAGGACTGAATTTGAATTAATATCCCTTTTTTCTTTTGATAAACTTGATCCAAATAAAATTTTAATGATTAATCACAGCAGAAAACATTATCTCAGAAGATATTTTTAATTAATGATGCAATATTTCCTTCCATGCTAAAAATATTATGTGAAAAAATAATCATTTTATTTCATACTAAATGGTAGTTGTAGTTATAACGTCATTTTATTACCAATTTTAATAACTTGTAAATAATAAATTAGTGTGTTATTAAACACATAAGAATTTATAACAAACAATAATTATTTCACTTTACTTTTTTAGCGTGACACCTATTATCACAATTTTGTGACAAAAACATATGACGCTAAAGATCACAATTTCTTTAATTTTTTTTTTATTATAAGGGTGTTTGGTTTGTCAAATTTCACTAAAAGTTACAAAAAATTTAACAGTTTCTTCCAATCAAATTTCGTCATATATCACTTTTACATTAATTTTTTATATTTTTTCTTTTACTTTTTATGCCATCCAAACATTCCATATAATATTATTTTGATACCAAACTATGTAAGGAATTTTAGATAGACTATTTGGCGGAGGCATGAAATTATGTGTCGCTAGACACTAATTATAAGACATATAAATATTTGCTGAAGTTTTATGATAATAATAAATAAAAGACTTGACTTTTGTTAGAAAAAGAATGCAATAGAGAAAATTAAGGATTAAACTAAGATTAGATTTTTTTTTTAATTGTATTGGATAAATTGTCTACATTTGCATTAGTGTGTTTTAACACAATTGCTATTAGACTAACTTTTTTTTTTTTTTTCTTTTAGTACAATTGGTGTTATATATATATATATATATATTTTTAAAGGTGGACACAACTAAGCACATAATATTAACAGAAATAAAATAGTATAATGCTAGATCCGCACTTGGGTGGAATATATATATATATGTTTCCTTTTTTGGCACAAGTCAAGTGAATCTACAGCAGGAGGAGGATCTACTCACTGAACTGGCGGCTTTGGTTGATCATATCAGACAGAGGTCCATACAAGTCCATGTCAATAATCTTAACACCAGAAGGTGATAAACCGCTATGCTGCTGCTGCATGGAATTCAGCTGCATTTGAAGCTTTGAATTGTATTGCCTAGCAACCGAGGAGAAAAACTCGACACAACCGCGTTGTAGAATTGCATTATCCGAATTAACGGTGATAATTGCGGGCAAGCATCCCATCGGGGGCAATCCAACAATTCCAATTCTTCGTGCTCCTTGGTCCAACAAACCCTGAAACAGCGAAAACCCAATACAAGGCAATTTCAGCTAGGAATTGTTTATTTATTTTTTTTTAACATTATAAAAGTAATTAAGATGGTTGGGAGGTTGAATTATTCGAGTCAACTTTCAACCATTTCATGATTATAATCAAACTTTTTTTCTTATCCATCCATCATTAGCGTAAGCTAGTTGTTGCTAATCTGCTGTATTCCTGCGCAATTTATGCCTGTGATTGTGCTTCCAGTGCGTGAATGAGTCATGAATCCAACACTTGGTTATATTTTACTTCTAGGCAATCATTTCAGGGCCCCCGTGTGTGAGAGAGGAAAAAAAAAAAAAAACAAACAGTAATGGAACCTGTGAGTGCTTTTAGGATTAACAGCACTTAGACTAGATTGATTGAACACCCCACCACTTCTTCGACTTTAATCCAAACATCAATGGAGCAGATCAATATAAGCTCTGTCGGAGCTCTACAACGCTTTATAAATCTCCATAAACTTTCATTTGTTGTAAAATAATTCCTTTTTTTTTTGGTTAAAATTATGTTTTTTTCCTCACTTTTTTTTATCAAAATTTATTTAGGAGTTTAATATTTCAATTGTTATAAGGTGCGTTTGGAGTGATAAAAAGTAAGATAAAATGAGATAAAGTAAGATAAGTTATGGGTTCGTAATTCGTGCAGTAAGATAAAAAGTAAATAATTTTTAAAAATTTTTAATAATTTTCACCGTTTTTTAAAGTTTTCTGTAATGCCAAACGGAGTAAAAATTTGACAATTCAATTTATTATAATATGAGATCTTTGTTATTTTGTTCTAAAATTTCATTCATTATATATTTACTATTTTACCCCTTAATTGATTGTTTTATATATGAGTATTTATAATGAAATTATAAACGAAAGGTGACAAATGCCTCACAATGTTACAAGTTGAATTGTCAAGTTCTTAAGTCTTATAATTAAAATATTAGCTTTTGAAGTAAGAAATGTTAAAAAATTCAAAACCACAAAATGAAATTTATTCTATTTAGTTTAATAATCATTGAACAGATAAACAAATAACAATTATTTTAGATTGTTGTTTGGAGAATCGAACCTGTAGGAACTGCTGCACATGCTGCAACAAAAACTCCATGTAACTTGGGAGGCTGTAGCTCTTTTTTCGAATTTGTAGAACAAAATAGTTGGCAATAAAGTCATTGGTGCCAGCACTAACTAAGTACAGTGCATCTTTTATCAACTTTTTAGTTCTCTCCTTTCCTATCACGAGCTCTACCCTCTTTCGATATTCTTCGAAGTATTCCAATTGCTTCGACATTGAGAGGACATTCTGAAACAAAACAAATTAACCCCACAAGTTCCAATCCAAATCAGAATATACAGATAATTCATGAAGCCAATTAAATGTATATTTTTACGCAATGCCATTGATATAGCTATATACATATGTGGAGCTGTTTCGTAACTCAGATTTTTTTTCCCTTAGAATAAATAAATTGGTTGGCTAAGTTATATGAAATGCTTAAAAATTATAACCAACACAATAGATCATTGTGAGAGAGAGAGAGAGAGAGAGAGAGAGAGAGGGAGGAACAGTTATTCGTGGGGTCAATGGATCAAATCCGGATCCTCCAGCGGCAAAACTGACACCGGTCACTAGCTCCTCCATTCCGAGTGTTGGGTCCAAATATGGAAGCACAAACTCTTTTATACCCAAGTACCTAGCTGCATATATTTAAAACATGATACCACCTTCATGAATCACTTCGTAGAACGAATTTAAAAGAAAAAAAAAAAAAAGGAAAAATTACAAGTGTTGATCATTCTTGTTATGTTTCGTAGATTGAGCTGTATTACTCACCAATGAAGTCAGTAGAGAGCAGCCCATTACTAAACCTTCCGGTAGGAACCTGGTTTGGAAAATCTCTCCCATAAGGCCGAAAATTGCTCCTGAATATAGTCCCTATGTAATTATTGTTCCCGGGGTCGACGGTTGAGTCTCCAAACACAAAAATAGCAGGAACTGATGAATTGCTCAAACCCTTTTCCCTATCTAGAGCTTGAGCTTGAGCTTTGGAGATGACGATCAACACAGAGAGAAACAGTGAAATAAAAGTGTAGTCATGATGAAGAATACTTGACGAGTGCTTGTGAGAGGAGCACATATTGTTAAGGGTGAATAGAAAACGAGGAGAAATTTTCTTAATTGAATTCCAATCTTATGCTCTCTTATTTAGTGTTTTGGTCTTCTTATTTTATGAACCAGTTGGTGCAAACGTCAAATCTACCCTTGGATTGCGATTGCCATTTACTATTGTTTTGCCACTGCTTTTTAATTACTTTGGGTTTATATGTTTGGAAAACCAAACTCTTTATTGACTTTTCTGAAGTTATCAACCAACGCTCAAATTAAAATTCTTTCCTAGTATTTATAAGAAAAAGTATTGTGTCATGAAATGAAATCATGTGTTGAAGCACACAAACGATCCTTGCAAATAAGTCTGTCAATGGAGTAAGTCTAAATCAAATTTATAGATTCAAACCTGATCCACATTTAATAATAATAGATTTAATACAGATTAAAAAATAGTTAGAGACGATCATGCAAAATTCAAAACTAATCTGTTTATTGGGATCCGATCCATTTTAAATAATAGTTTTTTTACCATCATTTTATAAAAATAAAATATATATTTTAATATAAGTTATATTTATTTCTAGAATATTTGATTTTTTAAAATATTCCTTGCATATTTATATGTAAGATTTGTTATGCTATTTAACCTAACAATTTGGCTATAAGATAGATTTTATTTTTCAAGTCAATGACATTAATTAGCATATGTTATCTTAATTAACACACGTTCTATCAATGTGATGCTATTAATGTATATATTTTTAAATTGATTAATCAATGATATAGCACATTCTATGAATATAATGGTATTAAGTAACTTTTTTTTAAATAAATTAAGTGAGTCAATGGGCCTCTTGCTCACGTTCTAGCTACACCACAAGAATATATATATATATATATATATATTTAAATTTAAAAAAACTAATATTTATATATTTACTTTAGTCTAATATTTGCTTATTACTCTATTCTATTTAATTATTTTTAACTTAAAATTAAAATTGTCTCTCAATGCAAAACATGGAAGCTCTTTACTGCTAAGAACAAAAAATACATACATACATACATATATATATGTATGTATGTATGTATGTATGTATGTAATCGGTCCAGAAAATCGATCCGGATCCAAACCTGTTGATCATTGAATTCAATGGATTTACATTTTTGGATTGGATGTATCGAATTTGATCTAATATTATTAGATCTGAATCTGAGCCAAATCTAACCGATTGATAGGCCTACTTGCATGGGACAGAGACCCTACACTTCAACTAAAACTGTACTATAAGAAAAATGCTATTTGAAAAAAAAAATACTAGAAAATTGAATCAAAATGAATATGATAGTTATAAAGTTAAATTAAAATAAACTTTCCTGACCTTTTTGTTTTTAAAGTGATTGACCAATTCACAAAAGTGCAATTAAATAAATCCCCAATTATAAAAGTGTGTAGTGTAATTTTAACTGGTGAGTCCAGAATTATATTCACAAAGAACTTTGTAATTGAACACTATATTTTCTAAGTTCTTTTACCTATTGGTTTCATTTTAAAAATAAAAAAAGAAAATTGATTTTAAGTTTTGAAAGTATTCATTGACTAACTAATAACCAAATAAAATAAATTGTAAAACTTAAGCTAAATTAAAATTCAAGAAGTTAAATTACTTCTATTCTAATTAATAAAAAAGTAAGATTCAAAATTAAATTAAACTAAAATAATAAAGGCAATAAAATTATACATTCAAGATTATTAAGGATCTTAATCCAACTTACAAATTCAGGTGGATTTTTTGTTCAATAATCAAATACATTTTCTTATCTTAGTTTATAACTCACATATAGAAAAAGTAAACCAAAAGATGTTATCATTAAAATAATTATTCCAAAACATAGTTTAAAATCACGTTTAGGATAAGAAAACTGGAAAGATATTTGATAAGCTCGTCTTTGATCCAAATTTATTTTCGTTTATTTTAAAATATAAAGAAAGTTTTAATCAAGTAACATCATTAGGCATTTCAACGAAATATGATCAAAATTACAAGTTTTCGAAAGTTTTTGAAAAGAAAAAAGGAAAAGATTCAGAAAAAGGAATTCTAACATACAAGTTTTACGTTATATACGAGCACATTCAATTATTAAATAAGGATTCAGTCATCATTGATGGGTTAAATAAAAAATAAAAATTTATTCTAGCATGGATAGAATAATAAAATAATAAATAAAAAGAGAAAGCGAAAATAAAACAAATTCATATTAATGAAATGCGGAACGAACTTGCAATTTGCTAAAGTATTAACAAACTTGAATTCATAACACGAAGTATAAAAACTCTTTAAACTAATCTATTTAATAAAAACTAAATCTAAAAACAATACAGAGAAAAGTGTCCTCATTATGGCTAAAAATAATGTATTTATAGAAAAAAACTCAAAGCCCTATGCCCAAAAATTTTCGTGCAAAATAGTAATCGGTGTCCGGACCGCTCAACTGCGGTGTCCAAACAGCAGAGAGGGTCAAGCCCAATTTTTAGTCTTTATCGTTGTTTGCCCTCTATCTCTTTACTGCTATTCGGACTAAACATCAAAATGTCTGGATAATAAGGGTTTCTTCATCAGCTTCACCGTCACTAATTTTGATGATTTCCGTCTTTTCTCTGTATTTTGAAAACAAAACATAGTAAACAGTAAAAATAACTAAAATTTTATAATTATTTAAACAAATACATGAATTATTATTTAATTTGAGGTTTGTAATTACATTTTTCAAATGTAATAAGTGATAAATATATTCACAAGATTTATGTTACTATTACTTCTTCTGACATATATTTTTTTTTTTTTTTGTTTTGCGTGGCATTACTGGCACTATGAAATGAAATGATCAGTTGTAATTTTGTTCCTGTTGAAACAGTACACTGGGATGGATGATTTATCACAAACTATAAAGTGTGGCTATTCTGAAATTGGTGTCGAATATACGTCGACATATATTATATATATATATTCTTCAGACACATTAAAAAAACTCGTTAGATAGGTCATGAGAGGTATTTAATTATTTAATTATTTTTTATTTAAATATAAAATTAACATATATAAGTGTAGTTTTAAATATTCAAAAATTTTCAAATCATAAAATTATTTATTCCACATTTTGTTATATTTTATATCTTCGATCTTGTAAGTTGACTTAGTTTTCTCGTTGAGTATTATATTCATAAGTCAGCATCTTTATTTTTCAAAACTATTATAATCGTCTCCGTACTTATATAAGTGATTCTTTGATTGCAAATAACAGATAGAGAACCTACGCTAACTGAAATGCATTGTAATGGCAAAGGCAGAATGAGTCCATGGCATAAATAGTACCCAACAACTGGGATTCAGTATAAAAATTAATTGTCATCTGCCCTCTTACTCCTACCCGTATTATTGGCTATTGGGCTTTTCTTAATATTAACGTTATAGACCGATATATTCAGATCTTATCTTAAAGTTTATGATATAAGCTGATTTTTCTTACGCTGAGATTGAGAAGAAAAAATAATAATGTTTTTGTTTTTAGATATTAGTTAAATATTAAAAAATTAGATTTTTTATTATTTGAAAAGAAAAAAATTTAATTTTCTAATAACTAATTTCTTAACTTTTTGTTAATTTGACATTTTATCATTTATAGTTTAAAAAAATTTTAAAATGTGAAGAAATAAATTTGATAATTTCATAAAAAAAAAAAAAAAATTGAATAGCAAGTTAAAAACTGACAAGCTGCCAAACCTTCCAAACGTAACCTAAGTCAAAGCATTGGTTGCAAAGCTCAAGATTCGTTGAGAAATTGAATATTAAACCACACGAAAATTGGTTGCAAAGCTCAAGATTCACTGAGAAATTGAATAATAAAGCACTCGAAAATTATGTAGCTACCATATTGTACTTAAGATTTGTAGTTAGGTCACCTCCAAACATGGGCGGAACGAAATTGGTTTGGGGTGGCGGTGGGGGTAGGGTTTGCCTCCTTCATTTTGGATTTGAAATTACTGAAACACCTTTAATATTTTTGTTTTATTAAAAACTAAATTAATTTAAAATTTTGGTATTTTGGCCTTAAAAAAGATTAATGTTAACCCCAAATATTTTAACATAAAAGGGGCTTACAAAAATTGAATAAATTAAAGAGCATTCTCCTACTATATTATTGACACATTTATGCATAGTATTAATAAAATAATATATAACAAAATAAATTCTATAAATAATAAAATTTAATAATAATTATATATATTTTTTATAACAAGGGACATCCTCAGTATATCTTGGATGTTGTTAAAAGATTCAGTTAAATTATTAAATTACAAAAAATATGTTCACCGATTTTTGTTACGTTTGAACCATGGATTTATGGAAGGAAAAGAAAAACGAAGGGAAAATAAAATTTGTAATTTGTGGAATTTTTATATAATTAACCAAATAAAAGTTAAAATATTTTGATAAATATCTATTCATTTTTAGTCTTATTTTTCTAATTCAAATAAACAAATAACATAAATTTAATTTTTTCTCTTCATTTTGCAACTCTACCATTTTCCTTCACTTTTTTTTTCCTTTACAAATTCATGTTTCAAACATAACCTTAATCTACATGGACAATTTTCTCTCTGCCTAATAGTAATATTGCTTCTCTCCCACTCTTTAACTCTGACACAACTTGTTGTGTTATTCTTAGGTGTTTAGTGCTCTGAATAAAAATTCAGTATTCGCCCCTGCCTCCAAACCGAAGATCATAATTAATTGGTTATTTTAAGATTTTCACCATTTTGATCAAATTTATATATATGTTTGATACGGAGAACTAGTCACAATATATATATAATATATATATACAGGTACATTTAAAAAACTTTTTTAGCATTTAATTAGCTTGGTTCGACTTAGTTCGGTTGTATACTCCCAACTTGTACATGTGTTTTATTATTATTGTTATTGTTATTATTATTATTATAGCTAGTCCGGATGTGTTACGTCCTTAAGTCCACTTGTGCGGTGGATAAATTATAAATCTTACTATTTTGTATATATTATAAATCTTACTATTTAACAATTGCCTGTACAGATATAATTTCATCGTCACGAAAGGGGAATATTTTGTATCAGATAAGCTTTATATATATATATATATATATATAACCCTATCAAACTAAATTTCGTGATTTCCATCGTTTATTGGTAGATGCATTACACTCATTTTTTTAACAGTCAACAGCCCCCCCCCCAACCAGAAAAAAAAAAAACCTTTTTTTGGTTTTTTGTTTTTTATCATTTTCCAACACGAACCTGAGCTGATAAATCTAAAAATCAGTCCAGTGCGATGACTGAGCTTGACTTAATTTAGCATTGATTCCATGATTGAAAATTACTATATACATAAATATATATATGCACGACTCCCATGCATTATGAATTAAAGTAGCCAACAAATTCATTAAAATGATTAAAAAAAAAATCTTACTATTTTTGTTTTACCCTATAATTAGTTACTGAAAGCTGTTAATTTCAGATTGGGCGCAATGTTCAAATTAATGGCCATCCATATGAAAGCTTTAGCTTACTTGAGGGGCCTGTAATAAAGAGGCGGAATAATTAACCAATCATTTATTTCTTTATTTTTGGCCTTTGATCGAGCTCCAATTTGGTGGACAAAGGGTGTATACATACATAAATATTTATAAGTATATATACGTATAAAAGCTTGGTGTTCATTCACCAATGAAGTCAACGTAACAAATTAACTTTGACTGGTTTGCAGCATAACTATATATATACATAGCAAAGGTAACTAGGATATGTTAGTCTTTAATGAGGAAATCGACATCGGATTGAATGGCCTGAAAAAGGAGCTTGTATGTCTTCTCAGTTGGGTGTATTGAGTCCCAAAATATATACTTTGATGCAGCAGAGCAAACATACGACGTTGGGTTGCACAAGAATGTTACTTCCAATAAGCCAGTCCCACAACATCCGGTGCTCACCTCCTCAAAATCTACAGAGAATGAAAAGTTATAGTTGGTTTGAAATTTCAGAAGCGAAAGTGCCATACTAAATTTTAAATTTCACAAGGGTCGAGTAGAACCATGCTATTAGAATAAGTTAACAAAAAAATGATGGGCATGAATGTGACATTTTTAGCAATCATATAAAAAAAAATTTAGTTAACTTAATCAAATAAGAAAATAATTTATTTTTTTTCAATTTATTTACAAACATTTTTCATTTTCTTTATCATCTTGATATTTATTTATTTATTTTTACAAAATTTTCATAAGTTATTTATTTTAAGATTTGTCACATTAACATTTTCTTTTATGATATTATTTTTAAAATATATTACTAAATTATGAAAATTAAAAACATCTTATATAATTTTACTAAGACTCAAGTACGATGACAAGAGTAAGAATGATAAAACTTTGTAGACAAAAAGAATAAAAACAATTAATTTTTTATTTGATTAAATTATGAAATAAAATAAAATAAAATTTATTTTTATATGATTGTTAAAAAGATAAACATAAATAAAAATTATTTTAGTATTTAAAAATAACTGTTTTATTCTTTTTTAGGCTTAAGTGTATTTGTTTAAATTTTTAAATATTTTCTTTATAAATAACGATTATATTATTTTAAATTAGATATAAGATTAGTTAGTTAAAAAATTGATAATTTTATAATTTTATTTAATAAAAAAATAAAATATACTGCAAGAGATTATTATGAAATGTATACAAGTTTTTGTTTTGAATGATAAAGTACTCAAAAGGTCAAGTGAATCCAATAGGAGGAGGATCTACTCACCGAACTTTCGGCTTTGGATGATTATGTCCGACACAGGTCCATATACGTCCATGTAAGAAATCTTAACACCAGAAGCTGACAGGCTGCTATGCTGCTGCTGCAAGGAATTCAGCTTTATCTGAAGCATCGAATTGTATTGCCTAGCAACTGAGGAGAAAAACTCGACACAACCACGTTGCAGAATTGCATTATCCGAATTAACGGTGATAACTATAGGCAAGCATCCCATCGGGGCCAATCCAACAATTCCAATTCTTCGAGCTCCTTGGTCCAACAGACCCTGAAACCCCAATACAAGGCAAATTCAGTGAGGAATCGTTGTTGTTTTTTTTTTTTTTTTTTTTGTTCAAGATATATTTTCGCTCAGAAATTTAATGCAGCTTTATGCTATTATTGTAGAGACATAAAATAGCTTGTCACGTATTCCACAATTATAAATTATACTCTAGTTAAATTGAGATCGTATAATTTGCTAATTATTAGATCTAGTTACTTGGTGCAGTATACTTGAATGAATTAGGAAAATAATACCAAAAGGATATGTCACAAAAAAAGATTACTTTTTCACTAGCTAATCTAGTGATTACATCATCACTAACATCTAATATTCTACCTGTTACCACTATAATCAAACCAAGATAGTACTTATCAGGCTTTTTACATCTACTATTACTATATGCATATGTATAATAGGGGCTCCCCCTCTCTCTTTCTATATATATATATATATATATAAGTGTTTTTAAATGCTCTTAATTTGAACGTTCCAAATGTCTGGTAAAAAACCCCCTCTGCCCACTTTCTCTTAAACATTTTTTTTTCTACATGCAAGTTTGCATCGGGAGAAGAGACACGTCGGGTGGATTTGTCTCCCAACAATTACTAGTGTATTTACTGTGCGTTTGAAGTTTTAGGCTAATTGATACCTGAGTTCTCTAATTTGATGATGCTTGTAGCTTTTAAAATTTGACCACACATAAGAAGCATGCACATAGAAATTGAAAATAGGTACTGATCAAAGTTTCGTAGGAGAATTTGAGACATATAAAGTGGTTTTTATGGGTTGGTTTGTGCTAATAGAGGAATGGTTTGCTTGTGGGGGTTTGCGGTTGTTCCCACAAATAAAGATGGTAGAAAGGTTGGAGTTAGTTTCAACTGTTTCATAATTATAATCAAATTTATTCTCTCATCCAACGTTAGGCTGTCGCTCCTTTGGCAAATGAGGCAGTCACTTAGGTTTCACAAAAAAGATTAGGCCCTACATATTTAAAAATTTTATTAATAATATAAATATTAAATAACATTTTAAATCAATTAAAATTAATAAATGTATAAAACATCTTATTTTTTTTTCTAATTCTCACGTGTTTTAATTTTTTAATATAACTTTATCTATATATATTATAATTGTCTTAGTGATTATTATTTTTTAATTTTATTTAACCAATAAAAGATTTATGAGCTTTTTATTTTAACTCTATGTGTCATAATTATCTCATACTAATATACACCAAGAAAAAGAAAAGATTTTTCAACTTCCTACTTTAATTCTATCTATATATGTCATAATTATCTTTAATACATTAATTATTTTTTAATTTTATTTAAGTTTTAGACACCAATTTTTGAATTTAACTTTATCTATACATGTCAAAATTATATAATATTTAATGCATTAATTATTTTTTTTAGTTTTATTTAAAATCTTATCTGACAAATAGTAAAAAAAAAAAATTTTAACATTTTACTTGTCATAATAATTATCTCATATTTAATGTATTAATTATTATTTTTAATTTATTTAAAATTCTATAACATCAAATAGATTAAATATCCCTAAAAATTTTGTTTAAATAGATTAGACCTCCTAACAAATGTTGTCTAAAACACCCAAATTTCTAGACACATTAATGCAAGCAAGTTGATGCTAATCTGCTGTAATTCGGTGCAATTTATGCGCATGATTGTTCTTCCTTTGCGTGAATGGGTCATGAGTCCAAAACTCAGTTATATTTAATTCTAGGCAACCAATTGAAGGCAATCGTGTGTGAGTAAAAATAAAATAACAATTAAACTTGTGAGTGCTTTTAGGTTTGACCACGCTTAGGCTAGATTGATTGAACATCCAACCACTCTTGCGACTGTAATGCAAACATCAATTGAGCTGATCAATATAAGCTCCGTGGTGTACTGAAAAATATTAAAAATTATTTATTTATTTTTTATTATACGAATTATTAACTCAAAATTATTATCAAATTTTATCACTTTTTATTATTCTAAACATCCCGTAATATAATAGTGGTCAAGTGTATGGATCGAGAAAACGTGAATTTACTGTAGAATATATTTTTTTGATTAAATTATTTTTATGTCAGTCACCTTTTTATTAAATTTTATTTAACAGTTTGATATTTTAATTGCGATAAATAAAAATTTTGAGTATTCAATTTATTATAATGTGAGGTTTTTTTGTTATGTTTTACTAAAATTTCAGTCATTATGTATTCACTATTTTTATACCTTGATTGATGGTTACATGAGTATTTAGTGCTTGTTTGGAGTCTCAAATTTTAGTTTAAAAAAAAAAAAAGCAAATTTTGTATTAATTAGTGTTTGTGTGTTACTCAAAAAATATGAAAAAGGTCGGAGAAAGTTTAAGATTTAAGTGTGAAGAAAGCAAAAGAAAATTGAAAAAAATTAAAAAAAATTGGAGATTTTTGCCAAAAATTTGTGAGTCCAAATGCACACTTAATAATGGAATTATAAATGAAGGATGACAAAGGTATCACATTGTTACAAATTGAGTTATCAAAATTTTTCAATTGTTATAATTAAAATATCATACTCTAAAGTTAGAATTGTTGAAAAATTCAGAAGTAGGAAATGCTATTTTTACCCTATTTTTTTTTTCAACCTAATTTACCAATCATTGAAGAAGATCAAATAACAATTTTTTTTTTTTAGATAGTTGTTTGGAAAATCAAACCTGTAGGAACTGCTGCACTTGCTGCAACAAAAACTCCATATAACTTGGGAGACTATAGCTCTTTCTCCGAACTGGTAGAGAAAAATAGTTGACAACAAAGTCATTCGTACCAGCACTAACAATGTACAGTGAATTTTCTATCAACTTTTTGGTTCTTTCCTTCCCAATCACGAGCTCTACTCTCTTCTGATATTCTTTGAAGTATTCCAATTGCTTTGACATTGAGATGACACTCTGAAACAAAGCAAATTAACCCCAGACGATCCAATCCAAATCAGAATACACAGAGAATTCAAGAAGCCCATGAAATGTATATTTATACGCAGTACCATTGATATAGCTATATATATATATAGAGGTGTTTGGTAACTCATTTTTTTCCTTAGAAGAAATAAATTGCTTGGCTACTTTTTTTTTGTTTTTACATGACTTTATTTTACTAACAAAATATGATTTTTTTTTTTCTTTTCATGATTTTTATGTAATATTCACATGTGTTTTAAAAAGTTATATGAAAAGCTTAAAAATTATATCAAACACAATAGATCGTTGAGAGAGAGAGGGAGGGAGAGAAGGGGAGAGAAAGAGAGAGAGAGAGACAGTTATTCGTGGCGTAATTGGATCAAATCCGGATCCAGCCGAGGCAAAACTAACACCGGTCATTAGCTCCTCCATTCCAAGTGTTGAGTCCAAATAGGGAGGCACATACTCTTTGATACCCACGTACCTAGCTGCATTTATTTAAAACATGATACCACCTTCATGATCACTTGGTAAAAAAAGAAAAAAAAAAAAGGAGAGAGAGAGAGAGAGAGAGAGAGAGAGAGAGAGAGAGAGAGAGAGAGAGAGAGAGAGAGAGTTACAAGGTTGGTAATGTTGTGCAATCATAAGATTTTTTTTTTTTGGAATAATTAAAGTAATCTGGTATAAATAAAAATATATAAATAAACGTACAGAAAAAAAAAAAGTTTTTAAAATAACAATGTAACAATGAAATTTTTTGAATGAGTGTTTTCGTCTTACGTCACTACAATAAAATAGTGAATTTCTAACGATTAGAACTGTAAAAAATGAAAAAAAAAAATGAAAAAATCACTGAAAAGGGTATTTTTCACAGTTAGCCGTCATTAGGTATTAAAATTCAACCCGCATTGAAATCGAACCCGTAAAATGGATCAGAGTCACCCTTTCTTGTTATGCTTCATAGATTGCGTTATATTACTCACCAATGAAGTCAGTGGAGAGCCGGCCATTGGTAAACCTTCCGGTTGGAACCTGGTTTGGAAAATCTCTCCCATAAGGCCGAAAATTGCCTCTGAATATAGTCCCTATGTAATTATTGTTCCCAGGGTCAACGGTTGAGTCTCCGAACACAAAAATAGCAGGAACTGATGAATTGTTCAAACCCTTTTCCCCGTTTAGACCTTGAGCTTGACCTATGGCGATGGCGATCAACACAGAGAGAAACAATGAAATGAAAGAGTAGTCATGATGAAGAATACTTGACGGGTGCTTGTGAGAGGAGCACATATTGTTGAGGGTGAGTGGAAAAAACATAGAGAAGAAATTGTCTTAGTTGAATTCCAAACTTATGTTCTCTTATATAGTGTTGTGGTCCTCTTATTTTATGAACCAGTTGGAGCAGACACCTACTTAATTTCCTGTCAAAACTACCCTTGATTGCGATTGTTATTTACATTTGTTCTGCCACTGCTTTCTGCCTTTTACTTTGGGTTGATATGGTTGGGGAAAACCAAACTCTTTTTGATTTTTCTGAAGTTCTCAACCACCCGTTCAATTTAAAATTCTTAATTTGGTAGTGTAGATAAGAAATATTTTGTCATGAAATGAAATCATCAGTTGTTTGTACCCTGGCCTGTTGAAGCACACTCGGATGGATGATCCATTGCAAGCAAGGGACAGCGATGAGGGACCCCAAACTTCAACTGAAAATATACTATAGGAAAAATGCTATTGGACAAAAAAAAAAAAAAAATTAAAAATTAAAAATTAAGAAAATAATTAAAATAAATTTCATGAATTTATTGTTTTTAAAATAATAAATATACTCACAAGTTCTCCACATTGCTATTACTTCTTCCGACGTATTCTTCTGTCTATGTAGCATTACTCGTACTACGAAATGAATTGATCAATTATTAATTTATACTAGTTGAAGCATGTTGGGATGGATGATGATTTATTATAAGTTATAAAGTATGAATATGTATCATTTCTGTATGCGTCGATACGTATCAGACACATATTATTCGGACACATTAAAAAACTTGTTTGGTAAGTTATGTGAAGTGTTTAATTATTTTATTATTTTTTATTCAAATATGAGATTAACATGAGGGTATTTTTGAGTATTCAAAAATTTTAAAATCATAAAATTGTCTATTTCATATTTTGTTATGTTTGCTCTATCATGTCCCAAATTTTTCCATAAATCCAAAAGCGTGTACAAACAATCATAAATCACCAAAATCATTAATCCAAAGTAATTAGAGACAATTATATTTAATAATAATGAACTAATAATCTCCAAACTGAGATAAAATAAATAAATTCATCTCTAGTCTCCCAAACTAAGACATATACGATAATCAAAATCCAATCAAAAGAGAAAAAATAATAAATTGAAAAACAAATTGTGCAGTTCTGTCCTTAAAATAAAATTAATGAGCTACTCGAAATATCTATTTTGCCTAAGCGGTCCCCTCACGACCATTGTCTGGTGCAACACTCACACCTGCATCTAAATTGCAGGGGCATGAGTACAATATACTAATGTATATTAAAATAATTAACTAGTACTTAGAGAAAATAAAAATTAAATAAATCATACACGGGTGTCTAAGCATAAATTTCTAACATGTCATGTCAACAAACATCACACATCAAAAATATTTAAATTTAAATTTAAATATTTTGAACACAACATAAAATAAAATAAGTTATTTTAACAAACTATATTATTAATTATTGGATTAGGTACTGCTATTCGGTCAATTTATGCCTCAACCATAGAATACCAAAAATATCAACTCATCAATATTTTATAGGTTACTAGCCTACTAGACACGATAACCTAACCCCGCATGGGTTCCTGGTTTTCCACCAGCGGAATTTTCAGCACTAACTACTTATCTCGGTACCCTTCACAACCCAAAACCAAAATCATTAAATTAAATGAATAAATATTTTTTTATTTATTCAATTCCAAAACGTACTTTGGAAATATTTCCTTTTCTTATACAAGGTTCCATAATAAAATATAAATTTTAAAATTTAAAATTTTTACATCAACTAAGTTTTAATTCCTCAAAATCAAAATCAATTTATACATATTTTTTCAACCTACAAGACAGCTATAATTACATAATTTATCATGTAACAATAAACTAAATAATCACAAAAATTCATAAAATTAAACTACACATAATAAATTTAATTTTATTTAACTCCATCTCTATCTCAAAATAATTCTAAATTTGTTGCGAAAAGAACATCCAAAACTCGCTGCTAGTCGCGACCACAAAACAAAGAAAAACTGAATCTATTGCTCCTCGGTTAAATCTGTCGTGACGCTACCTTTTTTTTTTTTAATTTTATGCTTGCCCATTACAGCGTGCAACTATGAAAAAATATATATATATATATATATATATCTCTGCATGAGTGCTTATGAGAATCCAAATTGAATTTGAATTCCTTTTTTTTTTTAACCGCCTTGCCAAAGAGCCCCTTTTGTATATATATATATACACACACGCATACCTATATATAGAATCCTAACCGAAACATATTAGAATCTTATTAGATTAACTGTGTGTGGGAATCCTATTAGATTAGTAAAACCTTCACACCAAATTTCACACGTTTGGAAATTTAAGGGTATTTTTTAAAGTGTAAACTATTTTCACAATTAATAATTTTTTTAAAAAATATTTAAATAGTCAAATAAAATTTTTGTACCCATCGTGCATCTATAATAAAATAAATATTTAATTAATGTCTCAACAAGATTTAAATTGACTAAATTCAAAAATAAAAATATTCAAACCAAGGTTTAAAATTCTTGGGTAATTACATGTTCGGTCATATATTATTGGCTTTATTTTTTTTAATTTTTTAAATATATATATATATATATAAGTAATAATATATTAAAGCTAATAATATTTGCACTCGTCTCGATTAATTTCTCCCACTCCACGATACTCTTTTTTTATTTGGTAATATTAAATATTTTTAAAGGAGTGTAAATATTCTTAGACTATATTAAAGCTCACTTTTATTTATGTTATACACTCCTTATGTATCTCTATCTTTATTTTTCAAATTAAATTATTATATTAGTTTTTTTACTCGCTATATCTATGATTCATTGGTTGCAAGGGAAAGAGACCGAACGCTAACTGAAATTAATGCATTATAAGAGGAAAAGGCAGTATGACATAAATACCCAACAACTGGGATTCAGTATAAAAATTTAATTGTCATCATGTGCTCCCAGTCGTACACACATGTTGGCTATTGGGATTTCCTTAATATCGACGTTATAGACCCATCTAAGTCATCTAAGTCAAAGCATTTGTTGCAAAGCTCAAGATTCACCGAGAAATTGAATGATAATTAAAGTTCAGGAAAATTATCTAGCATATAGAAATTAAGATTTGTAGTTAGGTCAAACCAAAGACCTTAATTAATTGATTATTTTAAGATTTTCATCGTTTTGATCAAATTTGAATAAAGCCACGAATTTATTAAAATATATATTTATATATATATATATATATATATCATAAAGAGAACTAAAAATAAATAACTAAAAATATAAGTTACAATATGAAATAGGTATATGCCTCAAAGGAGTTTATATTTCATTTGTCTATTTATTTTTTGGTTGGCAAAGTGTTAGAGGGAGCATTAATTTAATGGAGTAACTATTTATATATTACAGGTACATTTGATAAAAAAAAATGGAAGAGACTATAAAAGCTTAATTACAATTATGAAATGGCTATATATATACAGGTACATTTGAAAAAAATTTTAGGCATTTAATTAGTTTTATTGATTCTGTTTCAATTACTATTAATTTTCAATATAAACTTTTAATTTGGGTTTTTATTTTTATTTTTTTCTTAACAAATTACAAAATAATTAACGTTCATAGTTGTTGGATCCTCAGCTAAAAAGCCAATTGATGGACAGCCCCACACCCTTCTGATTTTCTTTTATAGCTGTTGTCTTTAATTTCTTCTTAGTTGAACATCAATCTCCTTTTATTCTGTTATTTAGTATCTAACACGTTATATACTTCCATTGTGCAATATAAATTATTATTTCCGGTTTATCTCAGGGTGCATATAGTTTAGTTTAATTTAGTGTGATAATATAAGATATATATATTTTATATAATAAAACATAATTCATTGATACGACGGTTGTGTAGGTGGCAGTAAAAAGAGAGGAGTGCTGAGAGAGAGGCGGGCGATTGTGTTTGAAATTCAAATTTGGACTCACGGAAACCGTGCTTTGCATGAGTGTGAAGCTAGTATATATAAATACTTCATCATTAAGTTTAAAAAGTTCCCAAAAGAAATACATACATACACATATAAATACAACTATAACATATTTCTAACTACTGTAATATTTTATGTTTAAGTCTTTTAAAATTTATATACTTAATATTTTTAATATATATTAATTATACGAATAGTGTTTGTTAAATGAAATCATAAATCGCAAGTCCAATTGAATCATTCGATTTGTATACCCCAATTTGTATGTGTTTGAATTATTATTATTATTATTAGCTTGGTTTGGGAACAAATTTAGTTAACTTTTTCTATCTAGCTACTAGTTAATTAAAAAAAAGCTAACTAAATTTGTGTTTAGGAAAGAAAAAAAAAAGTGACTTTTTTTTAGGTGCTAACTTATTTTTGTTAATTTGACATTTTTATCATTGAAAGTTTAAAAGAAGGTTAAAATGTAAAAGGATAAATTTGATCAAATACTGTTGAAGTAGCCATTAGCTTGACTAATGGCTTCTGATGCCAAACGGAGCCTTATTATTATTATTATTATTATTATTATTATTATGTGTTTTATTATATATCTATATATATATATATATATAACCGTATCTAACTAAATTTGGTGATTTTCATCAACATGTCTATTGGTAGATGCATTACACTCCTTTTTAAACAACCCCACCCCCCCCCTTTTGTTTTTTCATTAACCCCACCCCCCCCCTTTTGTTTTTTCATTTTTATCCTTTTCCAACACGAAGCTGATAGATCTAAATCAGTCCATTGCCATGACTGAACTTGACTTAATTTAGCATCCATCTCATGATTGAACAAACGTGAACTCTATGGTACCTTAGTACTATATACATATATATATATGTACATATGTATGCACGTACCCCATGCATTCATGAATTAAAATAGCCAACAAATTCTTTAAAAATGATTAAAAAAAAATCTCTTACTATTTTTGTTTCCATTACGAAGGTAATGAACTCAACAACCGTTAACTCCCTATGCAATTTCAACCGGCATGAAGGGGATAAATGAGAAAATCTATCAAATTCTTATAAGCTAAGTTGACTGGCACCTTCATTCTTGAAATATATGGCCACCCTGAAAATATCGAAAGCTAAGAAAGGTCTTTCCTCTCTATATTGAAATTATTAGTGATAACGGGTGATGAACAACCCATGTAGCTACCTAATCCAGTCTAGCATCTTTTATGAACATTTATACAATAAAAAAAAAAAAAATTAGTCATTGTTATGTTATTATACTCTATAGGCAAAACAATTACGTTATGTTAACTGTAATTTTTAAAATTTAATTCGTCCTCGAAATTAATTAAGACATAAGTTATATGAGTCGATGAAGGATGAAAATTAATAAAATCTTGAATGTTAAAAATCATTGGATGAACTACATCTTCTTATGTTTCCTAATTCCAACAAAATCAATTAATCTTAGGCATGGTTTGGGAACCCATGCTAAAAACATGTTTTTTTTTAGTTTACTGTAGCATGTGCTAATGACTAAATTTAAAATTATGAAATTACTTTTTTATTGAGTATTTGTGTCTTCAAGGTAATTTTAGAAAATAATATAAAGCAACGAGGACAAAAGATGTCCATATATAAAAAAGCATGCTTTTAGCATACTTTCCAAATGTAAAAAAAATAAGTGCTAATGATTCCCAAACTATACCTTAATTTACTTGAACATTCATTCTCCATGCATCTTTTGAAAATTGATAATTTCATATACTTATTCAGTAAAAAGTGAATATCTTAAATTCCAACCTTGTGAAATATATATGGATCAAATATTGGTTCTACTTTTCCCATGCACTTGTCTCTTATCTTACAATAAGTGACATCCCATGTAAGAAGCACGAAAGCCAACAAGGACAGTATTATAATATTAAAGTAGTTAATGCTTAACGTGGGAGTAGAAGAGGCAAGAACATATATATATATATATGCATGCATATGTGTCATATAAATAATTAGACTATTCATTATTCATTAATTGGCTTTTCAGTTAGTAAAATTTTTTTCATTTTCATTGATTAAGTATTTAACAAGTTGTATCATAACCTATTTAAACATATCCATTAAATAGATATTATCTTATTTATCTAATTACGTTAATTAATGATTTTAATTAAGTTTAAATTTACTTAATTTTAATTTCATTAAATCAGTTCTCGGATTATAATTGCCACCTCTAATTATATTTCACTCATTCCATTGACGTGCTCCGTACGTTAATTGGTTTAACAACCATCTACGTTATGAAAATAAAAGGATATTTATATTAGCCCATGACAAAGCTTGGATAATATTACTTGCGTACGGAAAGTACAAACGCAGCTAGCTGCAGCTGAGCATAAACACCAACACTTCCACGCATGAACCTAATCTAACTTTCTCCTAACAGGCTAAGAAAAAGTGAAGGTTGGTAATTGACCAAGACGACATATATATATATATATATATATGTATATGTATTACACACACACACATATATATATATATATATGTATGTATTAACCATTGAGGAAGAAATCAATGGCGGGACGTAAGGACTGAAAGATGGCATAGTATGCCCTTTCAGTTGGGTGTATTGAATCCCAAAACACATATTTGGAGGGATTCGGGCATACTGCTGACTTGACATTGCACAAAAATGCGGCTTCCAAGAATCCTGTCCCACAGCAACCTCTGTTCACCACCTCAAAACCTGCAAAATAAATAAATTAACAAACAAACAAGAATGAAAGAAAGTTCATATATAAGTCAATCAATGGTTGTATTAATAGCTAGAAAGAATCTGAAAATAATTTAGCTGTGGAGAAATTTTCTGAAATAAAGTAGTATACTAACAATATTAGTGGAATAAGCACCCATCAAATACACAAAGGAAAAAACGTTATAGCACATGGATGTGGTTGGTGGAGGAGATACAAAATGTAGTGAATTGTGACAAATTTAAAAAACAGAAAAATACTTGAGTTAAAATTTATTTTGTTATGTATTAAAAAAAAAGTAATATTATAGACTCAAAGCCACCAAAAAGAGACAGAGATGAACAAAGGGACTTCTACCCCATACCACAAAAGGCAACAGGATAAAATATGAGAGAAGGAGAAGAGTTTTGTTAAAAAAGATTCGACTTTTAATTTACTAGACTAAACAGTGTAGTTTTTAATGTATAATTTATAGACAAGTAAGAATAAATTAGAGTAGTAGGGTTAGTATATATAAGTAATTAAAAAAATTAATTAGTTGAGAAATTTCGCGTACTCTACATGATCATCTCTGCCCCTGGGTGTGGTTAATTGATATTATATTTGCTTTTGGTGTATGTTCTTCACTTTGAGCTTAGAATTGATTAGTGATGGTTGGTAAGGACAATGTGATTGCATCCCATTCAAGAAATATATCTCACAAATATCTCACTGTATCCTTATTCATTAGAATGGGATTGAAGTATTACAAGAGCCTAAAGTGAAAAAAAATACACGGTTGATGTGTAAAAGATTAACAATCTTGATATGAATTGAAAGAATACTCGACTAATTTGTAAAAAAATTATCAGTCTTGATATAAATCATTAAATTATTTAGAGAGTAGAACCTTAAATTATTTGAACTAATAAATGATCGTTAAATCGTTTAGAAAAATCAAGTTAAATAAGGATTATTAAATTATTTAAAAAAAATTAAGATCATATCAAAATCATTAATCTTTTACCTATCATTAGTTGAAATGCCTTTTGCACTTCAGCTCCCTATAATCCGAATACTTTCAACATATCATGCAGTCTAGTTTAGGAAATTAAGATAACAGGATGAGCCACTCACCGAATTTGCGCCGTTGGATGATGTCAATCAACGGTGTGTATATGTCGCCATAAAGGACCTTGAGCCCACCGTACTGCATGGATTTCAATTTATTTTGGAGCATCTTATTGTAATCTCTTGCAATGGAGGATATTGATTCGATGCAACCCCCTCCATGAAGTAAGTTATCTGAATGAACGGTGATAACCAAAGGCAAGCAACCCATTGGAGGCAAGCCAACGACAGCGATTACTCGAGCTCCCTCCTTCCACAATTCCTATAAAAATCATAAATTTCCTTATATTCTGACTTGAACAATTAATATATAGTTTTTTACATACTTCTAAAGATATCATTTTCCAATATATTTGCAATTTAGTATTTTATTTTGAAACAATGTAACATAATTTAAAATTTATTTAAATTTAAAAAATTCAACATAAATTAATTTTTGGAATGAAAATTTTGATTTTAATAAATCCGAAGCTTGAAATTCCAAAATGTTTATTTTTATTTTATGAGATGTGGGATTCTCCTTTCTTGTTTTCTTCTTTCTGTTGAATTTCTATAGTACCGCTGGGGACTTCATAAAAAAAATGCCAATCAGATGTGAAGACCATAAGCGGAAAAAATAGTTGGTCAAGTGTTGCATGACTAGAAAGTTTCCTATCTCGACAACAAATATATTACTTCCACTAGAGGTTGTTCTAATTAGATTGGACCAAATAATGTGATAATTGCTTGATATATTTACTTAATTGATTTAGTACACTTAAGTGCATCAAATGACAAATTAAAAAGAAATATATATATACGATCACTTTCGTACTGATTCCAATACTTATATCATCACTAACATTTGATATTTTATCTACCATTACTATAGTCAATCATAACTATAAATACCATAAACATATCATAACATGGGGCTATATATATATATATATAAAAGTTTATCAGTATTCTTATACACTTTTAATTTGAGTATCAAAGTGTCTTTAATTGAAAATTCTCTCTGATGACTTTATTTTACTATTTTTTCGTGTGCAAGTTCACCTTAGGTTAGAGAGCACGAATGGTGAATTTTTTCTCTCACAATAATTTTTTATACGAAATTTTGTCTCATGCACGGCTCCATCAAGAAGTAAAATGGAAAGTCATGAATTTAAAAAGTAATAAGCTAGAACTCACACCCAATGAATTATTACATTTACAAATAAAAGAGTTCCACCCTGCTGATGTTGCTGTACTTTTTGCATTGGCAGAATTTCAAACACTACCTCTCGAGAAAAAAAAAAAAAAAAAAAACAACCACGGACTTTAACAAATTGAGTCAGCTAACTAACCTGGCAAGTTGGCTGGGGACTTTATTTCTCTTGACCAGAGTCTGTTTCTTAATTGCTATTTAATTTCTATACCAACTCGTAAAGGGCCCATCTAATAAATAATGGTACTTTTGAAATTAAAGAGGATCAAATGCACTACATATATATATATATATATATATATATATATATATACACACACCATAATACTAAAAGAATGTACTTCCTCTCTCTTCTCCTCCTTCATTCTAATTCTACGTGACATCTTTCAATACTTTCCATTCTCTAAATACTCTTTTCTCATTTATTCAGAAAAAATTAACTTTTTTTTGTCTTATATTTAAAGATGAATAGAATTTTAGTTTTTCTTTTGTGCATAAAACTACTGAAATTATGACAAATAATCTTAATTAATGTGAAAACTCATGAATTCATGAAATTGGCCTATTTGCTTATTGATTTATTATAGACTAGTTGGACCTATTTACTTATTATTTTGTTATAGTTATAAAATTTGTATCTAAATATTAATTTAGGAAAGGGATTTGAAATTATTGAATATTACTTAAATTTAAAAGTACAAAAAAATGCCTAAATGTTAATATTAATAAAAATACCTAAATATTAATAATTAGGTTTAGAAGTAATAGTTTTTATAAAAATTTAAATTTTTTGTGTTGACAATTAGGTTGAAGAATTATTTTAATAATATTTTTAAATCAAGTGAATAATTAAAAAAATGAAAATGTATATTAAAAAGTTGACAAACGTTTAAAGATAAAAAAAGATCAGCTCGATTAAGTAAGTTTGGGATTTAATATATATTCTAGAGTCATATTAGATCTTTAGAATTGAGTCTGGTTGAGATTTAATAAAATATAAATTTTTATATTTATTTAAAGACGTAATTTTAATCAACTCTATATACTTATTAAAATTGACATAAATAAAAAAATATAAATATAAAAAATGTCAATAACTATTATTTAAAATTATACAACTTTATTAAAATAATTATAATACATTTAAAAGTTTATTTTTACTAATGAAAAATTATTATATAATTCCGTGCATCACACAGGTGAACGCTGGTGTGTGTGTGTGTGTGTAACATGTATACTATCACATGTTTGATGAAGCTCCTTTTTTTGGTGGTCTTTATTTTTGGTGAATTATTTTTATTTTTATAATATCATTTAACTTCCTATAACTACCCGCACTTCAATAGAATTAAAAAATAATTTTTTATAACTTTCATATAATTAAATAATTTTACTTATTTATTTTTGTATCTTTCTTAAATATCTTTTAACTACCTACTATTTTGTAATTTTTTTATTTTCTTTAAATGCTCCTTAATTATGTGTTATTTACTTAAATAATCTTAACTACTTACTATTTCTTACTTGAATCACTTTTGTTAATTTCTTTATAATTAACAAAAAAATAATGATACGCTCATAGTTTTAAAATAAATATTTAATAAAAATTTACGTGTATCGCGTGTACACCAGCATTCAGAATATATATATAAATAAAAATTAATAGAAAAATTGAGTAAATATTCTTAATTTGTAAAATTAAAATATTTTTATTAATTATTAACATAAAAAAATTCATACGCATCATGCATGTGCATTGACATCTGGTGATATAGATATATACGCTTCATTTGGTTTGTTATAAATCTTTGAAAATTTCTTAAATCTCTAAAAAACATCTAAAATTTATTCACTTTTTATCTTACTTTACGAAATATGAATCTATAATTTTTCTCACGTTATCTCATCCTAAACACACTCCTAGCATGTGATGTGAATGGATTGATGAAGGGTAGCAGGATTGATACAAACCTGTATGAGTTGTTGGAGATTTTCAATCAAGAATTGTTGGTAGCTTGAGACACTGTAGCTTTTCCGTCGAACGGGCAGAGCAAAATAGTTGATGACAAAGTCATTCGTACCAGCACTAATGACAAAGACGGCTTTCTTTATCTGATTTTGGGTTCGTTTCCTTCCAATGGCGAGCTCAAGCTTAGCCTTGTACTCCCTGAAGTATTCCAGTTGCTTGGGTAGTGAAATTACACCCTGAGAATTGAGAAAGCCCATAAAGGTAACCAAAAATTTAATTAAAATATATATTTATTTTAGAGCAACTAAAAATTCATGATTTATCGGAGGAGGATAGTGATGGCAATGAGGCAGATAAAGTTGGGAATTCAATTCCATTATACACTAAAAGATCAGTAGGAATGTAGAAGAAAAGAAAAGAAAAAAAAAACAGATAGTGTTTGGAGCAGAGTTAGGACAAATTATTGGCCCCATTCCGATTAGGCTTAAAATTATAAAAATATTCATATTAGTATCAATTTATACATCAATATTTTTATTTATTTTATTTGTTTGTTAATAAATAACTTGTAAATATTTTTTTACTTTATTTTTAAAGTAAAATAATAATAAAGTATTATTGATTTTCCCCAAGTACCTCTTATAGAACAGAGCGGGAGCTCGAAATAATCCATACTTACAAAAAAAAGGAAAAAAAAAAAGGAAATAAAACGTGAGAAATTTCTTACAGAGCATGAACTGTATATATATATAAATATATGCACGAAAAGCATATAAAATTTTCCTCTTTTAAGGTTGCCACACGGGCAAACTACTCAATTTTTTATTAGAAAATTTGTTTTCCTCGTTTTGCTTGGGCTGAGGAAAAATTGACTAGGATTTTATGCATGCCATACTTCTAGCTAATTAAGGTTAGTTTGGGTGTAAAATCAACTTTTTGAATTTATTTTTATCTTATCTGACTTTTTTTTCATTAAAATTTAACATATTAATCGCATTTAAAAGAGTTAAGAAAATATCAAAAAATTCATTTCCACTTTAAAAAGGGATAAAAGAAAGGCTCGTGTTTTAGAAAATCAAATTTAACACACGTACCTAAAAAGAATATTACACAAAAAGAAAATTACATTTTAATAAAATAAAATATCATATAAAATAAGATAAGGATTAATTACTTTATTGGTAACTAACTATGAGAAAATGTATGTCACATAAAGAAAAACATTGGCTGATTTGTTTGGTGAGGTGGCACAAAAAAGGCGTAAACAGAAAAACAAAAGAAAAGGACGTACTCTCATATATAGGCAAACCAATTATTACTTAAGGGTAAAAACGAGTCGAGTTGAGCTGAGTTTTAACATACTCGAGCTCGGCTTGAGCTTTTTATACTGAGTTCGAGCTCGAGCTCGAGCTCGATTCAAGCTTTTATACAGACTCGAGCTCGGCTCGATAAAAAAGGATTTAGGTTCGATTAGGCTCACGAATAGTTCGATTAAACCAAAATGACGTCGTTTTGATTTAAAATATAATATATTTAAAAAATATAATAAAAATATTATTAAAAATATATATATTATTCTAACTGAGCCTGCTCGCGAGCTTTCGAGCCGAGCTTCTCTAGGCTTGAGTTTGAGCTTGAGCTCGAATCCAAAACGAGCCAAAAATCAAGTTCGGTTTGAACTCGTTTAACTCATGAATCGAGCTCGAGCCGAACTCAAATAGCTCGTGAACGGCTCGGTTCGTTTCCACCCTTATTATTACCCAAAGAAGAAGAGGCTAGCCATTTATTCCAAACTAAGTATTTATCATATGACTGGGCTCTTGTTTTTTTTTTTTTTAATCTTTCATACTTAAAAAAAATATTTATTTAAAAAAACGTAGTGCGTGAAATTAAAATTAAAGTACATTTAACCTTTGAATTTTCTTATCATATATATATAACAAGAAAAAATCATCCTGATATCACCCTCAAGTTGAAACCTTTTCACAAATTTAAATGTCTTAAAGAGAATTAAAAAAAAATGGACAAGAAAACACATGCAATTGGGTAGGCCTCCAAGAGTGTGTGCGTGTCTATGTATATATATATAGAGGGAAAGAGGGGGTAGAGAGAGAGAGAGATAGAGAGAGAGAGACGCTTATTTGGGCTGTAAGCGGATCGAATCCAGAGGCAGCAGAAGCAAAACTGACTCCGGTCATCAGCTCCTCGGTGCTGAGTGTAGAGTCCAAATATGGGGGCAGGTACTCTTTGATACCCAAATGTGAAACTGTTATAAAAACAGAGCCCAAAAGATAATTATTCATATATAAAAAAAGAAAAAAGAAAAAAGTGCTCATTTTTCATTTTTTTTTCTCCCACTGCAAAATCAATTCAAAAAGTACCAAAGTAATCAGTGACAAGCCGGCCGTTCGTAAATCTTCCGGTGGGAATGTGGTTCGGAAAGTCTCTCCCGTAAGGCGGAAAGTTGCTCTTGAAAAAAGTCCCCGTGAAGTCATTGTTTCCTGGGTCAACTGTTGAGTCTCCAAATACCAAGACGGCTGAAATGGAAAATTTTGAAGGCTTTTGTTTGGTTGCGGTTTGAGTTTCAGCTTTCGAGTACAGGAGTAGAGTCACGCACAGAATGGATAATAGTTCGAGCAGGGAATGCCTGTGTGGCCTCATATTTGATGATGAAAGCTTTCGAAACTGTCACAGAGAGAAAACACTTGTGTTGGGTGTTCAATGGCATGAGAAAATGACGACTCCCAACTCTATTGTTTTAAAGCTTTTACGACGGAAATCTGGGTTCATCGTACAGATATTTTTTGGCAACACAAATTTTTTTTCATTTTGTACAAAATTTTGAAATGTGTCATTTTAGTTCATGAGGGAGGCACATTAGCGCTCTCAAGTTGTAATTTGGGGTAGTTTAGCCAAAAAAAAAAAAAAGTCAAATAAATATATATTTTTTAAATGTAGTACACCTTAAATTTAGGGATGCCAATTAGACAGGTATACGAGAGTACGCTATCTGACTGAACCCGATAAAACCTGTTAAAAACTACCATAATGAAAGTGGGACGGGTTCAGAATTGAAATTTAAAACTCGTGTGGGTTTGGGATGGATTTGAGATTTGTCTATAGGGCACCCAATACCCGTTTATACTTATGGAGTACCTCATACTCGATACCCGTAGGATACCCGTTAAATAAAATAAAATATATATTTACAATTTTATCCCTAAAATAAAATTTTTGAAATTCTTAAGTCAAAGTCAATTGGTATCTTGCTCAAGCTGATAATTTGAATCTTTGATATTTTGTTGGTAAGTACTCTTAGTTTTGTTGAGATAATTCCTTTGAACTTATTTAATTTATAATTTGTTACGTGTTATTTTCACATGTTATATATTGTTCCATATTGGGTTTAAAAATCTTTTATAAACTGTAATTCCTATTGTATAGGTTCCAATGTATGCTCCAATTTATTTTGTATATTTATTTATACTATTTATAGTATATTTCTTTTACTTTTCAAAAAAAAATTGATATCTCTTGACCAATAAATTTGTTCAATTTAATAGTTTAACAATTTTGTCACTTACTAATTTTTCTTATTTTTTTATCTTAAATCGGGTATTTAATAGGTACTTAATCAATAATTTGATCAATTAAATATAAACGAGTTTTGTAGATTTGGGATAAGTTTTGCAAGTTTGGGACAGGACAAGTTTAGGATTTCAACTAAAAAAATAAACGAATTTGAGACAATAATGGTAAGTAAAAAATAAACGGGTTTGGTAATGGGATTGATTAATTAAGCGGATACCCTACTCATTTATATCTCCACTTAAATTTTTATAATCTAGCCCATTTTGTTTTTTAACCTTTTGTTCAGTCTAAATTTTTATAACTTAATTAATTTTATCTTTGAATTCTTTATTCAGTTTAGGCATACTTCAAATCTTGAATCTGTCCATCTTTTAGTTAAATATTGAGTGTTTGGTAAAAAATTAGAGAAAGTTGAAAGTTTTGATAAAAATTAGAAAATATTATTAAAAATTTAAAGAAAGTTGATGAAAAATATTTTTGTATTTGGTGGAGAAAATTAATTTTTTTTTTTTAAGTTGGTGAGCCAAACATGTTCATGGTGAAGTGGGTCATGAGTTTGACTGAAATCTTCTAAATTAATGACAACAGGCTTGCTTTCCAAAACGAAAAAGATAGGTTGGCTCCAGCATGTATATTTTCTTTTTATTTTAACAAATTCTATAGCAGAAGTAATGTGAGAAAGGTTATTTTTGTAATAAGAAGGTTAATTCACGTGTTTTTATTTTTTTTTAATTGAAAGTGAAAGAGACGGAGCTAGTCACATGATGATAATGCAATTCCACCAACCTCGCGAGCGGAGTAACCTCTGGGTTCAGGTTGGCTCAGTTTTAAGTATGGCTATTACAAACAATACGCTGACCGCGTCGCTGATTACCTTGCGATTGATTACCCAACTGTCGTCCCTCCTGTTGCCTTGCTGGCTTTGCAACTTTTTGCGATCCACAGCTTAATTATTTGTACGTCTTGCAGAATAGTAGAGAGCCATTAATATATGTATATACATTGAAATTCTCTTTCCTAATATATATATAAGTGTGCGTTATATAACTAATTACTCAATTTTTTAGTTTTTTTTAAAATAATTATATTTATTCTCTTATATTTTTAATTTTTTTAAATTATGAAGCACAAAAATATTAAATTAATAAAAAGTTAAAAAATTACCTATTAAAAAATTAATTTTTTTTTCTCTGCTCTTAAAACATACAAACTAAAATTAACTTTTTTTACTTTCCAAAATTAGTCTAAATGTATTGCTGGCACAGTTGAAAATGCTCATACTAAGAGGAAAAAAGAATTTAATTTAAATAACACAAGTATTAAAATTGTAGGTAATTTTTTCTTTCCAAATAATCAAACAATGTTTTCAATCCTCAAAATGTAAATTTTTTATTTATAAATTATTTCGCAAAAAGCCATCAAATAAATTGAAATTAATGGTTCAATTTTGTTTGGCTTTCTTAGTTGAATTATTTGGTTGCGATTTCAAAATCTTCCAAACTTATAACTTGCAATTCGATTTAAGTTTTGATACTAAATCAGATTGAGCCAAATCTTATACACCCTTATTTTACAAGCATTTCATATTATCAAGGTATATATATTAGCAGATGTTTAATATTTTGAATGAGTGTTAAACTGATTTTTTTTTTGTCTTGCTATTTTTTAAACATATGTTTAGGGTTTTATTTGTAACTCATATTTATAAAGGTGGTCATGAGCTGGGGTAAGAGTCTACCCCCCGGGGGAAAAGAAAAAATTGGTGAGATTTTTTTTTCTCTCTTCTTTTTCTTCTCTTTGCTTTGTAACCCAAAATTAATAGAAACAATTCATTCTTCTCATGGACATAAACGATCTTATCGAATCACATATATTTGTGTATTCTCTCTATTATTTATTTATTTATTTATTTTTATTATTATTATTATTTATTATTATTTTGTTCGTTCACTTCTATTCAACAATATATCTATGAGCAATGGACTTGAAGGTGCACTTTGGCAATACATTGTGATGTCAGAAGTACTTTCTTTGGACATGTCATAATAAACTGCGTACTCCAAAGCCCTTTCTGGAATTACAAGTAGTAGAGCAGAAGTCAATCTTTTCTTTAATTCTTAGAATGAACGCTCGCAAACTTCATCCCACACAATTTTGACCCCCTTCCGAGTCAATCTTGTCATCGGTCCAGCTAGTCGTGAAAAAATCTAACACAAACCTCCAGTAATATCCTGCCAGCCCCAGGAAGCTACGAATTTCGAACATAGTTGTTGGCCTCAGCCAATCTATAACTGCCTCAATCTTTGAAGATTCTTCTACAACACCCTCAGCAGATACCACATGTCTGAGAAATTTCATTTCACGAAGCCAGAATTTACACTTACTAAGCTTGGCATACAGCCGGTGATCCTTTAAGGTTTGAAACACAATCCGCAAATGCCTCTCATGCTCTTCCTCTGATTGTGAGTAGACTAATACGTCATTAATGAAGACAACCACAAACTGATCTAAATATTTACTAAATATCCGATTCATTAGATCCATGAATACTGCTGGTGCATTTGTCAACCCAAATGGCATAACAAGGAACTCGTAATGGCCGTATCGAGTCCTAAATGTTGGCTTGGGAACATCTTCTATTTGCACTCTTAACTGGTGATAACCCGACCTTAGATCAATCTTCGAAACCCTTTTAGCTAATCAAATAGGTCATCCATCCTTGGCAAGGGGTACCGATTCTTGATGGTGACTTTGTTCAGTCTTTTATAATCAATACACATTTTGAGTGTGCCATTTTTTTTTTTTTTTTTTGCTGCAAACAGCGCTAGTGTACCCCACAGAGATGTACTGGGTCGGATAAATCCTTTTAAGGTCAAATCCTTAATTTGAGTCTTCAACTCGGCTAGTTTTGCTGGTGCTAACCGATAAGGCGCAATAGACATTGGCTTGGTCCCTGGAACCAAATCAATTGTAAACTCCGGTTCTCTTTCTGGTGGTAACCCAAACAAATCTTCGAGGAACACCTTCGTAAATTCACTCAATCACACTTTGTTCTTTATCCTCTACAGTCATGTTGGCAAATAGGCTACAAAGTTCAACTTGTCATTGCCCGTCAATAGAAGGCAAAGTCTGAGAATTGTAGTGATCCCCCGTGAACTTGATCACATTTCCCTCAGGAGTGTGCATGGTCACGTGACCATTGGAACAATCAATAAATGCTCGGTAGGCTACCAACCAATCCATACCGAATATCACGTCAAAGCTATCCATCTTTAGTACTATGAAATCATGAGAAAACTAATAATCATCCACTGAATTAACCACTTGAATAGCCATCACACACCCCCTTACAAATCTTACCAAACTGAGAAAATCCCTCAAATCATAAAATTTCCCACTGTTCTTAGGTATTCTTAAACCTAGGCTCGATACCAAGCTGTCACGCCCCAAATTTTCACAACCCGGGGACATGAGAACTAAACCCTAAAACCATCACAAATAAACATGCATCAAATACTATCAGAGTGGAAGCGAAATAATAATGATGTGTTCACCATTAGAATACTCCAAAATGTCTAATAAGTGCCAGAAAGGGGCTACAAAACAATACACCTCAAACAGGGCCCAAAATTTAAAATCCAAAGTACACAAAACATAAATAAAATAATTCAAAATCAGCCACTCTATCTCATAAGTCCATTACGAGCATCTGCCCCTGCAAGATCAGCTGTAGGGGGATGAGCACTAAACCACGTGTGCTCAGTATAAAGCATATAAAAATAAGTTTCTTAATCATGCAAGGCAAACAACACTTAATTAACTTTAAAACTTAGTAAACTTCTCGCCAATTTCACAATACTATAACCATATCTATAATCATCATGCCATTTTAAATTAAATACAACTTAACTATGAACCCGCAGTTTCATGCTAAATAATACCCATCAACTTAATCACAACGCACATTACAATATCATACTATGGGTCAGGTACTCTACAAGGTTAGTCTGTGATTACAGAACTAAACCCAAAATAAATCCCCAAGTCTAAGTTGTAGGGTACAACTAGTTCCACAGTCCTAGATGTACTCATCAAATCCCCAAGCCTAAACCGTGGGGTACAACTGGTCCCGCAGTTCTAGATGTACTCATCAAATCCCCAGACCTCAGTTGTGGGGTACAATTGGTCCCGTAGTCCCAAATGTAATCATCAAATTCCCAGACCTCAGTCGTGGGGTACAATTGGTCTCACAGTTCCAAATGTACTCATCTTGCCTTAGTATACGCTAGTGTAATTCGTATATACACTTTGTAGGTTCTAACCTACTGGTCATGCTATACCACCCTGCACAGGTTTCGGGGTTTTCGACCCTTGAGCTCTAGAACCCACTCTTTATAGTACCCTCAACGACCCCAATATAAAAAATCAAGTCCTTTATTTAACATCACATCATATACATGTTAAACCCCTAAATTAGATTCCTTATGTTCATTCCTTTACTTTATAAGTTTTATGAAGTATAAATATATTTCGGGCCTAAGTTTCATGTTGCCCCTCTATAAATATCATTCTCATTATAACATTTATCAAATAAATCTCAAGCAACCATATTCAATATACATGCATACATCTAGCTTGGTAAATAAAATTTTATATCAAGCATGTCATGACAAAGAAGGATTTAAAATATAAATTTTGATAATTCATGAAAAATAGAAAATAAAATATTTTTAGCTAATTCAAAAGCCTTAAATGCTTAGAACTAACCACAGCTTCATAAAAATAGAATTATGAATTTATTCAATAAACTAATTAATACAGATTTTAAGTAAAACAAAATGGGGTATATCTATTTAGAACCACACAGAATAGCTCAATTTCACAATTTTTATAAAATCTATTTTCAGTCCAAAAATTATGAAAAGTTTACACAAAACTCATTTACATGTCCAATTTAACATATAAAATTTTCAAAAATTAAATCAACCTTTATTTATACTTTTCATACCAAAAAATCAGACTGTGGTCAGTGTAACAATATAAATCAAATAGTCAAATTTCAGTATTTTTATAAAATAAATTATTGGTCAAAAAATTACAAGAATTTTACTGTAGAATCTTTAACATGTCAAATTTCATATATAAAATTTTAAAAATTAATTTAATCTCTAGGTATCATTTTTATACCAAAAATAAAACTAGTGTCTGCACAGCAATTTAAAACAAACAGTCAATTTTCACAATTTTTAATAAATTCATTTTAACTCAAAAAAATATGAACTTTTTACTGGATATTATTTTGGATATGTACTCTCACATATAAAATTATCAAAAATTAGTTTGATGCCTAGGTATGAGTTTCATATAAAAATATTGTGCTGATCCTAGCATAAAGATCCCAACCATACAGTCAAGTTTAACTATTTTTAATAAATTCATTTTAATTCCAAAAATTTTGAAATTCTTACTGGACAATCCTCTATATACCTAGTTGCACAGATAAAAATATCAAGATTTAATTCAATCTCTAGTATGATTTTTATAGAAAAAAATAATGTACATGTTTTAATGTGAAGGTTCCAGAATTTCACCTAATCAAGAATCAATTCATAAAAACAAGTTTTCATCTCTTGCACATATATATAAAATCATACACAAATTTATTTTGCAAAACTTGAAAGATACCTAAATCTATATGCTAAACCCTACCTACCTTACTACACACGTAGATGATCGGTGTGTACCGCGTTACTACCAACTCAAGTTGGTCCTCTTTCTCTCTACGAAAATCTCCAGTAAGAAACTTACTCTGAACTACTCACGAATTCAACCCGAATGCACTTTGAAGGATTTCAGGAGGAACCCTTTTTTTTTCTTCTTCTTCCTTACACGATCTTGCAAGTACGGTATAACGACTCTACTCTCTTTCTTTCTTTCTCTAAATCAAGTGTTGAGGGAAAAAAATCTAGAAACTATTTGTGAAGTGTTTAAATATACAAAATGCGTATCCACACTCACCCAAATAGGTACGTGTATCACTTATAAATTTTTCATTAAAACTCACTCCCAAGCTTCCCATGGAAGCCATGCTTTGAATCCCCCTTAGCCAACCTTTAGCCTTTCCCACATTTCATTAATTCCTTGCCACCCACCTCAGCCAATGGAATTTTTCCTTCCCTCTCAACTAATGGAAACCACCTCTCTATTCCCTTGACTAATCAAAATTCACCCATCACATGTATATATAAAACTAGCATTAAATATATACATGCACGCTAGCACATTAATATAAATATAATTTAGTAGTTAAGATATACATCCCCCTAATTGCAAATTAAATATAACATAAATAAAAATAAATAAGAGCAAATAAAAATTTGGATAAATAAATAAATAATAGAATAAATACAATTTTATTTATCAAAAATTTCATATCTTTACACATAAATTCATAAAATAAACCTATTTACTTATTGATTTATTATAATTATAAAATTTGTATCTAAATAATAATATAGGAAAAGATTTAGCAATTATTGCAATAACAACTCTTAGTAAATTTTAAATTTTAACACAAAAAGAAAAATGCCTAAATATTAATATGAAGAAAAAAATATATTAATTAGACTTAGTAATAATTTTTTATAAAAATTGAAATTTAAATTGGTCACGTTGACCACTTGATCGAAAAATCATGTAATATTTAAGTTATTTTTATATATTGCAACATATGATGAAAGATTAATACTAATAATTTGATTTATTCAAATAAAAGCATATATTAAAATTGACAAATAATTTAAAATAAAAAAGAACTGCCTAGTTAACTATGTTTGAGATTTAATATATATTATGAGGTCAAGGTTAATTTTTAAGATTGAATATAACCAAGATTTGGTAAAACATAAGTTCTCAGTACTCACATAGAAATCCAATTTTGATCAACTTTATGAGCTTACTAAAACTTATACATGTCTATATCTTAAAAAAAAAAAAAAAAATGTGTTAGAATCCTTTTTTCCTCCAAATTTCAATTCCTACATGATATATTCTAATATTTTCTATTTTACTTTTCTTTTCTTTTCTTTTCTTTTCTTTTCTTTTTGCTTTTTTATAAATTGTTGAATTGAATTTTTATAAGTTGTCTAAAGCTACTAGAGTTGTGGCATAGATCCATAACTTGCCTATTAGTTCTCAAAATTGTAATAGTTACGTATTTCAAATAAATTAAATTTAAAAATACACATAAAATACCTAAATTATATTGGGCTTGGGAAATAGTTTTAAAATTACTAAAAATTAGTTAAATTTAAGAAATCTAAGTTCTCCAACTATAATAGTTCTTAGTATATTTTAAATTTAAAAAGACAAAGAAAAAATTATCTAATTGCTAATTAGGTTCATGAGTAATAACTCTTTATAGAATTTTAAATTTAAATTTAAATTAGTTATATTAACCACTCAGTTAAAAAATTTAATAATACTTTGTATTTGAGTTATTTTTATAAAGCACAACGTACAACATATGACTAATAATATTAGTATTTTTAATATTAGTTGTTTTTATAAAACTAATCAAAATTTATTTTAATATAGTTAAAATTAATAATATTTTTAACTCAAGTTAATCTTGCAAAATAAATTAATAATTAAAAAAACATATATTGAAATTGACAAACTCTTGAAATAAAAAAAAAAAAAATCTGAGCAATCAGATAGGGTTGAGATTTAATATCTATATTACAATGGAGCTCAGTCTTTTGATGCGACATGTGTATGCATGGCACTCGATGGGGGAGAGAGAGTGTGTGAGGGAGAGAGAGAGCGTGGGGGCAACAGTTGGGGGGGAATGACGAGAGAGATAAAAGAGGGTTGGGGGGCCACTGATATTTCTCTTTTCTTTTTCTTTCTTGAGAGGTGGTCTGGACTAGAGAGAGAGAGAGAGAGAGAGAGAGAGAGAGAGAGAGAGAAAGAGAGAGGAGGGTTGGGGGAGTGAATGAAGAGAGAGAGGGGGGACGGTTGAGGGCCACTAACATTCCTTTTTTTTTTCCCTCCCGATGGGCGCTCTAGCATAACTCAATTTGGTATATAAATTAGTACACATAGATTAGAATAATTAATTTATTATATAATAAATATTAATATATTTTAAAAAATTTAAAATAAATAATAATTAATTTTTTTAACTGTTGAATTATTTTTTCTTTTACACTTTAGTTGTTTTTTCGACCACTTTATATAAAAATACATTCTTATTTTTCTCTCCATTTTTGAATAAATATTAGACAAAGTTAACTAAGTTTTTTTTATTTTAATGTACTTAAATTATTAAAAATTAAAAATAATATTCTTTTAATTTATTTTGTTGATTTGATAGTTGTGTACGTGACATAGGGAGGGGTGTCTCTTATTTATTGAAAAAGTAATTTTTAATTAATTTAATGCTATAAAAAATAAATAATATATTTTTACTATAAAAATAAATAATATATATTATTACTATAAAAAATAAAAATAAAATTTTTTCATTGTTTTTTAAGGTAAATTAAATAATTAGCATATTTATTCTTAAATTTAGCATATTTTCAACCGTTTGTTATCTTTTCGGTCACTTTACATAAAAATAATACTATCTTATTTTCCTTTCCGCTTTAGATTTTTTTAGAAATGTTTTTAAAAGTAATTTTCTTTTGATTTATTTTGTTGATTTAACCGTTGTGTATGTGAAATATGGAGAGGCGGATGTTGAATAGAATGGTATTTTTTTTCCCTGAGATAAGGAATGGGTGTTAGGAGAAAATCGTTGATACATTCATTTTGATACATTTATTGACAGATTTTAAATAAGTAGTAAATAAATAAGAATAATTAATTTTAAATACATTCACTTTGAATTTGGCATATTTTTAATCATTGAATTTATTTAATGGTTAGAATTATTTTTTTCCCTACCCTGTTACTCTTCACATATTTTTCTTATAAATTGTTTTTAAAATGTGATTACAAAATTATTTTATATGAATTATTTTTCTTTTCCTCCCCATTTTAGTTATCTTTCCAATTACTTTATATGAAAAATGTACTTTAAATTTAGACGTGTTAATCACATTTATAAAAAAATTAAAAAATTCATTAAAAGTTAGTATACTTAAAAACTACAAATTTAAAAAAAAATCTTATAACCAAATTAAAAGATAAGCAATCCGTGCTTTGCACGGGTATTTACTAGCGAATGCCCATGCAAAGCACGGACACCCATCGCCTAATTTAGTCTTAAAATTTTTTAAGCTTTTTTTCTCTTATTTTTACTAAAAATTATTTTTTTAAAAGTTATAATTTTTAAATATATTAATCGCATTTAAAAAAATTAAAAAATCATATCTATTTAAGTAAAAATTATCTATTTACATAAAAAAATGAATAAAAAAGGTAATATTTTTATTTTTTAACTTTAATTAATTAATTTATTTTTATTATTTATTAATATATACTACATATATTTTTGTTTTTTAACTCTAATTAATTAATTTATTTTTCAGATTCTTCCAAACTTTAATTAAACAAGTCAAATTATGCTTTCGTGCCATTGGCACGGGCAATACCTAGTATATTCTAAACCTACTCGAACTTGATTTTCTAATTGGATTGAATTAAGATTTGATAAAAATATAAATTTTTAGTGCATATAGAAATTTGACTTTGATTAATTTTATCGATTCATTAAAACTTATATAAATAAAAAAATATAACTATAAGATTATACTAAACTATGCAACTTCATTATATACATGCCACAAAGCACTTGGTCTGACTAAATATTATCTGACTAGATATTATCTTACTAACTGATTCATTCACAAAAATTTTATTTTATTTATCAATGTAAAATATTGTATAATCCTATGCATCGTACCGGTTAACACTGATTATTACAATTAAAAGGTTGGTGAATGTCTAGAACCTTATAATTGTCATGTCTCTAACTTAATTGTCTGAGACAGACAGCATGAGAATATGAGAACTAAATGAGATAACTAAAAACCTGTGTTAAAGTTAAGCCTAATAATGAAATTAACAATCAGAGCAACTAAACGTCCCTCATTCCCATCTAAAATAATAAGATAACATCACCATAATAGAATCCAAGTAGGGGTGGAAACGAGCCGAACCGAACCGAGCTTTAACTTACTCGAGCTCGGCTCGAGCTTTTTATACTGAGCTCGAGCTCGAGCTCGATTCGAGCTTTTATATAGGCTCGAGCTCGGCTCGATAAAGAAGAAGTTAGGCTCGATTAGGCTCGCGAATAATTCGATTAAACCAAAACGACGTCGTTTTGATTTAAAATATAATATATTTAAAAAATATAATAAAAATATTATTAAAAATATAAAAATATTATTAAAAAAATATATATTATTCTAACCGAGCCTGCTCGCGAGCTTTCGAGCCAAGCTTCTTTAGGTTCGAGCTCGAGCTCGAGCTCGAATCCAAAACGAGTAAAAAACTGAGCTCGGTTCGAGCTCGTTTAACTCATGAATCGAGCTCGAGCTGAGCTTTTTTCGAGCTGAGCTCGAGTAGCTCGCGAACGACTCGGTTCGTTTCCACCCCTAAATCCAAGTCATGCCCCGGTGACATACTTCATAGCTTGCCTAGTCGAACCATTAATGTTACAATACAACCTTCATTTAATAGTAAGACTGGGACCCACAACCCGAGTCGCACAAATAAAAGTAGTATAATCTAAAAGGTTAGATAAAATCTAGAACTAATCCAAATCTATTGGTCTCAACTTAGCTCTGAGTGGCTATTCTCTAACCTCACCGAGCTATCTAAAATATGAATAGGATAAGCAAACTTGCCTGGTAGGTAGGATGTGCAGCTATGCATTAGAGTACAACAAACAAATATAGCATAATTCACCACAATATCAACACAAATATAATATAACAATGCAAGTGTAAATGTAATGTAATGCAATGACCAATGCAATCTCTAATCTCCATCTACCCCAAATCTTATCTTGGGACAGGCGACACTTAGCAAATCACGCAGAGTCACTAACCACACCGTTTAACACTTACAGCGAACTATAATCTCAATATGTATAATCACAGGTAGGGAACCATATTACACCCCCACCGGTGTAAGACTCATGAAAACCGTGTTACACCCTCTGACTCTTCTGCTATAAACCATGATACACCCCTAGTCAGGTATCTGTTTTGCTCAAGCAGGGTAAAAATTACAAGTGAGGAACTGTGTTACACCTCTTGGTCCTTTTTCTAGAGACTTGTGTTACACCTCTAATCAGGCATCTGCTTATCTCAAGCAAGATCCAGCTGCTGTTCAAAGAAAATCTTATAATCATATCTTATAATTAACGTTCAAACTCCAAATGACTAAGTTTTGGTCATATATATTGACTGGGGATCATCCGATATTTTTTAAAAACTTAATTTATCATTTTTTTCTCAAAATCATAAATCCCATCCATATACATGACCTGTGCCTCAGCACGTTAACAACATCACAATAGCACTCTTAGCCAATCAACAATCTCAATTCATAATCGGATAAAATCACCCTAGTCCAATGCACATGATATGCCAATGAACATCACATATTGACAAATAAAACATTCAAAAGATGTTCATTTTGCATCATCTTAGTGTGTAAAAGTTTAATTTATCTTTAAAACCCAACTTATATAATTTTTATGTCTTATGCAGATTAATAATATAAGAAAGGTATTTTGGGCTTTCTACATTATCAAAGACATTTCATGTGAAGTTTAGATGAAGATGGATCACCAAATGGCCTAAAATGCATTTGAAGCAGTTGTTTGGATAAGCACTTGAAGTTAGATAAATGTTCTGACATTGGGAACAAACGTCCTGACATTCATGGTGGTTATTTCCAAAATAGTTAGTTATTTCTAGCAAGTCAGTTGGAAGTTTAAAATTCAAATCATTTTTGAATTTACTGGGAAGTTAAAGACTAAATTTAGGTGGTTGGTTATATCATCTTATTCATCCCAAGTTGTTCTCTCTCTCGCCATTGTTGGAATTGAAGATTTCCTTGAAATAAAAATATCAAATTTAGTCATTTTTGCAATGTGTATGAGTGACTTTTTTTTTTTTTTTTTTTTTATCGATCAAGATTTGTATAAGGTATGAATCATTTAATTTGAGTGATGTTATTGCTCATTTGTTCTTCAATGTTTATATCTTTTTAATTAAGAACATATCTTATTCAAACGTTTTGGAGTAATCCATTGTTTAAAATATTTCTTTAACAAGAATAAAATATTCTTTTTTTTTTTTTGGTAAGTAGAATAAAATATTCTTGGTATAACGGTTGCTTGGAAATTGAAGTTTTTAAACTCTAAACCAAAGTGTGTTTTTAAAGATCAAGGGATAGTGTTCTTAAATAAATTGGTTCTTCAAAGTTGAATCCTCTATTTTTAATTCACTATTGTTGAATTGAAAATGCGAAAATGAAATATATAACATCATTCAACTATACAAACATCATACTAAAATACAAAGTATTGATCCATATTTTTATTCAGTGAATTTTTAATTACAAGCTTTAAGTACTTCATCTTTTGTTCCTAAAAATTTCTCATTCAAATCATTCAAATAATTGCATACATATTTCCTTCTTTCTAAATAATCGTAGAATAGACATTTCCTGAGGAAAACGATCTGATTTTCAACCATTTTACTACTAGTCAAAATTTTTGCACTTGGGAAATCGTCATCATATGCTCAATCATACATAGTAATTCTCATCAATAATTTTCAACACTGAACGAAGCACAATATATTCAAGCATAAAGCAAATCTCATGTGATTCACATAATTATTTCATCAATAAATATTAAAAAGGTTAGACTTAATCATAGATGGTATTTTGCCGCAATGAGTCAACCCATTCTAGGGTTTGGGTCGATCCTACTCAAATTTTGATCAAGTGGAAGGCATTCTGCTAGATAAAGTTGACCCCTTTTGGGGTTGGGGTTGACCCCAATCATATATTACAAAAAAAGAATGCACACTGCCGAATGGGGTCAACCTTTTTTTGCAGGTGGAGTTGACCCCATCTCACACACTTGTGTAAAAACAAACATGATGCATATCATCTTTTTTCTAGCCACTCTCGAGCCAAAATCAACCACCTCAAGTCCAATATTCAATGACACCAACATAGATATACATCACAATATCCAACTAATAATTTCTATAACATCTATGCCAACTTTTACTCAAGAAATGTAAAGTTTCAACATGTATATGCATATATACACATCTAAACTCATTTGGAAATTCAAATCTTTCAAACTTAACTAAATCAAGCAAATAACATATCGAAATCCTTCTAACAACATCTAGAACACAAATATAAGTCTCACCTACCTCGAATCCAAAAAGAAAAGAAGAAACGAGAAGATTTGGGTTTGATTCTCGAAATTTTGGCCTTGATTTCTTTCACTTGGAGCAAAACTACAGAGAATGGACTTCATTATAATGTTCATGGTATCGAATACTATCCCAATTCGTCGGTTTTCCTTTCCAAACCTCATTTTCTCTCTCTACTATCTCTCTCCTCTCTCTTTCTCTCTCTCTCTCTCTTTCTCGTTTTTGCTTTTGGAACTTCCCCCGAAATGGGGGAAAAATGATAGAAGAAAGAAGAAAGAAAGGAAAAACAAGGAAGGGCTGGACCCCTTTGGCCTAGCATTTTCAACTCATTGCCACTTTAAGTCAAATTTGGCTCAGAAAAAATTAAATAAACTATTTATTCAAACCGATACACGGTATAAATAATTTATAATTCAAAATAATACATAAATAGTCAAAAATAAATATCAGGTATTACAATAACAGCTTAGAACTCTCGCATCCAATTATGTCCATGGGAACAAGGATTTCATGGTTTGGAAGTAACTCCCAATAAATGACAATGGGCCAGCAGCAATCCTGTCTCTCTTCCCCTTCTTTTCTCATAAGTACAACCGATAATCCATCAAATGGAATTATATCGGCCAAATATTTATAAGAAATCACATGCAAATACATGAATTTTCGAGAAGTTAATTACACTCTTAGGAACATGCCAATGCATAGGGTAACAGTGCAAAGAGTACGAAAAACTCAGCCAATAGCCCACAAAAATTTTTCAGGTCTCTGCTTCTCTGTTTCTTGTATGATTAACCATTGATTAAAGAAAAGGTCTCCAATAAAATTTAAATATACAAAGAACATGGCTACCATACATTGAATAAACATTTAGAATAATTGGCACAGCTACACACTATTGGATCCAGCACATAAAAAATCTAGAAGGTTATATTTGAAAAATATCAAGGGCTTAATTGAAAAGGTATTAAAAATTCAGAGGCTAAAATGTAACTTTGAAACTTATAGAAGGGAATATTCTGAGAATATTCCTCGGTTCAGAGTGTGACACTTGGTAGCTCAAGATTGATCTGCTTAACTGCTTGAAGTTAGGGACTAAACAAATTTGCTGTTGTTGGTAGCCCCCCAAACTTCATTCGGTGTATTGGTATAGATTCTAATCCCCCTCCCCAGGCTGAAGCGTACTCAGAGATGGGGAAAAAAAAAAAAGTCTGGACTCGGCTCGGCTCAAGTGGCTCAGCTTGGTTCGTAGCGCAGTGACATGGTAGGAAGATGACACAACGCTGATGTGGCACTATTACTAAGCATCCACATGGCTGCTGACGCGGTCATCTTCAACCTCTGGATGGCACGTGCAGAGCATGATGAGGGTGGGATCATGCGCTTTCTTCAAGTGGCACGTGAGGGCTCGCTCGTCTGGCAATTTCAGGTGCTTTAGTTTAAACGATTGTGATGGCCTTGAGGAGAGGAAGCTTCTGATGTCTTCAAAAATAGATTTTGAGCAATCTGAATTTTGGGCAGACTTGGTGTTCTGTTCATGTTGATTTAAGCTTTTGTATAGCTTGGTTTTATTCTTGAGAATGTCCCAAGCGTGTTTGGTTTTATTTGAACTAAATATGCAACCGTAGATTGTTTTACCCACTCCTTACAGGATGAGATTGACTACACTGCCATTTCATTTGAGAAACTCTTTGTACGCTTTAATTTGTGCTTCAGTCTATTGAGACCCAGTGCCTACTACTTTAGTCCATTAAGATTCAGTACCCGCTGCTAGAGGATTCTTATAGCTGCTTTGTAGGACTTCCCAATATTTCAATATTTGTAGCTTGATTAAGGCTTATGACCGGATCAGATACTGGATTTGCTGGAGAAAATTATCGCACACAAAGCACTCAATTTTTTTTATTGCTTTATTAAATCTTGTGTTACAAGATTTTTACACAGCATGCTCTCTCTTTCTAAACTCTCTTGAATTCTTGTCACTGCCACACCTCACCCCATATGCACCGAGTTATGCAAATAATGCACCGATTGGTGCTTTGTCTGTTAGATTCAAGCCTCATCTATAAATAAAACCAATCGGTGCATTATTTATAGTTGAGGCTTGAATCTAACAGACAAAGCACCAATCGGTGCATTATTTGCATAACTTGGTGAAGTTAAGGTCAATGCAACATCTCCAGAAGTTCGGCGCTTTGGTTTCCATTTTCAACAATGATGGCTTGTTCCATTCTTGTTCAATATGCGAGTTGGGTGGTTTTTCTTCGACAAATATATGCATATGGTGGCACACTGTGCCATGGCGGTCAACTAAGACGTCAAGGAACACTGAAAATGAAGTCGTGGGACTCAAGCTGGTCTTCAAATTTCTAAAGAGAACCCAAACCAAATCATACAATATTGGAGAAATTGAAGAGCAACCTACATGTCAGAGAATATAACATGATTGTGTTTTTTTTTTTTTTGTTTTTCTTCTTCGATTGTACAGATATAACCATGGATCTATCTAATCACATTATAAACTAAATGCCTGATTCAATTGCAAACTATTCTCCTAACTAAAATTAATGAATGGTGTTGAATCCTTAGCCGTCTCCACCTTCTCTTGATTAAGCTGATCTACAAACATTTGAACTAAAGAAAAAGACAAAAGGAATTTTATGTTAATTCTGATCCATGTACTGTAGCGTTCCAACAATTAACAACTAAAAAAAAATTAAAAATAGTATTTGAAAATAAAACACATCAATTTTTGATTATGTGGCGAGTTGCCAACACATCAATTTTTTGGTAACTTTTGAATTAAGTTAAAGTAAAATATCAAAAAACACAAACTTTTGATGATTTAGGTGTTTGGCAAAATACCAAAAGTTGTTACTAATTTTATATGGCGAGTTGCCAACACATTAATTTTTGGTAACTTTTAAATTGAGTTAAAGTGAAATAAGAATCAAAATAAAATTTATTTATATTTATATTTTGACAAGTATATTAAAAATTAATAATTTATAAATATTATTTATTTTTTTTATACACCTAAAAGTAGTAAAAATTAATTAATTATATCAAAATATTTTTATTTTATTTTATCTTTTAACTTAATCAAATAAAAAATTAATTATTTTAATTTATATTTTATTTTTATTCTAACACAAAACACACGCACGCATCCCAAAATCACACAACACACCCACGCATGCCAAAACCATCACGCTGCCTCAAGACTTAGCGGAAAAAAAAAAAAGAAGTAAAACGGTGATGTTTTGACCGAATGCTGCGACTGCAGTTAGGAAGCGACTACAGCCCCCTCGTCCCGTCAATTACTAAAAAATTACCCACATTACATTATTCGTTATTTTTCATCGCTCTAAACGCACCCATAATGAGAAGAGTTCATACACACACACACGGTTAATTAGCATTTTATTTGTATAATTTTATAAGGTAAGAGTATAAAAATAAATAAATAAATAATACAGTGGTTCAATATTTGAATTATAAAATGAATTAATTAAGGGCAGATTTTGGAAGATTATTTGATTTAGATTTTGAAATTGACGAAAAGTTTCGAGGGTATTTTGAAAAATTACAAATTCTTCACCAAATTAAGGATTCACTAATTGTTAGGTATCACCAGTACATCTGGCTTCTCTATTTCCCTTCTATACATATAATATTATAGATCGATTTATCAATCTAACTTTCATAAATTTGAAGACTACAAAAACAAAAATGGAAGAGAAATCGTAAAAAAAAAAATCACTATATATTCAATTGTTAATAGATTTCGTAACTTGAAAAAATTTGCCTACATAAACCAGAATTTTACAATTAAATATTTAATTAAATATAAGAGTTATTTTGGTGATGCATTAATTATTGTTACATACTAATTTAATTTTTATTTACCAAATAAAATTAATAATTTAATCATAATTTTTCCTGAATTTATATTTGTCTAAAAGGTTAAAACCTAAATTTGACTCCGCAAATAGATATATGACTTTAGATGGGAAAAAAAAAAAAAGAGAAAAAAAAAAAGAAAGAAACCCATAAAAATAGACCAGGAAATATTTAATTAATTACCCGGAAAGTTGTCGCTCGGATCAGCAACTGGTCGACCATGAGCTGCAACATTATAGCTTCTTTGTGCTTCTAGTTCTGGTGAAAAATGAGCGTTAACACCTTGAAAACCTCTTCCATGAACAACCCCATCTTGAGCAACCCCAATTTCATGGCCCACCATTTCTTGATCATCACCTATGACGAAAGGAGGAGGAGGATCAGGAAAATTGCACAATTCCACAAGTGATGATTCTAATCCCAATTGCCCATCGCCATGGTCAAAATCTACATTACTCTCTACGTCATTGGGAGCCATTCCGGCGGCATTGTTCTCACAATCTTGCTCTAACAAGAAACGGGCGCTCTCCTCCAAGAATCTGACTCTCCCCTCCAAGAAACTGTTCCTCTGCTCCAAGAAAATGTTCCTTCGCTCCAAGAAATCCCTCCTTTCCTCCGACTTCATGTAGAGCCCACGAGGTCCGTAAACGGGGTCTAGCCTCCACGAAGAAGCAACCCATTCGATGGACTTGACGGCCTCTTGCCGCAGTGGGGGGTCGAGGGTTTTGATCATCCTCGTTACGTTGGCGAATCCGAAGAGCCCGTAGACAGCGAGAAACTCTTCCATTCGGTTCACCGGGAAGAGCGGAAACCAAACACAGTCTTCGGGGCATCTTTTCCTCTGGTGCTTGCATGCTGCGCATGGGGGGATATTGAAGTACTGCTCTTCCTCGGCTGACATTATTGCTGCGCGTGGAGGGGAAGAACACAGAATAAATCAAATTTAAATCTAACAAGGAGAAGGAATCCTGTAGTGTCTGATGAGTACGAAACGAAACCTTACTTTCTTCTTTAACTCTTCTTGAAAGAGGGCAGTGTTCCTTTAAAAATGACGGTTTTTTTTACAATATATATATATATATATATTCCAATAAAACTTTTTTAATACTGGTGATTTTTTCTTTCCATTTCTCGTGAAAGACTGTATATATATATATATACACACACTAGTAACTTTTTAAATTAATAACACGTGAGGTCAATTCCCATGTTAAAATATTGAAATTTATTTTTTATTTTACTAAAATATATATTTTTTATTTATCTTACCCTCATATGCATATATACGTATGTCATATCTTAAAATCTTGTTGACGTAACTATTCACCATTTATTTTTTATTATATTTTATTTTAATTATTTTAGTATTAAAGTTCAATTTCAGTGTAACTTTGTTTTTGTAACAACTATTCGTTTTTGTACTAAATATCGTTTTTTTTTTTTTTTTTTTTTGTTAAATTTCTTTCTAATGAAGTATTTCTTCCGTACAGAAACTCTGTAAATTGCTTTATGTATTACAAGAATTTTAGTTCTTTAAAACTTCTAATTATCTATTTATATATTACTAGCGTAGGCAAATTAACATGATTTTGTAATTTATATAACAAATTAAGTCATTGATTTGACACACACACACGTATATATAACTAGTGGCTAAATTTGTTTTGCTATTGTGATCAATGACTAAGATTTTTTTAGTTTTTCTTATCTTTCATGCCTTTAAACACGGAAAATTGTTAACATTTTATATTAAAAAATAATTTTTAAAATATTTTAAAAAATTTCAATAAAGATACATAGGCTATGTTTGTTTTAGGGAATTGAATGATGGGAGATAAGTAATACTATAGGATAATATATGAGATTGGATAAAAGATAAGATTAATTTTTTATGTGGAATTATTTTTTTGGTGTTTGATTGGTGGGATATAAAGTGAGATAAAAGATGTGATTTGATATATAATGTAATAGGAAATAATTTTGAACTTTTAGATCTTGGAGGGAACCAAATCCGGCCATGATGGCTAAATAATCCCAACCCCCATGCGGTATTCCTCATCTGGCGAAATGTCAGATTACTCATCCCGCAAGCCCTCATGTCCCTCGGTCAAAAAATAAAATAAAAACAATATTAAGTGGGGTCCACGGATGACTTGTTCTATCCCCCTTCTTCATCCAACTATCAAACATACCCTTTAGACACAACAAGATTTTTCTTATCTTTCATACCTTTAGACACAAAAAAATGCTAACATTTTATATTAAAAAATACTTTTAAAAATATTTTAAAAAATTTCAATAAAGATACATAGTGTTGTGAAATAGTTATTAATTTATTTTTTATATATTTATATTTTTTATTTATATTTATTTTAAAAAGCAGATAGAGTTGATCAAAATCGATTAATATACATGAGTATTACAAATTTATAATTTACGAAATTATAAGAGTAGTTTAATGGATCGTATAACTCTTTTATATTGTTTTGAAGTCGAACGTCACTGCTTTGTGTTAGATTGGATGATGGTTAGTCGGTTAATGATGTTAGTTAGTTAGTAAGCATTCAATCTAGACGAAACTTGCTCTATGATCAAGATCAATGGTTCCTATGCATTGACAAAGATCAGTTAAAAGGCTTGTTTCAACTGTCAACTTGATAAAATTTGAATTTTACAATTAAATATTTATATATAAAAGTTATTTGGGCGATGCATTAATTATTATTATATATCAATTCATTTTTTATTTACTGAATAAAATTAACAATTTAATTATAATTTTTTTAAATTTATATTTGTCTAATAAAAATTAAAAAAAATAAAACCTAAATTTGACTCCCCTGTAGACACATGAGTTTAGATGCGAAAGAAAAAGAAACCAATAAAAATAAACAAGCAAATATTTAATTAATTACCCGGAAGGTTGTTGCTCGGATCTATTAGTAATCCTCCTAACTTGTTGACCATGGCCTGAAACATTATTGCTTCCCGCACTTCCCCTCCCATGGCTTTGTAATAGAAGAGGAGGATAGATAGTTGTGGGGGCGGATTCAGAATTTTAGGTTTGCCTGAACTGATATAAAATTTTGAATTTGTCCGGGCCGACAAATTTACAAAAGTTTAAACCAAATTGAGTTACAAAAACTAACTAAATTGAGTTAAAAAAAAAAATAGACTGCGATAAATTTAAAACAATAAAAAAATTACTGTAAAAAATAATTCTTAGGCTGATCACTCGAGCTACAGCCGAGATGAATCTCTTATTACGGCCGCCTCTGGATCACAGTTAAATATTCTCCTTGATCTCCTCCACCACTGAAACAATTCCCCTGGTAATTGATCACCCCAACTTGTCCCTGCCCAAAACTCCTGCTAACACCACCACCTCTTCCATTGCTTCTCTGTTCTTCCATTTCTGTTGCAAAATTAGCATCGACACCTTGAAAACCTCTTCCATGAACAAACCCAATTCCATGGTCCACTATTTCTTGATCTCCTACGACCAAAGTAGGCGGAGGAGGAGGAGGATAATTGTCCAATTCCACAAGTGATAATTGTTCAATTCTATGGCCATCTGTTTCTTGATCTCCTATGACTAAAGGAGGAGGAGGACGAGGAAGAGGAAGAGGATAATCGTTCAACTCCAAAAGTGATGATTCGCCATGCTTAAAACCTACATTATTCTCTACATAATTGGGAGCCATTCCGGCGACATTGTTGTCACTATCTTGCACTAATAATAAACCTAGCCTTCCTTCCAGGAAATTGTTCCTCTGCTCTAAGAAACTGTTCCTTCGCTCTAAGAAATTCCTCCTTTGCTCCGACTTCGTGTAGAGCCCGAGAGGTCCGTAAACGGGGTCTTGCTTCCAGGAAGAAGCAAACCATACGAAGGACTTGACAGCCTCTCCCCGCAGTCCAGAGTCGAGGTTTCTGATCATCCTCTTTACGTTAGCGATTCCGAAAACTTTGTGGACCGCCAGAAACTCTTCCATTCGGGTGGCCGGGAATAGCGGAGCCAAAATACAGTCTTCGGGGCATCTTTTCCTCTGGTGCTTGCATGATGCGCAATGGCGGCGATTGTTCTGTTCTTCCTCGGCTAAGGACATCAGCCTCGTTCGTTCGAAACTTTACTAAGTTTTACAAATTCATATAAATTTTGAAATTTTTACTTATTATAAAAATTATGCAACCATAACTTTTATAAATTTGTATGTGACAATGGACGTGATTTTGTAATATCTTAAATTAATAAAAAATTAATTTTTAAAAATATTATAAAAATATTTCAATAGAGATGCAGAGTGCATTATAAAATAGTTATTGATTTATTTTTACGTATTTATATTTTTTATTTGTATTTATTTTAGTTATTAATTTATTTAAATATATTGATATTTTTTATTTTATTTATTTTAATGAGCAGGTAGAGTTCATCAAATTTATTATTATTTTTTTTAAATGAAAAAAAGGCAAAAAATTAACCCCCAAAAAAAATAATTATTAGTATGACATATATAGAGTAAATGGGCCGGGTGAGCCGGGAATGGACCGGGTGGGAAATGAATTTTGAACCCTTCATATAAAGAGTACGTTTGGCAACTCAAAAAAATACCAAAAGTTAAATGTAACTTTTGGTGAGTTTGGCAAAATCATAAATTTTTTCACTTTTTTGATTTGCTACAGTAAAAAGTACACTCCATAATTACAACTGTTTTGATTTGTTACAGTAAAAAAACATACCAAACACTCAAAAGTTATCACTTTTTTACTTTGCTATAGTAAAAAATTTACCAAACACTCAAAAGTTACTACAAATATTAAAAATTTCACTTGGTTCAACCAAACACATAAAAAAGTGCAAAAAAAAATACCTAAAAAACTATCAAAACTTGAATTTTTTTGAACTTCCAAACACCCCAAAGAGGAATCCAAGCTCTTTTGGCGCTCTTAGCCACGCAACAAGCTGCTTTCAAATGCTTTTACATGAATGAAGTAAATTAGTAGATTAATCGTAATTAAACCGGCCCTGTTATCAACTGTATAATTTTCGCCAAAACAAACGGCAGCTCATTAAAATCATGCTTTCACTGTACTTTTTTTGTCCCTTTTTTAATCCAGTTTAGGTGGTAAACAAAATACTTTATAAATTTTTGTTGCGTTATATTGAAATAATTTCTTTTATTAAATTAGAATTATTTTATAAAAAATAATAGTTTATTTTACTAAAATTAAAATAATAATTTATTATGAAAATTATCTTTTATATATAATAATTAATTAATAAAACATTAATCTTATTAAAATTAAATTAATTTCTATTAAAATAATAATTTGTTATTAAAATGATTTTTATTTTATTAAATTAAAATTTTATTTATAATAAATAATAACTACGTGTTAAAATAATTTATTTTATTAAAATAAAATAAATTTTACAAAAAATAAAATATAATCTATTAATATGCTTTATTAAAATTAATTACTATTAAAAAATAAATACTTCATAAAATTAAATAAATTAAATATATTTAGTTTAATTAATTAAATTAAATTAATTACATTTGGACTAAATAATTTATTAAATTATTCTTTTCAATATTTTAATAAAATTAAATATTTTATTAAAATAAAATTAATTACTATAAACAAAATTGTATATTAAATATTTTTTTTTTGTTCTATTTCGGAGGAAAAAACGACAAGTAAATACAAAGAATAAAAAATGACAAATATTATACATAAATAAACATATATAAATATTACTAAACAACACTTCTATTTCTGTTGGAATATTCTATTAAGTAAGATATAAAAATATTTTAATATAAGTATATAAAAAAACTATAACACTTAATAAAAAATATTATAACATTCTTCTGGCGTCGGGGAGTAGCCCGCAGCCGCTATCCATGGATGCGCACTGGGTGAAACCTGCCCCATGACCCTAGCTGGCAAAGAACCATGAGGAGGTAAACCAGCCTAGGCAAGCCCTGGCTGACCGGCTCAGCCGATAAAACTGTTGGATGGTCCTTCACAATTAGAGGAAGGACTGCCCCCAAGAGGAGTCGAACCCGGGACCTATTAGTCCTACACCCTTCAGCCCACCATCCGAACCAATAAAGTAGTAAAGAATATTCCAACAATTTCAAATGCGATCGCATCTTGTAGTTAGAAGTCAAGGCCACTCCTAAAGTTCTAAGGCTATATTTGATTTGGGAAATTGGATGATGGAATATAAATAATATCACGAATAATATATGGAATTGAATATAACATAGGATTAATTTTTTACGTAAGATTATTTTTTTGTATTTAGTTGATTGGATATAAAGTGAGATAAAAGATATGATTTGACATGAAATGTGATATAGAATAATTTTGAATATTTAGATTTTGAGAGAAACAAATCCAGAGATGAAAGATATGTAATGCCATCACTCTTATGATATTACTTATCCCTTATTTCAAGAGATAAATAGCCTAATCCAGATTTGTAATACTCTAAACCACATACATAACTAAAGTCAACTTGGTCAAGAATAATTTAACCCCTCAAAATAATCTGACAAACAAACACAGCCTAAAGTGATTGTCCAATTTAGTTGGACTAATGCATGGTTTAAGGGGACTGCAGTGAAAAAATCCATTGCAAGGGTTGCAGTGGAAAATGCAGGGTTGATATTTCTTTACACTTAATCCAATGATTTTAATTTATTTTAATTAAATTTATTTTCAAAATAAAAATAAAAGTTCGAAAATTTTGATTGGAGCATAATTATTACGGAATGTCAAAGATCACGTATCATTAAAGTGTAAAGAAATCTTAATCGTTCATTTCACCACTACAACCCCTGCAGTAAATTGTTTTACTGTTGCTCCCTTGAACCCACCAATGCAACTCCTTAGGTTTCATAGTTGACATACCACTTTGTTCGGCTTAGCAGGGCACCTAAGCTCTAAATGATTGACTTAATGTCCCTCAATCTATTAGGCAACATAAAGTATAGTCCAATTGGTTCTTCTTCAAGACACGTACAAATAAACATTCAACTTTGACTAGGAATGCATGTGTTGTACTAAAATTAATGTTCAATCACATACATCTGTTTTGTTAAGCTCTGTGTCCCAAACAGATCTTAAGCCCCTCACTTACGTAGACTTGCATGGGTAAATTGCGTCGATTTTTTTTTAATATTTAAGTAATTATATTTATATTTTTTAATATTAAAAAATTACAATTACCTCTCTTATTTAAAAATATTAACATTAATCCCTTTTTGTTAAACTAATTGTTAAAAGTTAATATAAAATGCTAAAGGAACTAAAATTTTATGTATTTTTCTATTTTACCCTCTTATCACATTTTCATCAGTTGTCTTTATTAAAATCTCCCAAATTTTTTTGTTTTTATTTGTGTTTTACCTATAAAAATTACACTTACTTATCTTATTTTAAAATGTTATTAATATTAAATTTTTTTCGTTAAATTAACTGCTAAATATAATAGAAAATGCTAAAGTAATCAAAATTTTATATACTTTTTCAATTTTGCCCCTCCTCCTCTCACAGCTTCATTAGTCGTTTTTACAAAAATCTCATCCAAAATTTTTTCTATTTTTTGTGCAAAAAAAAATTGACGAAAATGTTGGACAGGGAATAGTAAAATAAGAAAAGAATTTAAAATTTTGATAATTTTGACATTTTCTACTAATTTTTAATGATTTATTTAATAAAATGATAAATATTAACAATATTTTTAAATAAACAAGATAAATATAATTTTTAAATATTAAAAATAACACATATAATTACTTAAATATTGAGAGAATAATTTTACGCTATTTACATTTAATTTATAGCATTCGCCCTTGTTTTCATTTCTGCGTCCCAATACCAGATATAATATTTCGAGCTTTGATTGAATGCACAAATAATATTATCGAAATATGTGTAACTATTTGATCAGTAATTCTTTTTCACATATTTTTATTTAATTTTTGGTGCAAGTTGCTAAATATTGAGTTGTTTAATGCTAGATTAATCGAATTCCGAGGGAAGTTAGGCTGTCTATTTAAGTTCCACACCTCAAGTTCCCAGGGGGATGTATCCGTGATTCCCGAATCCACATAAATACATATTAATTAGGCAAGCGCCGCTTTTGATTTGTTAAATAATTCTAAAAATTTGTAAAAATTTTTAAAAATTATTCGTTTTTTATATTATTGTACAAATTTTGAATTCACAACTTATCTCACTTTTTTCATCATCAAACATATTCTATGTTCATAACTCTGGAATTATGTTATCGATTTCTTCGATATGTTCCTGTCTTGTCATAGGAAACCAAAGCAGACGAATTGGGTTAATCTCCGAACTGTTCCTGCTTTGTTATGGGAAACCAACGCTTTATTTCTTCACAAAAACCTTCAAAAGTCTAGAATTAGTACTTATATATATACTTATACATAATATGCTGGTAATACCACCTTTTGTCATCAGATCTTTTGTGGCGCGGAAGCGTGCGGTAGATTTTCTCCAATACCACTTTTTTCTTTCTTGGGATACATGAAATATCACATGTCAAATGGCAAGCGAATTGGACTTAAAAAAATTGAGTTGTAAGACGAAATATTTAATGAAACCTATTTAAAAAAAAAATTTCTTTTAAAAGTCTCATCTCATTCTTATAAATTTTTGAGCCGCAAGAGTACTTAAAATGTGATGTTCAATGTATCGTAACATACTAAATTTAATGAACACAATAATTAAATTATTTAATTTATTTTATGATACAGTCGATGTTAAATAATATTTTAGCAATTTTAATTTAAAAAAATCTCTTTTAGCAAAAGTAACTGTTACTGGTATTGTTATAATTAATAATATTTTATGAATAATACATATATTTTAAGTATGAATCTAATTTCTTATGTGATCTAAAAAAAATATATTTTATATAATTTTCCTGATTGTTTCTGTTGCTACAAATTTTAAATATTTATTTGCTTTATAATTTTTACTTATTATAATATAATTTATATTATATATGAATTTTAAGATAATTATCTAGATAAGAAGCGTAGCAGAATTAAAAAGAGTCTAACAAAAAAAAAAAAAACAAGAGATAGAACTTAAAAAGTTATTTTGAATTAATATAGGAATAAACTATTTAAAAGAATAATGTTTTTGAGTTAAAAAAAATATATTATGTGTGATACATTTAAACTCAAACTCTACTTCAATATTTTAAATTTAATTAGTTATATAGTATTTTTATGTAGTGATAATTATTTTGTTATATATTAAATTTAATTAATTAATTAATTTTTTTATCAAGTAATGCAATATATCTCAAACTCTTAGAAGTTATGCGTTTAAATCTAAACTCTTAAATTTAATGTTATTATTATATTTAGATTAGCATTTACTTAAATTTTAGGTTTAAAAACAACATAGCATATAAATATTAAAAATATTGAAGAGTATGGAGGAATTTTACACAATGAAAGTTCTTGGCCGTATTGGATCAAGCCCCATTCAATTTGAAAATCTGTAGTTACAAAAATAAATAACAAAGTAAAATTAAGGTAAATTTTTTAGCTGTAATTTCCATGTTGCATTGGTCCCATAACATCTTTACTCGTTAATTTTGGCACAATAATTCTCAACTTTCATCTTATAATTATAAAATGAACTTGAAGGCTCGAACTCATTTCCATTTCACTAAAATTTCTACTGAGATTGGATCGCTACAAAAGCAAATCATATTTAAACACAACTTGTAGATTACTATTTTTAAAATTTTCTTAATGTCAACTTGATAAATATTCATATGCATGCAAGCGCAAAGGTAGGAATTTTTTTATTTTTGAACTATAAACTAGATATTAAACTGAGTTATAACCGAATATTAAATTAAGATATAAATAATTAGATTAAAATGTTGTATACTATTAGCATTAAAAATTTTTTAAACTAAAATTTTACTAAGTTACAGTCCGTCATGAGTTCTTCTGTATATATAAATATATATATATATATATATATATACACAAATATATATTATAAATATATAATAATTAAACTACTACAACTTGGATTGATTTGAACTTAATTAGAAAAATTAACAAATCAAACTTAAACATCTTTTTAGACTCAAAACACGTTTTCAAATTCAAAAAACAAAATAAATAAATAAATAAATTACCACGCTTAAACAACTTGCTTGCCCACTTATTTACAAATTGCAGCCCTAAGTTGATGTGTCCATTTCATAAATTTCATGCCTTTTATCTCTTATTTTTATCACAATCTAAATTAAAAAAAAAATTGAATTTTATTATTTTTATTTTTTATTTTTAACAAATCATTAATTCAAACACAATATTGATGTAACCTTTAGAATCCATCTTGTGAGATCCATGTTATGCTTAAGAAGTTCAAAATTTTAGAAGACGGTTCAGAAAAATGACTGACATAGGCATTGAATAGAAATGGATAGGCTCCAAAACATGGATATGGTAACCAAATGAGAAACGAAGAAAGAATAAATTGTCGATGAGGGGTACCATCTAGCTTCCAACAATAGTCCAATTCTTAATTAAAAAAGGCTGTCTCAATTTTCTGTGCCAAGGGTAATATTCTATGTATGTATATTATTGTATTTTATCTTTCCAAAAATATATATGTACATATATATATATATATATATATGTAGAATTAAGGAATTAAATATTAAGGTTGCATGTGAAGCAAAATTTGTGCATTTAATCTGGCTGCATGTTGTGTATTTACTACAGGCACGTTTGCATTAGTGAATGCTGTTGGCGCATTTCAAGCTGGTAAGACACACTTACCCATTTCACTCATGCGCATTCCAAAAGTTGCATGGATCATTCATTGTCATCTTGTGCAACTTCAACCCTTAAATTGACCTCCTGTAGAAAATCGACTGCTTCAGACTTGTGTTGGAAAGACTGGCTAGTTCCATCAATTTGAAATTAAATTAAATTAACTAAAATATTTATGAAAACAGAATTATATACAAAATTACTACCGTGACTGGCGGATGGAAGTCCGACCCAGGTAATCAATCTGGCCTTCAAAAAAAAAAAAATTAGTTCAAAAAATGTGTTTTTTTTTTTTTTCTAAATTTAATCTCTTCTAAATTTTTGTAACCCGTTCCATTTTAATTTTAAACCCTTTATTTAATCTAAATTTTTATAACTTAACTCACTTTGTTTTGTTTTTAAATCTTTTATTCAATTCAGATAAACTTTAAATTTTAATCGACCCTGCTATCGTCACAAAATTTTTGATAAAATTTCCTATTTCTATTTTATGATGAAAATAATATTTTTCATTTGAATTAACCGGCATTAGCTAGGCTTCTTTTATCTTAAAAGGCCTAGAATAAGGATATTTTGGGGAATGTTTCATGAAAAAAAGTTTCATAAAACAATCACAAAGTTAAGTGTACACCTCGAGATAGTTTGTGTAGTTATAAAGAACTGGGGATGAAGACAATCTTTTCCTCCAAAGGGATTTCCTCCCTCACTCTGCCATCCAACGAATATTATGACACCAACCCTTCTTTTATTTTTTCTTTTCCTCGTAAAGAGCTAACAACAACTCCTTACTTGGAATTGGCTGTGATGCTATTCGTATCTTGTTAAAAAAATCGATTCTTATTTGCTAATCACACATAGTCTAAATAAATTTAGTTCCCGTTCAATACGTTCCTCAAAAAAGTTTTGTTTTGCGTGGACGCTTCCCCCAACAAATGAAAAGATTTTGGCGGAATTACTACATATAAAAGTGAGCAAAATTTGTAAAGAATTAGCCAAGTTACTTATTTTTTATATATACACACACAGGATGGGATTCAAATTCACTCTATTTATTATCAGATTTAACTTCTAGTTTAGTCGAGCCATAAACCACCTCAAACCTGTGTAATATCCCACTAATCATGTGTGCCAATTAAATAGCATTACACCTTGAGTGAGTTTCAAAACCCTAATCTGGCAAGGAAGTTAAAGGCTCTTGTCAAGCAATCCAAATCATTTTTTTTTTTTTGGAAATCTGGAATTCTCACTAGTTTATTTTATTGTATATATTAATGGACCGCATAACCGATGGATAAATTGAAGAGATATATACTATCCCTCATATACATCTCGTTTGAATCAGAAATCGAAATCATGTAGTTTTTGTAATTAATAAATCCAAATCACTTGGTCTCCTCCAATTTTAACCTCCTTTTTTACACCTTCCCCCCCCCCCACTTTCGATTCATATATTTCTTTAATATTTTTTCCTCCTTTTTTTTCTTTAATTTCTCGTCTTCCTTTTTTTATAAATTAGTGCCAATTATGATAACTTATATGTATATAGTCAAGGCCGGCTCAAGCCATTTTAGAGCTTGAAAACAGAAAGGTAAAATAAAGCCTTGCGTAATTTTAATTTTTTTTGAATTACAATTCACGATCAACCGCAATCAAAAAAATTAAAATCATAGAATACCTGACATTTTTTAACAGAACACGAAATTATATAAAAAAATAAAATAAACACAAATATATGTAAATTAGTAATAAAAAGTTACATCAACAAAGCATTTCACAATAATCTTGATTAATGATATCTAACTTGCAATAAAAATATAAAGAATATAAGAGAGATGTAGAGAATGTAAGAGGAATTAAGTTTATAGTGATAGACAGAAAAAAGCAAGACTTAAACAAGAAACATATAATCGGATGGTTTTTTCTTTTTACATTAGAGTTGTATTAGATTTAGACGGGTGATTTTTGAATTATTTAATAAAATATATTTGCTATAACTTTTACATAAAATATTTTAAGGTTCATAATTACAATAGAATTTTGAGCCTAAATTAAAAGTTGAATTGAGCTTTGCTTTAAAATTTATATTCTAAACGATTTTAGGAATTTTTTTTTTTTTTTGGGAAATAGAGTCTCTTTTAATATATCTCATTTTATATTTAGACAAATTAAAGCCTTATATATTACTTATATTAGAACAAAACAAGTAGATCAAAAAAAAAAACAAAATTAATCAATACAAAAAAAATATGTAATAAATTAAGATTATACAAAATTTTGGGATTTATAAAGCAATTGCTTTGTTCGCGTTAAGCAACCATTAAGTATAGTTCAAATATATTTGTAACAAAATTTAAAATTTTGACATGGTTTAAAATTGGGGGCAATTTACATATAATATGTATATTAATTTTAATAGATTATCTTCATTGTGCGTAGAGATGCTCAAATATTGAAAACAAAGAGAAATGATAATGTAGGATTTATTGTTATTATAACCAAAACATTCATTGTATCATACATAGTTTTTTATCATATCTACCATTAACATTTTTTTTTATAAGCAAAACATGAAACTTGCAAGGGCTGAGGTGATTACAAGCAAGAAGTCCAAAAAAAAGTAATAATCAGAGTAAAATGAAGGACAATGTAGGAAATTCACCCCGGGTTGAGAAGTGAGAGAGAGAGAGAGAGAGAGAAAGTGACAACTTGGGTAGAATTGAGACCCAATTTGACATTTTTGCTCCAGACAAAATGGTGGAAACAGAAAAAGCAAAGTCCATGAAAAGGAAAAAGATGACATCGATTTTGTAATGGCATAATAAATATGACGGTGTAGAGTTGCATCAGAGGATCCCCCAACTACTGTATAGCATGAGGTATGAAGCAAGGAGGGGAGTGTTGTTTGGGTACTGTGTGGCTATATGTATACATTGACTGCATTTCGCCCGTTTGGGAAGGAAACTGAATTTAAGCAAAAAGTAGTCCCAATAGGTCTTACCATATCAAGTACCCATCATGGGTCTCGTCAGTTCTTCCCCTGCATAATACATAATATACATACATATATATATATATATATATATCTGCTACCTTTTGCTTTGGGGCCTCAGCGGAGCGGAGCGGTGCAGTGCAGTGGAGTGCGGCCACGATAATATTGAAAAAAATAATAATATTTTTTATAATTAACTACTAAATTTTTTTTTATTATTGTTGTTGTATTTGTAACGAAAAAAAGATTTTTTTAATTTTTTTTGGTTAATTTGACATATATATCTTTTACAGCTTAAAACATTTAAAATATAAGAGTAATTTTAATTATTTTAAAAAAAGTCAAAATTTTAGTAATCAAAATCTAAACTTTTGACTATTCAGTGCCAAACAAAACCTTAGGCTTCATTTCACAAGCAACTTGCCAATTTTTTTAGTTTTTTTACTATTTTATATGATTTTTTATCACTAAAACTTGATTTTCATTTTTGTTAAGTAACTTTAACGCATACAATACTTGGGGGAATTTTCCTACTGGGAAGCATTCTTTTGCCATTATTTTTAATGGATATAAATAATATGTCTAAAATATATTAAATGAAAAAATAAATTTTAATAAAAAATAATCATAAAAAAAAAATTAACTAGTTAGTGCCCAAACGAATCCTTAATTAGGCTACAATTGAAAAACTTTTACTTATCGCCTTTCCTCTTGCTATTTGTTCCCTAACAAAGTCCTCATATGTATGTATATTAAAATTGATAATCATTAGGCGGGGCTATGGGAAATGCCCCTCACTTCTGGTACGTGGAAGTCTGCAATCGCTATCCCGTACTGGGGTGCGCACATGACGAAACATGCTCCAGGACCCTAACCGGCAAAGGCCCTTAGAGAGTTAACCAGCCTAGGCAAGCCCGCCCCTTACTTTTTATATAGAAAGTTGGTTAAAATAATCAGCCACATGATCCCTATCCATTGAGGGGATTTTATATTAATTTTAAGCTGCTGGCACCTAGTTTCAAACAATATTAGCACCCGTTTGGGTCAATAAAATTTGTTAAAAATCTCTAAAATCTTCTATTACATTTTTGTACTTTATTTACTTTCTCAAAGTTCGAAAAAAGTTCAGTATCTTAAAAAAAAAGTTGATAATTGAAATCTCGTTAATTAAATAGCAAAAAATTGTTCTTACTATTCTTACTACGGACTTTCAAACTACCAAATAACACCCAGTATGACTAATTTTTCTGGAGTCGTTTTGAGGGATTGTAGAAACCGTTTGGATGTTTACATGGAAAGATAAAGCATAAACCGTAATAGTTCAATACTGTCTAAATAGTTCACACCAAACTATTTCAACGGTTTGGCACTGCCAACTTACCGCCAACTTCTGTCCAAACGGACCACCGTAAACTATTCTGACTGTTTGGCATTACCAACTTCCGTTGAAACGAACCATCATAAACTATTCTAATACCAGTGGCGTTTTGAGTCCGGTTTAATTTGTAAAGAAGTCACAACTGATACAAAATTTTGAAACCGTCCAAATGAAAATCTAATCCATCGGAACGAAGATTTCTATTGTTCATCTCCTAAAAATGCAGTTTGAGACGTGTACACCAAACGGCAAAAGTTTCTCCAAACCACTTTATTCACTATTTTTCATTATTTTTCGTTGCGTCAAACGAGCTCTTAATTTCGTTAAATATTATTCATACATAATTTAAAAAAAAAAAACTTATGTTATCAAGTCAATTTGTACTCTCTAATGATCGAATTAATAATTGGGTAGATCTTTTAATGGCTCTAAAGGGACTCTAGTGATCCTAGAAAGACTCAGATTAATAATCTACTATATAGGAACTCAATTGTTGGGGAATGAATCTAAATTTTATCAATTAACCTACCACTCAAGTTACTCCAATGTAAGGTTACCTAAATTCTTTGTCCGTTCTTTGGTATGTGAAGAAGCTCGTAGAGAGGCAGGGAGAGAAAAATAAGGGATGGGTTCGTTGAAGAGAGGTTGGACGAAGGGGATTTGGGTAATTCAGAGAAAGTGATGAGAGGGCACCCGCGAGAACTGAGAAGTTTGAGCTCTGCATGTCGGAATCACTCCCACATCATGCAGACCAATCCATTACTCCTATATATGGAGAGTTGAGTTGGTTGCTAACATATATGTGTATATATATACAGAGATGAGATAGAGAGAGAGATCTTGCGCTGAAGCCCAATGACCTCCTTGACTTGCCATACCCAAAACGACCTTCAAACTTTCTTGACCTTTGGAAGATGGAGCACCCACTTTAATTCAATTAATTACTCTATCTTACATACATCGTTTTGAAAAAAAAAATTAAATATAGACCCTTAAAAAATTTAAGACAAATATAAACCCTTAAAAAATAAAATTTAATAAATAAAAATAAATTAATATATAAATTTAATCAATATATAATAAAAATTCATGTCAAAAATAAATTTTATATATAAATTATTCACAAACAAAATTCATGTTCAAATGCATAATCTTTAAATTTTATCAACTAGAGCAACACTCGATGACTATTTAAATCGCAAAATTTATCAACAATTCAATCTATAGTGAATTTTTAATCTGTAGAAAAATGATTCAATGGATTGCATTATAATGTTAGATTCCGCCTTGTGACAGGTTCGGATTAATATATATATATATATATCTAGAATCCTAGAGTGGAAGTACACAACATTCTAGCTAGCTAGTAGCTTCTATATATATATATATGGGGATGCATGCGATGTCGTGTAAAACACTTGTAATGTTTAAAAGTGATCCTATGGGTGAGAATATTTTTCATCGGATATTCTAATTAACTGCTTCCACAGTATATATAAATATAGTATCAAGGGGATGTTTGGTTGATAAAAAAAAAAAATTGTAATAAAAGTATAAAAATTTAATATAAAGTGACATGTGACGAAATTTGATTGAAAAAAGTACAAAAAATTGATGGGTTTTTATTGGTTTTGGTAAATCAAACACCCCCTAAATTTTTATTTTGTTAATCGAAGATTAATTATTTAAGAGGCCTTTGAAGTGATAAAATTTAATAAAAATTATGAGTTCGTAATTCATACAGTAAAATAAATAACGAATAATTTTTAGATATTTTCAGTATTTTTTTAACAATTTTTAGAGTTTTAAACGAAGCCTAATTTACTGTTTTATCATTTTGCTGCTGTTGAAAATGATTTTACATAGAGTCATTTGGTTCACTAAATTTTATAAAAAAAAGGGGGTTAATTTTTTTAAAATCTTTCAATTTTCTTTAACTTTTTCCACCAAACACATTTGCAACTTTTATTTACTTTCTTCAATTTTTATCAACTTTCTTCAATTTTATCTAACTTTTTTTTAATTCTTATAAATTAATTTTTATTAAACACCCAATTAATTTCTAAAGTGACACATCACTATATGATGCAAAAGTTGCTTTTTTCTTTTTCTTTTTTTTTTCTGCCAAACAGCCCCATATTCATCACATAACATTGATTTTCATTGTAATTCAAGGGTAACAAAATAGTCTTATTATACACTAATCATAATTGAGATTGTTGGTCATCTGGAATAGTTTGAATTTCTAATTAAGTATTAGTTCATATTTGATTAGGAGGGGGTTAAAGGTAAAATTGTTTATATTTTAAGAAGGGAAAATTAATATTTTAAAAATTTTTGGAGACTAATACAATATATAATAATATAAATATTCGAAAAAAGAAAGAAATATAATGGACCTCCCTCGGGGCTTACCGAAGCTTAACAAATTTTTTAAAAAACAATAAAAAATACTATTTGTTTTAATTCTACAAATTATCTATTTAGTGATAACACTCCACATTAATTTTTTTAAATTAAATGTATAATAATTTTTTATAAGCACGTAAATCAAATACATTGAGCTAATTAACACTTTTATACACACAAGTCAAAAAAAAAAAAAAAAATGGCTCGCTAACCACATTTAATTAATAAATTTTATTAAGAGGCAGTTCTAATAAGAGCTTTAGGGTCACTGGGTAGATGTGGCGAATGAACGTAGCAATGCATCAATTTAGAGAACCTTTGGCATAGCTGCTGCTGCAGCTGCAATATTTTTCACTTGAGATATTACAAATTGGCAATAGGGAGGCCGGCGATTTCTATTATGCTAGCTGTTACGCTACCGCCCTGAGGCATCCAAAGAACGGATCGATATATACATACACAATTATGATATATACGTTGCAAGCCAGCTCCGGGGCTAAAATTAAGAACCACTTCTGTTAGGAAAGGCAGCCGAAAACTTAATTAGGGCACATTTGTCATGTAAATTTTTGTCATCTGTATTAACTTTTATCTAAATGTTGATACATGCCTATATTGTATTTGATAAAAACTTATAAAAGTTCAAAAAAATTAAAGAGAGTTGAAAGAAAAATTAATAAAAGTTAGGAAAAATTGGTAAAAATTAATGATTTTGTATATGGAAAGGAAGTTATGTGTTTCATGAATTTCGGTGGAGAGAAAAATTAAAAAAAAATAAAGAAAGTTGGAAGTTGATTTTTTTTTTAATAATTTATCAAACATACCCTTAGTGACTATAAATCTACATTCATATTTCCTAAAGTTATATAAACCTTTTAGTCATCAAAGTTCTACTTACTACTATAATGGGTTAACTTATCAAATTAATTATAATTTTTTTTAATAATTAATATTAAAATAATGGTGCTACTAAATAGTAGTAGATCTACTATTGTGAATGATTTCAAATAATTATTTTTGTGATAATTTTGAATCCATCATAATTCATCATCTTAAACAACTCAAATTCAATATAGAATTCATATTGAATAGAATGAAATAAGCCGCATACCTTCTTATTGAGATTACTGGTCTATATTTATATACAATCCTAAGTCAATGCTAGATAGTTATTCTAAGGAAACGTGAATTACTACCACTAATTGTTAGTTGCTAATTACATAGCAATTACAAGATCCAATCGCTTAAATTTAGAAAAAGAATTGCTTGGCGTGTGGAGTAAATAATGCCAATACTCCCCCTTAAGTTGGTGCATGAAGCCTCAAAATGCTCAACTTGCACAACAAGTGATGAAATCGATCACGTCCTAAGGCTTTTGTGAAAATGTCAGCTAGCTGATTGTGAATGGAAACTACATGTGTTGTGAGCTCCCGAGAATGAATATTTTCTTGAACAAATCGATGTGTTTGGTTCGCTCGTGAAACACCAAATTTGCTGCAATGTAGAGGGTGGCTTGATTGTCACAATACAAAAGAATTGGCAAAGATTGAGGTACTAAAGCTCATAAAGAAGACGCTGAAGCCAAATGACCTCACTCGTAGTAGTCGCCATACTACGGTATTCTGCCTCCGCTGAAGAGCGAGAAACAACTATTTGTTTCTTAGATCGCCAAGAGATGGGTGAGTGACCAAGGAACACAATATATCTGGTGGTGGAGCACCTTGTCATGGGACATCCTGCCTAATCCGCATTGCAATATGCTTGTAGAGTGAGTTCATTTTCAGAAGGAAGAAATAAACCTTGCTGTGGATTACCTTTAAGGTAACAAAGTACTCTCATGGCAACATCAAGATGACCCTGATATAGATCTTGCATAAATTGTGTCAAGATGTGGATCACATAACAAATGTCAGGGCGAGTAATTATAAGATATAACAGTTGCCCAACACGTCGGCGATATCGTCCTAGATCGGTGCAAGGGGACCCCGAGTTAAAGGATAATTTGTGATGTTGCTCCATAGGAAATTAAATGGGTTTGGCACCAAGCATGCTGCTCTTGGCCAATATATCAAGAGTGTACTTTCATTGACTAAGCACTAGTCCTTTGGGTGATCTTGCCACTTCAATGCCAAGGAAATATTTCAGTTTTCCCAAGTCTTTGATACTAAATTGGGAGTCTAGATATTTCTTCAGGAAATTAATCTTATTAGGATCATTGCCTGCTATAATCGTCATTAACGTATATCAAAATTGCCACAAATGAATCCTCGTGTGAACATGTGAATAAAGAATGGTCTGCTTGGGATGGACAGAAACCAGTGTCAAGAAGTGAAGTGGCAAACCTTTGGTACCAGTTGCGCGAGGCTTGACGTAGACCATATAGGGACTTGCGAAGTCTATAAACACGACTCTCCCCCTATTTAGCAAAACCCTGTGAAATCTTTATATAAACTTCTTCTTCCAAGTCTCCATGAAGGAATGCATTATTCACACCAAGCTGATGAAGTTCCCAATTGCGTAAAAAAACCACAGCTAAGAGAGAACGAACTATGACTAGCTTCGCCACAGGTGAAAATGTTTCATGAAAATCAACTCCTTCAATTTAAGTGAACCATTTGACAACAAGACGAGCTTTGTATCTCTCAACACTCCCATCAGGTTTATACTGCACCTTGTACACCCATTTAGAGTCTATTGCCCACTTGTTAAGTGGTAGTAATTTCAAACTCCAAGTGTTATTCTTTTTCAGAGCTTCAATTTCTTTGGCTATGGCATCTCTCCAATGTTTGTGTTTCACTGCCTAGGAAAACAAAAAGGCTCATCTGTAGATGTGATGGCCGCTAAGTAGGCTTTATGTGAGTCTGAAAATTACTCATAAGAAAGATAGTGATTGAGAGGATATACCGTAGAGTTAGCTAAAGGAGTGGACGAACAAGATGGCATAAGCGAAGGGAGTAAAGCATACTCAAAGTCAGCTAGCCTTTGCGATAACTTTGGAGTCCTTTTTGTAGTCTCAACATGTTCAGATAATGTTTGTATATTTTGTAATTCATGGGATGCATTATCATTTATATTAAGATATTCATTGGGACCCATTGTGGACTCATAAGGTAGGCATATGTTGTCGATTGCATCAGTTGAATTCATCCCAGGAATATTTGCCACCTGAAGCTGCCTTTCTTATATTGAAAGTGTATTAGTTTCGTAAGCAGTCAACCTGTTCAGTTCTTATTTCTGGCGAAGCAATTGGGTTATCAACTATGAGTGGCACTGTATGACTTTGTGAAGGAATAATACTCTGCCCAATAACTTGGTTTTGACGTCCCTGTGAAAAAGGAAATTGATTCTCATGGGACACAACATCACGTGAGACATAAATTTTCTTTGTTGCTAAGTTAAAAATTTTATATCCATTTTGACTAGCTGGATACCCAACAAAAATTCCTAGGCTAGATCGCGTATCAAATTTATCACGATGCCTTTTATGAACATGTGCATAGCATAAGCAACCAAAAGTGCGAAGATGTCCATACGATGGAAAGTTACCAAGTACCACTTCAAAATGTGTCTTGTTTTCTAATACAGGTTTAGGCATTCTGTTGATTAAATAACCTACAGTCAAAACACATTCACCCCAAAAGGATTTTGGTAGGTTAGCATGGAATCGTAGTGCTCTAGCAACTTCCAATAGATGTCTATGTTTTCTTTCAACCACACCATTTTGTTGTGGGGTGTCGACACACGAAGTTTGATGCTTAATACCATGATCATGGTAATATTGTAACAGAGCCTCATGTTTAAATTCTAGGCCATTGTCGCTACGCAAAATTTTAACTTGAGAGTTGAATTTTGTTTTCACCCTGTTACAAAATATGTCAAGTAATAGGAAGTTTCTGACTTTAACTTCATAAGATAAACCTAGGTAGATATACTATTATCATCAACAATGCTCAAAAAATACTGTGCATCAGAATGAGATACCGTATGATATGGTCCCCAAATATCACAATGGATTAAATCAAAAGGTTTTGCAGTCCTATTTTCTTTTACTAGAAAAGGCAATCTAGTTTGTTTTGCTCTATGACAGGCATCACAAATAAAACTACTATGAGTGTTGAAATGCTGAGATGAACCAAAAATCTGAGGTAACCGATCCATTGGTAGGTGTCCCAAACGTTGGTGCCAAAGAACTTTATCTTGCTGTCTTCTAGCCAATAGTGCAACACCTCTTTTAATCGGCTCTAGGTAATATAAGCCATCTCGCTGTCTAACCACTCCAATCAGCTTCCTCGAGGGTAAGTCTTGTATGAGGCAAATATCAGAAAGAAAAATTAGAGCACAATTTCACTCATTTGTCAATCGAGAAATAGATAATAAGTTGCAATTGAATTCAAGAACTGCAAAGACACGATTCAATTTTAGACTTTCTCCCAACACCGTGCTCTTTACTGCCCTTAATGGAGCTGATTTTCCATTTGGTATGTGCACAGGCTAAATATTTGGGTCTGTGGTGTTGTTCAATAAAATTTCTGGTTTACAAGTAAAGTGGTCAGTTGCTCCTGAGTCCATAATCCAAGATTTTGTCGTGTCATCCATACCAGAAAAATTTGTGTGATTGGCTGAAGGTCCTGCACCGGTGTTGTTGTTTAAAAGAGCCACTAATTGCCAAATTTGTGCCTCTATGAATTGAGGTGTCGTGTTAGATTGTCCCTAGTTGTTTTGATCTCCTTTTAAATCAAGCATCACATTTGCAGCACTTGACCTTTGTGCATTCACCAAGGAATTTTCTTTATGGCTACCTCAATTTGGTTTCTTCCTCCAATGAGGTGGATACCAACTATTTCATAGCACCTTTCCTTGGAATGTCCCACCTTCTTGCAGTGTTCACATGTTAATTTTTGGACAGAATCTCCTCCCCTTCTGGTGTTTACTATGAGAGCTGTAGATCTAGCATTAACCACAAAAGCAGCAGCTTCAACGTTCATAACTTTGAGGCCGCAACCATTTGTTGCTTCTCCTCTTGCGTCGCAATTGCATAGGCACGTCCCAAACTAGGAAATGGTTCCATGCTTAAAATCTGTGAGACTATTGTCTAATCCTATTAAGAAGTCATGTACCTTTTCGTTTTCTCTCATGGATTGCATTTTCTTGAATGCTCCACAGGTGCAACCGCAAGTACAAATCAGAATTGGACTGACCGCTTGTAACTCATCCCACAACCCTCTCAATTTCCCATAATAGGATGTCACTGGTGTTTTCTCTTGCTGCAACAAAGTGATTGCTCGTTGCAATTCGTATGTTCTTGGCGCACTTCCTTGTAAGAAGCATTCTTCCATATCTTCCCATATTTCTTTCGTTGTCTTAGCGTATATGACATTATTCTGGAGTTCTTTGACCTTTGCGTTCACCAACCATGAGTGAGCCATAGTGTTGCATTTGATCTATGCTGAATACTTCTGTGAATCAATGCCTGGTTTGCTTATTTTGCCATCTATGAATCCAGACATTGTAAAGCATTCTTCATGTTTCTTCTCCATATGAAGTAGTTTGCCCCATTCTCATCTAAAGAAGGTGTAACGAAAATTAATCTTAGATGATCCGAGGAATGGAGATAATAGGGGGAATCAACATCCCCTATCTTGACCTGTTGGTTGTTGTTCATAACCATTTGAGTGGAGGCATCAACATCTCCTGGCTCTGTTTGATTGGTATTGTTCATGTCTGGATTATCTTGCGGCAGGTTGACTTTGGTGTTTTAGATTATTAGGCCATTAATCATGACCATGCTCTGATACCATGAAGAGAATGAAATAAGCCACATGCTTTCTTATTGAGATTACTAGTCTATATATATATACAATCCTAAGTCAATACTAGATAGCTATTCTAAGGAAACGTTAGCTATTCTAAGGAAAGGTGAATTACTACTACTAATTGTTAGCTACTAATTACATGGCAATTACAAGATCCAATCCCTTAAATTTAAGAAAAGAATTGCTTGGCATGTGGAGCAAATAACGCCAATACATATATCATATTAAATTTTTATATAAAGTAGATCCTCGAAAATGCCGTTGTGGTGCTTGGCACTTAAATGGCGTTATTGTTATGACACGTGACACTTAATTATAATTATTTTAAAGAATTTTATTTATTATATAAGTCTACTATTCTAAAGCCTTTCATATATATTATTTAATTTTATAATTATTGTGTTTTAATCTAAGTGGGCTATGACTCTCACATATTTTAATTGATAAAAAATTTTTATTTATTTTATATATTAATTATTTCAAGATAACAGTATTTTGATTTAATATATATATAGCACTTATTTTGTTTAATAATAATAATAATAAAGGATAATGCTAGTGTTTGAAATCTATAAATACATTCTAATTTTTCTTTTCTTTCAAATTTCTTTGAAACCTTTTATCATAACAATCTATCCTTTGAAATCTCTGTGAATTGCTAGCAATTTTCTCATCAAAATTTATGTAATTTGCTTAGTACATATCTAAACCTTTAGTTTTAAAGTTTTCATACGTACGGACCATCACGAGCTCCGCAAATAGGTCTAAAATATGGTTTAATAACTTTTTTTGGTATTTGAAATATAGCTAATAAACTATAATTTAATAGAGATGAATAGTGAAAAATCTAATCATATGATCCATTTGATTGGATTTTAGCAAATTTTTTTTGAGCTTTGTGCATAATGTTTTGGAGATTTTTTTAAATTTGTAGAAATTTTTGAAATTTTTCAAAGTTTCAAATGGTCCCATAATTGATATATATATATACTTGGTTGCATTTACATAAACAATAATATATATTTCTTTTAAATATATTTAACAGTATATATTACTTTAAAATATATTTCTACAACTTAATTATTTTAACATATGATAGTACATTTGATTAAATCATATAATATGATATGTTCATATATTACACATGTCATATCACTAATAAACTAATAAAATTATATTTAAATTATTCTCACTAAATGATTACAACGAATTTTTTAATTACAAATTCACAAATACAAATACAACCACGTACATATGTTAATTTTGTTTGTTGACAGCCCGTGTTTACATTAATTTGTTTACTGACAAATGGGTAAAAACGGCATATTGCATATCTCTATAAAAAGAAATCGAAAAGCCACGGCAATAACTTAATTAATTGTTAAACATATATTATTGTACTATGTGGTATTATTGTACTATGTGGTATTACCTATATTGATTAACCTCTGGAAGCATTCGTTTCATTTTGACAGAGTTATCTAATTCATAAATATATAACAATTTTTTAACCACCCCCCTCCCAAAAAGAGAGAGAGAGAAAGAAATATAAACATACACATTATACTGAAGGTGTTTGAATGATAAAAAGTTACTAAAAAAGCATAAAAAGTTAGTATAAAAAGACATATGATGAAATTTAATTAAAAAAAATTAAAAAAAGTTGATAATTTTTTTCTCTATAACTTATATTAATTTTTAATAGAATTTGATATACCAAACACCTCATTGTCTCACTAGAGCATTGTCCGTATTATCATTCCATGGGATCAAAAAAAATATTATTGTTTGCTTAAAAAAAATCAAATATTATTGTAATATTATTAAATATGGAGGTTATTTAAAAAAAATTTTAAAAACTCACCAAATTGCACTGCCTTAATTATTCCGTCTTTTGGTCTGCATATTTATTGTAAAAGAAAAACAACAATGGAATTGCCCTCGAGTCAATCCAAAACTCAGCTTACTTTGCCCAAAGTAACCCGAACTCGCAATTACTGTCCCACCACCGCTTTCCAATCAAACCCTACATCTACGTGCCTTCTTGACTTTCAAAACGCCCCATTTATTCCAGCAACAACCTCTTCCATTAATTAGAATAATCTAATACTTATATATATATCTACCTTCTACAACTCTCCCCATTAATACTCTGCAAACAAAAAGCAAAGTGAAAGAAAAGAGAATCATCTCCATAGAAAACAGGAAAAGAGAACAGATAATACAATTGAGAAACAAAGAGACAAACTGATCAGAAACAACCCTCCCTCTCTCTTTCTCTCTCTCTCCCCTTCTCTCTCTCCACTTCAAAGTTTCACCCCTTTTGCATTTAGAGCTCTCTCTCTCTCTGTGATGAAGAATCTAATATGAGTCCCGGCATGTACTCCTTTTCCAGGCTCTCCCTTTGCTTCTCTTCTGGGGGAATTGGCTTGTACTTTGAGTAATGTACAAGTATTTCAAATTTGATGCAATTTTGTAAGGAAGGGTATGGGAGTGTACTCTAACTTCACTTTTTATTTACTTTGGTTTCTATTCTTGTTTATGATTTCACAGGCGATTCCTGTTGTGGGTTTGTCTATTTTATTTCTGGTGCTCTTTTTTCATTTTTTTTTTTATTATTTGGGAGAGGAGTAATAATTAATGAAAATGAACGGAACACAGGGGTAGGTGAGGAGGCTCTATAAGAAGAGAGGTTGGATTTGCGTAGTAGCTTCATTCAGTGAATGTGCCCCGAAACAAAAAGCAACATAAGGGTTGTTTCTCTTCTGGTTGGCTGGTTATATATATAGATATCCTGCCTATACATATTGTTTTTGGCCCTTCACATCATCATCATCAACACCATCATCATGGGTTCATCAAACAGACACTGGCCTAGTATGTTCAAGTCCAAGCCCTGCAACACCCACCACCACCACCAATGGCAGCATGACATCAACACTTCTCTCATGTCAAGTGGTTGCCACAGATCCTCATATCCGTCAGGTAATACCTCAAAAATTGCATTCACAATTGCACTCATCATTTGTGTCATTCAAATCTCTCTCTCTCTCTCTCTCTCTCTCTCTCTTTCCCTCTCTAGCGTTTGTTAAATTTAATTAACTTATGTTCTCATAGACATATTTAACCCCAAACACAGATTGTACATTAAGCACTAAACATATATCAGTCAGCAAACCTGTTAATTCACTGTTATTTTGATGTGTTTTTTCAAGTAAGTTGTCCCCAAAAAAAAAATAAATAAATAAAGGGTTAAATAAATTAGAAGCAAACACACATGTTGGAATGACTTCTATGATTTTGTAGACATATATGTAATATATATGTTATGTTAATATATATAGTTATGATTCAACAGTGCCTATCTGCGAAGAAAGAAGTCCTGAGCCGAAGCCGAGGTGGAACCCAAAACCGGAGCAAATACGCATTCTCGAAGCCATCTTCAACTCTGGAATGGTTAATCCACCAAGGGACGAGATAAAAAAAATCAGAGCCCAACTACAGGAGTACGGCCAAGTGGGCGACGCCAATGTCTTCTACTGGTTCCAGAACAGGAAATCAAGAAGCAAACACAAGAACCGCCATCTCCAAAACTCCAAACACCAGCTGCCCCAACAAAACTCTTCGATCACCGCCGTCACCGCTCCGTCCACATCCTCCTCCTCCTCGGAGAAATCTTCTCCTAAGTCCGCCGATAAGTCCTTCCCGGTTGGTTCTGCAGGCGTTACTGATCACATGTCAAACTCTCCGACCACGTCGGTGAACCAGACATATAATTTTCAGAACCCTACTGAGTTCTTGCCGGAACCATACTTTTTTCCGGGACAACAGACCACCGGAGCAGCCACAACTTCGGTTTTCCCTCAAGGGTTTTGTTACCCGGAGCTACCTAACCCCGTTCATGTCCCTGCAGATCAGATGGTTGCGAATTGCTCTGGCCTTTTACTCAGTGATTTGATGACAAATCACGGCCCTCCAAAGAAGGCTGAGGATGAGAAGCTGAAGCTGCAGCAACAGCTCAGTTACACTGTTTCTACAGCTCCCTCAAATGCTCATCATCACCCCTTTGTTCCTCCCTCCACTGTCACTGCTCCATCTACCGTCAATCACATTCTAGGTACATGAAGCTTCTAAATTTGTTTGCATGTGTAGAGAATGACAATACATAACATCCACTCATATCTCTAAAAAGAATGATTCTATTGCCAAAATAATGCACAATCTTTCAGTATTATGATCATATATATTTTGAAAATCATGTCCATTTGTCTTACAAATAATGAATAATCAAAATAATGCTCAGCTCTGGTTTTGGTATGATGACAAATGCTCTGAATTAAACTCGTACTTGAGCAGGTTATCACTGTGATTTCAAGAAAGTGATTGATATGTACATGTCAATCTATATATACAATACGTAAATATAATTTATTGTGTAAATAGTTGAAAATTAAATTTATAAAGCAAATAAACATGAAAAATTATAAAATAATTTGTAAAAATAAAAATTACTAATAAGACTAAGAGATCTAAACAGTTTTTAATAAAGATGTAAAATTTTATTATTTACAACAAAAATTATTATACTTTTGAAAGTGTTAACTTAAAAACTTTCATATAAAAGGTATAAAAAAAATATGAAAAGAGTGGAAGAGTTTATTTTCATATAAAATGATCGAAATATAATTAAGGTAAAGAGAGAAAAAAATAATTCTAATTATTGAACAAATTTAAAGATTAAAAATATCTTAAAATCAAAATTTTGAACTCTCTTGCCATATAAAAAAATATAGGATGAGAGGTGAGAGATGTGGGATTTGGGTTATGCTTGTCATACAGACAAAATGAGAAGGACGTATCTGTCATTTCATCCTGAATTCGCGACGTAATCTCTAGATGGACGTGTGCATGGCTGGGCTAAAGCCCTTTGTAGCAGGTGTTTTGATTGACTAATGCTCTGGTTGATTGGTGGGGAACTGATTCTCTGTGATGCAGGTGCAGGTATTGGAGATTCGGGCTCAGTAGGACCATCAAAATCAATGGTGTTCATCAACGATGTGGCGTTTGAGGTGGCTGCAGGGCCGTTCAACGTGCGTGAGGCATTTGGTGATGATGCTTTGCTGGTTCACTCCTCTGGTCAGCCTGTGCTCACCAATGAGTGGGGTGTCACCCTCCACTCACTCCAGCATGGGGGCTTCTACTACCTGGTGCACACATAAACTCCCATCACTAACTGCATCAGAAACTCAACTCATGATATGGTACTTCATCATCAACAATATCATTTTTTTAGGTTTTCAATTCACATAGCATTTGATCATGTTTCTTCTGTTTTTCTGGGAAATTTGGCTATTATTATTATTATTATATATATATTGGGTCGGTGGGGGTGTTTCAATGTTTACTTTAGTGATATCTCTGTCTTGTGACTTGTTTGACGTAGTTTTTGTCATTTGTTAGCTAGATGTATAGCTAATACATAATACGTATACTCTGCATGAAGCTCTTGTTTAGCCGGTTTATTTATTTATTTATTTATTTTCCTGTTTGATTGCAGATATAAGAGAAGTGAGGAAAGATGAAGAGATAGGCTAGCTGTTCTTCATTAGGGTTGTTTTTGTTTCTTCTCTCTCTCTTCATTAGGGTTGTTTTTGTTTCTTCTCTCTCTCTCTCTTCTTTAGGGTTGTTTTTGTTACATCTCTCTACAAAAGTCTTTCTAAGGATATTCCATAATGTGAAAGTTCCATGGACTAAATTAATGTATTCCGTTTCATGTCAAAGCAATATATTTATATATTATATATATGTTATGCTTGTGAGTGTATATGCTTTTGGATTTGGTCGTTGCATGCATGCTATTCATTCAGGAGGAAAATAACAAACAGTTGGTAGGTTGAAGATAAATATACTTACCTTGATAATCCAAAAGTGGTATTTAATGCACTAATCCATGCATGTGATGTTTGAGTAAAGTGGTCAACATGCATCCAACTGGGGTGATATCATCTTCATAATTTCTGCCTGTATTTGTGTTCTGTTTACTTTTCCTTCAAGGAAAATGAATTAAGGTAGTTGCAACTGTGAGCCTTTATTTCACCTCCTCTCCAAATCAACGTCGTGCTGCCACCTTGTGGCTTGCTAAATTGCTGTTCTTGCACTTGGTTAGGATGGTTATCTAAACAGTGTCCTTGGATGATATGTATATGTACATAGTGCCACTTTTTTTTCTCCTTCGCTTTTAAGCAGTGTGAATTGAAAGGGCAAATACATACTTCAATTCATATTGCTACTCTACCATCAAAATTTTACAAGAAAACACTATTAGAAAGAAGTAGCAGAAGTCATTTTGCGAACAAATAGGGAAATGTTATTTTGTTAAAAAATTGTTTACTAGTAATAATGGGGATGTTTAAAAGAAAAAAAGCCAGTAAAAATGTAATGCGTCAGTCATATTTTAGTATTTGAATGATAAGCTTAAAATTTTTAATAGAACCTATTTGAACGAGATTGAATGACCAATTTGAATAGAACTCGTTCGAACGTAGTTAAATAACCTGTTCAAAAGGTTTTAGCTAGAGAAGTTGACAGTAATTTACAAAAATTAATAAATGTTGATCCAAATTTGTAAAATTTAGAGTTCTAAAATAAAAGTGTGAAAAATAAAAATGATCAAATATTGATAAAAATTTATAATCGCTTATTAAAATTTAAAAAAAAATAATTTTCTATAAAATTTTGGCTCCTAAACACCCTCGTATAGCAATAGTAATTTTGTAAACAGATAGAATAATATTTTTTATTCAAAAATGCATAAATAATGTGTCAATGGTAATTTTATAATTAAAATACATTTTAATATTTGTTTTTTATTTATTGTGAGCAGTAACCAAGTTTTTCCTTTAGAATTTTTCTAGCATAATAACATTGCTTAAAGATAAATAATATGAGAAATGTTTTTATAATAAAATAGTTTTCTAAAGAAAAATAGAAATTATATGTAATAGATTTTTCCAGGTCATTTATTTATTAATAATTAAAAATTATATTTTATTTAATAAAAATTACTTTCATTCGTTTCTCCAATTTTGATATACTAATCAATCTTCATCTTCCATCGGTTGGATCACTTTTCAAAGCCTGAAGTTTAAGGGTTCCAACACCACGGACCAGTCTTCCTCTTCCATCATCACATTGCTCCGCTAAACCTAAACTTCTGGGTTACATCCAAATCATCACCATGATTTACCCTCTAGGGTGAAGAATTTTTAAATAATTGAGCATCCAATCCTTTTAGTTATGTAGTTTTATCCAATATTCCTTTTAGTTCTTTAGTTTATTGGTTTAGGATAAGTAAAACAAAAAGCACAGCATCACGGAAATGAGTTCTTGCCGGAAAAAAAAAATGGCTTGATCCGAGTTTAAAACATAGCTAGACTTGTATGGAAAAAATTAAAATTATTGAATTGGACAATTTTTCTTTTACTCATTCATAAAAAATTGCAGCACTAGGAGAGTGATATTTTGTCCAAAAAAAAAAAATTGATTAATTTATTCCATCTTATTTTATGACACCATAAAGTTATTACCAAAAGTGCAATAATACAAATATATAGTGACGATAATTAACTTTTGTCACAAATTGTTTTATGTTTTATAATCATACTAATCCATCACGAGTAATAAAATTATTAATAATGAAGTATGGTGATAAATAATTTTTTAGATACAAAACTTTGGTGATAAACATGCAATGCCAATATTACATTATTAAAAATATTTTGCATAATAAAATTTTACATTTTTCATCACTAAAACTTTCATTTATTGTGGTGGTTACTTCTCCAATGTATTTGATTTATTTGTCAATCGCTAATTCTTATTTTGTATCTAATTTTGATGCATGCCATTGTATCCTGATATTTTTATAATTGTATACAACTATTTAAATTATATATATGAAAAAAGAAAATTAAGTACCACATACTCAAATTTTGAACTCCGCAAACAAAACTAGGTTACGGACTCCGGATTCAGCCACGTTCTCTAAGTAGATTTGCTCCCTACGTAGACAACACAAATTCGAGTCTCCGCAACTCAATTGGAAGGCATGATTGAAAGGTCATTCACGTATCTCTTGATTTATTAATTAGTTACGCAATTCGTTGAGAATTATAATAAATCGATGATATTTTGAATTAAAAAAAAAAAGACCAGATTACGTTAAATAAAAATAAATGAATAAACACAGCAATCTGCGTAGAGGTCATGGACAAAAGTGGTATTTTCACAGCATTATATGTCCCACGTCACCGTCCATACCTGGAGGACAAGGGTTTCTCAGAGCAGGCTAGCATCCAAAGAGTTGATCAACAAACTCATGAAATCAGTATCTGTAGCCCATATTTGATGTGTGCATGCCTGTACGCACATATATATATATATATATATACACACACACAAATATATACACACTATAATGTGTTCGTCAAAATGCTACACTCTGTCATACCATATCTTCCTCTTTTGCACCAATCAGGTGAGGCTTCACCCAGAAACAGAAAGAAGTCAATGTCAGTTTTGTATTGAATTTCTCGAGGTCTTTTTTTTAATTGAAAATATGTTTAATAATTATATTAAAATTAATCTTAAAAAAAGAATATAGCAAAAATATATACATATATAGAAATGCAAATAAAGAATATATTTATAGTTTAATGACATTTTACAATATAAAAATTAATTTTAAATTAGTAAAAATATCTTTTAAATGACCTTATATTTTTTATTTCCTTGCTTCACTTCATTCTTTAAAAATAAAAAAAATTAAAAAGAAACAAGAAAAAAAAGGGATGTCCACGTATTAAACTGTATAACTGAAATAAAATGACCGTTTGTCTCACCAAAATTCATCAAAAGTTATAAATAAATTATAATTTTTTTAATTTTTTCTAATTAAATTTTATCATATGTTACTTTTATACTAACTTTTTAAATTTTTTTTTATCATCCAAATACTAAATAAAATAAATCAAATCAGGTCTAGTTCTTTGTCCATTTTGTAGTTTTTTTCTTTCCAACCAAGTTAGTATATATATATATATATATATATAGATGTGCTAAATACTAATCAAACTTAAATTTTTTATTTTAAAAAATAAAATATATTTAACAATTTTTAATAACATATACACACACAATGAGACACTGTATGTGTGAGAGAGAGAGAGAGAGAGAGAGAGAGAGAGAGAGAGATGTGGGTAGGTTTGACGGGTCAGTTAATTGGATTGAGTGTGGGCAGATAATTTACGTGCACACGGGAGCCAACAGTGACGTATATATACTTGAATTGATTGAGTGATTTTGATATATCGATCTGCAAAATTCTTCCTATCTCTGTGTCCCTGTCGCAACTGTGTGTTGCATGAACCGTCACGTATGATAATCATCACGAATCACCCCATTACCAACCCTTAGATTCTCCCTCTATATCTCTCTCAATTTGTCCATTGAATTTGAGTTATAGATCATGATGCGGATCGGTGGAGGGAGAGGCGATTGATTTTCCAAATTGGGTGGAGAAATGATCCAGCGAAGGTTCGTGCATCTCACACTCGTTGAAAATTGTACCCCTAAAACTGTCCTTACGAGATTGGATGTAGTTCCATCCCAATTAAACCTGTTAAAGGAAATTACGAATCCGAATTTGGATCCGTCACGTACACTTTTTTCTATTCATATCTGAATCGACTTCTAATTGGATATTTGGTACGATTATCCAACCAAATTAAATTTATAACATCTGTGTAAATTTTATAGTATTATACAAAATTTTTAGATTTATGAAATTATGATTACATAAAATTTATAAAAATTAAAATTAGAGTTAAAATCATTAACCAGATTATGACGCAAATTAATTAACTTGTCGGATCTCAGGAATAACATATTTAGGAATGTCACCGGGACAGATACGGCCTTTCCCATACCCGTACCCATTAGGAGATAGATTCTCCATCCTCGTTTACGAGCTAAACATTGATAACAACTATAAATTATGTATTATATATGTAATAAGTACTAAAAATTATTATAAATATTATATATATTAAATAAAAATATATATTTTATATATATTAAATAAATATTAAAAATATATATAAATTAATAAATAATTATTTAAAACAGGTATGAGACGAGATAGAGACTATCATACCCGTCTCCGTTTCCGTATCCATTCAGGTTAATCTTTAAATTCCTATACCCGTCCCTGTTATTCATACCATTATACCCTCCTCAAATGGAATGGATAAAGCGGGTATTTGTTGAGTACGAGTAATTTTGACATCACTGTGCAAACTCAATTAAGGTACCTATATTGTCACGACCCAAGTTTTACAACCCAAGTACGCGAACAAATAATACATATTACACCGTTCATTAACTGACTTTCCCTGTTCTACACCAGAACCATATACACATACTATGGAGCAAAGAAAATAAATAAATAAATAAATAAATAAAACTAAGTTTTTAATTTAAATAAATGCCTTGGCTAAAGTCAACCAGGCAATAAACTCCAAAAGTTAAGCCCAAATATTCTTCCAAAGCTAAATAAAATAATTAATAATAATCTCACTAACAGAGGCTTATTACAATTCACTAAAACAATTCTCTAAAGGAAATTTTAATGTAATTAAGTAAAAACAAATAAATAAATTCTTAATTTTCATAGAGAGTAAGTCCTGCGCGTGAATCAAATTCATTACCTGCATCGCAAGCTGTAAGGGTTTAGCACTAATACCACGTGTGCTCGGAACCCTAATAATAATATAAATGCAAAAAAAAAAAAAAAAGTCCTAGCATGCTACTAAGCGAAACAGCTACGCACGAACAGCAAACTCAAGAAAGAAAATTAAGTTAATTTATCAATTTATCTGCGTTACAATTTAATTGTGTTTCAACACCACACAACACATTAAAGAAAAACAATTTAATTTCAAGGTACTACTACTTGGTTGTCTCGTAGAAATAAGACCCAACCAATATACATCATTCATTGATGTCTGCTTGGTTGTCCCGTAGAAACAGAACCCAACCAATATACACCATCCTTCAGTGTCTGCTTTCTAGAAAAAAGCCTTAGGAATATAATATGCCACCCTTAGATATCTGCATCGTTCGTAGGTTACTAGCCTACTGGACTCGATTACCACCCTGCGCGGGTTTCGAAACTCTCAACCCTTGAATATGTATACCCGATATTTTTAGTACTCCTCAATCCGAATAAAACATATTATTAAATTTCTCTTTTTAATTCCACATTAATTAATTAATCTATTTCTTTGTTCCAAAGTTTAAATCTTAGTATGCATTAATTTACCAACACATTAAATAACACAAAACTTTAATCATACTAAACAAACAACCATATGTGTAACGGCTGCAGTGTATACATATACACCTAATTAATGCATTTTGACTCTTTAATAGTTCATGCAATCGTGATCGTTTGAATTAAATAAAAAAAATTAAGCAATTGAATGCCAGCACAAGTACAAATCAATCAAGTCATGGAATTAATAAATAAATAACTATGGTAATTAAGAAACTAGGTGGCTGTAATATCTTGAACATATGTACAACATATGTTAACAATACATCCATTTATATTTCAAAGATAGTGCACTCGAACCATACAATTATATCCACACCACACACATGCGCACACACATATATATAAATATGTGAAAGGTTTATACTTCTAGTCACAAATTCGTAACTGGTTATTGATTTCTTATGAAATCCTATGATGATTACTCATTCCAAAAAAAAAAATCATGAAGTCTTTAACCTCATCTCATGTGCAACAAAAAAAAAAAATTTTATTTTTGACCGAGCGAATTTATTACGAAGGAAACCAAATATGCATTAACCTATACAATGTATAATAAAGGAACCGCCCCTTACCTTGATTAATCCGGCAAATTGGAAGAAAGCCCAAGCCACCGTCTCTTCTTCTTCTCTCTTCTCTCCGTCTCTCTTTCTCTCACTTAGGGTTTTTTTTTTTAATAAAATAAATACAACAATATATATTTATAAAAAAAGAGTTTTAATCCTAAACAACTAATTAATTTCCTACTCCCCATAGGTTTAGGAAAATTACACCATTCTCCTAAATTTTAAAAATCTTTTTAAATATAACCAAAAAAAAATTAATCTTTTTAAATATAATTAAAAATAACAAAGATTTCAAATCATTAAATTTAAATAGCAAACTAAATTTATCAAATAAAAATATCCAAATTAAATAAGAAAAATCTGGGTTATTACATATATTGTTGAGATCCATGTGAACCCTTAAAAATTTCATCTATACGTTGAACTTGAGCATCCATATATTACTCCAATCTTTGGTATGGAGTTTTGGTGTGCAACCCGAAATTTTTCAAGCTACGATCACTATTGTTTGAACCTTCCACTAAATAACAAAAGAGAAAATCTTATGTATACTTCATGGGAAAAAGGAAAACCAAGCAACACATACCACTTAACACAAGGGTGGAGAGTTTGGTAAGATATCATTGTCGAGTACGACAGGTTACTTTTAAATATACAAGAATGCGGTCTCAAAATTCATTAGAACCAAAACAAAAATATAAATCTATTAACTAAATAAAAAATATATTGAATAATTGAATGAATAAAAAGTATTTTTAAAGGGCCATATTAACGAAGAAAATTAATTCTAAATCCAATCCTAATTATTCATGTATGAATTACAAATAACTTTTGACTCAAAATATAAAAAACAAGTAATCAAATAAAATCTTAAATTAATTTTAGACAACATATGAAAAAAATTAAGAAAAGAAACTAGAAAAATAAAAAAAATTATTTTTTTATAATCACTTCCTACCTTTTTTTTAAATATTTAACATCTCCCAAAGTTCTAAAAACTCTTCCTTTATGCATCTCACGTCACCACCTGATAAGATTTGTAATTATTTTATTTGCTAAATTTCTCTGAGAATTCATGGAAATAACACCTGTTCTTATTAAAGAATCCATCTATTAATATTTTATTTCCCGTGCAAGTTGTTATTACTTTATATTATTTGCTAAAATATCGTTTAGTTTTCTGTGCATTGATGTTATTCGTGCATTTATGCCATGTCACCTAGTTAAGCTGATTGTGTTAGGCAATTTAGTATAATATAGTATTATATCCGCAAAATATAGGTATTCTAGAAAGTTTAACTACTGAATTTTAGTGGGCTCATCACATCGTGGGAAAAACATTTTTAACATTATCAGGTTAAGAATAATTTATAATGGATGTTGTTACAGAGAAAATTAGACCACTGATTGATTATTTTATATCCGGTTTGTAGGTAATTTAATGTTTAGATTATTTATTGTAATTATTGATGATGCAGAAATTAGTTGTAAAACTATTTTCTTTGGATAATATATTTGTTCATAATTTTATTATTTTACATGAGTTTTGAGAGACACATAATTTTCAATGGCTCTGATTTTATAATTTTATTTATTTAATATGTATTAATCTTCTATTTTTAGAACTCGATCGTTCATTCATGCGAGCAAAGAAATAGTGAATACAGCACTCAACTGGCAAACATGGGTATATTTTAATATGATTTAAGCGATTCTTTTTTGAAGTTATTTTAATTATATAAAATGATAAATACATTCTTTTATTAATTTTCTCCACTCTATAATAACTTTATTAAAGTTATCATTTACGTGAACGCCTATCTTGGTACACTTTGATCCTGTAATTTCAGACAACAAGAACGAAATTGAAGTTAAGATGCTTGAGAGTTCATTCCATAAAAATTACTAAAACAAGGATAACTCGACAGATCGTCCATATCTAGAAAGGGAGAGGTTAATAGTAACATTACTATCAGTTTCATGATATCATATGTATGAGTTGTTGAATTGAAATTCAATTATTTAAATTTATTAGATTATTTTTTTATAAAAAAATATAAAAATTCTTAAATACATTTAAATAGTTAAATTTTAATTCAACAATTGTTATATATGATGTAATAGGACTGACATCAGATTGATGTCAGCCTAACGGAAATCCATTATGCACACAGTTAAGTCACTTAGTAAAAACCTTGCAATCCTTCTCACCATGCATCCTCTGGGGCAGTTTACTCTAATTAAACGGAGAGAGAGAGAGAGAGAGAGAGCTTAACGCTCCGTAGGGATTGGCACAATGCAGAAATAAAGCTAATTTTTTTTTTTAAGTTGTTCTGATTAGATTTAAAGTTATAAAAGTATTTTTACTAATCTTACTTTTTTTATTCATGGGAATTTAAAATGTAAATATTAAAATGTTTGTTTTTAATATTTTGTTCATTTATATAATGGTAATTCTTTTTTTTTTTAATCAAGACCTAGTTTCGTATATATTTTATTCACTACCTAATTTTTAAAAAATAATAAATTATGATTAATTTTAATAAAGTGAGGCAGGACAAATATTGACCGCACTTGTCATTAGGCAAAGCAACAGCGGAGCGGGGGACTGTCGTAAGAAGAAATTACTGCCGCAACAGTAAGACAAAAACGACCCCGTTTGGTCGAAAATGACGTTCTAATTAGCCTGAGAAAACAGAGGGTTCAAAGGGCACACCTGTAAATGTTTTGCGTGCCCAAAATGCACGTGTACATTTGGGTTTTTGAAATTTTTCATATCCGTTCATGCCATCTTTTTCCACCAATTCGTGAAACTTAAGCGCGTTCATCTTCCTTAACAGAAGAACTAGTACTCACCTCCACGGAAAAATCCGGTGCTCGGTCCAAAGGATTTAAAAACTCCATGCATTCGGATATGTCCTAACGATCCTGCCTCATGCTTAGGGATGTAAATGACTTGGGTCGGCATGAGGCTCGACTCGACCCAGAATTGACTCGACCCAGGCCCGGCCCAGCCCGACCCTCCCTCCCCCGAGTCAGGGCTTGGGTCAAGGGTGACCCGCCCCCGAGACCCGACCCGACCCGCCCCGACCCCCCGGCCCACTCAACCCCGCCTTGACTCGCCCTGCACCCCCCCTTTCCTCTCTCATTCTTTATTGCCATTCTGCCAAGCAAAACGTCTTCTTTCTTCTTCTTTTTTTTTTTTTTTTGGTTATGCCTTAGCTAGCAATCGTTCTGCCAAGCGCAGAACGGTCTAATTTTTTTTTTAATTACAAAGAAATTTCAAAAAATTACAAAACTCCCCCACTCTCTTCCATTATAAATACCTCACACTCACACCTTCACAAAAAATTAACAAAATTTCTCTCCAAATTTCTACACTACCAAGCTACCAACACTCAAGTGTGCTCTTCAATTGTGCCCAAGTGCATTCCATTTTGTCAAATTTGAAGTCAAGATTTCAAGATCAAGTAATTCAAGGGTTCAAATTATTTCAAGTTAGTATTTAATTATTTTTTTAATTTGCATACATACATTTTTTTAATTTGCATAATTTAATTTCTTTTATTAAATTATTTTTTCTAAATGGATCCATGGGACACTCATTTTTTTGATTTGGAAGGTGGAGACTCGATATCCTTTCCCCCTTAAGAATAAATGGAACAATTTGCATAACCACAATTACCAACACCTACTACCACAGCTGGTGATGTTGGTGCATCATCTTCTCGTCACGCCCAATAGCGTGGCACTTCAAAAGCATGGGATTTTTTTATTAGAATTTTCACGTGATGATAGAATGCATAAGGCTAAATGCGTTATTTGTGGGGATGTATTAGATAGTAGAACTACATCTGAAACTAGTCATTTAAAAAAAGATTTAAATAGAAGGCACCAATAGGATCCTCGCATTAATAGTTTAATTGATCAATATTTTTCACATACAACACAAACTCAATTAGGTAACGAAGGGGGCAATTTAAATATTTTTTCTTATGACCCTGCAAGAATACAAAATAATTTAGTTAGATATATTGTTAAAGATGAGCAACCCTTTACAATGAGTGAAAATCGACATTTTGAATAATTTATTCGCGAAAGTTTTACACCACAATATCGTGATTTTTCAAGAAATACTTCAAAAAATAAAGTTTTACGAGATTTTGAATAAAAAAAGGATGAATTAAGAACTTATTTTAATAATTTTGAAAGAAATGTTTGCTTGACCGCCGATATGTGGAAATCTTGCCAAGATATTGAATATCTTTGTATAACTGCACATTATATTGATGAAAATTGAAAAATAAATAAACGCATTATTTCATTTAAATTAGTTGAACAACCATTCACTGAATTAAGTGTGGGAGAACTTATTTTGCATGAACTTGTATCGTGGTAATTATTTACAAAAATATTTTCTATTACTTTAAACAATGCTTCATATAATGATGTTTGTTTTAATTATTTAGCTAATGCTTTGTCTACAAATGGTTCATTATTTCGTGGTCGTTGTTGTGCCCATATACTTGATTTAATTATAAAGGATGGATTGGACATTTATGAATCTTCTATTGTAAAAATAAAAAGAGCTGTAGATTGTGCCATGAGCTCTCTAAAAAAGAATTAGTCTATTTGCTGGCATATGCAATCAAATTGATTTAAAACCTAGAAAATTACCAATAAAATAAATATAAAATGGAATTCAACCTATATAATGTTAAAAATTGTCATTAAATATCAAAAAGTAATTGATTTATTTATTTTAAGTAATCAAGCTATTGGATTAGATAGTATTGAGCCAATTGATTGGGCAAATGCAATTTTCTATAAAGATTTTTTACATATTTTTGATGTTACTACTAAAATATTTTGTGAAATTTATTATCCTAGTTCTTATACTGTTATTTATCAATTAGGGGTTATTGATGAAATTTTTAACAAATATGGTGCCCAAGAATATTATGCTCCTTTGGTTGTTGTAACGAAAGAAAAATTTAATAAATATTGTAACTCACTTCCCATACATTTTGGTATTACTACTATTTTAGAAGCTAGGTATAAAGAAGATCTTTTCTTTCAATTATTAGAGATGATATATGGGCATGAAAGTGTCCAAGAACAATTATATCAAATTAAACAGAAAATACAAGCTCTATTGGGTCGGTATAATAGCAATCGTACAACTGTCCAACCAACTATGATTACAACGTCCTCTTCTCACCGTGACTTTGGTGGCAATACGTCCCTTTGGAGAATAATAACATCCCGACGAACAGATGCATCAATAAGTGCAAGTTCAAATTCATTCGACCTCCAACGTTATCTCGGTATACCTCTAATATAAAATGAAGATGATTTCAGTCTTTTAAACTGGTGGAAGGGACAACAATCAAAATTTTCAATTCTTTCAGCTTTAGCTCGTGATATACTCGCATTTTCAGTTTCTACCGTAGCATCCGAGCAAGCATTTAGTGCTAGTGGACGCGTTATCAGTCAATTCAGGACTCGACTGGCTCCTCCGATAGTAGAAGCTTTGATGTGTTTACGAGATTGGTATCTTGCAGAAAATAGACAACAAGAAGATGCCAAAAAAGAGCAACTTGACCTTGATTTTGATGCAATGTATTTAGGTAAAAGAGAAGAACACGCTAGTGGATCTAGTAATGAATAATAAATTAATAATTATGTATAGATAGAGTAATATTTGCAAATGATAGTCACTTTTATAGGTGCCAACCTAGTTTGAATGTATAAGACGTGAAGTGATGCACCTATTAATTACTCTATCATTTATTTTTTTTTTATAATTCTACATTTATAAATTGTAATTTTAAATTTAATGTTAATTATGTAATTGGTTGTTGTGTAATAAATTTTAATTTTTATCAATAATGATTTTAATGTGTTTGTTTGAGTTTTATTTTTTATTTTATTTTCTTTAAAAAATAAAAAATATTAAAAGTAAGTCGGGTCAGTTGGGGCAGGTCAAGGGCGGGTGGTGTGACCCTTGACCCGACCCGACCCGAAGATCAGCTGGGGCAATAGGAGCGGGTCGGCTCGAATTCCCGGGCCACGTCAGCCCAATTTACATCCCTACTCATGCTTCTCCAGGTTGAGTTGACATCTCTGGTCTTAAAACAAAACTCGATTTTTCTAATACAAATAGCTAGAGTACTCAGAAATAAACTGAATTGATCATAAACTGACAGTTTCAGTTCAATTCAATATTTGTTTAATAAGCAAGTTGAGGCTGAGTTTAGGTAGCGATAATCCTAACTTTTTTTTTAAACTAGTTACTAATAAGCTATTAAAAAGTTTTTTTTTTTTTTTTTTGATATTTAGATTAAAAGAAAAAAAAATAACTTTTTAGCAGTTAACTTTTTAATTTTTATATTAATTTAATATTTTTATTCTTTGTAATTTAAAAGAAATTTAAAAAATAAAAAGGTAAATATGATAATTCTAGAAAAAAATCAAAAAATTGAGTAATTAAAAGTTGAATAGTTAATTATAATTGTCCAATGCACACTGAGCTTGACAAGAAAAATTAAGCTCCTTTAATAAATGGGTCCAATCTCATCGTTAACCAAATTGATTCTTTAAGGGCTAAAATTGGTATAACATTCATATATAAATATATATATATATATATATGACTAATATACATTATATATATGCGTGAAATAAATAAATTAACTATTTACAATCATGTCATGATACCATTTTTTTTTTAGTTTAAAACTTACGTTACAATTTATTAAATTTTTATTTAAACTGTTTCCAGATTAATAATTACTATTTGAAGTGTTATCTCCCAAAATAATATTTAAATTTATAAATATTAATAATTACACATATAATATTTTTATGTTAATAATTATATTTGAAATATATAAATAAAATGTATAGAGATAATATGTAAAACTACAAGAAGTTAATTAAAGCTAAAGTTATTTCTGGTCACTTGTTAACAGATTAACAACCCTATTGACTTTTTTTTTTTTAAGAAACTAAAAGAAAATAATATTTGGTACAAGAAGAAAATGTTCACTGGTTGAATAATATTCGATTTTTTTTGTTTTATTTATTATTATTATGTTTTTTTTGTGACTGCCATTGAGATAATTAATGTTTTAGTTAACATATAATTCTCGATTAACAGTTACACTTAAACTATTTTTTATTTTCCTTTCATCATACTTAGGGTGTGTTTACAGTAACAAAAAGTGAGATAAGTTGTTGGTTCATAATTCGTGTAGTAAGATAAAAAATTAATAACTTTTAAAATCTTTCAATATTTTTTACTATTTTTTAAAAAATTTTTTATCACCCCAAACGAAATCTTAATTAGCTTGACACTCAATTATCTTAATTCCTTTGTTGCAAGTTTTACACATATTTTGTTATATTTGTTTCTCTGTTATTCAGTAGTTTTTAGATTCTACAAATGATCTTAATCGAAACTTTGACCATATATGCAACTTGAGATTCATCTAATTTAATTCATTTTGACAAAATGTGATTTAAAATTCAATTATTTCAGCTCACGTATATTTTAATATATTTATATTATATTAAATTGATATAAAAATATATTTTTTATATATACTAATATTTTATATATTATAAGTTTATATAATTTGGTTATTTCAATAAGCTTGATTTTAATTTTTTTTAAACGAACGAAAAATCAAAATGTGACTAATCTCAAAATTGAGTCGTCCGATTAGATTGAATAAACTGAACCATTTTCCCCGAAATTGAATGGTTGAATTAAATAATTTGATTAATACAGAATTTAGCCCGCCCTCTACAAACATTACATGACCTAAGTTATACGAATATCTACTATTACGATTGTTAGAAAAATTTGTGTCCAATAAGTGTTAGCTAGAATTGTCTACTAATATCTCCAATTTATATATATATATATATATATACATACATACATGGGTGGAGATGGTTATGACAGAGAAAGAACAATTGAATTTACTCATTTTTTTTTTAAATAGTTATGAATAATTTTTAATATCATTCTCAGTAAATTTTTTTTTTACCACACTACCTTTAATTTATTCTTACTTACCCCCACTCATGTCTAATATCCAATATCCTTACTTGCCTCTATCCCTCTAATCTTTAGAATTTCAACCAATTTATTTAAGAAATCTTGAAAAACTTATAACTGTTCTTCTTTATTTATCCAACTTTAGTTTTTTTTTTTTTTTTTTTATCCAACTCATTTATTTGAGAAATCTTGAAAAACTCGTGATCGTTCTTGTCCATTTATCCAATTTCAACTCTTTTTTTTTTATATACAGCTTTATTTTTTTTAGACAGGTCTTACCAATTTTTTTTACTATGCAGTATTTTTTAATCATTTATCATCTATCAGGTTTTTTTCGTTTAATAATTTGTCATTTATCCAACTTTTCTTTTTAGATTTTTTGGATAGAATTTTTTTTTTTTTTTTTTATAAACCTTATCGCCTTAGGGTGAGTTTAGAGTGATAAAAAGTGAAATAAAATGAGATAAAATGTGGTTTGGGAAAATTTTTTGCGTTTGATGCACACATCTCAAATCGTATTTTTTGGAGATAATAATAAGATTCCCATTCTGACAGATTGGATTTCTGTTTGGATGGATTTAAAATTTTGGGCAGTCATAACTTCTTTACACTACAATCCGTCCAAACGGATTGTAGAAACCGTTTTGGACAGAAAGTTTGGTCACGTGAATCCGTTGGAACGGTTTCTATAATCCATTGGAACAGTTTCTATGACCCCACAAAAAGTAGTCAAAGTGGGTATCATTCGGTTATTTGAGAATTTATGATAAGAATGGTGAAAAAAATTTTGTTATTTGATTAACTGAATTTTAATTATTGACTTTTTTTTAAAAGGTATTGAATTTTTTTTTGAATTTTGAAAGGCGAAAATGTATAAAAATGTATAGAAATTTTTAAAAATTTTTAAAAATTTTCACCAAAATTTAGTGGGCGAAACGCACCTATTGAATATTTTGTTTTAGGCTCTAAAATTCTTAATTAAGTTGGTATTGCTCCCACCCACTATATTTTTTTTTTTTTTTTTGTTTTATCTCCGCCACGGTGTACACATATAAAAGTTATCTTGCCATGTACAAATTAATATGACACAAATTAATATACACCAAAACATAAAAAAAGCTCCTAAATTCCAGTTTTTTTTTTTTAGTTGCTTAATTATGTCCCTGTATCTTTATGTGTATAACTGTGCATGATACGTAGGGAGGGAAAAGATGGGTGCGTACAGAGCAGACGACGATTACGATTACTTGTTCAAGGTGGTGTTGATCGGAGACTCAGGCGTCGGCAAATCTAACCTCTCGTCTCGCTTCACCCGCAACGAATTCAGCCTCGACGCCAAATCCACCATTGGCGTCGAGTTCGCCACCCGCAGCATTCAGGTTGACGATAAGATCATCAAGGCCCAGATTTGGGACACCGCCGGCCAAGAAAGGTCACCTCTGTATCTATATATATATGTGTGTGTATATATATGTCCATATATGCATATATTTTCCGATCTGGGTTTTGTGATTTTGTTGCATAGATAATGATGTATATTTAAATTTTGGATTATGTTCCTTTTTTTATGGATTCTAAATTAAAGAAAATGTTGATTTTTTTTCTCTAAAACAATGAAGTAAAAAGGAAACCGGATGTCTGGTTGCAGTTAATGAAATTCCTTTTTTTTTTTTTTTTTTTTTTGGCGGGGGAGAATGCGATCGATGGTCATTGATTGGATTCCCATAGCCGGCATTTCTCTGCCTTGCTGTTCTTTATGTTTGGCAAACAGATAGGACATTTCTATTGACATTGGAAAGTTGGGTGGAATTCGTTTCATTTGGATTCCCTATAACGTACTGCAGTTCTTGGTTTGGTATAGTTTGATTTGTATTGACAATGCAAATATAAATAACCTCAATATTGAGGACAATGTGGATAGTTTCTGACTTTTGTGTGCGTGTGTATATATATACGGCAATTTAATATATCCACATAGAGGAATCCAAGATCTGTGAATTTATAAGAATATAGCTATGCTCGGGCTTGCTTAGATACCATTGGAAGACATTAGCAAAATGTGGTAGCTAGCTAGAGGTGTCACTGGAAGAGATTAATTAAAGTTTTGCAGCCAAATCCGTTAATAAGGAAACAGACCACCTTAAAATTAATTAAGATGTTTCGATTTATAGCACATAATTAATTAATTAAGATAAAAAATGAGAATTTTTCTTTCCTGTAGCATTTGGGGGTGTGGGGTAACTTTGTGTTCATTTTTCATTATATTTTTTTCTAGAAGCTGTTTTTTTTTTTTTTTTAATGTTAATATACATGATATTAATTTGTGGAGTTTAGATGTTCAAAAAAAACTTTAATTTTTATCAACTTTCTTAAACTTTCTTAAACAATTTTCATTTAATTTAACCTTTTATATGTGTTTGCCAAAGGTACCGAGCAATCACAAGCGCTTACTATCGAGGAGCGGTTGGAGCTTTACTCGTGTACGATGTTACTCGGAGAGTTACATTTGAAAACGTGGAGAGATGGCTGAAAGAACTCCGCGCTCACACGGACACCAACGTCGTCACCATGCTCGTCGGGAACAAGGCGGACCTCCGTCACCTGCGCGCCGTGTCGACCGAGGATGCAAAGGCATTTGCCGAAAGAGAGAGCAGTTTCTTCATGGAAACGTCGGCTCTGGAGTCTTTGAATGTCGACAATGCCTTCACAGAAGTGCTTAGACAGACTTACAGGGTTGTGAGCAGAAAGGCGCTTGACTTAGGGGATGACCCTGCGTCTTTGCCCAAGGGACAAACGATCAACCTTGGAAACAAGGACGATGGGTCGGCTGCCAAAAGTGGTGGATGTTGCTCTTCCTAAAACCTCTAGAAATTTAGGATATCCAATCTTATCTTATTTCAGAACGAGCTCACGAAAAGAATCGGCTTATACTTACCAAAAAAAAAAAAAAGAATCGGCTTATATTAGAAGCGATTCTATAATTATTGTACTTTTATTATTTGTTTGTAAATTGTGTGTGAAATTTGAACATTGAAATCTATCTGTAAGTTTATGGAGGAGGATATCCGGGTTGGAGACGCTGACCCTTTCGGTCCAGAGTGGCCGATAGAAGGTTTGAGTTGGGAGTCACTGGTCTTTTTTGGGTTCTGTTGTGGATTTGCTGATATAAGCTTTGATAGTCTTGTGTTTTTGGTTGGCTTTTGGGGTGTGTCCTGCAGGTTAGTTTGGTTTTGTATTTGGTTCATTAGGTGTGAGGTTGTTGTATTTGTTTGTTGATCAACATATTTCCCTGTTTTGACCCAAAAAAACCCACCCAATTTAATGACTCGAAAGAATTGTGGAAGCTCTCCTTACTTTCTTTGATTTTTCATTGCGTACTGGCTTGACAAATAATATTTCCTGCTTTTTTTTTTTTGGGGGGGGGGGGGGGGGGGGCCTTTTTTCTCCTCAATTCTCCAAATAATTGGATGCTGTATATCAAATGGATTAAAAGTTGTTCTTACTCGTGTCGGAAGACAGATTAATGCCCCAGCTTAGAGCCATGAAATGCACCGGTAAACAACAGAAGCCCCTTCTCCAGATTAGAGCGATGAACTGGGAAACCATGGGGACCCCTTCGGTTTTACGCTCCACTAGATACGAAGGATGGAAGAATGAAAAGAAAGAAAATGAGAGAGTTCGGATACTCGTTATTCTAAGAATGGAATTCTTTCCTCAATATTATTTGGTTGGACAAAAAGAAATGGATGAAAAATATATAAATATATATGTACATATCTATTACAATGCAAATTTTGTATAAAAAAATTATTTACAAAAAATAGGGTGGCACACTTCTGGAATTCTCGTCCCTTCGTCACCTCTGTCCCTCCCATTTTTGGGCAAGGGGGGGAAAAAAAAGGAACAAACTGGTTCATGTGTTTTTTCCCCTCCCTCTTTTCCTCCACTTTTCCCATCCAACCGAGAGAGAGAGAGAGAAAGGAGGGGGGGGAGTCCATCATTACCACCATTTTTCTTCACCCCTTTTCCTTCCCTCCACTTTTCCTCGGATTACTTATTTACCTGGATGAGGACCAACAAACATGCCGTGTGTACAAAAGCAGGATTATATTCAATAGGACAAGGGGTACAGCGCTGCTACAAGATTCAACACCAGAAATGACCCCATTGGTTTTCGGCCAAGCTAGTTTCTGTGTTGAACTACTTATCACACAATTCAATATTCACAAGGACTTCTCCACTCATCCTTTTCAAACAACCATTCCTCTTTGAAAACCAAAAAAACTAAAGATAAACATGGGGAAAGAACTGAATTTAAGCATTTTATCTACATAACCTGTCCGTCAATCTGCTCATGCATGAACCAAAGCATCTCACTCTCAAGGGAAAAAGCTTCTCTATGGAGACATGGCTATGCCATGGTGTCCCTTGTGTGGGGTACCTGTAATAAACTGATCCAGCATAAAGTAAGAAAGAAAACTAGGAAAGTTGCATTTGTTGGAAACGGTGTGCAACAGATCATAAGCAAAACAACTGTTAAACGGAAACAAGCAACAAATTGTTTATATAACTAAGAACTTGACATCAAAGTTGGCACTGATTCCCCTGCAATCTACTTCCTACCCAACAAGTTGCGACATAACCAAAAAACTCTGCACAACATGGGGTTAACTTGGCAAAAGGTAAAGTTCCAATATACATTTTGGTACACAGTTTGGATCACTAAATTTAGTATATTGGAAAGTTAATATACAACATTCCAGAATATGTACCAAAACGTGGTTCACACAGATAGTAGTAATTTCTGGTAATTATGGTCCCACAACGGAAGCATAAGATCTAGGTGTATAAGAACCCAATTTGCTAAATCATTGGCTAGCCCTTTCAGAGGAGCTCTTGTAGTTGTTAAATATGGTATCAGGACGCCCCCATGCACGTGATCATGTAGGTTCGAGGATGGGCTTGCTTCCGGTTTTGGTGCATAGTCAGCTAGTAATTGATTGTGAGTCCTTGCGAAGACTCGAGATGTAAGGGGGAGATTGTGATAATCCCACACACTATGGCATGTTAAGCTTCACATCTGAAGTGTAAGCAAGTTTTAGGTGTATAAGTGAAATCAGTGAACCAAATTGCTAATTCCATCACTAGCCCTTTTGGAGACTTTCCAACTTAAATTTAACATGCGACCTAGTTGACACAATTTTGTCTTTTTTTACTTAAAACAGTAGCTGAATTAAATGAGTTATTTGCCAAAAAAAATAGTTTCCCATAACACAGACCAAGCATTAGAGTTTTTCAACCAACATGTGGAACCCAAAAGGAAGATTGTATAAAAGCTGATGCATTTTAACTCTTCCTGGTGCAGTTCATTTATGAAATGAATCATCCTATAATTGGGTTTCACATCAAAGCAATATAGGATCAACACATATGAGTAATATTTTCGGGCTGGCTTTCCATTCATGAGTTCAATCCCACAATTTGACTAAGTTTTTGAAATGAAGCTCCTAAATGGTCATCATATAACTTTCACCTCCAATTAAACAAGTATTTAAGAGTCGTAGCAAACCAGGACACATCACAGAATGTCCAAATCTTACACGTCAACTCAACGCCTCAGTCTCCAATTGGTTCGGGATGGCTACATGAATCTTCTTCCTCCATTTATTTTTGTCATGGATTATGTTCCCCGTATGGTAATATGAAAATAGGTCTTCCCTCATAATTTCAGTCCATGCAATCTAAGGTCTATCTTTTATCCTCTTTGCCCTTTTTATTTGAATTGACACACCACTCTTCTACATTGGTCCATCCCTACGTCTACATGAAAAAACCATCTTGAACAACCTTCTCAAACAACCTTCCCTTAACTTCTCTTATCTTATGATAGTTTTTTTTTTTTTTTTTTTAAATTGTTATGACACACACTTTGGGTGTGTTTGGAGTGATAAAAGTGAGATTAAGTGAGAAAAAGTAAGATAAATTGTGAGTTCATCATTCGTGCAGTGAAATAAAAAGTGAATAACTTTTAGAGGTTTTCAAAAATTTTCAGAGGTTTACAGCAAACCAAATGGAGCCTTTATATCATAAAACATATTTGATCCTATAACCATTCCATAAAATTTTCTTTTCATCATAATGAGTATTTTATGGTCATATAAACACCCAAAACACTGCTCCATTTCAACCACCAACTCAAATCCTATGGATACATCTTCAATCTCTCCACTTGCATGAATAATTGATCCCAAAGATGATCCATTTCTGGCACTTCTTGATCCTGATTTTACAATGTATATACTTTAATTTTTTTATATAAGTAAATAAAGATTGTATTAGAAAAAGGCATCGAAGGGATGTTGTTCAAGTACAATAAGACTAACTAAGGCAGTCACACTAAATCCAAATATTATAAGTGTAAAGAACTATTTACATCTAGGCCTCTTCCCCTGGCAACCAGCTATACAAAAGTCAAGGTCTGTCCACATGGTCCATGAAGTACAAAAAAATGTGTATCTCTGGATCTTTACCCTCGGAAATCCAGATATACAGAAGTGATGAAAAGATACTTCTCACAGTATACAACAAATTCTCTACATGTTGAAAGTTTATCTGTTTCACTCACCTCATACCACCCATGAGAAGGAAAAAGGCAATAGTCTCCACACCTTCCTCCTCTTGTCAATTCTTGCTCCCTACCATGTTTTAAAAGCGAGCCAAACACCCTGTTTGAAGACCCATTGCATCCCAAAACAATTAAGATTCAGCTTCCACAACTCCCAAGTCCAAGAACAGAGTATAAACAAGTGACTATTGGATTCAACCTCATCTCTGCATAGACATCATCTATTGATCAGACACATCCCTGCTTTGAGGAGGTTGTTCATTGTTAGTATATTTCCTTGGAGTTAGCACCAAACGAAAAACACTATCTTAATAGGTGCTCCATTCTTCCAAATACTAAGCTACGCATAGACTTTGTTTTAATCCCACTTAGTCTAGCTCGATTCAAAAACGTTCCTACAAAATTATAACTTATGATTGACCTTAGACATAATTTCATCTATCAATACAGTGTCATGATTATCATCTAATAATAACATAAACCAAGGGATACCGTCTCAAATATGTTTAATAAACTCATCCATAACCAAAGTGAAAAGACATGAGCTTAAAGCAGATACTTGGTGTAGACCAATTGCAATTTCAATCCTCGATAGGATTACTAAGATCCCCAAATTCTGCTCAGGAAAACTATTAAATAACTTACTAAAATAAATTCCCTACGTTCCTTTGATATCCTCTTCTTTTACCAAAAATCTTTAATTTTCATTTTTTTATACAGTTAACCTAGTAGAAGTTCTTACTTTCAATTTCTCTTATTCTAGCTAACATATAGATATCTTTCTCTCCATCTTTTGTCTCTAACTTGTTATATAGTGCATCGAAAGCCTTATAGATAGCTTTTATAATTGCCCTATTTTTTAAGCCAAGGTGTGCCTTTGTATCCTCCCTCATCCTGACTTAATCGCTACTTGTACGCCCTCATTCCACCACCAAATCTCCATTAGCGATGGTCTTTTTCCATTAGATATACCTAATATCTCTAAAATCACACCTTTAATACATGTAGCCATTTCATTCCATATATAATGTTTACGTCATCATCAAAATTCCGCTTCCTTCTTCAAACATTTTACTCTTAGAAGCCTCCTGTTTTCTCCTTTTACATTCCACCACATAATGGTTGAAATTGTATTTCCTCAATTTCTTCTCTTCCACTTCTTAATACAAACATTTAGTATTACTAATCTATGTTATATAATTGGACTCTCATCTAGTATTACCTTACAATCGTTGCATGAGGCACAATCGACTTTTTTAGTAAGGAAAAATCTATTTGACAATTATTATATTCGCTTTGAAAAATAATAAAGTGACCATCTCCCTTTTTAAAGCACATATTTGCTATTACTAAGTCATATGCCTCAATAAACTCTAAAATTGATTTACCACCCTCATTCGTATCTCCAAATTCATAAACCATGTGTACCCTTTCAAAACTTCCACAGTTTCTCCCACATGGCCATTTAAATATCATTTTATAAAGATTTCTTTTTTGCATTCAATATCTCTTCAATAAGTTCATCTGTATCTTCCTAAGCACCTAGTTAAAACCGAAAATTGAAAAAATAAATAAATAAAATATCATACCAAGTAAATCAATGAATAAAAATAAACATAAAATGAGCAGGAATGGGTAAAAATGAAATGCCCTTTCCATGGCAGGACAACAGGATATCTCATAAATTGAGAATCCTACTTAATGTTACATGAAATGTGAATTGTTTCGGTATATGTAACGAAAACAGAAAAGTGTACTACGAAATGTGATACATTAAGGGATAGGCTTCTCATAGTGCCATCATATTATTATAATATTTTGCTATATTAAAATAGTGAAGTGACTTAGCTAAAAAATAAAATTAATCAAGAAAATGAAATAGTGCAAATATATATCCATGCTATATTACATGGACTCTTCCAAGTGTATGATATATCCATGTCGGATACTTGACATTTGGACAAGGACACTTGGGTAAATGTGTCGTATATGTGTCCCATAAATAATTCAATATCCATACAAACATATTTAACAATTTAATTTTAGCAAATAACTATGCATAAAACATAGATCTTATGCGTGAAATACTCAATGACACCTTGTAAGGACATTATTGTACAAAATAAAATAATTATATCAGATATGTGAATATTTTCCCGTGCCCACATATCCTCGAGTAAGAAAATTAATGGATCTGATTATTCGACACGTACCCATGCCCGACACAATACATAAGTCCATGTAACATAGTATTGATAAAATTAAGCGTATTTTTCCTAATGCAAATCTTTACTCGTCATCTTTTACTATTAGATATTGTTACATGAATGGTTATTGTCTTTTACTTTTTTGGAAAGTGTACCAAAATGTTATTCGTACGGGTAGTAGTGATTTCTGGTAACTTTGATTCTACCAACCATATATTAAAACCATGCCTCCACAAACTAGAATTAAAGTTTTATTGTTGGGAGTTTCTATGATCATCAATTTAATTTATCTCGATCACACATTACTCCAGAGGCTACTGCATACTGGTGCCTAACCAATTACAACAATCTTTAAGTAGGCAAGGTTGGAGCTAGTAACATCAAATAAACCACAATTACCTTAAAACTCAAGGTTGTTTTCTCATTTTCTCAATCCAAAATCACCATATAAGACAAGAAATTCAAAGCCAAATTTTCCAATTTGGGTAACACATACCAAACTCAAAATTCTACGAAAGTAAATTACTGAGAGGGTTAATTTCCTTTATATCTCTTGTACTAAGGCGAATATCACTAAGACACCTTTATACCCATATGATTAAAAAACTAAATTTAAACATGAACAAGCGAAATTTTCAAGTGAAAATATATATATATATATATATATATATCCAAAGTCAAATTGAATCAGGTGCAAATGTAGGGAGTATAAAGCGAAGGATGTATCGTTCTCTTCCATGATTTTTTGTAAGATTTTCACTTTAGTCTAAAACACAAGGTGTAAAGTTAGAATTTTTTTTTTTTTTTTTCAAGTTCAAGGTATTAATGATTTTTACTTTTAGGTTATGTTTGTTTAATGAAAAATTTTTTGAATAAAAAAAACAAATTTACTCATCTTTTAAGAAAATATTTTTAAAAAACAAGTAAAAAGCAATGTTACCGGGAACATGAATCGTTTCGGTATATGGAACAAAAACGAGAATTTGATACACTTATACCCTAAAAGGTGATATAATATTACGATAAGGGATAGGCTTTTCAAAGCATCATCATATTATTAAAATGTTTTTATATATAAAAATAACTTATTTAAAAAAATAAAATAAAATAATGAATATATTTATAAAGCTAAGTACACTTTCTATTTGATACCTCATAAAAGTTTAAACTTACTTGTTATTATCACACAATTTGTTGTTAATTCACTATTTTCAGATGAAAATATAATATAGTTATAACTTGTTGAGTTTGTTAAATTTAGGCTCCGTTTGGCATCGGTAGCCATTAGCCAAGCTAAATGCTAGTTTCAACAGTGATTGATCAAATTTATCGTCTTATATTTTAACATTCTTTTAAACTTTCAAGGGTAAAAATATCAAATTAACAAAAATTAAAAATCCATCTTCAAAAAAACCACTTTTTTTTTTCCTTCCCAAACACAAAAATAGCTATTAGCTAGCTAAATTTCTTCCCAAACCAAGCCTTAATGAATTAGACTGTTAGTGTGCCACATATGCCAACATAATTTGCAAGGGTAGTAGTGATTACCAGTATCTATGAGTATAAGTGCTTTCCTCAAAAACATTTTACAACGAAACAAATGGAGTTTTAGGACGGGGGAATAAAACCAATTACCCTAAAAATGAAACCATGTCAAATGGCTACAACAGAAAGGTCCACCAAAACCTGAAACCCCAAATCATGAAATACCCACATCTAACTTCCAATATACACGTCCACATACAGAAATATATTTGAAGCAAAGTAAGTGAGGCACTTAGGTTGGTGGTTGAACTCCATTCTTTTCCCACTCATCACCCGGGTTCAAACCGGGGCCCTCCCCCCTTACCTATCAAAAAATAAAATAAAAAATAAGAACTTGAAGCTACTCACCGACACCTCGGGGTCAAGATTTGGGTGTTTGATATGCATCGGAAGGTGAAGCGGTGACAGTTGACGGAGGAACCTCACTACCGGGTTGTTTCGGGTTGTTGGATTCGCCTTGATGCTTGTCGAAGGAAGGGAGAGGGTTAGAGCCCTTGATGATCCAACCGAGGGCGAAGAAGGAGAGGCCAGCGAGGATGGCGGTGCCCCAGGCGTGGGAGTACCACCTGCTGTACTGCTTGATTGCGAACCTCCACTGCTCCCTCAGGGTTGCGGGGTCTGGATTCGTCGGGTCCGGCGGGTTCGGGTAAGGATGGGGCTTCTGACCACTGCCCGCGTAGCCACTGCTGCCGATTTCGCCTGAAACCGACGGAGGAGGACGAGGAGAGTTTTGGGGAGCGTTAGGATTTTGATTGTCAGTCATGTTTAGCACTCTCCTGGAGTGTAGCTGCGCAGAGCTGGGTCGGTCTCTCTGCTTTTACAAAAATCCTTTCTTCTGGCAAACTAGGGACTGAAATGTGAATTTTAACATAGGGTTGGTTTCAGTTACACCCCCTCAAACTTTCAGATTGTAACACTTGCACCCCTGTAGTCCCAAGATTTTTAGTATTTTCAGAATAACCCCTAGGAACCGCTTTGAACCACACTCTTATTTACAAAGACACCCTACAAGCTTTTAGCTATTATATAACACACCTTAGAATTCACAAATTCTTCCTAATATCATACTTTTTATATTTATGATATTTTTTATTTCTTGATCTATAGATAAGTCTATTAATAGTAAATATAGATCATATAACGCAGTTAAAGGGTTTCTCGAAACTTTATAATCACATACGTAAGTAGAAAAAGATTCATCAGAAGTAAAAAGAACGAGATAAACTCTAGTTTCATAATTCATATATTACTGACCTTTATTATATTCACAATCTCGGAACCGTCTGGACTCTGATACCAGTAAAGTTTTTCGCGCTTGGATGCTTAGGTCAAGAATAGAGAACATTCAGGAAATAAAAACACTCAAACTTTTATTAATAATACGAAAGCAAAAGATATATTACAGAGAGGAAGAGAGAGAGCACTCTGATTTTTTCTGTGCCCCTCTTCAAGACATTAAGACCCCTTAAATAGACTTTAGAAGCTGACTCCAAACTCAGAATTTAAACTTACAAAATAAAAGATAAGGTCAGAAAAGAAAAAAGACAACCAACAATAAAGAGTAGAATAATAATGGGATTGCTTTTGGCTAAAGCAAATTCCTTCACACGGGCTCTGTCGTGTGCTGGATAAAGGTGCAATCGGTCATGGTCCACTTCTGAATATGTTTATTATTATTTTTTTTTTTACAGTATTCCTGGTTGGTCCATTGCACTTCCATGATGATGTAGTTTTTGTTAGCCTTCCATCATGTTTTCAATGTTGTGCCACTCCTCTTCAGTCATATTTTTCTAATAATCTTGATCTGCTTGGGTATTTTCAACTACGAGTGTGGCTTTTAATTCCATTTTGGCTTTAAATTTTTCATATGTTTCATCAAGGTAAATTGCTACCTCTGATGGAGCATCAATTTCCATTCGATTAACTTTGTTTAGAAAGTCGAGTGTTTCTTTCTTCTGTTCTTCAGAAGCTTGAAACATTAATGGCGGCAAAGGAGAAGATACAAAACATTCTTCTCCATCTGTTACCATGTGCTTTTCTGGAAAGTTTAGTAGAATTTTGGCATGGTAAACCAATTCTATCCAAGACCACAACAGAATTCGTTCTTCTGAAGTGACTTCATCTTTCACTGGATTAGTAGAAACATAGGTATCAAGGATGAAATATTTCCTTAGCTTCCAGATCTTATATGACTTGTAAAATCTTTCATTGTATCGCCATCCAACAGAACTGTAAACTTCAAATGCCATGATTTTTCTTTTAAAACCATCAGGAATTTTGCTGATCATGGTTTTGATCATAACTGGAATATCTTAGTAGGCTATTGCCTCTAATGAATTGAAGATGATCTGTTTTACCAAACGTCAATCAATTGCTTCGAACCTTTGGTTGTCACTTTGAAGGTCGAATTGAATTTTTTAAATATGAAAAACAGAATCAAATTTAGTTTTATTAGAAAATTCTTGAAGGATTGGTTTAATCCTTTGATTATTGATATATTTATCAATACTTGAAAAAACTACTTTAGGAAGGACTTGTTTAGCCTCTTCATAAAGTTTTATTCTTTTGACTTTTTCGAAATGAACATTACCATTAGCAATTTCTAAAATTTTCATAATTTGTTAAATTTCAGAAATCTTTTGATAATCAAACAAGGCGGTTTCAAAGTCAAAATTTGAAATCATATTATTTGACAATTCTTTTAACTTATTAATTTTGTCTTGGAGCTTTTTTAGCTCATAAGCCATTCTGATTATTGCTTTACGGAATTCATAATTTTTTCCTGAAATATGACTTTTCCATAGTTTATTCAGGGGCTCATGGAGTTTGTTCTCCAAACCAGGATTGAAGAAGTTTAGTATGGCTTCTTATGTCAACGCAAGTGGCTTTTTTAGCACTACTTGAGTGTAGTTTCCTTGTGACAAGCTTTTCTGGAATGTTTTTCCAGAAGAAGCATTTTCAGCTTGTTTAGCTGCTATTTCTTTGCCCTTAGAACTGGTTGCCCTGGACATTTCAGCCTTGTTTGGCTTTTCTGATTTTTGCATTATAAAAACTTTTATGGTCTTTAGTATCCATCTGGATGTCTGCTAAGATAATCTGCAAGAACATTTTTAGTATATCCAATATGTTCAACTTCAAATGAATATTGAGAAATATAATTGGACCACCTAATTCTTCTAGGGTTATCTTCAACTTTCTTTTTCTTAAGAAAATTTTTAATCGCTTGATTATCTGTTCTTATCAGAAACTTAACAGAAGCTAAATAAATTTGGAATCTTTTTATACCATTTTTTATGGCTAAGAGTTTTTTTTCAAAGATAATATAATTAAGTTCATTTAGTTTGAACTTTCCGGAATTATATCCGCATATTAATTCTTCAGAACTTCTTTGTTCCTTAAGAATTTTGAGAATATCTGTTTGTTCAGATTTCTCTTTTATTCTTACTGCTTTTAATACTATGCCCCAAAACATTTCTGAGACATCTATCTCTAAGATTAAGAAATTAGATTCTATAAGAAAATAAACCTTTAGATTAGGTTTGAACAAGGTTTTGATTTCTTTTAATCTCCTTGTATCTTCCTCATTCCATTCAATTTTTATATTAAAATTATTTTGATTCTTTTGAGCTTTCTTTAATTTTTCAAGGAATGGTTTTTTCCTATTTTGAAAGACTTTTTACAAATTGTCTTCCATAATTTAACAAACCAAGAAGATTTTGCAAGTCTTTTAAAGTTTCCAATTTTTCTGAAAACTCTTTAATTTTTGTAATTATGTGAGGTTGTAACATAGTTCCTATTGAATTGAGTATAATTCCCAAATAATCAATTTCTTCCTTTTCTATCTCAATTTTTTTTAACTGAGAATTATTCCATTGTCAAGAAATTTTTTATAAACTATCTCTAAATGATATTTATGATCTTCTCTATTTTTAGAGAAAATCAATACATCATCTATATAGACTAGACAAAAAATCTTTAATATTTTTAAAATATCGTCCATCCATCTCTGAAATATTTGTGGCACATTACATATCCCAAATGGTAGAACTATCCATTGGTAATGACCATATGGAGCTGAGAAGGCAGTCAATGGTTTTGACTCTTTTGTAAACTTGATTTGCCAAAAACCTGATTTACAATCAAACTTAGTAAATATATTAGCACCTCCGGTTTGAGTTACTAAAACATCTTTTCTAGGTATAAAATACCCATCAAAAATTATATTTTCATTCAATTTCTTATAATTGATGACCATTCTAGTTTTTCTCCTTTTTTCTTTCATTGTGATTCATTACAAGGAAAGCAGGACTAGAATGTTGACTTCTAGTTTGTTCTATAAGTCTCTTGTCAAGAAATTCTTTTATTTGAACTTAAAATTCGTCTATATCCTGTTTGGTATAGACCGTGGGTTTTACTTTAATCATTTTTTAATTCATCTTTTAATTTTAAGTAACAATATATGGGAGCCTTTTCCCATAGCATTAAAGGATCTTCTGAGAAATTTGGGCTTAGCTTGTTATAAACCCAATGAGATTCATCAATTAATTTTAATGAATCGATTAAAATTGGACTACTGTCATCACGCTTGACTGGCGCGAATCCTTTAGAACAAATAGAATCATGTATTTTCAACCAAGAAATGTGATAAGATTTATTTCTATTAGTCAAGATTACATGCACATGGGATACACTCATAGGATAATATTAAGTTAGGAAATTATTTCCTAAAAGTATGTCCCCGTGCATTAAAGGAAAACACAATATTTTTGAAATCCTTAAGGTCTTTTTACCTTTAGCAATTTTTATTGAAAATATAATGTCCTTTGCTTTAAAGTCCATTGTAGAAGTGGTGTCATTAGCATTTTTTGCTAAGACAGGATTTTTCATTTGAAGCCAATATTCTTTAGGTATGGCATTTGGTTGACATACTGCAGTTGTAGCTCCAGTATCCACCAATGCATGTAGGCTGTATGGTTTGATATAGAATAGATTTGATATTTCCTAATTTCTTTTAGATTTGTTTTATGTCTACTTTAACTAAGATTAGATTTCCTAATTTCTTTTAGATTTGTGTTATTCCTATTTTAATTAGGACTAGGTTTAGGATTAATTTTCTCTATAAATAAGGACCTTTGTTAACGCTTTTGATACAACTCAATTAACAAGTTAATTATTATTTATTCTTTAGATTTATATCTTGAGTTTTCTCTCAATTCTCTTAGTGGATTCCAAGATTTGGCTTTGTCATTGAACAAGTCAATTTATCCTTACTTCACACTGCGTCAGGTGGTATCAGAGCGGGTGTCTCCTCATCCAATGGCTAACCATGGTGGTAGTGGAGGTGACCAATCTCGTGACATAGATCAGTGATTGCAGGCTATCTTGGCTCAAGTCCAAGAACAGCAGTTGGCAATGCAAGCATTAGAGCAGCGGATGGATGAGATCAGTACACAGATGGCAGCTCTATGGCGAATTGTTAATGACAGGAACGAGAACACAAGACTGAATCTAGTCGAGGGAATTACCCACGGTAAAACAGTCAAGGGTTTCACTCATTTAAACCCTAGAAGACGAGTATTAACAAATCTTGATGATGGAAGCGATTTAAGGTTTGCAGCAACTCGACCAAAAGGTAGGAGGTATGAAAATTCAATATATCATGCACCTCAATGTGATATATTTAAAGAAAATATTGAGGCACAAGAGGTTTCTATTTTTGTGGACACTATATTTGAAGACAATTATAATTTAGATCAATTATTTTTGGAAGAAAATAAATTATAATTAGCCTTCAAGAGGAGGAGGTTAAAAATCCTACAACATTGGAAGTTATAGATCCTTTTGGTGATGAGCACTACAACTTGGATTTTTTATTTGATGGTGAAGGAGTTAGTGATTTTATCAATCTCCAAACAATAAAAGTCAAAGATGAAAGTTCATTGGAATTTATTGATTTTATTGGGGTGGATAAATATTACGTTGAGAAAGCATGTGTTAATATGATTGAATTTTTCAACCCTGAAGAATTACTCGAAAATTATTTATAGAAAGAAAATTTCAAGCGCTATTACGTATGAAGATGAAGATTATTCCCAAGCTGGAATTATACATACTTTTATTAGCAATAGAAATTGCATTGAAAGTGCTTGCTCGTGATGGTCTTCCAAATTTTTTTAAGATCTTACCTTAGATAACTCGAGGACGAGTTATTTTCTAAGAGGGGGAGAATGATGTTGAATAGATTTGATATTTCCTAATTTCTTTTGATGGTCCTCCATATTTTTTTTAGATCTTACCTTAGATAACTCGATGACGAGTTATTTTCTAAGAGGAGGAGAATGATGTTGAATAGATTTGATATTTCCTAATTTCTTTTAGATTTGTTTTATTTCTACTTTAACTAGGATTGGATTTCCTGATTTCTTTTAAATTTGTGTTATTTCTATTTTAATTAGGACTAGGTTTAAGATTAATTTTCTCTATAAATAGAGACCTTTGTAAACGCTTTTGATACAACTCAATTAACATGTTAATTATTATTCATTCTTTAGATTTATATCTTGAGTTTTCTCTCAATTCTCTTGGTGGATTCCAAGATTTGGCTTTGTCGTTGAACAAGTCAATTTATCATTGCTTCACGCTGCGTCATGGTTTATAGCCTTCAAATTCAAATGTGATTTCAATATAATAATATTTTCTCTTATTTTGATTGTAAGAAAAAATATTGTTTCTGTATCCATATTTAATTGTTCAAAGATAATGGATTTTTGTTCATCTTCGTTAGAAGAACTTCCAAGAAGAACTGGGACTTGGATTCTTCTTAATCCAGCTTCCCTATCATAGTTATTTGAGCTAGATGAACCTTCTTCAAGATTTTTGAAATTGTCCATTTTGAATGATTTTCTACTTGCAGATAATCTATTATTTTTGAAGTATAGTGCATTTCCTAATGCTTGAAATTCAATTAATCTTTGAGAGGATTCTGGTTGATCTCTCGTAAAATTCTTGAATACCGATTCTTTTGGGATTCTCAGATCTTTTATGTCTATTAACCTTGGTTTAATTTCAGTGTCAAAGGGTTTTGGTTCATATAACTCAACCATACCAAAATCAACTTTGTTTGTTTTGACTTCAGTGTCGCTGGTTAATTGATGAACAGCTTTCCAAGATATTTTTAGATCATTGGTGTTTCTGTCCATTTTAATATTCTGAGTTAGTATTCTCAGTATTATTGTGTCTTAAATTTTTTTATCATTTATAGATACAAAATAATTCGGTTTAATTCTGAAGAGAATTTCTCCAGAAACAAGATTAGACTCTATTCCTCCTATTAATGATTGGACAGGATCATAAAATCTCTTATCCTGATCAACACATAAAATTGGCGAGTCTATTCCAAGTCTGAACAATGGCCTAATCTCTATTTGGATTATACCAATGTGGATGAATCTTACTTTAAGATACTTTTGTTTGAGTCTCTTAATTTTTTCTTCATCAAAAATTTTTATTTTGACTTGCCCATTAGAAGAGGATCTTGCCTCTATTATCTCTTCACATCTTTCAAAGTGTTGGGCTTGCCAAGGTTTAAACCTTGATTTGATATAAAAGTCTTCTGTTTTAAGACTTTCATATTTGATTAGTTTATCATTTTCAATTATCATATATTCTTTGATTATATCCCCTAAACAAATTTGATTTAATTCATTTCTAGAGACTGACTCAAAGGTTTTTAAATTTCTGTTAGCGGGATTTATTTCGTGCATCATAAAAATGAATTCTTCATTTTCTTCTGAAGATTCTGTAGAAACAGATTCTAATTTATATAAAACTTTTTCATCTGAATCTATTTCTTCTCCTAAACAAATTTCTTGGCAGTTTTCTTCTAGAAATTTAATTACTTTATTATTCATTTTTGGACAATTAGGTGCTATATGTCCTTTTTCGTTACAAAAATAGCAAGTGCGATTTTTTAATGATTTTTTCTTGAAGCTTTTTTTTCTTGAATTTTCTCATATATTTTTTCTTTAGAACTATTCTTTTATTTTCAGATTTCCACTTCTTGATCTTAAAATTTTTTTTTTTTTTTTTGTGCATCTATGATATGGTTTATCCACAGAGTATCCAATTTCCCAATTTTCTTTTAGGATTTTATCACAACAGGCCTTTCTTCTACTGTTTTAGACAATTGATTTTTTACCTGCTTTGGGCCTTTTTTTGAAGACAGTGTTCAGTCATTATTTTATAACCATAGTTGATTCTTAGTACCAAAGAATTAGAATTTTTAATTTTTTGTTGGCGTTCTGGATATTGTTTTTCACATATTTCATCCCATGGATTTGGGAGTTTGTGGAAAAATTGTTCATTCCAATGAGGCATACTTTCAGGTTTTAACATCCAAAAGTATTTTTGGTATAACTTTACAAAATCTGTGTATTTACAGATATCACAAAGTTTTATCTTTGACAAAACATATTTCACCTCTTTTTGGTGTTCATCTGAAGATATTATTCCACAAAAATCAAATGTAGAAAATTTTGGAAGGATTTTTACAAAATCATTTTCTCTGTCTTCACTTAGAACATTTCCTTGTAATGTTTTGGCTATATAGTCTAGAAATCTCCTCCTATCCCATGTATTTTTATAATGGGTTATAACAATAGACATGCTTTGTGCCCATTCCTCAATGGTGCTTTTGTAATCTCTGGGATGCACATCATTAAGGTTTAGATATATCCTGTTTATAGCAACATTGAACTTATTTAAGTCTTCTCTTTTAGAAGGACTAGGTTCATGTTCTTCTTTAACATAAACTTCATCGGAAATAGATTCACTTTCTTCTTTTACATAAATATGTTCAAAGGAAGATCTTTTTCTATTAACTGGTTTAGTTTCTGAATCTTCGTCTAGGTGAACTGATGTTCCTAATTTTCTCTTACCTAGGTTTTTGTCTAGGTTTAGAGCTTTATATAGCTTTTTTGCTAGTTCTTCATCTAATTCTAGATTAGCCGGTGTTTCGGTGTCAAAATCAGATGATTCTTCACTTACCACGCTGGTTGCGTGGTATTCTTCATCTGAGTTTTCAAAATCAGAATCTGAAGTGAAAATGTATTCATGTTTTTTGAATAGGTTCTCATGTTGGCTATAGAGAGTTTGCATCTAGTTGAGTAATTTATCTCTCTCTTTTACGTCATCTTTATTCTTATATGTAGATCTCCAATATTCTAATATTTCTTTATTAGCTTGGAAATCTTTATAAGTTTTTTCCTTAGTAATGTTTTTCACTACTAAGACTTCATCAAATCCTCTTTTTACTCATTTGTATAAGATAGGAATTTTGTCATATTCACTTGTTTGAAGATTAGATTTTTCACCTTCGTAGCCTTTGTTGGCTACCTGTTCTAGTAAAGTTTTTGTGTTTGCTGAGAGATCGATATTGTTTATTTTATTCATTTTATTTAAAGTACCTATAGCTTTAAACATACTATCTACTAAAAAATTTAAAATTCTAGCAATATTTAAACTAGTAGGTTATTTTTCAGAAACATGAACTTGATGTTCATAAACTTCCTTTCCATTTTCTCCTACACATAAAAATCCACTTTTACCTCTATTAGCCATTCCCAATTTGTTTATTCTTAAAGGACCTCACTCACAAGCTCAAATCTAGCCTAAATTACGCTCAACACGTCTATCTGTGGCTCTAAAGATGGGTCAATGTTGGTTTAATATTCTACGCTTATTTTTTCTTGGTTTGGAAATAACTTTTAGTAGTATTAAGGGTATATATGCAACAGAGTTAAAGTCTTAGGGTCAAGTTCATAATCCTTACTAAAAATATAAGACCTAAACAGAATTTTCTTTTCTTTTAATACTTTTGTAAATTACCAAGTGAGGTATATGTTATGGTTTCAATAGTTGGAGAGAGGTACGTGTAGTTTACCCTTTTAACATACAATATGCATATCCTTTCCAAAATACATATACCATTTATATTATATTATATCCAAATATATTATTATATTATATATATCTATCTATTATGTGTGTCTTTTATTTATATATCACACTTTACTTGCGAGTTTTTAAAATATAATAATTAATAGAAAATTTTATTTACATGGTTATATCGTTAAAAAATTTATTTTTAATGATAAAAATAAAAATATATATAGAGAGAGAGAGAGAGAAAGAGAGAGCATGTATTGATCATATGCTTAAGTTTTTCAATATACCTCTATTTATAATTTATATCTTTTCATTTTTTATTAGAAATTGAAAATGAAAAGTTGATATAAGCCATATTATATATGTAAAATTGATTTATTAATTTCCTAAATATTAATGTTCATAATTATGTACAAATGAATAAAAAAATTTATATTTTTTTATATATATTGAATAAACATATATATTTTATTTTTATGAAATGAAGATATTAAAACTAATTTAATAAAATATAGTTCATGTTAAATTAATTTAATTGTATTATTTATTAAAAATAATTTAATAAAATATATTCCATATTAATTTTATTAATAATAATTAATTAAATTAGGTAAATTACATTATTTATTAAAAATAATATTTATTTAATAAAATATTTGAATAAAATAATTTATTTTAATATGATATAATAAAAATGAACAAAATGTTAAAATTGACACAAATGTTTACAACAGATAAAAAACTAAAGTGAAAATATTTTTTTTACATTTTTAATTTGTTTAATTTTTCATTTTTTAAACAAAAAAATCAAAATAAATTTAATAAACACATTTTTGTTACTAGTTTTCAAAAATCTATAAATATAAATTAAAAAAATAGTGAATATATATTACCAAATGAGACCTATGATTTTAAAAATGTTTATAAAATAGACCTATTTATATTAAATTCTCAATCTTATTAATCATGATTTTTCAAATTTTTTTTTACTGCGTGTACATAGATATATAATATTTTTAAATAAAATATATTTTTTATTTTTACTAGTTGTAATGTACGTGTGTTGCATGTATATACTATTTTTTTATATATTAAAATTTAAATTAATTTTCACAACTAAATTTATATCAACATTTGCTATTTCTTTTATTCATTTAAATTAAAAATAATAAAAAGTTAAAATTTAAAATAATTTTAATAAATAAATTTATATCAGTGTATGCTATTTCTTTTATATATTTTAATTAAAAATAATAAAATTTAAAATCTAAAATAATTTTAATAAATAAATCTATGGCGTTATCTTTACATCCTTTTTATATTAAATTTTTTTAGTTTCATTTACATCTCAACACCATATTTAAAAGAGAATTTTAACTTGGAACAATAAAGTCTTTACTGATTTAGTGAAAAAATCAAATGTGAAATGAAAGTTCATGTAATATATATTCATAATGTTTACATTATTTCATTTTACTAACTGATTCCAAAAATTAGAAAAATAATATACTTCTATTATATAGTATAAAATTAATTCTGCAACCATAATAATTTCTACCCACTGCAACTATCAAAGATTTTGTGTGAAACAATTTTCATAATCTAATAACTCCTAGATTTTTCTTTAAACCCAATTCTTTTTTGTGACATAAGCAAAACACACAACAATGCATTTGATTCATTTTAAAAATATATTGATCCAAAATCCATTCAAAAATAGGAATCACACATCAAAAAAATAAAAGTTTTACATACAATAGCAAACCTATTGCTTATTAGTATCCGAAATGCATGTTTTCAAAGATGACGTGCAATGCAATCAACTAAATTTAATATGTTTCAGTCATAGATAATGCGTTGACTCCTTATTAGATAAAATCAAACAACCTCATGCTAAAAAAAGTATTTCATTAGATTAATTATTTTTAATATTGAGTTTGGTTTGAGGCAAAAATAAAGGAAAAGAAATGTAGAGAAAGAATTTTCTTTCTCGCTTTTTATTTTCAATCCGATTTTTTATTTTCGATCCAACTTCGGACGAAAAAAGGAAAGAGGGGAAGTTAAAAAGTGGAACTCAATAATTTTTTTTTAAATATTTTTCATACAAAAATTAAATTATATTTTTTCCCTTTGTTGCTTTTATTTATTTTTATTAATTTTTAGTTGAAACTTAGGTATTGTTAGTTAGATAGGTTTTGTTGTGAGGGTTGTCAGACTTGCAACTTAAGTTTGATTTAGATAAAAAAAAAATAGTTTTTTTAAATAATTTTTTGGTATATTATTCATATTCATAAAAAAATTATAGAAGAAATAAAAAAAATTAAAAAAATACTGTAAGTCACTATCAGTGAAAATTAGAAGCTAAACAAAGTTATTCAACACATTCTTAATATATAGCAAAATACACATCACTCATCACATAGAGTTTTTTAACAAAACAATTAACCAAAAATTGGGTTTTGGGGACAACACAATGAATTAAAATTTCAAATAGAATAAAAATCAACGATGACAAACAACCCATTTACCTCTATCTAGTGTGATTGTCTTCTTCAATTTATTGACTGGTCTGTCCTCTACTTTCCAATCACTCTATTTCTGATGATCTATCTTCTACTTTCTAGTCACTCTACTTTTAGTGAAAGTTTTATTGTGGATTGAAATGAGATGAAAAATCCATGATAAGGGTGCAGAAGAATTGTGTTTGGAGAGCACAGAGAGATAAAACTAATTTTTTTTTTTTTAAGTTACGAGATAAGTGATTTGAGAAAGGAACGACGGACAATTTTAAAAATAAAAAAAGATGAAAGGTCTTCGATGGATAACCAGATAGTAATTATCATTATTAGAAAATATAATTGGATATAATTTAGTTTGAATGAAAATTGGTTACGAAAATGAGAATAATCATCATTGATTAAATAATATAATTGGATATAATTGAAATTATATGAAAATAAAAGGGTATCATTAATTAGGGAAGATAGTTGGATATAATTTGGTTTACATGAAAATTAGTTATGAATGTGATTGGTAACGAATGTGAGAGTAATTATCATTGATTAGGGAATATAATTAGATATAACTGAAATTGTATGAAAATAAAAAGGTATATGTGTCTAATAAAAGTTTTTAAAATGTATCATTGATCGGAGAATATAACTGGATATAATTTAGTTTGTATAAAAATCGACTACGAATGTAAAAATAATCATTATTGATAATTGAATATAATTGAAATTGTATGAAAATAAAAAGGTATAAGTGTCTAATAAAAATTTTCAAATATTTGGACTTTTTATAATAGTATAATTATAGATTAAATGATGATTTAAAAAAAGTTTATTTTTCAAAATGGTTCACATCTGAGTGTATAGATTTAACTTGAATTTGACGAATTTGATTCAAACTTACCTCATTAATAGACCTACATAAGTTGTGGAAGGTAGCTTGGCCCAATAGAAGAACATCAATAGAATGATGAAGAGGCAAAATGATCCACATGTAGGTTGGAATATTAGTCCATATGGAAAACAATTACATATACATGTATCCTATTCAATGTGGAGAATAAGACACAGTGGTGCCCACAAGCACATTTATATGTTTACCAATATTGATTCGTGCGATATACGAAATTGTATAATATTTTTTTGATAAACAAAATATAATTTTAAATATATCACAAAATATTTCAATAAAGTTGTATACTTTCATAAAATAATTATTTAATTATTTTTATATTTTTATTTGCATCAATATTACTGAGTCAATAGAGTTGATTAAAGTCGGATATTTATATGGAATACTAAAAAGTTCATATTTTATCAAATTTCAATCTAACCCAATCCTAGAAATTAAAATTTATTCAGGAATATATATTAAATCATAAATTAACCTAATCAAAATGATCAGTTTTTTTATATTAAATTGTTCGTTAATTTTAATATATGTTTTTATTGTTTTTAATTCTTTACTTATTTTACAAATTAGCTTGAGTTACAAGTACTATTAATTTTAACTTATTAAATTAATTTTTTGAATGATTTTATAAAAATAACTGAAATTAAAAATATTATTTTTATTAATTATATGTCGCTGTCATGCCTCTAACTTAATTATCTGGAAGGGATGGTATGGGAACATAGAAACTAATTAAATTAAATAAAATCATTACTAAGGGCAAGTCATAATAGCATAACAATCATCAGAGCTACTAAACACGTCTCTCATTTCTATATTAAATAAATAAAATAGCAACAATCACGATAAATATAATGTCACAACCCAGTAACTCAATCTAAGGCTTATACCGCTGCATTAACACCTTCAATAACAATACAATCCATATATAATAAATTTAGGACTCACACCCTGGGTCGCACAAATAGAAATACAGTCATCTAAATATAAATAAAATACCTTAATAGGTCAGTCCATCAGTCTCAACTTAGCTCCAAGTGGCTACTCCCTGACCTCGCCAGATCACCTGTAATATGGATGGGATAAGTTAACTAGTCCAGTAGGTAAAACCGTGCAAGTGTGCACTGGTGAACATACTCAAGTATATAGTATAACTCACAACAATATTAGCCAAAACATAATATAACAATGCATGTGTAATGTAATGCAATGGCCAATGTAATTCTCTAATTTCCATTTACTCCCAACCTTATCCTGGGACGGGTGACGCTTAGCACTACGCACGGGGTCACCAACTGTACTGTTTGCGCTCACGGCAAACATATATAAACCAAATGGGAAACCGTGTTACACTTCATTGGTGTAAAACTCAGGGAAACTATGTTACACCCCCTGACCTTTCTGCTGGAGAACTGTGTTACACCCTTAGTCAGGCATCTGCTTATCTCAAGTAGGGTAAGTAGGGTCTAGCTGCTGTCTAAAGAAAATCTCATAATATTTCATCTCAATATTAACGTCCCAACTCTAAATAATTAAACTCTAGTCATATATATATTAATTGAGAATCATCTGGAATTTTTTTCCTCAAAATCAAGGATCCCATTAATATATATAACCTGTGCCTCGGCACGTCATACTTTAGATATGACACTCTCGGCCAATCAATGATCAAAATGTCAATCGGAGGATGAAATCCCGTTCCTGTGCACATGATATGCTCCATCATGTTAAATGATCATAACATCTTAACATTATAACAAAAGTATGATACGCTCAATCATCCATAATGACATTTTTATAGTCCCAAAATGTGCATAATTTCAACATATAATCAATATATATGATGTACCATTCAAACCGGGTCAAAAAGACCTCAAATCGGGTCAAAAATATTTTCCCGTGGGAAGGGCGTGGGGAAAGGTATAAGAAAAGCATGGGAAGTTTAAAATGCATGGGAAGTTTAAAACGCACGGGAATGGTGTGAGAAAGCCACTCTGAGTCACGGAAAGATACCGCGGGATGTCCGTGGGAAGCCTGTTCCCATGACCTGCAATCCATAACACAGATCTGAGTTGCTACAAACTCGATTTGGCACGCAAAATACCAAAATCCTAACATCTCAAGCTCAGAAATGATACCACAACCCACAACAACAACAACAACAACAACAACATATATCTCAATATTATGCAACAAAACTAAAAAATGAACAAGATTAAGCATATATAAGAACAAACCCACAACATATATATACACACATATATATGTACATATATCACTATCTACTAAAATCATCACACACACACACATATATATATATATATCAAAATCATCCTAGCAACGTCTAGGATACAACTATAAGTCTCACCTATATATTGAATTTGAAGAGAAAAGAAGAAATGAGAAGATTTAGGTTATGGCTCCTGAACTTCAAAAGTCGATTTCTTCCACCTCGGGCCCAATCACGCGAAATAGACGTCACCACAATGTTCACAGCTTCGAATACTATCCCGATCTACTAGCTCTCCACTCCAGTTCACACTTTCTCTCTCTTCCCTCTTTCTCCTCTCTCTCTTTTCTTTCCTCCCTCTTTTCCCTCTTTTGGCAACTGGGGAACAAAAGAAAAAGAAAAAGAAAAAGAAAAAGAAAAAGAAAGGAGAAGGAAAAGAGAAGAAAGAAAAAAGAGCTGGGCTCTTGGCTAGATTGGCCTAGTTGTCCAGCCAATTACCAATTCAGATCACACTCGGTTCAGGAAAAATTAAAATAAATTAACTGAATCTCAAAATAAATATTTATTGGCCCAAAATAATACATAAATAGCCAAAATAAATACTGGGAATTACAATTGCACTTTATAAAAATAACTCAAATACTGAGTATTATTAATAAGATTTTTGACCGATGGTTAACATGACTAACAAACTAAAAGATGAAATTGTAGTTGGAGGGGATCTCAAACACATAGTATCCATCTATCTCGGACATATGGCTTATGTCTAGGAGGGGAACAAGTTGGTAGTTGGAAAAGTGACTGCATTTCGTATCGCATTTATGAAGGAATGACAAAGGGGCATTTATGTCCGCTGCCGATTACGAGTCCGGTCACGTCTGTGCCGACTATGTAGCGTAATTCCTGCCACTATCGCATCATTGCCCATGATTATCGAACATAGATAATACGTGCGATGGGGGGCTATAAATATGAAGAGTGTGAATGGGGGAGGCAAGTATCATCTACTTGGAAAAATCCAAGACAATCCTCTCCTGTGTATAGTGCTCACTTGACCGTAGGGGGACCTGCAGCCGAACACTATCTGGCTAGAAATTTCCTATTTCTCGTGCTAAAGTGTCAAACTCGGAGCATCAACATCAATGAGCGTCATATTGACCACGTGCCTAGCATTTTGGGACCTGATCGTCCATGTCATCAAAAGCTCCAACCAAAATTTTTGACACTCCAGTAGTGTTTCAGCGATGTGAGACAAAAAAGACAAAAATTTTGTGAATAAGAAAAAAGAAGAAAAGAAAAGAAAAGAGAAGAGAAGAGAAGAGAAGAGAATTAAAGAATTTTAAAAATAATTTTAAAATCTACAAACAAAAGAAAAATAGAAAAGAGATCAAATAGGCATGCCACATAAGATTGGAGTAAAGGAGAGGAGGAGAGAGAAAATACATTTCTTTAGTATTATAGATAGATATATCTAGGGGGTTTAAGTTTATCAAAATTACACTCAAGTCCCAAATGTTAAATAAATTACCAAGTAACTAAAATAATTAAATATTTTTTATACAAAATCTATAAAATAAATTTGTTCATTTGATTGGATGTTTGTCTTATGGGGCTCGCCTGCAGGGGTGGGGGTTTCAATTGTAACGGGCTCGGCATGGGGGGGTGGTGTTGCGTTTCAATTATTGGATTGGAAGTGTTCAAAACTAATTTTAAAATTTTGAAATTTCTTTTTCAAATTTTGAAATTTGAAACTCAAAATTTATTATTTTTTATATTTAAAATAAATAAAGAATTAATTATTTTTTTTGACATTTTATCATTTGTCATTAAAGTTTCGTCATTGTTAGATCAACAACCGGTAATTCAGGTGAAACTCAAATTAATAAACATGAATTGACAGTCCCCATTGTCTCAATTTTTCCCTGCTACCTATGTTATCCATAAGTGTTATGTGTATTTATACAACAATATAACTTATTGATTTGATATTTATATATTTTTAACCATTAGTTTATTCAATAGTTAGGATTACTTCTCTCTCTCTCCACTTTGGTTATCTTTTCAGTTACATCATATAAAACATAATATCTGCCACTTCCTATATATTTTTGGAATTTAAATTAATATTTTAAAAAATTTAATTATATTTATAATAAAACATTTATTAAATAATGTATGGATACTTATAGACAAAGTAAACTAAATTTTTTATTTAAAAAATATATTTAAACTTTAATTTTCTTTAAAATTTTATTAAAAATAAACATTTAAATTAAAATTTCAATTTGAATGTATTTAAAATTTAAAATTTAAATATATGCATTTTTACACTCTTTGAGTCATTTATATTATAAGAAAACTTAAAATTTTGAATTTGATATTTTTTTTAACTGTTGAATTTGCTCAATGATTAGGATTATTTCTTTCACTCTCCATTGTGGTTATTATTTTGGTCGTATCACATGAAAATATAATCTTTCACTATTCCCATAAATTTTTTGAATACTTCTTACGTATAAAAGTTTTTAAATTAATGTTTTAAAAAATTTGATAATTCATATAATAAATTTTTTAAAAATAATTTATTTTTTATCTCAATACATGAATCACTAACCTATAACGTATCTCACTTTATCTCATTTTATCTCACTTTTTATCACTCTAAATACACCCTAAAAAATTAGCCTTTTGTGATTGGAAAGGAAAAAAAAGATAAATTTTTAGTAACTAGTTTTTTACCGTGTTATTAATTTGACAATCTTCCCTTTGTGATTTAAAAATTTTTAAAATGTAAAAAAACAAATTTAATAATTTTAAAAAAAATACCAAAAAGTTGAATAGCTACCTACTTTTGCCAAATACGACCTAACATCTACACCAGCGCATGGAAGATCTTTGGATGGTGCGCGGCGTCTGAGGGCGGCAGAGATTTGAAAGTGCAATTAATTTCAATTGGAGTTGTGAAATTTTTAAAAAATTTTAATTTATTTAACTAAATTTTATTATATATCACTTTTATATAAAATTTTAATTTTATTTTTTTAAACTCCAAACACTATTTGATTTGTGCCGAATACATGAAAGGTAAAAAAAAGACTAAAATCCATTTTCTTAGTATAATCTTTTTTTTTTTTTTTCTCATTTCAGAACATTACAAGGAAGACGAGGAATTTGTGTAAAATATTTTCTTACTTATGTAATTGAATAAAAAAATATTGAATACGCATCTGCAAGAAGGAGATGGAGGAGGGTACAACTTTTGCAGCAACTTTGCGGTTAGGCAGACTACACGGTTTCCAACATTTTGAAATATATTGCAACTAGCTATTGTTAACGTCTTTCAATACCTTGCATTACTTAACAAAAAAAAAAAAAAAAAATCATCGTATTTACTGTCCCAAGAATTTGGTGGTTGCTCTTTCTTTGGTATAAAACCGGGAACCCGGGGGGCAGTAGCCGAGGTACTGCTGCCGCAGCAGTACCCAAGAACGGCACAGTTTTTATAAATCAGAAAAAAAAGTCAGCGAAACGCAAAAAAAAAAAAAAAAAAAAAAAAAAAAAAAAAAAAATTTAAGGACTGCACAGATAAAAAAAAAACAGAGAGTGTGTTCGGTAAATAAAAATATTAATTTTTTTATAAAAACTCACAAATTTAGTAAAAAGTTAATTTTTTATTTTGTATTTTATGTTTAAAAAATTTCAAAACATGAAAAATAGAAAACACATTTAGTTTAATATTTTTTACTTTTTGTGTAAATTCATTTTCTATTTTTTAAAACAGATTTTGAAAATACAAATAACCAAACGGAGAGTGTGTAAAGCGCAAAAAAAAAAAAAAATCTAAGACTGTAGAGTATAAAAAAAAGAAAACAACTTAAAATGCATTTTGTATTTTTTTAAAATAAGGAAAACATTTCATTTTGTATTTTTTTATTTTAAAGAAAACAGTTCAAAACGTATTTGGTTATTTGTGTTTTTAAAATTTGTTTTAAAAAATAAAAAATAAATTTACACATAAAATAAAAAATGAAAAAAAATCATTTTGTACGTTTTTAATATAAAATAAGAAAAATCTTAAAATAAGAAAAATAAAAAATGTTAAATTAAATGTGTTTTCTATTTTTCATGTTTTGAGATTTTCAAAATATAAAACACAAAAAGAAATTAATATTTTTAATTACTAAACACATTCTCCATTTTTTTTTTCACGCTCTACAGTAGGGGTGAAAATGAACCGAGCTGTTCGCGAGCTACTCGAGCTTGGCTCGAAAAAAGCTCGGCTCGAACTTGATTCGTGAGTTAAACGAGCTCGAACCGAGCTTGGTTATTGGCTCGTTTTGGATTCGAGCTCGAACTCGAGCCTAGAGAAGCTCGGTTCGAAAGCTCGCGAGCAGGCTCGGTTAGAATAATATATATATTTTTAATAATATTTTTATTATATTTTTTAAATATATTATATTTTAAATCAAAATGACGTCGTTTTGGTTTAATCGAGCTATTCGTGAGCCTAACCGAGCCTAATTTCTTCTTTATCGAGTCGAGCTCGAGCCTATATAAAAGATCGAATCGAACTCGAGCTCAGTATAAAAAGCTCGAGCCGAGTTCGAGCATGTTAAAGCTCGGCATGGCTCGTTTCCACCCCTACTCTACAGTCCTAGAATTATTTTTGGGTGTTTCGCTGATTTTTTTTTTTGTTTTTTCTGATTTATTAAAACTGCGTCGTTTTTTTATAAAACGTCCCTTTTTTGCTACTGCTCCCCCGCCCCTGCGAGGGGTTGCGGATAAATGACGCAGCAACGCGCGGAATAAATTCATCGAATCGACTTTAACATGGTGCTTGGTCTAGCTTTAGTACAACGCAAGGAACAAAAGCACATAATCCAATGTCTTGTTTCTCTCAATAAATTTCTCAAAAGCAAGTCAAGTAACCTGCAAAACAAATTCAAGCACATACAGATCCAAAGTGTATCAGAAATGAGGATCCTGGTCGAGCAACTACAGAGAGGGTCTTGATGTTTTTTCTGAAGCTCCAAAAAATCAGATTGCTTTAACAGGTCTCTATTCTCTCTACTCGAATCATCATCCTTCGCTCAAACTGTGAACTGTTGTTTGGTTTTCTGTTATTTTTGCTGGGAATGCAAACAATGTGAATTTTTCTTTTTCTGGTAAAAAAATGAAAAATGGAATAAGACAGATTTTGTAGTATTCTTACAGGCTTAATAAAAAGTAAATTTGAATCCCTATATTTAGAGTGTTTTTGGAGTTGGCATTTGGTGAGGAAAAAGAAAATATAGAAAAAAGATAATGAAAAAATAATGTAGAAAAAAAGGGAAGGAAATATTAGATCTAAAATACACAGTTTTTATTTGAATGGATCCCAAAATATAATAAGATAAAAAGTATTCATTAATAAATTAATTTTTTTTAATTTATTTATTTTTTAATTTCTCAAACAATGGTAGAATTTCAAATCCCCTTCTATTTTCTTTTCCTTTTGACAAATTCTTAGCTCAAGCAAAGTCTTAATGATTAATAGAACCAGTCCAAAAATGGGCCAGACCTAGTGTGTGATCCTGCAATTTTGGTGCCCTGCAAACCAGTTTGGATTTGAATAGATAAAAAAAAATGTGTGCCTTGCTACTCAATCAGTAATGTACTCTTAGCCTTTGTTTGGGAGGAGGCGAATAGAGACGAAAGGGAGTTAATAATTGGATGTAAAAAAAAAAAAAAATATACGTTGTTTGGGAAGAGGTGATGGGAGGGAAGGAAGTAAATGGTGTTAACTCATCCACCTCCTTTAACTAATTTTTTTTTTCACCCCCAGCTAGGGAAAATATGCATAAAAACATTTCACAGTGTGTGCGTGTGTGTTTTTTTTTTTTTATTTTGCCCTTAGTTTTTTTTTATTATTTTTACAAATATGTATCACAAATAAATATATTTTAAAGGATATGATGATATTTTTAACTATATTCTTTACTTTACCTTCAATTTTCATTCCATCTCTCCGAAGCAAAGAAAAATAATTAACTACCATTCTCTTTCCCCTCATTTATTGTAGGCCGTGTTTGGTATGTGGGAATGGTAGTCTATTTTTATGTTTCGTATCAAAAAATTAAGTTGAAATGTTATTACATGAGAATGGCTATTCCTATATTTGAGAAAAGACATTTCACAATTTAAGTGATAGAATAACCATTCCATTACAATCAAAATTTGATTAAAAAATTGAAAAAAATAAAAATAAAAAACAAACAACCACTTTGCAATAAAAATTTTCTTTCAATTACTCCATTGGGTTGTAACATGATCATTTTACTCCTTAACCTTATTTTCAAACTAAATCTAAACTCGGATTATAAAATGATTGTTTTAACTTAAGTCTATTTTTTTTTTCAAATTTATATTTCGAACTTTGGAAAGTCTAATAAAAATATGCATTCATATCACTTAATAACTAAGTAAATTTTGATCCGATTCAGTGGATTGTAAAATGATTATTTTACTCCTAGGTTCTTTTTTGCCCACATTTGTGTTTTGGGCTTCCCGAAAAGTTAAAAAATATTTATCAATGTATTTCTTAATAACTAATGAAATTTCATCTCAATCCGATCTCAAATTCTAAAATAACAATTTTACCATTGGGCCTTTTTTGTCTAAATTTGCATTTTAAGCTGCCCAAAAAGCTAAACAAAATATTCTTGATATATTTTTTAATAGTTAAATAAGTTTCAGCCCTATTTAATTCATATAACAAAATGATTATTTTGCCCCTCGACCTGTTGTTGGGCCAAATTTGTATTTTAAGTATTCCAAACGACTAAAAAATATTTATTGACATGTTTCTTAATAGTTAAAAAATTTTTACCTAATTCAAAGTTGAATTGTAAAACGACCGTTTTACTTTTAGGTCATTTTTTTTTTTACTCGTATTCACGATTCAAAAATAAAGTTTATTTTTATAGATTTTAAAAAATTAATGTTAGTAATTTTTATTATATTTTATTATACTGGAATTGTAAAATGATCGTTTCACCCTTGGGTTTTTTTTTTTACTCATATTCGCGATTCAAAAATATTGTTTATTTTTATAATTTTTAAAAAATTCATGTTAGTAATTTTTATTATCTTTTATTTTATTTCATTATATTTAAAATATTTAATCAAATTATAAAATTTTAAATGTTTATTCTATTTCTATTATTTTTAGGGTAAAATATAAATATCACATCTACACTTTACCCTTATTCTTACTTTGGTTCCACTAGTTTTAATTGTGATAGTCAAATCCTAGTACTTCTAGTCAAGTAGTAACGTAGTTCTTCTATCCATTGCCCGTTAATTACAACCGTTAAGGCGAGGGTAAAACCGTTATTTCTCTAGAATAAATTTTTCTCTAACTTTTTTCACTATTCATTTATTCTGCATATATTTATGAAATTACGATAACTTCATTTAATTATTCATTTTTGTTCACATGTAAAGAACATATGAAAAATATGGAGCAAGCTAAACATAGAAGAAATCTTGATCTCTACAACGCTGCAATTACGGGGGACTGGGAGAGCGCCAAAACGATCTTTCAACGCGATAGAAGTGCACTAACAACTGAGATCACTGGATATAATGAGATACCACTGTTGATAGCGGCTGGAACAGGAAGGGCAACCAATTTTGTGAAGAATTTGGTGGAGTTAATGAAAGTGGAGGCGCCTGATGCATTGGAATATGCAGACAACACTAGAATGACTGCTCTTCATCTTGCTGCACGGTATTGCAACAAAGAAACTGTGGTTATCTTGGCAAACGAATGGCCAAAGTTACTTTATCTTTATGGTGGATATGCAAAAGACTGGCTACCAGTCCACTGGGCTGCTGAAAGTGCTGATAAAGAATCCCTCTTGTACATGTTGGACCTCATGTACAATGATGTTAATAGAGTACCTCAGCCTCTTGCTGGCATACCTGGTGCTGAGCTTCTCATAAAACTAATAATTTCTGAATTCTATGGTAGGTGAGCCAACTTGTACGTTAATTACAGCCATATATATATATATATATATGTGTGTGTAAGTATGTATATGTTGACTTCTTAGGATAATGTTTGTTAATTAATTGCTTGTTCTACGATTGACCACTTTATTTTTACAAACAGATATAGCATTAGATTTGCTTCACCGCTATCCCCATCTTGCTAATCTACAAAATGAGGATCATGACTGTGCTTTGAAACAAATTGCTCAAAAATGCTCTGCATTTCCAAGTGGAAGTCGCCTTATGAACTCTTGGAAACGCTTCATCTATTCTCGTAAGTTAATTTCCAATAACCCTGTTCAAGTACAACAGCCTTGTAAATTAATATATCTTTAGTATAGGGGTGCTTTGGTCATGTATAGTATATCATTAGCATAAATACAAGTACAGACAATCCATTTAGGTGTCTAGATCGACCCCCCTCATCACTAGTGTGTGTGTGTTTGCTTTAATGTGTTAAAAGAAAAATACACTCTTTTATTCTACTAGTCAGCTTACCTTTTGTCAATATGAGTACATTTCAGTACTCGTGTAGTGTTACGTATGCAATTATAGGAAGGAATGCCTATTTCAAGATATTATATATATTCAACTACACATGAAGCAAAATATTGCTGAAAAAGTAAGTCATAGTAATTGGGAAAGAATTATATCCTTTTCTATTGAAGAAGATTAATGCGTATGTGTCTCTCTTCACACATACACACACACACTCTCTCTCTTCCATATATATTCTGGAGTATCATTGTTATGTAGCGTTGATTTTTCAATATAATATGTTATATAGATGTCTCTGTGCGCGCTCAGTTGGAAAAGCACGCTGAAGATTGTATAAGAGTCGGCATTGAGAATCCAACCACCATCAGCGCTCCATGGAATGTGCAAAAGCACAAATGGGCTCAATCACTGTTGGAAAAGTTATCTAATTTTGGTTTGTCATACATTCTATGCTAACCTTATCTACTTATAAGCATTGCATATTTTTCATTTTGCATAAGATAAATTATCAAGAGATAATGTTTCTTGGAAATTGTTAAAGCACAAAGTAGACGCAATAATTTGGTTGTTGGTTCCATGAGTAAAATACCTCTACATGACATGGTATGTTGGATAAGCTCAATTCAATTCCCACTTTTTGCATTATGATTACCCAGATTTTAATTTTTTTTCTTTGGTTAATTTTTATTAAATATTTAATTCGGTGGTAGGAAATTTGATTGATTTAAACTTTTGAGACATTAATTAAATGCCTATTTTGTTGTGAATGCATGGGTGTGAAATTTTTTTGGTATTTAAATATGTTTGTGAAATTCTAAATTTACAGTTTGATTTTAATTAATTTATTATGATAAGTTATACTAATTATTTCTAGATGAAAAAGAAAAATAAACTAAAGCTACTATTACTTATGTATGTGCATATATGAATTGTTTAAAATGGTTAGTTTATATATATGGAGTATGCATGTCGTATAATAATAATTATTATAATATATAGCTAGCGGTTAATTTGGAATTGAGGTGCAAATTAGAAAACGTGAATTAAGGATCCTATTTCTATTTGAACTCTTAGCAACCTAATAAAATGCATATATAACATAGAATGGTAATAAAATTAGTAGCATATTATATATATAATATAGAGGCAATCCGTTGATTAATTGGTCAGATTAAAAAAAAAATGTGATGTTAGAATTCTTTTTGCTTTGGAATCCTATTTCATTTGGAAGTTTGAATAAGTTATAAGTGCATACTCTACACTAGTTAAAATAAAAAATAAAAATAAAAAATAAGAATAACAATAAAAATAAAAATAAATAAATAAATAAAGAAGGGGCGGTTAGTTTAATTACCAAAAAGAAAAAGGGGCGGTTAGTTCGTAGAGTTGGAAACCGTGAAGTATCCTAATATCTTTTTAATTCCTAAACCGACAAGGTAGCTTAAAAGCATATGTATATATGTATATTTACTAGTATGCTATACGCTAGCAAGTGAAAAAAAAAAAAGGGTAGAATAACAGAAGAGAGCAGTGGCTGAGTATTGTCACTTTGTTAGCAAGTCTACGTACTTAGAAGACAGAGTTTCTATTTTTTCAAATTTAATTTGAGATACGGGCAAAGTTAAATAAAAATTAAATGTATTATGTGTGGTTTGATTTGATGAATTTTTGTAATTATTTGATTTATTGTCGTATGTTTAAGGGTATGGTTGCGGTTGCCTTACGAATTGGAAAAGTAGGTGTAATTTGATTTTGATTTTGAGGATTTGAAATTAAATTCATACAAAATTTTTAATTTTTAAAATTTATGTTTTATTATAGGATCTTAAATAGGGAAAATAAATATTTTTATAGAATGATTTGGATTTGAATAAATAAATTGATTATTTATTCACGTATTTTATGATTTTAGTTTTGGGTAGAGAGAGGTACCGAGATAAATAGTTGGTAATGAAAGCTCTACTGGTAAAAGACCAAAAACCCCACGGGGTTGGTTATCGTGTACAGTAAACTAGTAACTTACGAAATGTAGTTGAATTGATATTTTTGGTATTCTATTGCTAAGATATAGGTTGGCCAGGTAGCGATACCTAACCCAATAGTTGAGATTTTTGTTAAAATAATTTATTTTATTTCGTGTTCAAAATATTTAAATTAAATATTTTTGATATGTGATATATGTTAGCATGACATGTTAGAGATTCATGATAGGATGCCCGTACATGATTTATTTAATTTTTATTTTTCTTCGAGCACTAGTGGATTTTTATATTGTGCTCAGCCCCTACAACTATAGATACAGGTGCAAGTATTAAATTGGATGATGGTCATGATGAGATTGGTTAGGAGGAGCGGAAGGGCTAAGTAGTTTATTAATTATATTTTAGAAAGAGATGTATAATTACGTGATTTTCTTGTTTATTAGTTGGATTGGCTATTGTACAAGTAAATTAGAATAGATTTTTATTTTATATCTAAGTTTGGAGGTTTTGAGTTCATTATTTTTAAACTTGTTTGGCTCTGATTAGTTTAGATTGATAATTTTGGTAATTTATGATTGATTGTTCATACTCTCGGGTTTGTGGGAAGATTGGGACGTGACAAATTGGTATCAGAGTCTAGATTTAAAATATCTGGGGACAGTGGAGTCTTTTATTTTGAATGATATGTGGATATATGATAAGATATTTACGTATTTTATGCGGTTTTAAATTTTAGGATGTCTTTGGATCATGGGTAGCGTGATTGGAAAATTGTGATATGAGCTATAGTTGTTATAGATAGTATGCTCACTAATATTTATCATAAAAATCCAGTGTGATTCTTGTTTGTATACCATAACATAGGATTATGGTGACAATAGGAGGGTTGTTGTGTAAGTTGATGAGGTTAAAAAATTTGTTAGAAGTTTTGGAACTAGCGGTGATCTTTAGTTTAGTAGTGACTCAAGATATAACTGGTTAGAGGTTAAGGTTTATTTCAAATTGTCCACCTTAAAAAAAAATAATCTAGGCTTATTGGTATTCAAATCTTGAGATAGAATAACGTACAGCTACTTGTTTTGTATAAATTTTGGATTTCATTTAAATATCAACATGTATGTTCTTCTATTTAAATCATTTATGACTAATAAACGATAGATTTTGAATGCATATATATTTTGCTAACTCTTTAAGGTTCAAATAAACATAATCATGGAGGAATGGGTTTTAAAATATGTATTATGGAAATGGATTTCCTTGATTGAGTTTATCTTGATGATCAGCTTAATGAGTTTAAGTATGCAATGATTTAAGTACAGTGTCGTGCCTTTTTTTTTTTTGGGATTTGTGATTTATGTTTTCTTTTATGATACTTATGAAAAATTAATTGGAGAGAGAGAGATGAAAACACATGTAGGGTTTGTTTGGAGTAAGAAAAAATGAGATAAATTGAGATAAATTATGGTTTGGAGAGAGTTTGTAATGCGTGCAGTGAGAGAAAAAAGTTGATGTGATATAAAGTTAACAAAGATTTATAGAGATTTTTGGAGATTTTCAGCAAAATCTTGCACACCAAATGGGCCCGTAATAGCTGGTGAGGCATAAAGTCTTGGAAAAAAATTAAAACCCATAAATTATGAAGACACATGTAATAGCTGGTGAGGCATAAAGTTTTGGAAAAAAATTAAAACCCATGAATTATCATAATTTTTTTGATTTGAGTTTTTATTCAAAGTTTCAATTATATAAGAAACTCAATACTAATTTTGTTCAAAGTATCATAAGTACAGGTTATTACTAGCGTATATATAACGATCAATAAATTAACAGCTTGATGTGCTATGGACAATCTTCAAACTCTTAAGTAATAGAAGAAAGTATTTGTCAATTAATTAAAAATGTGTGCCTTTAAATATATAGCACCTTTCTCTTTACTTTTCTCATTATATGCTAAGTTTGTGGTATAATGATTTGCAATTGTAGTACCTCTCGTCAAGCACATTCAGCAAGAAAAATTGATGCATGAAGAAGCACTTCTACTAGCTAAGCTATTGTGTAATGAAATGAGATCTGCTGATGACATTAAGGCTACAGAATCACTTGCTAGAGCTGCAGTCCTAGAGGCAACAAGGTCGGGGATTCACGAAGTTGTAGAAGAGATCGTGTCCTCATTTCCCACTGTAATTTGGCAAGAGGATTCAAATGGTGGTTATATATTTCATATGGCAGTTACATATCGTCATGAAAATATTTTCAACCTCATATATAATATGAGTGAGCATAGATATGTCATGGTACAAAGACAAGACCTCGATGGGAACACCATGCTACACTTGGCCGGAAAAATGGCACCTCTAAACAAGCTCAAACTTGTTTCAGGAGCGGCTTTGCAAATGCAACGTGAGTTACAATGGTACAAGGTAATTGATATAATTACTTCCTGTTAATTAACTTTTGTAAGTGTTTGTTTTTATATTATATGAATACGAACACTTGGAGCATATAGTCTTTCAATTTATCTAACAAGAAATAGTAAGTCTAATATATATATAGTTACGTCAAATGATTGTCATATAGGAAGTGGAGAAGTTTGTGTCGCCTTCTTATAGGGTGCTGCGGAATAGAGAAAACAAACCTCAAACTCCTTCGGAAATATTTACAAAAGAGCATGCACAAATGGTGATAGACGGAGAAAAATGGATGAAAGACACAATTAACTCTTTAACAATAGTTGCAGCACTTATAGTCACTGTTACATTTGCGGCTGCAATCACTGTTCCAGGTGGAAATGATAGCTCGAAAGGCTTCCCAATTTTCGCTAACAAGCCAGCATTTATTGTTTTTTCTATTTTCAATGCGACTTCTCTATTCACATCCACCACCTCTCTTATGGTATTCTTGTCAATCCTCACGTCACGCTATGCAGAGATTGATTTTCTCTACGTTCTTCCCAAGAGATTAATAATCGGTCTTCTTACACTTTTTCTCTCCATAACATCCATGATGATTGCCTTCAGTGCAACGGTCTATATGGTGTTTGGCCAGCAAAAGGGATGGATATTAATTCCGGTGGCTGCATTAACTTGTTTACCAATCGCATCTTTCGTGACACTACAATTTCCTCTTATCGTGGATCTGATCTATTCAACCTACGGTAATAGTTTCGGCAAGCAAAGTGATCGACCATTCTACTAAACCAAGGGAAAGATCAGCAAGGGAACTTATATGCACCACTAGAGAGTTGGCGAGCCCATTTGTTGAGTAATGTGTACTTTCCTGAGGCGGATTTCTATGACGCAAGGCAAAGATCAATTTGAGTACGTGCAGGTTAGTTTTATTTAGTTTATTTTTTCCAAAAGAACTTTAATTTGGTGGGTATGATTTAAGTTGTAATATTTTTCTGCTCGTTTATTTAATGTCACCGGACAATGGTGATCATACGTTGTGTCACTGGTGAGCAAACTTTGTCTTCTTTTGCTGTAGGAAGCCAGACCTTTGGATCCTTAATTAATGGTGAATATTGATGTCTATCCCAACGCAAAATTTATAAAAATCAAGCTCGTGTCTAATGCCATGTTGGTATTTTATTTGTCAGCAAAATAATTTTTGCATTTGCAAAAGACCCCCCCCCCCCCAAAAAAAAAAGAAGAGGCAAATAATGAGGAGTTTCTTTAATCTATGCATTTGGTTCTTTAGATAGAAAATAACAAGAATTGATGCATTAGTGATTTAAAAGTTTAAATTTCATGCATATGATATTATGAATATAATAAGTTTATCAACGTTAAAATATAAAACCAAATATGTAAATATTGCCTTTAAAAATTAAAACGAAAAAAATCTTCAATATCGAAGGTTAGAAGCCACTATGACCATCAATACTGACTTCAGGAGTAAGTCAAAACTCAGAAGTATTAATTTTTGTTTTTCTTTCTATTTTCCTTTTTTTTTCAAATCATATAACATCTATTTAACTTGGTTTGGTTATAAAAAACTGGTTTTTAATTTTTTTTTTCTAGTTTTGTCGTCTTATATTTAACTTTTTCTAACCCAATATTTAATTTTTTTAGGGGTGACAAAATCAACCCAAACCCATCAACCCGTCTAATTAAACCCATAATAAATAAATTTGGATCCTATTATTTTACTAATTAGATTGTAATTGGGTAACTTATAAAATACCCGTTAAAACATTCATTTAAATTAAAAAAACTAATTTAATTCCCATCTTTACACTGCTCTCTCTCTCACATCTCTCTCTCCAGAGAGAAAGAGCACACAAATACACAAAAACACGCAAGTACGCGCGCGTGCGCATTCACACGCACATACAAACATACCCACACACACATGCACGCACACGTGCACACACGCATACACGCGCACAAACGCGCGCACACACAAACACACCCGCACACACACGCGCGCGCACATACAAGCAAACACACCCACACACACGTGCGCGCACACACACCTAGAGAGAGAGAGAGAGAGAGAGAGTTGTTGATTTAAAATTGAATAAAAAATAAATCGATTCGTATAAATTCAAAATTAACTGAAAATTGTAAATATAATATATAATATTATATAATATGTATAATATTAGATTAATTAAAATAAATATTGATATATTTATATTTATACACATTAATTGAAATAAATTTTTAATTTTTTTTTAAAAAGTAAGTTAAGTTATAAATAAATGGGTTTGTAATAACCCGTATTTAACCCGCTCATATCTAACCCACCTTTTAAACCCATAAAACAAAAAAAAAAAGTTAAAAAAAATGCATTTTGTATCCAAACAAGGCCTAGCAACACATTTTTCCTTTTGCCCCCCTTTTTTTAGGAAAATTAATCACCAGCACTCGTAAAAGCGCACTGTATTGGTCATTCATTAATTAAATGTCCAGAAAATACAAGAAGTTAATACCCCTTTTAAATTTTCCATCTCAAAGTCATAGAACATAAAAAATTAAATCCAGCAATTTAAAATTAGTGAGTACATTAGTGCTGCTAATACTTCCTAAAATATCTCAAGATTTTAAATAAACGAGTGAATGCCAATTATGTAAATTAATCCGTTTATAATCCAAACATATTTATATCAAACGTAAACCCGCATAACTTCATATCATGCATGTGTAGTGTTCGGGGGTAATGTCATAAAATGCTACCCGGCTCTACCATTCTCCAATACGAAAGCCAGCTATTAGGGCCAACATGTTATTTGTCTGATTGGGTTGAACTAAATAAAAGAAATTGGACCTAAAGTTAATCCCAAACTCGCCATGTGAACCCATTTATTTAAAATATATATATATATATATATATATATATATTTTTTTTTTTTGATTAAAAATTTAAAAGTTATTAAAATAGCTTAGTATTATAATATTGTTTTTATAAACTTTGATATGAAATCTCAATTTTTTATAAGAAAATACAAATATATAAAATATAAAAATATGCACACTGCTTTAATTTTTCATGTCGAATGGCTTCCTCAATATCAAACGCAAACTTTCATAAAAAAAAAAAAAAAAAAAAAAAACAATGTGTTTCAATTTCCGGGTGTTGGGTCTCACTACTCCTATGGGCTGCTCTTCAGTCTGGACTTTGGCCCAAGGGATGTCCAGTGAGTTTTTTGGGGGCTTGCTCTCACGTCGAGAGTTGAGTGTGTGTGTTCAATATAAACCTTAGTCAGCAATCTAACTTTTAAGTTGGTTTGTTAACCACATAAAAAAAAAAAATATCAAATGCAAACTGGATAACTGAGCTAAAAAAATATTCCAAACCCCCAAACAATTGGTAGGATTTGGGCCGCTCTACATCCACCCATTGGAGCAGCGCTAGCACCAAAATTTGGTTGTTTCCCCACAAGCAATACCAAGAAGCGCCCCCTCTTTGCTTTCACACATTTCCCAGCAGGTATTGAACACACAGTATCAAGTACCACGTTAGGGGGTACATCTCCTGAAGGAACTTCAACCCAGTTTCTGCCCTATCGCGTAGATTTAAACCAAATTAAATGGAAAATTTCTAAAAAATCCTAGGTCAATATATACCCTTTTTTGTATAGATGATAACTGCTTAAATATTAAAAACTTCAAAATTGTCGTGTGAGCTTCCCGCAATCATTCATCGGGATCCCACAAGCTTCTCATGGAGCTATCTGTAGCTTTTCGTGAGTTTCTACAAACTTCCCGTGAAGGTATGTCAAGGACACTGTTTTATGGGCTCAATTACTCTTCTCACTTATCTCTTATTCTTCGGACACATACTGATTGTGCCAGTTCACTAATCGGCTCTCCACTATTAAGTATTGCTTCTTCCTTTACGACTCCCTCGTTCTCTGGCGTTGTAAGAAATAATTTATCACTGCTCGCTCTAATACTGAATTCGAGCTATTCTAACGTCATTGGTCACTTGTTGATATATATAGAGATCTTTTATTCCACTACTACTATTGTTTACTATGACAATCGGAATGTTATTCAAATTATTCACAATAATATCTTTCATGACCACACCAAACACGTTGAGATAAATTGTGGGTTTTGTGCGCCAACGTGTGATCCAAGTTACCACATAGTTTCTTCATGTTCCTTTCGCTTTAGACTATTGTCTTACTTACCAAAACATGTTCTTCTAAATAGTTTTATCAATTAGTTCCTAAAATCAAATTGATTTCTATTATACCTCTTTGAGCTTGTGTTGATGTTAGAATATTCCCTGAATCTAAATTATCTTGTGTATAATCATGAAATATCATATTTGTTTGCATTAGCCTTCACATATTCTATTACTTTGTATAGTTAATTACCTAAACTTATATATATATATATATATATATATATGCTTTATACATTCTATTTAACATAGGCTCCGTTTGGAGCAAAACAAAATAAAATAAAATCTTACAAATCTCTATAAATATGAGTTACGAGATAATAAAATTTAAATTCTTCACTCACTACACGAATTATGAGACATTTACTTTTACAATTTTATTTTATTTTATACACTTTTATACCACTCCAAACACACCCTTAATATATATGCACAAATTATAAATTTTTCCTCCGGAATTTCTCTTGTTCTTCTTATGATAACAGTTAGTATTCTTTTAATTCATCATTGGAGGACATAAATAATATGATCTTTCGAAAAACACAATGGTAAAGTATTATTCTCAAATATGATTATTAGACATCTTTGAATCCACAATAATCATAAAAAGAATACAAATTTTTAAAAAATTTGAATTTCATTAATGGATTAAATGATAAAATCTATACCGAATCAAAATGGATTCCCCAACTCTCTAGTGGGATTTCATAATTAGTTTATGAATCCTTTATCTAATTTCTAAAGAACAATAGCAAAGCTTTCGGCCAACATAGGTAATTTTGATTACTTATTGCGCTGATTTGCAAAGATGTAATGAATCCCAAATGAATAAAAAAATAAAATAAAATAAAATTAGTAATTTTAGGTGGAGAAATAGGGCGTCGCTGTCGTAATTAATTAGTATAAAACTAGAAGTACGTGAAAGGTGATTTATAACAAAAGACAAGACGGCAAACAAAGAAACAAAAAGCTTGATAAAGGAAATATGCTAACCTTCGCTCATTTTGTCGCATCTCATTTCAATGTCAAGGCATATTCTTCCTCCTAACCACTACGGTTTGTATTTAATAGATTAATACATAATTGACCTTTCGGCCTTTTTTTTTCTATTGTCTGGCCCAACATGTTCACGTAATTGACCTTTCAGACTAACGCCACTCAGAATGGGGAGAGCAGGTCACGAAACAGGAACCGGCCGAAAAGAACTGCCACGTACTCTGTATATCTATTCCTATTCTAGATAGGCCCGTTTGGCTTCACTACAAACTTCTAAAAATTACTCTAAATCTCTAATAACTTCTTTACCTTTAAATTTTTCGTCATTATTAATTTTAAAAAATTTTAATATTTTACTAAAAAAATAAAAAATCTGAAAGTAGGTTAACCGAATGTGTAAATTTTTTATACAATCATATTCTTCGTGTCAAAAATTTTCAAACGAGTACTGTTGTTGTTATTTTTTTATGAATTTTTTTGAATCCGTGGAAACAGATTTGAAAAAACCGTTCCCACGGTTTGTTATTTTTAAAAAAAAAAAAAAGACGTCAAAATTTACTCTAAACTACATTTTATCTCAATTTATCTTTTTTTTTTTACCCTAAACGAGACCATAAAAAGGGAAATATGCTTTTTAAGCCTTCGGCAACCCTTTTGCAGCCACTTTGTTTTTCTCAATTTTGCCCCTCCTTGTTTTACTTTATTGTGATTTTACCCTTCTGTCCCTCTTCAGTTTCTTTTTAGTAATGTCCCTTTTTAGCCACTTTTTTCCAATTACGCTATTGTATTTTTGTTTTATTACTATTTTACCCCTTTATCCTTTTTATTTTATTTTATTTTTTAGTACTTATCCAAAAAAAAAAAAGGCCTTTCTGGCACCCTTTTCCCGATATTAACTTTCTTTCTTATTTAAGGTTTATTATTACTTTATCCTTCTATTTGTCTTTTTTTTATAGTTTTTTAAGAATTACGTTTTTTTTTCTATTTTTATTTCAGTTTTTTCAAAGTTATAATTTTTTTTTTCTAATTCTATTCTATCTTCTATATCTTCTATAATCGTGTTTGGAGTACAAAAATTAGTATAAAATTGTTACACGATATAAAAAGCTAAAGTTTTATAAAAATTTATATAGATTTACAAAAAATCGTAGAGCTCCAAATAGAATTTATATATCTATTTTATATAATGAGCTAAAATGTACTTTTAACGTTTATGTTTTTACTAATTTTTTTTTTATTTTTTCTCTTGATTTACATGTTTTGTCCTTCCAAGTTTGCTACGTTATATATATATATATAATCAGCAGCATTGCACTTTCAATTTATATAATTTTACTTTTCTCATTTTACCCTTGTTTTATATTTTTTTTGGTCATCGAATGTTGCTGTGTTTATTTTTTTTAATCGTAAATTACAACACACTTTTAACGTATATAATTTTACCATTTTTTTATTTTTTTCATTTTTGCTCTTTCTATATTTTTTGTCCTTAAAGTGTTACTGCTTCTGTGTAATAAGCCGTAATTCACTTTCAACATATATATTTTTAATAATTTTTCATTTTACTCTTATTTTATATATATTTTTTATCCTTCAAGTGTTGCTATTTTTCTATAATTTGTCACAATACATTTTCACCGTACATGTTTTTCCCATTTTTTTTTATTTTTGCCCTTATTTTATATTTTTGTCCTTCAAGTGTTGCTACTTTTTTTTCCTAGAGTATTGTTTTGTTTTTTGATAAACTCAAATATTATTTCATTAATTTATTTTTATATTTTTGATTATGTTGTTTCATATTTATTTATTTTTTCTATAACTTTGTCTTTGTATCTCTCTCCATGTAGAGAGAGAGAGAGAGAGAGAGAGAGAGAGAGTCATTAAAAACTTCTTCTTTTGTTTAGATTGTGTCTAGATTAAGAATTTGTCGTGGAGAAAGAAAAATATAAAGATTAAAAATTCATTCTCTTGTTTAGGTTACAATACAAAATGCAAGGTAAATACATAAAATATAAAAAAATTAAATTAATTAAATGAAAATTTTGATATATTAATCAATATCTATTGTTTTAGTTTTTTTAAATCCATTAAGATAAGAGTTTATATTTAGGATTTTATATTTATTTTAATTTTTCCTACCTTTTTCTTTCTATTTTCACTTCTTTTTTCTTTTTCATTAAATTCTTACTCCAAACACAGTTATTTTTTTCTTTTAGAGTTTTAGATTTTTTTTTGAAGTTTAGATATTTTTATTAAATATTTATTTTTGAGAAGTTCAAATATTTTTATTAAATACTTTTTCTCTTTTTTATTATTTTATATCATATTATCTAATTTTTTTTTCTCCCTTACCTCTATCTCTCTAGCTCCGTTAAAGAAATAAGAAGGGACACAAGTTTAAAGTTCATTTTCTTCTTTGGATTATGATGGATAATAAAAGAAAAAAAGAATAGAAGTTAAGAAATTAAAAAACTAATATATTAATGAATATTTTTTATTTTTATTATAGTTTTTAATCCATTTAGACACAGTTAAAATATTTTTTCGTAATTATTTCTCTATATCATTTTATTATCTTATTTAATATTTGTTGATTTTTCTATCGCTTCAATTTAGGCTGTATTTGGCTTAATAATTTGTCACAGGAAAAAGAATGGAATATAAATTTAAAATAAAAAGTATTCATCAAGGACCTCAGAGGAATGATTGATGACCTTGAGGAAGAAAAGAAGTGTCTTGATGGGGAAAAGAAAGAGGTGGAGCAACAACTTTTGTTTGACAAGGCGAAGACTGAGGCCAGCGAGAAAAGGATAGCCCACTTGGATGGACTTCTAACTAATAAAGATAAGGAGATTGTGTAGAAGATAAGCCCGCTCGCCTCAACCAAGTTCGAGTTATCCTTCTCTAAGGCCGAGCAGGAAAGAATGGCTCAAGAAATAGCAAAGTGTCATTTCGAGTTGGCTAGCATGAAAGGCGAAGTTGAAAAACTAAAGATCTAGCTTAAAATTAAAACTAATGCACCGCAAGAAAATGAGCTTGCATTGAAGACCTCTGAAAAGAAAGTAGCTGTAGACCTCGAGACTCAATTCTAAGACTTCGTCAATCAAATGCAAGACGCACAGAACGAGTACTTCCTGGACGGATGGGGGGCTGCAATGAAGAAGAAAAATGTTGAACATACCTCTCCAATGTACAGGGAAGTGCCATTCCCAAATCCTTAGAATGCCATCCCCCAGTTCAGCTTTGATTGTCTTACCCAAACTCCATCAATTTATACAGTAGAAGAGGATATCGAAGAAGGCGAGCTGGAGGTTGGTAGTACTTCTAAGGATGGTTCTTCTTCTGCTCAACAAGATTCTCTTTTAGTGGACCGTGCTTAAGATCCCTACGCAGTTGAAAAAATATCTCTTGTACTTGAGAGGAATGTTACCAAAGAGGGAGAAAAGTGAGTTTGAGCCTATCTATTTCTTGTAATCGAACATTAATGTAAAACTCCATTGAAATTTAACTCTCTCTTTTATTGAAATCATTGTGTTTTGCCTTATGTTCAAATACATTGTGTATTTTGAATTTCCAGCAATGGTATTCTCCAGGATCTAGTTGAAGAATCCTTACTTTTGTTGCCGAGGAGATATCCAAGAAGGTAGCCGAGGACCTTATTGAAGTAATGGCCAACAAAGCAATGGAGGTTGACTCCTAAGAAAAACATTACAATATCTCTTTTGTAATATCCTTTTAACTTTCTCGAGGATGTAATAAACCTTATAAATCCTGTCAAGTATTCTCTTGCTCTTCCTTCTTTTTCAACTACTTGTATCCTAGGCTTTTTGAAACATTAATGAAATACATTGACACTTGGCTGACATTGTTGTTGTGATTTTTATCTTTCCAAATGAGTAACAAATAATTGAAGTTTAACACTTAACTTATGTGCTCTGTAAGTCACTGTTGAGCATAGATCTTATGTGAAGTGTCATGTTGTGAGTAGTAGAAATTGTCAGATGATAAATACCAAAATACTTAAGCAGTATTCGTGTTTGGGACAACCAATTAAATAAATCAAGTAAATTGTGATGAGAGTTAAGCTTGGATCTTACTACAAAGAGCCATTTAACTTGTAGCCGACCTCCATTTACGTGGTCGAGAAGCTTCGTACTCAAATTATTTTGTACCTCAGTTACACTTCTGGCCATAATCTTTAAGTTAATTCATACTGTAATCGAATGCTTTCAACTCAACATAAGATTCAAAGTTCAGTCAACACAAATCGTACCGAAGTGACATTTAACAAGCAGTTGACCACATTTTAAGTGATCAGTGAACGTTTGTATTCATATATTTTGAACTGCTATTATATTTTTGCCATATATTTCAACACGACGTGGTCGGGGCTTTTAAGTTTTCACTTTTATAGGCTATCTAAGAAGTAATAGTTGCATAAACGAGAATTTTAAGTCCGTGAATAGACCAAATTCACATATCTGAAACTTTGCTATAAAATCAATAAGCTTACCCACTTTTTGTGTCAACTATTGGGAAAGTCCCATGGACTCTCGTTTCTCTTGAATCAACAATGAAGAAATCTGACGTGAGAGTCACTCTTTTGAACTAACACTAGGAAAACATAGTGTGGCAATTCTTTCACACCAACAGTAGGGAAAACATAATGTGGCAATCCTTTTCTAACCAGCACTAGGGAGACCTAGCGTGGTAACCTTTTTTGTGATAACATTGAAGTGTTCCTTTAATTTCATACAAGTTTCTGAAATTGCTTCTTTAAATGCCCATCTGCAAAAAAAAAAATTTCATTAATAAATATTCAATACAAATGTTTACATATAAAATAACTTCAGGTAAGCTATGTTCTATGACTTCTTGATTGGTCTTCCCTCTTGATCACATAATCGATAAGCTCCATTGTAACCCTTCTGTGATGCGGAATGGATCTTCTCAGTTTACGTTGAGCTTCCCGTTGGTTGGATCTTTTCTGACTCCCATCAACTTTCTTAGCATGAAATCTCCAACCTTGAATTCTCTTAGCTTGACCTTTTTGTTATATTTTCTCTTTGCTTCTTGTTGGTAGTTTACAAGCCTTAGTGCAGCCAGCTCCCTTTGATCATCAATCAAATCTAGACTCACCCCCATTGCTATATCATTTTCTCTTTGGTCAGATGCTTAGGAACGTATAGTCAGCAAGCCAATCTCCAATAGGATTACTGCCTCCATCCCATAAGCCAAAAAGAACGGAGACTTACCAGTTGACCTCTTTGGGAGTGTCCTGTATGCCTATAGCATTGACGAAAGTTCATCCACCCATTTCCCTTTAGTTGTTTCTAGTCTTTTCTTGATGCCATTCAAGATGATTTTATTCGAAGCTTCAACTTGAGCATTGCTCTGAAGATAGGCAGGTGTTGAATAGACATTTTTGATTCTATATCTAGAACAATATTCCTTAAATGGAGTGCTATCAAACTATGTTCTATTATTAGAAATAAGTATCCTAGGGGTGCCATACTTTATAATGATATTCTTTTACACAAAGCAAATGGTATCTGCATCCTTGATGTGTGCGAAAAGTTCTACTTCTACCCACTTTGTAAAATAATCTGTGCTAACCACCAACCACTTTCTATTTCCAGCAGCAGTGGGTAATGGCCTCTATATTGAGACCCCATTGAGCAAACGGCCACGGACTAGTGAGTAGATTGAGCTCCTGAGCAAGCTGATGAGGGATTGGAGCAAACTTCTGATATTTCTTACACTTTCGCACATAAGCTTTAGTATCTCTCATGTTTTGCCACCAGTAGCCTTGAGTAATTGTCCTATGAGCTAGTGACTTGCCCCAGTGTGTTGTATTTTATAAAAGAAATTTTGCACCTTGTCACAATGGACACAGAGAAGATAGGGGCTTGTGAAGGACTTCTTGTACAATTTTTAGTCAGGGAAAGCCAAAATCTCATGGCCTTGATCCTTATCTTCCTTGTTTTAACCTTATCTTTAGGGAGGATTCCATCTTTCAGATAAGAGATAATTAGATCCATCCAAGATGGGCCCAATTGAATACATATTATCTTTTTGCCATTATATACGCTCAGTTTCTCAAGTACCTCTAAGAAGATCGTGTCAATGAGTTTGGTCCTTGGAGATGCAACCAACGTTGCTAAAACATCAATGTGAATATTATGGTCCCTCCCAATCAGCTCAATTCTAACTACATTGAAATGCTCCATTTATTTGAAAATATTTCATGTGAATTTTATAGTTTTATACTTAATTGTTCAAAAGCATGAATTAATTAAATAAAAATTAACTTCAAAGTAAGGACTTTGGTTATATAGAAAATGAATTTGTCCTACATTGAAAAATTATGAAAAATTTCATAGTTTTATATATATCAAGTTTAGAGGAAGAGAAGAGACTCAAGGAGCACCCATATATTTTAGAGAGGATGATCTGGATGGGTTAGCCTATAGGACTCACCTGGCACTAGATCGAGCTCAGGTTTTAGTCCTTAATTTTAAGGATGTAGTGTCTAACATTTGACTTAATCAAAGTGCATTTAAGTTTTTGTACCAAACTTATTTTTTTATTTTATTTCTTAAAATGGTGACTGATTCGGACCAAATATTCCAACAATCTTAAGACCAAATTCGTTGCCCGTCACTGTTTTGATTTTGAAAAGTTTTTTTACAGTATATTTTTTCTCTTCTCTGCACAGTTTCCATACAATTTAAAAAGATCATTGTTGATGTTTGTTCTGCACAATTGAAAAAAAAAAAAATTGATGCTATCAACTAATCTTGGAGTTGTCAAATCGTTGTCCAAGCATTATTTTGTCATTTCATTTTTTTTTCGGTTTGTTCACTGTTCCAGTTGTTTACTTCGTGCATTTGTTGTGCATTTTGAGTAAAGTAAATTTCGTATATATCAGTTTTATTCCACACTGCAATGCAAACTGATCTTTCTCTCAGTTTCTTCCAAAATAGAACGTTAATTATTTTCTTGTGGTTTATGTTTGATTCACAGTTTGTGCATTGATTTGATTGCAAAATAAGTTGTGTTGAAAATTTTCTATTGCAATATTAAATTTTTTTTCCAACTGCTCTGTTTTCATTTGATTGGAATTGTTTTAGTACATTGATTTGACTGCACATTCATTTGGTTGCAACTGCTCTTGTTTTAATTTCTTTTTGTTAACTAATTGTAATTTTTGCATTGTTTTGTTACACAACCTCACTGCACACAAAAAACATTGCAGTTTCTGTATATGTTTCATGCACAATTTTGTGTTTTTTTTCCTGAATAATTCCTACACTGTAATAATATTGAAAATTCCAAACCCACACAATCACACACACAGTGAAAGTAATCACACAAGAGAATAACGAGGAAACCCTATCACAGGGAGAAAAACCTCTATTTACAATCCCACTATCAACGGGTTACAAGACTCTACTCAGACTCTCTACGAATCACTCGCACGAATCCTTTCGTCACTCTCGCTCGAATCACTCGATAAACCCTACAAGTAGGCTTTCTGCCTCACACAGAAAGTGAAAAGAAAATACAAGATAAATTTAGAGAAAGAACATGAAAGCTCTCAATACTCAAAGACTCTTTCTCTAGGTCCCTATAATATGTTCTCCCACCTCTCACAATTACAGAGTTGGTTTCACATATATATAGGATTACAAAGTTGCCCTAGTTTGGCAAAATAGGAAATTGAATCCGAACAAAATATTCATAGCTCGATCCCTCGCGCTCCCATCCTCCAGCCTGCGACCTGCACTGGAATTTTTATGCTTTAGAAAATAACACTGGCGCACCCTCGCGCTCCCATCCTCCAGCCTGCGGACCTCACTGGAATTTCTGAGACACCTTGGCGCACCCGCGCGCTCCCTTCGGGCTGCCTGCGTGCTTGGGGCGCACCCGCGCGCTCCCCGCGCCGTGCCTGCGAGGTACACTGGAATTCCATTCATGTTCCAGAAGGCTGCGTCCGAATTCCATTAGGTTTTGTAATCCTTCACACCAATTAGAATTCTTCAAAATCTTGGTCAATTTGATTCATTTTATCTCCTTAATTGTTTAGAATTCTTCAAATCTTCAATTTGCATCACTTTAGGAAACTTGAATAGCATTCCTAATTTAACTAAGATATTGATTGGATTTGCCACAAGACTTTACAATCTCCCCCTTGGCAATTCCATATCAAAACTTAAGTTAAATTTTAAATTCTGCTCAAATTCTGCACGTACTGAACACACACATCAAGGCACCATGTGGAATAATATAGAAATGATCAATGATATCATTACCAAAGCACATTATACATAAAATATCATGCCATAGCCGAAACACGTTCACATATTACATACATAACTTGAAATGACTCTCCCTTTTTGATATGGAAATGACAAGTGCACAAAAATAAGGCAAGATCAAACCGAAGACCCATGAGTATGGCATACATGACACGACCTCTTCTAAGTGTGACATCAGAATAATGTGAGGGAGGATCTCCTGCGCCCTGCCTACGAGGCTCTTAGGAAAATACGTGTAAGTGCAGATTTGGACACAGACAATCAAAACTAAAAAGAGATAGTAGAAGAATTCACTAAAAAATGTTAAAAAAATTTTAATTCCACTATGCCAATGCATGTACATCAATCTCGCACCCTTCATAAATTCAAAGATTCACATTTTGATTTCCAAGAAAATTTTTAATTCTGTGTCGTGAGGTGAAATAAGTCATAAAATTGAACAAATGCTTGTGTACGTGTGAGTTTTTGACTATAATATACATATAGGCTCCCCCTCAAACAAATCATAGACTCAAAAAGTTAAATTTGATGTACCAAATGAATTGAGAGCCAATCTTCTTTTTTTTTTTTTTTTTTTAACACTTGGCGGCTTTCACACGCTTATAGGCAGGTAGCTATTCCTTAACAATCAACGAGTCATTAAGGGGCTTTTCACTGGTCCCACCGGTAGCCCTTTCCAAGTTTGTTTGTTTGTTTTTTTTTTTTTTTTTTTTTATATAATGCATAACTTTGATATGCACATATCAGGCTCCTCAACATTTTTTAAACACATCAAACAATAACCCTTGATTCGTGGAAAAGAAGAGAAAGAGATATATGCATGTACAGTCAAGTGTAATAGGAAGCACTTCAAAATTATGACAAAAATCACCAAAACACTTCGTATCAATTTACAAGGAATGCGAAAATTATGAACTCATTGAAATCGATGAATTTTGAAGATTTAATGTACAGGTAACAGTATAGAAGTCATAAAATATTTTCAACTTAATCAATGAACTTCTAACTTATCTTTTAAATTTCAATGGTGTGTACAAATGCCTACAGATTTTCTTAGAGACTCAAAGCGAAGGGCATTTTGTGAAACAAAATAATTTAAATCTGACTTTCTAACCCAAATAGCTCTAATTTTAAGACCAGTTGTCTTGACAGGTTTTTCCTCACGTTTTTGACTTTTATGAAAATTATTTTTCTCAACAAATTTGAAATTTGTACCTCTTCGAAATATTGGACTGTTTTGTTTTTGAAAAGGACGTGAGTTTTTGTAATAATCTTCTGAAAATTTTGAAAACACTTGAAATTTATTCTTCACAGGGACTCTAGGCTCAGGATTTTTTGAAAAATTTTTAACATAGTTTAAAGGAAGACCATAGAGTTTGTGACAGTTTGGGCGTATATGGCCTTTGATTCCACAATGGTGACAAACAGGTACAAGGGATTGGGATTTAGCAAAATGCATACCTTTCACTATGTGAGAAGAATGCTGATAGTGTTTATTCTTTTCAAAACTCTTCTTTGGTGGTGCAGCAGACTTATGGAAGGTCTTGGGATTGGCTGCAAGTTTTGAAACAACCTCTTCTACTACTGAAGGCGCTGATGATGATGAAACAATTGTATTTTTCCCTCCAGTGTAGCCTAAGCCTGCTTTGTCTCCATGTGTTCGTTGTTGGCTCCAAATTTCTTCAAGTTTTTGTGAACTGGAGTTCATTCTTTCAATTATCTTCTTATCACTCTTGATCTTTTCTTTCAGCTTACTGACCTCATCCTGAAGTTCTTCAACAGCTTTCTCCAATTCATCAATCTTTTTATTCTTTTCTTCAAGTTTTTCTTTGAACTTTTCTGCACTATGAGACTGAGAAGTTTTGTCAGATTCCAAAATAGATATTTTACCTATGAGTTTTTCATTCTCTGTCTTCAAGGAATCTCGTTCACTTCGGAGTTTACTGTTGCGGGTATGTTGGGATTGTCTTTGTTTCTTTACCTTACTGTATTCGACAATGAGAGCATCATAGGCCACTTGCAAGTCATTATTGAATTCATCCTCAGAGTCATCATCTTCATGATTAGATATATCGGTGTCGCTTTGAGATCCAGATGGAGTTCCTGCAGACGAAGAGTGAGACGCCATAAAAGCAACAAAATTACCTTCATCGTTTGAGGATACTGCTGAAGATGATTCATCTGAACTGGATTCATCATCTAATGTAGCATTCATGACTTTGACTTGTTTCTTTTTCATCTTTTTGTTTGCACAGTCTTGAGCAAAGTGTCCATATCCATGACACTCAAAACACTTGATCTTGTTCTTCTTGTTTTCTTCCCCAGATTCAATCTTCTTGATCTTCTTTCCTTTTTCTTGAGATTGTGACTCATTCTTGTTATTCTTATTAAATAAACCCTTCTTCCTCATATATCTTACGAATCTTTTAGCCACAAGCGCCATTTCTTTATCCGACTCCTCTTCATCACTTCCTTCTTCCACTGTCTTTAGAGCAATACCTTTTGACGCTTTGCGAGGTTTCACCATATTTGCTTCAAACGTTTGCAAGAATCCCACAAGGTCTTCTATTCTCATAGAGTTCACATCTCTGACTTCTTCTATTGCTGTGACTTTAGAATCAAACACTCGTGGAAGAGAACGTAAAATTTTACGTACCACTTTGTATTCTGGAATAGGTTCTCCAAGGTTATGGCATGAATTAACAATGTGACTGAGCCGGACATAAAAGTCATCAAACCTTTCGTCTTCATTCATCCTTAGTCCCTCAAACTCAGAAGTGAGTTTTTGAAGCTTGCTGGTTTTGACTTGTTCGTTCCCTTCATGTGTACTTTACAGAATTAACCACGCTTTTCGGGCACTCGTACAACTTGAGATGCGGCAGAATTCATTAGGGCAAACTGCAGAAAATATGGCACTCAAGGCTTTGAAGTTCCACTCTGAACTCTCTTGCTCAGTTTTAGTCCACGTCTGAATTGACTTTTGTTCGATTCTTCCGTCAACTTCATGGGTCGGTTCTTCCCATCCTTTAACTATTGACATCCAGACTTTGTAATTAATTCCCAAAAGAAAAGCTTGCATTCGTACCTTCCAGTATGAATAGTTTGAGCCGTCAAACCAAGGGGGTCTAGTGCTTGAGCCTCCTTCACGTGGTGGATCCATTGGTTTGGACGAAGATCTTCACTCAAGAACTTAGAGTGACCTGCTCTGATACCAATTGAAAATTCCAAACCCACACAATCACACACACAGTGAAAGTAATCACACAAGAGAATAACGAGGAAACCCTATCACAGGGAGAAAAACCTCTATTTACAATCCCACTATCAACGGGTTACAAGACTCTACTCAGACTCTCTACGAATCACTCGCACGAATCCTTTCGTCACTCTCGCTCGAATCACTCGATAAACCCTACAAGTAGGCTTTCTGCCTCACACAGAAAGTGAAAAGAAAATACAAGATAAATTTAGAGAAAGAACATGAAAGCTCTCAATACTCAAAGACTCTTTCTCTAGGTCCCTATAATATGTTCTCCCACCTCTCACAATTACAGAGTTGGTTTCACATATATATAGGATTACAAAGTTGCCCTAGTTTGGCAAAATAGGAAATTGAATCCGAACAAAATATTCATAGCTCGATCCCTCGCGCTCCCATCCTCCAGCCTGCGACCTGCACTGGAATTTTTATGCTTTAGAAAATAACACTGGCGCACCCTCGCGCTCCCATCCTCCAGCCTGCGGACCTCACTGGAATTTCTGAGACACCTTGGCGCACCCGCGCGCTCCCTTCGGGCTGCCTACGTGCTTGGGGCGCACCCGCGCGCTCCCCGCGCCGTGCCTGCGAGGTACACTGGAATTCCATTCATGTTCCAGAAGGCTGCGTCCGAGTTCCATTAGGTTTTGTAATCCTTCACACCAATTAGAATTCTTCAAAATCTTGGTCAACTTGATTCATTTTATCTCCTTAATTGTTTAGAATTCTTCAAATCTTCAATTTGCATCACTTTAGGAAACTTGAATAGCATTCCTAATTTAACTAAGATATTGATTGGATTTGCCACAAGACTTTACAAATATTATGCATTTAAAATACGATATACTGCACTGTGGTTGCACTGTTTAAAACTAACATAACATAAATTTATGTGGTGCATAGTTTTTAAGTTTCGTACTGCACTGCATAGTTTTAATGTTCTGCACTAAAAATTGCATTGCCCAGTAATTAATTTTGCACAAATTTAATCTACAATAAAATTGCTATCCACACAGTTTTTATTTGAATTTTTTGTACAAAATTTTTAACAGATTTCTTTTTCTGTGGGTAATTATTAATAGGATTTCTTAGTGGTTTTAGTACTATAAATGTTTTTTGACTGCTTTCTTGCACTAACTGTGTTTAACATTAAGAAAACATTTTTCCTGTTCTGATATCTTCACTGTAGCCATACTCTGTTCTGAAGATTCTGTGGAAGACAAAGACACAAAAAAAAAAAAGGATTTTGTATTACTTTTGAATATTTAACTGGTTATTATTAAACTTTGAATTTGTTAATTTTCTAGATTTGAAAATGACAATTGTAACAATAAATCCTGTTACTGCTCCAGTTTCACTGCTCCTAATATGCCAATTGGCCATAATGAGAAATCGATAAAATTTAGTGATGCAAATTTCAAAAGATGGTAACAGAAGATACTTTTCTATCTCATTACACCGAATTTAGGAAAGTTTCACAAAGAAGATGTGTCAGATCTGGATGAGAATGAGACTAACAGTCATACTGTGGTGGTGGTTGAGGCATAGAAACATGCCAATTTCCTGTGCCGTAGCTATATCATCAATAGATTGGACAACATGTTGTATAAAGTGTATTGTCCATTACAAATGTCTAAGGAAATCTAGGAATCTTTAGACAAAAAGTACAAGACATAAGATGCTGGTTCGAAGAAATTTTTTGTCGGCAAATTTCTTGGGTACAAAATGATTGATTCAAAGAGTGTGATTAGTCAAATTCAAGATCTCCGAGTAATCATACATGAAATACATACTGAATGGATGATAATCAGTAATTCAAGTTGTTGCAATAATTAAGAAATTGCCGCCAACTTGAGAAATTCAAAAAATACCTAAAGTATAAGCGCAAGGAGATGAAACTTGAAGATCTCATTGTGAGACTGAGGATAAAAAAAGATAATTTTATTTCTAAGAAGAAAAGTGGATATCAGTATGACCGCTTCTAAATAGTGCGTCTAAACTAACCCCCCAAGTGCAAGGGTGTGCGGTGTAGTTTTAACTCAGTGAGTCCAAGATCGAATCCACAGGGAACTATGAGATTGAACACTAAGATTTTCTAAGTTCTTCTACCTACTGGTTTTGTTTTAAAAACAGGAAAAGAAAATTTATGTTGAGTTTTGAAAAGTTTTGATTACTAACTGCTAAATAAATAAAATAAATAGCAACAATTAAATTAAACTAAAACGAAAGCAATAACACTACGCATTTAAGATAATTTACAATTCTTGATTCAACTTTCAATTCCGGGTAGCTTACGTCTTTACTATGGGATGTGTTGGAATCCTTGAGTATAAACCTAAATTAGGAATGTTTAAAAATTATTGAGAAAGTTTTAATCAAAAGTTTTTACCAGTGATTACAGAGAATATCGTCAAAAACTTCTGTTTTCGAAGGGTTCTCAAACAATCCTATTCGAATTCGGATTCAAATCCAATTTTTCTAGTTTATCCAAAATTATTAAGAAAGTTTTAATCAAAAACCTTTACCAGTGATTACAGAGAATATAGTCAAAGGTTTTTGTTTTCGAATGATTCTGAAATAAACCAATTCAAATTTGGATTCAAAATCTGAATTTTCAGTTCTTCAAAATTATTAATTCTTCAAAATTATTAAGAAAATTTTAATCGAAAACCTTTACTAGTGATTACAGAGAATATAATCAAAGGTTTTCGTTTTTGAAAGTTTTTGAAAGATACTGAACTAGGTTTAAACATTGTAGACCCCTACGCATGAGTTTTCGCAAACCATGCGAAGGGTCTACGCACATCCCGTAGATCAGAGTAACCTACGCTTCCTTGATTCATTGAATCAAGAACTAGGGTTTTACGCTAACATAACTTTAAACGAAATAAAATCAATCATCGAACATATATTTAAAGAATCTAAAGACTAAAATGAAGAAACAATATTATTAAAATGAAGAACGAAAGTAAACGTACTCTGAAATCAATGCTGAAACGGAGTATTAAACGACTAAGACTGTAACGAAAACTACGAACACTTCAAAGATCCGTAAAAGCATTACACGAACATTAAAACTCCCTAAAAACTATCTAAAACTCTAAAAAGAATGAAAAAACTAAACTAAGGCTATGTAAAACTAAATTATGGCTCCCCTAGGGTCGGCTATGTAGCATGGGTTACAAAGAAGTTGCAAGGAAAACCCTAAAAGACAGAATTAAGTCGTGCACGCATAACACACTGTGGTCCGGACCGTTTGGCAGGGGGTCCGGACCACAGAAACTTTGCTCTTCAAGTTCTGCTTCTCGTTTGCTGCTTCTGACAACTTTCCGTCCTCAACTTCCAATGCGATTTTGACCTTGAAGATGATGGATTCAGGCTTTAGCTAAAACACAAAAGTTGTAGCCCTTTAAGTCTTCTTTCCAACCTAAAAAGAAGCAGGTCAATTGGAATTGTGAGTGAAAAGATATGGTCAAACTACTGACAGGGTGTCAAGCTGGAATTTCAGCTGCACACCACTTCAACCATCTTGAACTTTAGACCATCTTTTTCTCTTCGGCAGCCACTTTCATCACTGCTAATCTCACTTATTTTGCCAGTTTCCCTGCAATTAAGAAAATAAATACTATAAGTAATAAAATAATAGTGAAACTTCAAAATAAACTACTTAAATGCATCAAAAGTTATACAAAAGTGGAGTTTGTAATAGTCATTTTCAAGTGCAATCACAGTACATGGTGTCTAAGGTAAACATGATATAAAGTAAGTGAAACATACCAATAATAAGAAAAGGAAGTACACAGGAGAAAGCTCAAAGAACGACAATTTTAAAAGGTTTCAAGCCAATTGTTATGTTTGTGAGAAACCTAGTCATTAAGCAAAAGACTGCCACATGAGGAAAGCTTAGGAGCCTTTTAAGAAAAGGAAGAAACTAAATCAAGCTAACATAACTGAAGTGGAAAGTCATGTGAGTGATATGCATCTTTTAGTTGTTGTCTCTGAAATAAACCTAAATGGAAGTATTCCAAAGGAGTAGTGGGTGGACATTGGAGCCACTCATCACATTTGTATCAACAAGTTGATGTTCTCATCTTACCAAGCTATAGAAAGAGAACAATTATATATAAACAATTCAACAACCTCTAAGGTTGAAGGACAATGAAAGATCATGCTGAAGATGACTTCAAGAAAGGAGCTTACTCTTAATAGTGGACTTCATGTGCCTTATATTCGTAAGAATTTGGTTTCAGAATTAGTATTAAGCAATAAAGGATAAGTTTGTACTGACTAACAATGGTATGTATGTTGGAAATGGGTACATGTTTGATGGCCTCTTCAAATTTAATGCAATGACAATTGCACATAAGAAGAATAAAATTGAATCTTCTGCTTACTTGTTTGAACCTGTTGATGTTTGGTATGGTAAATTAGGACAAGTGAATTTTGGCACTTTACAAAGATTAATAAATTTAAATATTCTGCCAAAATTTAATATTAACGTGAAACATAAGTGTGAAATTTATGTTGATGCCAAATTGGCTAAAACTTCTTTTCATTCAATTGAAAAAAATACTGAACCTTTAGAATTAATTCACACAGATATTTGTAATTTGAATTTTGTTCAAACTAGAGGTGGTAAAAAATATTTCATTACTTTTATTAATGATTGCACAATATACTATTATATATATTTGCTAAAAATCAAAGATGAAGCATTAGAAATATTTATACAATATAAAAATGAAGTTGAGAACCAACTTAGTAGAAAGATTAAAATGCTAAGAAATGATAGTGATAGTGAATATGAATCATCATTTACACAAATTTGTGTTGAACATAGCATCATTCATCAAACAATTGCACTTTATGCACCTCAACAAAATAGGATTGCTAAGTACAAGAATAGAACTTTAAAACAGTTGATGAATGTTATGTTAATAAGTTCTGGTTTACCCTAAAATTTGTGGGGGGAAGATTCACTTTCCGCAAACTATGTTCTCAACACAATACCCTATAAAAAATTGGACAAAACTCCTTATGAATTATGAAAAGGTCAAAAACTTACCTATAAATTCTTAACAGTGTGGGGGTGTCTAGCTAAGGTTACAATTCCAACTCCTAAAAGGACTAAAATTGGACCTAGAACTATTGATTAAATATTCATTGGACATACTCATAACAATAGTGCATATCAGTTTCTTATATGTAGATCTAATAATTTTGAGATATATGAGAATACCTTTATTAAGTCTAGGAATGAATTATTCTTTGAGAATATATTTCCTTGTAAAATTACACAAGAATTAAGTCCACTTAAAAAAGAACTTACGAAAGTGTAACTACAAATAAACAAGACGAAGGGTCTTTGGAAAAAAGAAATGAAGATGAACCTAGACGAAGTAAAAGGGCAAGGATTACTAAATCCTTTGGTCTTACTTTTCTAACATTTTTGTTAGAAGAGGAACCTCAGAGTTTTTAAGAAGTAATGTTTGCTCCTGAAGCACCTTATGAAAAAAAAAAAACCATTGATAGTGAAATTAATCCATCATTAATAACCACACTTAAGATCTAGTAGATCTTCCACCAGGTAGTAAATCCCTTAGGTTATAAATGGGTTTTCAAGGTTATAATTAGATTTTCAAGAGGAAAATGAAAGCTAATGGATCCACTGATAAATATAAGGCAAGGCTTGTAGTCTGTCACGCCCCAGATTTCGTAACCAGGGAGTGAGTGAATGATGTCACATATTCCAACGTAGCATTTACATATTTACCCCTGATTAGAGCGATGACCACCCTAGAGTAGACATTCACAGTCTATGCTAATAAACTAATAATGAGATAATGGAAAAGTAGCCTTGGTTAAACCAGGCTTTGACAACTCCAAAATAACCCCAAATATAAAATAAATAGATCTCGGCCTTAAAACCTCACAACCCAATCGAATAAGTTAAGTTAAATAGTATTATAGCCTCAGCATTTAAACCAAAATGATAACAAACTTTCTTAATAGTTAATAACTGGTCCAATGTAGCGGACCCCAGCTAGTATTCAGGATTTGCACCTGCATCACAATCTGTAAGGATGCGAGCACCAACCATTTGTACCCATGATGCATAATACTAACATATATAATATGCAATAAAACTAAACATGTGTATCATGTTATTAAATCGAGTCGGATAATCTTATACAAATAAATAACCAAATTACTATGTTATAGAAAATATCAATACTCAAATCATCAAATCAACAATAGTCAAATTATCAACTTTGTTATCTTCCTTTACCATTTTCCAATTGTCACATCACATCATAGGGTAGATACTAATAACGTCGTTTCTATGGGCCAACACCCAACAAAAACAACTAGTCGAAGACATCGAATCTGTGATTCTCGACCACTGGCCACGATAAGTCAAATTCATAACTGTCATGTTATAAGATGATAACCCACTAGTATAAATACCAACCCCTATACAGGTTCTAGGTCTTTTAGCCCAAGGGTAATCTCTGTACCTTTCCTGTTTTCCCATTGTTGGCCCCACTATCGGCCATCCTTGCAATCATAACATATATCATTTTCTTATCATTTGTTTTTATTATTCTCATTTCAAAGTAGGCATTTTAAATCACATATTTTTCATGTATTCAATTATTCATAAAATGACAACATGGTATATTATAATGTATTATTTACGTAAACAGAAATATTTACACATTAATTTGATGTTGTATTAAAAATAAGTTTCAAGGTTTGGAATTATTTGTGATGAACAAAAATAATAAATATAAACATAAAAAAATAATTAAGATTAAAATATTTATTTATAAATGTTAAACCACAATTTCCCACAACTACAGGGGCAAATTTGCAATTATCCAAACTTTTGTGGTCACTTTTGTAATTATCCAAACCTTTGGGTCACTTTTGTAATTATGCAAAATAGTTGGGGCGGAATGGTAATTTTAAAAATTTTCATAGAATATGCTAAAGCATATCGTCTATATATTTTCTAGCAAGCTCATTTCATCCAGAATGTTTTGATTTTAACAAAGTGCTGTAGTTTGGACCGAATTCACATAGTGTAGTTTAAATTTAACCACATTTATGCAAAGTAACCACATAAAAATTCACCATTAATCCTAATCACTAAAATAATTATACTAATATTTTCACTATACCTTTAGCTATAAAGTTATAGAATTAATTTAAATTTGGTGAAGATTTAATACACTTACTTGGTACTAAGTTGCTCCTTCTTACTCTTTGTTTACATCTGGTCCCAGTTGAACAATTCTTTCTATTTTTCCTTTTCCCTCTTTCTCCCTAGTTCTTCTGACCTTCCTATACATATGTCATATGTATGTATATATGTTGGCAGCCTCAACCCATGTGGAAGGCATCAAGTGCCAATTTAAGCCATGTGTTATGGCTAGGGGCACACTCATCCAACCTAAGTCCTAGGTGATCCTCTTGGCTTGGCAGTAAGGCCTCGTTTGGTCACGTGTGAGTATATAAAATTTTATTTTAATATAAAAATTAAAATTCAAAAATTAAAAATTTAGGTTATAACATCCTCCATCCTTATAAAAATTTTGTCATCAAATTGCTGGGGATACCACATCCTCATCTCGGATTCTTGTTTCCAAGCAAATTCTTCCACATCGTGATGCTTCCAGGACACTCGAATCAATGAAATCATCTTCCCTTGAAGCACTTGATATCGGGAATCCAAAATTTGGACTAGTCTAACCTTGTATGTCACTTCAAAATCTACCTCTAGTTCAGTCCAATTTAATACGTGTGTAGGACCTAAAACTTGCTTATAAAGCATGAACACGTGAAATATCTCATGTACTCCCAATAGTTACAGTGGTAACGCTAATTGGAAAGTAACCTCTCTAATTCTAGTCAAAATGTCAAATGGTCAAATGTACCTGGGGAACAATTTACCTTCTCGATTGAATTGAAACTGTCCTTTCTGCAACAAGACTTTCAAAAACACATGATCTCCCACTTGAATTCTAATGGTCTATGCCTTTGATTGACATAACTCTTTTGATAACTACATGCTATTTCCAATCTCTGTCTAATAATTTTGATTTTTTCATTAGTCTCTTAAACAAACTTTGGATCAATCATTGTTGTCTCTCCAACCTCGGTCCAGCAGATCGGTGACCTACACGCCCTGTCGTACAAACCCTCAAATGGTATCATTTGACTCATCTCAATACTAGCTTAGTAACTATCGTTATAAGCAAATTCCACCAATGGTAGATAAACCTCCCAACTACCTCTAAAAATTTTTTATTTTTACTTATTTTTTGAAATTCTTATAAAGAAAATTAACAAATATGTGAGAAATGGTGTAAAATAGAAAGACATCTATAATTTTAATTACTTTAATATTTTTTATTAAATTTTAACGGTTAATTTTATTAGAAGATGCCAATGTTAATAACATTTCAAAATAAGAGAGGCAACTGTAACTTTTAAATATTGAGCGTGTAAGTGTACTTATTCTAATATTAAGAATAGGTAACTGTAATTTATCTATATATATTTTGAAATGGGAATACGCGGAATAAATTAATGGCCTTCAATTCATCGTATTGACTCTCCCTAGAAAATGGTGCTTGGTCTTTTTTTAGGATAAAACGTCAACAAAAGCACATAATCCAATGCCTTATTTTTTCTCAAAAGCAAGTCACCTGCACAACAACTCCAAGCTCACACAGATCATAAGTATAACGGAAGTGAGGATCCTGGTCGAGCAACTACGGAGAGGATCTTGATGTTTTTCTGAAGCTCCAAGTCAGATTGCTTTAAGAGGTCTCTATTCTCCACTCAATCATCATCCTTCACTCTAATTGTGAACTGTTGTTTGGTTTCCTGTTATTTTTGTTGGGAATGCAAACAATATTGTGAAGGTTTGTTTCTCTTTTTTTTTTTTAATTAGTAAAAAATGAAGAATAGAAGAAAACAGATTTTGTAGTATTCTTACAGGCTTAACAAAAAGCAAAATTGAATCAGTACACTGAGAGTGCGTTTCAAGTGGAGATTTAGTGAGGGAAAAGAAAATATAGAGAAAAGAAAAAATAATAATGTAAAAAATATAAAAAGATAAACAGGATTCATTAAAGGCGGAGTTAGAAAATTTTCCTGCGTGAGTTATTAAATAGAGATTTTTTTTTTGTCAAAATTAATTATCAATCTAAATACGGTGTTCGCAATTCAATTTGAGTTGAGATCAATTTATAGGGGTGCATATAACTTTATTTTGTTAAAAAAATTTGCAAAATTAGAAAATAAAGTTTTTGTTAAACTTACTTGGTTCACTTCCTCCGTCAAATCATAGCAGAGGTTCACTTCCTCCGTCAAGAAGGTATTTGACTTTTTCAATTCCTACGAATGGTTTGAATGTGAAATCAGAGGCTTTGTCGTCATCAACAACATTGCCTCTGTTCTCGGATGAGAGTAAGGAAGATTTGTTTTCAATTTATCCAATTTATCATCTTCCTTATATATTATATATAAATATAGAAATCCTGTAATCGGCTTACATGAGGACGTGAAAAGATGTCGAGAATTTCAAATAAATCCACTGCAGTTGGGTGATATATATATATATATATATATATAGAGAGAGAGAGAGAGAGAGAGAGAGAGAGAGAGACAGAGAGTAGGAACACTATATATCCAACTTGAAAAGTAAAAATATGAAAAGATAAAAATATGCTTCGTAGGGGTACGTAGTATGAATCTATAGTTTTTTGTTGGGGAGGTGTTAGGACCATTAAGGTGTCATTTGATATACCTGTTTTGAACTTATTTTCTATTTTATAATTTTAAAAATAAATAAAATAGATCAAAACATATTTCGTCATTTGTATTTTCAAATTTTGATTTAGAAAACAAAAAATAGATTTACACATGAAATGCAAAATGACAATAAGTCATTTTGAGTGTTTTTAACAAAAAACAAAGAATATTTCAAAATACAAAAAATAAAAAATGTCAAACCAAATACGTTTTCTATTTTTCTTATTTTGAGATTTTTAAAATATAAAACACATAAAACAGAAAATAGAAAACAAAAAATATAAATATAAACCAAATGCCACCTAATTTATTCGTAATTTTTGAAATAGATTTGGACTATGGGTTAGATATTAAATTGGGTTATAGACAATTAGGTTAGGATATTATATATTATTACTAGTAAAAAATTTTTAGCCCAAAATTTTACTTGACTTATAACTTACCATAGTTTTTATACACCTCTAGCCATGGGATTCATCAATAGATTAGTTTTTTTTTTTTTTAATTTCTCAAACAATGGTAGAATTTTGAATCCCCTTCTATTTTCTTTTCCCTTGACAAATTGCTAGCCTAAACAGAGTCTTGATGATTAGTAGAACCAATTCAAAATTGGCCAAAGTAATCCTGCAATTTTTGTGCCCAGCAAACCAGTTTGAATTTGAATTGATAAAAAAATGTGTGCCCTACAAACTAGTTAATTTGAATTTGAATAAATAAAAAAATGTGTGCCTTGTGACTCAATCAATAATGTACTCTTAGCCCTGTCTGAGAGAAGATGAGTGGAGGTGAAAGGGAGTAATTAATAGGTGGTAAAAAGATTTACGCTATTTGGGATAAGATGAATGGTAGAGAAGGAAGTAAATGAAGGTAACTCATTCACCTTCATTAATTAATTCTCTTTCATCCCTAATTTGGAAAAATGGGTGTAAAAATATTTTAAAGTGTGTTTTCGCTATTTCACTCTTACATTTTTTTTAATTATTTTCACAAATGTCTATCACAAGGAAACATATTTTAAAGAGTATAATAATATTTTTAATTATATTTTTTTTTATCTTACCCTCCATTCTACTTCACATCTCTCCCAAACAATGAAAAATAATTAACCTCTGTTCTTTTTTCTCTCATTTACTTTAGTTCTATTTCATTTCATTCCCTTCTCCTCTCTACCCAATCTCCCAAATGAAGGTTTAGAATGCAATTAAATAGTTTGAATTTGAATATGACTATTTGAATGCAAAGAAACAGCCTGCCAATTAATCAATAGTGTACTCTTAGAATGCAATTAACAGTTTGAATGTGAATAGCACTATTAGAATGCAATGACATAGTTTGAATTCAAATAAACAAAAATTTATAAAATTAAACTAGGTCGATCAATCCGGATATTATCTTTAAACTAGACCCATACATTCTTAGAATGCAATGAAAATAGTTTGACTTTGAATAGCACCATTAGAATGCAATGAAGCAGTTTGAATTTGAATAAAAAAAAATGTAAAAATCATGTCACACGTACTTAAAGATGTAATTAGTTGTGAACTACAGTGTCTTGATCTGTGACTCACATTAGCCTGAAACAACCTATTAGTATAATGATGTTTAAATTCAAAATCTAGAAAATTTTATTCAAATATTCCAAATGCAACTAAAATTTGAAAGTCTAAATCAAGAAACGGACAACTAATCTAGTACTAACAAAGGTCACAACTCATGAGTATCTAGTCCCAAAACGCACCATTAGTCCTTGACTAGAACTCTATCATACTAAAAAAATGGCGACCCATGAACGCATAATAAATATAATTTTGAAAATTGGATATAATTTTGTTAACTCAAAATAAATAACAAATAAATTTGTTACGGAATAAAGATGTAAAACTTTTTTTTTTTAAGATATGATTTTCACGCATGCTAATCAACGATTCAGAATTAATTTCAATAAACTAGTTTCAGTTTAGGGTCCATTATTGAACATGAAAACTTTACCAATATCATAATGCCCACAAAATATTTTCTCACATTGTGAGAAAATATAGGATAGTACTAGAATAGAAATCAAAAGGCAGAAATAAATCAAATACCAAAAGCAGCCCATAAATCTCAAGGCAATGTAAGCCAAGTTAGATCTAACATCAAATTTAGAGTTACGACATGGTGCCAAACCATTACAAATTACAAATCTATGCATGTATGGACAAATCAACTGTGATTATTCCAACATAAGAACCATATTGGCCCCCTCCCCCACTACTAATTCATTTTTTCTACATATATTATGAAATTACGACAACATCATCTAATTATTAATTTTGTTTGCGTGGAAAGAACTATTGGAAAATATGGAGCAAGCAGAATACAAAACAAACCTCGATCTCTATAATGCCACAATCGCAGGTGATTGGGAGAGTGCTAGAAGGATCTTTGACGAAGATGAAGGAGCACTAACAGCTATAATTTCCAGATACAACCTCATACCACTGTTATTAGCAGCTGGAATAGGAAGGGCATCCAATTTTGTGAAGAATTTGGTAGAGTTAATGAAAGTGAGGGCGCCCGAAGCATTGGACCATAGAGACATCTATGGCATGAGCGCACTTCATCTTGCTGCACGGTATTGCAACAAACAAACCGTGGTTATTTTGGCGGAGGAATGCCGAGATTTGGTCTATGCTACTTTATATCCAGAATATAGAACTGCAAACTGGCTACCAGTCCATTGGGCTGCTGACATTGCCAATAAAGAATCCCTTCTGCATTTGTTGGACATCATGTACAATGATAATAGCAGAGTACCTGCACCTCTTGCTGACAGACCTGGTGCTGAGCTTCTCATAAGACTAATAAGTTCTGAACTGTACGGTGGGTGAGCCTGCTTGTACATTGAAGCTATATATGTTTATATATACATATATGCAAGTATGTTGATTTGTTAGGATGAAGTTTTGTTGTTTGTTCTACTATTTACTACTTGCTTTATTTTACAAACAGATGTAGCTTTAGATTTATTACACCGCTATCCCCAACTTGCAAGTCTACAAAATTGGTTTCAGCAATGCGCTCTGGGACAAATAGCTGAAAAAAGATCCTCATTTCCAAGTGGAAGTCTCCTTATGAACTCTCGGAAATGCTTCATCTATTCTTGTAAGCCAATTTCAAATAACCCTGTTAACGTACAACAACCTTGTAAATTAATATCTCTTTAGTATAAGGGTACTTTTGGTCGTGTGGTATATCATTAGCTTAAATAAAAGAATAGACAATCCATTTAGGTTTCTACTCATCCCTCCAATCACTAGTCAAACAAACACCGCAATATTCGTTTTTTATTTTGTGTACGCGAGCTTATGCGTGTTTGCATTAGTGTGTTAGAAGAAAGTACACCCTTTTATTCTATTAGACAACATACCTTTCGTTAATATCAGCATACATATATAGGCTTCATAGAAGCGCAAGCCTTCTAGTACTTGCTTAGTGTTACATATGCGGTTATGGGAAAGAATGTCTACTTCGCGATACTACATATATATATATATATATTCAACTACAATGAGCGAAATATTGCTCAAAATGTAAGTCAAATTAATTGGAAAAGAATTATATCCTTTTCCATATATAAAATTAAAGTGCACGTGTTTCTCTTTAATTTCTCTCTCTTCAATATATGTTATGGAGCAATATTGTTATGTAGTGCTAATTTTTCAATATATTTTTTCCATATAGATATTCCTGTGCAAGCACATTTGGAAAAGTACGCTGAAATCTATGTAAGAGTCGGTGTTGAGAATCCAGCTACTATCAACTCAAGGAATGTGCAAATACACAAGTGGGCTCAATCACTATGGGAAAAGTTATCTAATTTTGGTTTGTCATATGCCCAATTCAATTCCTACTTTTTACATAAATCATTTCATAATTTATGCTTGTTGAAATTTTTTTGACCTGCTAATATGTAACTTGTCATAATATGTTTTCTTTTACTTTTCTTTTTTTTTTTCTCATTTTCTTTTTTTTCCTTTTTAATGAATGGACGGTGGTGCTTACCGAAATTTTATTTATTGCCCTCACTTATGAATACCGTGATTACGTTATCTCACCACATAACTTAGTTGTGTTTGTTACAATGAAAACACAAATCTATGAAACTGAAACTAATACTAATCACCATTGACAAAGATTTAATTTTCATAGATGAAGTTACACTGAAACAAGGCAAGTGCCAAAGCCTTGACATAGTGGCTGATTTGAAATTGATCAATTAACTGAATTTGATCTTTGAAATTTTCCTTCCATAATTTTATCAGGACCATAATATATACATATATATATATATATATAACAATCAGTAAATTAATACCTAGATATGCTAGGGGCAGTCTTCAAGCTCTTAGGTAACAGAAGAAAGTACTTGTCAATTAATAGAATATATAGTACCTTTCTCTTTACTATTCTCATTATTTATTAAGTTTATTTTATAATGACTTGCAATTGTAGTGCCTCTTGTCATGCGCATTCAACGAGAAAAATTGATACATGAGCAAGCACTTCTACTAGTTAAACTCTTATGTAAAGAAATGAGATCTGCTAATGACATTGATGTTACGGAATCATTTGCCAAAGTTGCTGTTCTAGAGGCAGCAAAATCGGGGATTCACGAAGTTGTAGAAGAGATTGTGTCCTCATTTCCCAGTGTAATTTGGCAAGAGGATTCACAGGGTCGTTGCATACTGCAGATGGCAGTTGCATACCGTCATGAAAATGTTTACAACCTCATGTATAATATGAGTGAGCATAGATATGCCATGGTACAAAGCATAGACAATTATGGGAACACTATGCTACACTTGGCTGGAAAAATTGCACCTCTAAACAAGCTCAAACTTGTTTCTGGAGCGGCTTTGCAGATGCAACATGAATTGCAATGGTTCGAGGTAATTATATAAATTAACATGAAAACTATTTTTCTTGCAAAACAAAATTACAAGAATTTGTTGCTAGAATAATTAATGTGATAATGATATTTTTTTAATTAAAGTACATCTCATGGGTCCTTTTATTCAAGTAATAGGCTCATAAATTATCACTTATTTCTGTAAGTGTTTTCTTTTAGCAATATTTTCTAATAGTATAGCATTACTCATCTAATATATATGTTTTCATTACGTCAATTGTATGATTGTCATACATATAGGAAGTGAAGAAATTTATGCAACCTACTTATAAGGTGCTGCGGAATGAAGAAGGGCTAACTCCTTCAGAAGTATTTATCAAAGAACATGCACAACTAGCAATAGATGGAGAAAAATGGATGAAAGACACAACCAACTCTTTAACAATAGTTGCAGCGCTTATTGTCACTGTTGTATTTGCGGCAGCAATCACTGTTCCAGGTGGAAATGATGGCTCAAATGGCTTCCCAATTTTCTCTAACAAGCCAGCATTTATAATCTTTTCTATTTCTAATGCAATTTCTCTATTTACATCCACCACCTCTCTTTTGGTGTTCCTATCAATCCTCACGTCACGTTATGCAGAGATTGATTTTCTCTACGTTCTTCCCAAGAGACTAATAATTGGTCTTCTGACACTTTTTCTTTCCATCACATCCATGATGATTGCCTTCAGTGCAACACTCTACATGGTGTTTGGCCAGCAAAAGGCGTGGATATTATTTCCGGTGGCTGCATTAACTTGTTTACCAATCGCATCTTTCGCAACACTACAATTCCCTCTTATCGTGGATCTGATCTATTCAACATATGGCAATAGTTTTGGCAAGCAAAGTGATCGACCATTCTACTAAAGTACGCAAAAGACCTGTAAGGAAACTTGCATGCACTACTAGAGAGTTGATGAGCCCATTTGTTGAGTAATGTATACTTTCTTGGGGCGGATTTCTCACTGCAGCAAGGGAAAGATCAATTTGAGTTCATGCAATTTATAGTCTTATTTAGTTTTCTTTTCCACAAGAATTTTAATCTGGCGGTTGTGATTTAGCTTGTAACATTTTTCTTGTCTTTTATTTAATGTCATTGTACACGATAATCCTACCTTGTGTTTCTGGTGAGCAAATTTAGTCCCATGTGTAAACTAGGTAATGTTGTCCTCTTTTGCCATGTGAACCCAGACATTTCCCTCTAGTAATATTCAATTTTTTTTTTCCTCATATCATGATAACATCTGATTAGGCAAATATAATAAATTAATAACACATTTTTCTTTTCTTTTCTTCCTTTTTTTTTCTCGAAAAACTAATCATCACCTATAAAAGCACACTCTCTTGGTCATTCATTAATTTTTTTTTTTTAAACCATGTCATTCATTAATTAAATGTCCATAAAATACACAAATTTAATACCCCTTTAAAATTTTCCATCTCAAGTCATAGAAAATAAAAAACTAAGTCCAGCAATTTAAAAAAATCATGAGTTTATATTCAAAGTTCATTACAATATTGGTCCTGCCAATACTTCCTAAAATTTGCTCTAATTAAATGAGTCAACACAAGTTATGTAAATTGATCTCTTTATGACCTAAACATATTTAAGCTGTGTTTAGAGTAATAAAAGTTAAGTATAAATTTGTAAAAATTACAGTCTTATAATTCATACAATAAATAAAAAAATTTAAATTTTATAAGAATTTGTAAAGATTTTTGAAATTTTGTATAACGCTAAACTGATCTATGTATCAAATCTAAACACGCATAACTTCTTATTAGGCACGTGTAGTGTTTTGGAGTAATGTCATAGTCTGCCACCCCTACCGTTCTCCGATATGAAAGCCAACCGTTAACAAAAAGGGCCCACTTAAAATGCTATGGCATATATTCAATTCAAAATTTGAATTACAAAGCAAAATGGAATGGGTGGGTCAGGCTCGAGCCAGACCAAAACTTACCATATTATTTATCTACTTGGGTTGAGCTCAGTAAAAGAGATTGGGCCTAAACTTAACCTCAGGCTCATATATAAACCCATTTATTTAAAAAAAATATTTTTGATTAAAAATTTAAAAATTGTTAAAATAGCCTAGTACTAATACATATATATATATATATATATTTGAACTTTCATTTGAAATCTCAATTTTTCATAGAAAACATCAAATTTTCAGATCGAACGGCTTCCTCAATGTCGAACCCAAACCAGATAACTGAGCTAAAAAAATTTTCCAAACCCCAAAAAACTGGTTGGACTTGGGCCGGCCTATAATCGCTCATGGGAGCAAGGCCAATAGCAAAAGTTGGTAATTTCCCATAAACAATACCAAGAAGCGCTCCCTCTTCTCTTTCACCCCTTTGCCAACAGGTATTGAACACAGAATCGAGTACCGCCTCAGAGGGTACATATCCTAAAGGGGACTTCAACCCAATTTCTATTGGAGGTGGCAATAATTATTCAAATTCATGACTTCATTTAACTAAATTTAAATTACTTAGGTTCGAATCTGATCAAAATCATTAATGAATATAATTAGGTGAATAAGATAATATTTACTTAATTAACAGATGATTAATGATACAACCCGTTAAACACCTAATTAATATTAAGATTTTTTACGAAACTCATGAATTAGATACTGATTTACTACCTAATTTTATTTGAGAATTTTTTTTATTACCTTTTATTTTTTTTAAAACTAATTTACTGCTTTTATTATTAATTGAATAATATTAATGAATATTTTTAATTTGTAAATAATTACAAACTAAAAATAAGAATAAAAGTGTTATTTATGCTAAAAATAAAAATAATAAGTTAGTTAAGTACCGAACGACCAAAAAACAAAATGAGTATTTAAAAAAAGTAGCTTCTTAGCTATATTCCCAAACCACCTATTACATCTGGCATCTTAAAATTTAGATTTTTTTTTATTTCTACTTCTTTTCTCTTAGAATAATTTTTTCATCAAAATTTAATTTTTAAGTTAATAGTATGTTTATATGACCTATATGCATTCATATATATTTTTACAGGCCTCATGCTCTCTAAATAGGGTACTCACTTAGTGTAAGTGAAAGAGCAAGCACATCAGGGAGGTAGAGTTAACACCTAGTCTCTCACATAGATATTTTCTTACAATTCTTCTAGGTGGTAAAAGGTATAACACCCAGTATTTTATTTTGGCTACTTATTTGAGATGTTAGACAAATTAAATATTTGTAACTGAGGTTAGGTCTAGATGATCGGGCTTATTCTATTGTTCTTTAGTCAAGTTTGGCCCAGAGTTATATTGGGTTAGAGAACTAGGCTAAGGACCCAACCTTTTTTTTCTTTCTTTTCTTTTCTATTTCTCTTAAGGCTTGCCTGGGTGCTCCCAGACGGATGGGAGGAGAGAGAGAATGGAGAGGAGAGAGAGAAAGTTGGGTTCAAGAAGGAAGATTGGCGGATAGGGGTAATTTCGACACTGTGATCGTCATGGTGGTGACTGTTTTTGGTGATTTGGCCCGAGATGGGAGAAATTAGCTTTGGAAAGTTGGAAGCTCAACCCAATTTTTTTTATTTATCTTCTTCTTTCTTCGGATTCGAGGTAGGTGGACTCATATATGTGTTTTATACTTGTTGATAGCATGATTTTGGTATATTATTTGCTTGATTTGGTGAAATAATGGTTGAATTAGGGTTATGTGTATATATGTATATATGCATGTGCAAATATATGCAAATAAATGTTAAAATCTCGTATTGTTTTGAGTTATTGTTGAAAAAAATGTTGGATAAGTATATTATTGAGATATTTACAAGTTTATATATAATTAATTGTTGCTATTATGGCTTAAATAGATGATTTTGGGGTATTTTGACTCAGAGTTTTTTTAAGACGGACTAGAAAATGGGTTTTGGACACTGTGGTCTAGATAGGAGTCCGAACAGCCAATTCCTACATATAGTAACCATTTGGTTAGGACAGAGGTTCGAACAGCAAGTGCCTACATGTTTCAATGAGTTGGTCTGGACAGGGGTCTGAACAACAAAATGTTGGATTCTTAAATTTCTCACATTTTGAGTTTTAAAACATTGATTATTGCCCAGGACTACTAGTTATTGTTCTTAATTGATTAAATTAAATTCAAATCATCCTCAAGCCTAATGAGAATGTATTTTTATATTGAAATGATATTTATTTACACGATTGAACATATCATGTGTATTGGGCCGGAGTTATATCGTCCAGTTCAATATAATGATTATTGATTGGGCGAGAGTGCCATGTTAATATTACTGATGTGCCAAGGCATAGGTCATATATATGGACAGGATTCTTAATTCTGAGAAAAATAATAAAATGAGATTTTAAAAATATCGAATGATCCTTAGTTAATATATATGACTAGAATTTAATTATTGAAATTGAAATGTTAATCTTGAGATACTATTTATATTGATTCCTACTTAAACTAAGCAAACAACTGACTAGGGGTATAACTCGATTCCCTAACAGAAGGGTAAGGGGGTATAACTTGATTCTTGAACTGCTATTTATATTAATTCCTGCTTGGGCTAAACAGATGCCTGATTAGGGGTGTAACACGGTTCCCCTTCTATAATTATATATATTGAGATTATTGTTTATCGTGAGCATTAAACAATGCGGATGGTGACCTCACATGCTTTACTAATTGTCACCTATCCTAGAATAAGGTTGGAGGTAGATGAAGTGTCACGCCCCGAATTTTCATAACCCGAATGCTTAGGGTGACTTGGGATTATTTGTTGGGTATAAAAATGAGATGATAATAACACGCTGTCACACCCCAAAATTTTCCTCCAAACTAGGGTTGACTCGCAATAAAAATTTAAAGTATTCAAAATCCCTTGTTTATCCCAAACAATATTTATAAGTCATTAGACTGAATCATTTGATGGAATTCAACTACAGGGCACAAAATAAAGATAGAGAATAGTATTACAGAGCCATCTAAGCGTCCCAACCACGCGATTAATACTACATACCAAATAAAAGCAAACTAGGTCTAAACTTAATAATTACAATCATCCAACAATTATTATTACAAACCACAATAATAAATAAAGTCTTCCAGTGCTACGCAAAAACAATATAGATAACTCTTCTAATGGAATATTTAAGAGAAATTAATCTCTTTCCAACTCATTTTCAGTATCCTTGTGCTTAATATCCTGAAAAAAATATTTTCACAAGGGGTGAGCTATTAAAGCCCAGTAATTAAAATCTCCTAGGTGCCTATATACAGTGGTTGTAATGCTGCACTGTATTAGGTGATCCATTACAGTGAATGTGATTAGATGGCATACTGTTTATGCAACAATTAATTCAATAGATCCCAACTGAATAATGTAAATTATACTTACAACGGTTCGATGAAACCATCACCGTAACTACTATTTTACTTACATGTAAAAATAGTTAAATGTTGATGTGTGTACCACAATGAAATTATTTTACTTACATGTAAAAATAGTTAAATGTTGATGTGTGTACCACAATGAAATTTGTGTCGCAGTGGTAAGGATCTCAGATTCAAATCTTCAAGGTCTCAAGATCAAACCCCGTAGCGATACAAGTTCCATACATATTTTTTTTTTTATAAAATATTCATCAAAAGGAATTAAATATAATTAAATAATTCCAACACATCATTCATACATAAATAAGAGAGGTTGCCAATCATAGTAAAATTTGGTAAAGGAGTTTAATCTAAATCCTCCTAGGATAATCATACTCCTATCCTCCTCTACCCCTAGCCTTGGGAACCAGTGACTTTACGGGCTTCGCATCCAATGCATTCCGATGGTGTCACCCACCAAAAACCTAGCCGTTGCGACTGACTACCTGACTAGCCAGGTCAAAAAGGAGCATCTCCCAAATAAAATACATATGTTCCTATCTCCATCTAAAAGGCCATTTCTACCCACCCATCACCCTATTGCCAAAAATAACTTTAGCACCAAGTGTCTTAATTTATTTTCACCCCTTGACATTCCAAGGGTACCTTGTATGTTAATCAGACATTTTTAACAACAACCGACAATGCTCCCGGGTGATGAATCCTAAATGGGATTATTCAGTCACATACAGTATACTTTAAGTACTTTATTTCAATTCAAAATTAAATAATAATTCACAATAAATTAAAGATTTAACATAATCACCAATATTATTATCACAAAGGTAGGCACTACATGTAAATTAACAAGTAGCAAGTAACTAGAAATAATTTAGAATTTGAATTAATATTTTAGTTAATTGTTTTAACAAGTTTGCCATACTACCATTGATAAGAATAAAATTATTTCTAATGGTATATTAATTAAGCTGAGGTTAGCAGCTTAGTGGGCGGGCGACCCTAATTGCGATTTGAAGTCGCGAGTTCGAACCTTATTGACTGTGATCTCGATTTTTGCCTCTTTTTCCTTTTTATTTTATTGTTTTATAGAATATAAAGATAATAAATAGCTCTTTGGACTAATATTTAATTTTAGAAAAATTTATAAGTTTTATTTTATTCTAACTGGATAGTATAATACATCACCTGAACAATTAAGCCAATGTGAGATTACAAAACTAATTCATTCTAACCCTTTTATTTGGTAGGAGAATAATATTATTCAAAATAAATTGAATAAATTTCCAGTCATCATCTTATTTATAACCAAACCCTTATCATAGGTTTTCGGCTTCAAGATATCCACAAATGTCCATAAAATTATTCCAATGTTTAGGAAGGTATTAAATAAGTTTCATTTAATTCACTTAATCATAACAATATAGTTATATAACTTGCTAGGCTGACAAAACAATGCCTAAAAATTAATTAGAATAAATCAAATTCATTTAAGGAAGACCAAATGAGGAAAGAATAAGTTCACTGTTTCATTTGGGCATTTTTATCAAATACTATAAGTGTTTTACTAGATTAGGTCTTGTGAACAAAATCACCCATAAATAAATTATTAACATAACTATAACTAACAGAGGGTAATTGGGAATTTAAATAAATCTTTAAACATAAAACTCTAAAAAAATCCAAACAAGCATCAATTAAAGGCTAAGCAGAAATAGCAGCTTAAAAAAAATTCATATAAAATAAAGCAGAACTCCAATATCTATAAACTTTATATCTGTAAAAACTAGACTTTAAGACCTACAACTTTCATGTTTTACACTTTTAAAAATTCAAAGGTCTAAAGGTGCAAAAACAGCCTTGAATTTAGTTTGTTCAGAAGATACAGTTTTACACTTGCTTAGTATTTTGAGCATAACTTTTGACTTACAAATCAGATTGATGCAATCTTTTTGGGTTGGAAAGAAAACTTAAAGGGTACAACTTTTATGTTTTAGCCGAAGCCTAATTCCACCATTCTAGGGGTCAGAAACATATCAGAAGTTACAAACAGAAAGCTGTCAACATGCTGGGCTACATCAATCAAAGTTTCGGTTTCCCTAACCCCAATATACGGGTATTATTTTTTTTATCACAATCAAATTTCATACTTCGAATCCAGAAAATGCTTTAGCTTCAAATTGAAGATATCAAATACATTTTAGGAGGTTCGTCATCCTACCTCAATGAAGATATTGGTGATCAAGTCTGAGAAGGAAAAATGAGTTGAGCTTTAAACACCACCCAATTGGAAAGTTCCAAGCCTTTCTTCTTCCTCCAAGAAACACCCAATCTCTAACCACACTAAATAATAATTTTTTTTCTTCTCTTATTTTTTTCTCTCTTTGAAGGCACATAATTTATAAGAGGTCATGGGAGTGTAAAGAAAGTGTCAGTAGAGAAAAACAACCTCCACTCCCTAGACTTGAAAGCCACTAAAGTAGGATTACAATAGGTAGTATAATCCAAATAATCTAGCTTTGCCTTTTTGACTATCTAACCACATAATTTAATAAAGGTATTGCAGGATGGGTGGAGATGGGTGGCATGATTCGGGAATCATGCTAGCTTTTTAACTAAAAAAAACCAAATAATTTAAAAGAGGTATTGGGGGAGGCGTATGGAGGTGGCATGATTTAAGAATCATGCTAGCTTTTTGACTAATTAAACAAATTATTTAAAAGATGCTTTAAGTCTTTAAATCATGCTTGCTAAGTCTTTCAATCATGCTTGCTAAATAATTTGAAAAAAATGCTTTAAAGTCATCAATGTAGGGTCTTCTTTTTGACTAATAAACTAAATAATTTGAGAGATTGTGAGAGATGTATGGAAGAAAGGATGGATGGAAAATGAAGTTTGCCGGGAAATGATTTAGAGCTACTATTCATAAGTTAACTCAGTGAGTAATAAAGTGAGTTGAAGTGAGTTGAGGTGAGTCAAAGAAATGGTTGACCCATGGGTTAATGGGCTTGGGTTAAACCAAATAGGTAATTTGGGCTAGGAATTGTTTGGATAAAAGTTTAGAAATTCTACATTAAACTTCCACATAGGGTGAAATTAAATCCGAAAATCTTTCCAACTAATTTTATCATTCCAAAAATTTTCAAATCCTTAATTTTCTAGATTTTTATTATAATAAATATAACCACCACACTTAAGAAAATTAATTAAGAGAAAAAAAATTTCAGGTTATTACAATCCACCCCCCTTAAATAAATTTCGTCCCGAAATTTACACAAGGCATGACTCAAGTGTTAAACAAATGAGAATATCGTTCACGCATAACAAACTCATGCTCCCAGGTGGATTCCTCTGCACCACGGTGCCTCCACAACACTCGAAACAATGGAATGGTTTTGCCTCGTAGGACTTGCTCACGCCAATCCTCGATCTTAACCGGTTGTTGTTCAAATGTAACATCTTGCTGAATATCAAGTTCAGTCCAATCAATCACATGACTCGGGTTAGGTTCATACTTTTGAAGCATGGATACATGAAATACATCGTGAACACGTGATAATTAAGGTGGTAGAGCTAGCTAATATGCAACCTGGCCAACCTTCGCAAGGATTTCGAATGGTCCAATATATCGAGGAGCTAACTTTCCCTTTTTCCGGAATCGTATGTCTCCTTGACGTGGGGAAACTTGAAGAAGGACATGATCTCCAACCTCGAACTCCAAAGGTCATCTCCGTCAATCTGCGTAGCTTTTCTGGCAACTCTGGGCAGTAAGTAGACGTTGATAAATGATAGCAATCTTTTCTGATGTTTGCTTGATCAGGTCAAGTCCTATCAGCACCGATTCTCCTACCTCGGCCTAACACAAGGGAGAGCGACATGGCCTCCCATATAATGCCTCATAAGACGCCATTCCAATACTTGCTTGGTAGCTATTGTTATACACAAACTCAATCAATGGCATATGCCCTTCTCAATTTCCTTTAAAATCTAGTATGCAAGCACGAAGCATATCTTCTAATGTCTGAATTAACCGTTCAGACTGTCCATCTGTCTGAGGGTAAAATGCCGTGCTAAAGGTCAATTTAGTGCCTAAAACCTCCTGCAGACTCTTCCAAAATTGAGCTATGAATAATGGATCTCTGTCAGATACTATGGAGACTGGTGTTCCATGAAGCTGGATGATCTCGCGGATATATAGCTCACTGCGCTTTTGGAGTATGTTGGTAGTGCTTACTGGTAAAAAATGTGCTGACTTTGTTAATCGATCAATAATAACCCATATGGAATTATTTTTCTTCAATGTCTTAGGTAAGCCAACTACAAAATCCATTACAATGTGCTCCCACTTCCATTTAGACACAGGTAATGGTTGGAGTAGTCCGGTCTTAACTATAGATAATAATAATAATTGTATTTAGTCTTCTTAACTAAGAATTGAATTATTAATACTATAACTTGTGTGACCTAGAGTGTGGGTCTGCCATTTACATTTATGATGTCATTATTTTGAAAGATATAAATATGATTATAGTACATGTTCTGACCACGCAAACCTTAAATGCTGCCATCGAGAATGGCGTCAAAGTGGATTATATTATTGTTTAATTTATGGTACTCAAATATTATTTTATATGGGAATGAGAGACATTTGGTGATACTTTAATTGATGTTTATGATATGGACTATATTTTAATTAGTTTTATTTAATTCCCATACTCCCATGCCGTCCGCCCAGAACTATGGGGTTGGGGCGTAATAGAATAATATTAGAGTGTTAGGTTGTGAATACTTTGGGCCTTTGGTAATGAGGCTTGCGTGATTCTGTCGTGTTTTACTAATCTTATATCATTTATCACGTGGGTTTAGAGTTGCTGAGAATAGTGTTTTGTATATGATTGGTTCTATATGTGGTTGGGACCAAGATTGTTGCTAAAATCGTGACCCTATTGATGACCAATATGAAAATTTTGTGGAACATCGTAATTCATGGTAAATTTGGGTGACTGGTAATAGCTCAATGGGCCTAAATGTGAGATTTACGAAATGTTCTAATACAATTTCTGATATCGGAAATGATAATTAGAAGAGATTATGAAAATGATAAAAGTTTTAAATTCGAATATAAAAGGCTTGAAGAGCTTAACTTGGTGACTCATAGATTTATTGAAAATATATTCCATTATTGAATGAGGACAGTTGTGGAATGATATTAGGGTTTTAAGTGATAAATAAAATTTATATAGAAATAGGAATGGGTAGGTTATCCTCTCACTATGTGATGATTAGTTACTACTACAGATTAGTGATGAATGTTTTACTTAAAGACACCGTAGTCTAGGATTGGGTTGAGGCTAGAGCCATGTTATTTTTTCCATTACTTAATATTAAGTTTGTTAAAAGAGCTTTTATTCTGATAGTTAGTTTAATATTGAATGAGAAAGAGTCTTAATATTATCTTTTGATAGGAAGGTATAAATTTGTGGAGATGTTTCTTGAGTGGTAGTGAGAGTTACCTTCTCAGAGAAAGATTGATGTTGTTCTTAATCTTGTGCCGTGTGTTCCTTTTATTTTTGTTGTACCCTGAACTGTGACATCAGTTATTTTGAGGAAGTTTAGAATTCGTTTAAATGACTTGCTGGCATGTAGATATATTTAATATAGTATTTTGTCATAAAGACATCATCAATTCTTAGTTAAGTGGAACGATAGAAATTTGGAATTTGGCATGGATAAGGTTGTTAAATTAGTAATAATCAGGTATGAGAATTAATTTTTGAGGTTTGACAAATTGCTTAACTATTTATATGTTAAGAAGAGTAAGTCCGAGTTTCAATTTTTCAAGCCAAAGTTAAGATTAGGTAATTCTCAGTTGAAGTACTACAGTTGATTTTCCAAAAGTTTTGGTTATGTTAATTGGGTATGACTGGGATACATGATTTATATCCAAAGTTTTGAGAGTTTGGTGGGTTAATATAACCGTTTCATTTAGGATTCTTCTCAATTAATTTGGAAAAAGGCTAAATTGTTTAGAGCAAAACTTGTGAGGACATTTCAATGGGCTGAATACCGGTTGGTTGGGGGTCCAATATTGGTCAATTTTTAAACGATGAGTGAGTTTACTTTGTATGTTGTAAGGTTTCACATGAAGACTCCAGTTTTGTTCTAATACAGATAATCAAATAGTGATGTGGGTAGAGGTGCTTGAAGCCTCGATGAAACTAATGAAATAGTGACAAGTTTAAGGTATGCTTGGATCATTAGAGTTAACAAAATAATTATATACATAATGTGATTTGATTGTGAAGCAAGATAAACAAATAGAGTACTTGGGAAATTATAGTTTGGATATTCAGTGTTGTTTTGTTAGTATCAAAGAAGTAGCTAATACATTACTTAAAAAAAATTCAAAGAATATATAGCTGTGATAGTTTGTTTCCAGTAAAGTATTCGAAAGAATGATAATGATTTTAAAAAAAAATTGAACAATAATGATGATAACAGTAAAGTAATTTTCTTGAGTTTGAGTTATTGTGAATGACACCAATGTTATAGATTAGAGTTATTAAAGTCTAACAATGGATAAATTTTGTTAAAAAATATGGTGCCATTAGTTTGCTAAATAAATGATTGAAAGTTGTAGTATGTCATCGGATGTATATGAGAAATCTAAAACAATTACGTGTTTATATTTAATACGAATGAATTTTAGAAAATAGTGATTCGAGGGTTTCACCACTCGAGGATTTATAGTCATCCTAGTGGAACAAAAATGTACTAAGATTTAGGATGTCTATACTGGTAAAGTGGTATGAAACATTATGTGACTAAATTTGTGTCTCGTTGCCTAACTTGTCAAATAGTGACCGAGCACTAGAGACCGGTTGGTTTATTGTAGCCATTAATAGTAGCATCGAGAAAGTAAAACCATGTGACTATGTATTTTGCAATGGGTTTGTTTTGAACTCATAAGAGGCATAACGCTATATGGTGATTGTAAACTGGGTGAGTGAATCAATTCACTTTCTTTCTATTAAAATAAAGATTTAATAGAGGAGTAGTGCTAGCTCAATATTTGGGAGATTATTTAGTTGTAGGGTACGCCATTATAAATTATGTTAGGCCGAGACCTAATGTTTATAGCTCAGTTTTGGCAAAGTTTGCAGGAAATACTGAGGACTCAATTATGTTCTAGTATAGTGTTTCATCTGTAGATAGATGGGTTATTAGAGCAAACTATTCAAATTTTAGAGGATATATTCTTACGTATTGATTCTAAGAAGAAATTGGGAAAATCATTTACTATTAATTGAATTTGTGTATAATAATAGTTATCAAATGAGTATTAGTATAGCTCCATATGAGGCCTTATATAGATGATTTTGTAGATTTCTTCTGTGTTAGCTTAAGCCTAGAGAAATTGTGACGATGGTTGGACCTTACATGGTGAGATAGGCATCAATGAAGATTCAACTGACCTAATATAGATTTTGGTGACTCAAAGCAAACACAAGACTTATGCGATAAACGGAATTGATTGGAAGGTCAAGTTAGACATTTGATGTCTTTGAAAGTTTTACTGAGACAATATATTATTCGATTTGGGGAAATGTGAAAAGTTTTCACCAGGATTATTGGATTATTTAAGATTATTAGGAGAATTGGTGAGGTGATGTACAAACTAGCGCTTCTTTAACAGTTAGCACAGGTTCATAATGTGTTTCAAATATCAACGCTCCGAAAGTATATATCAGATCCTTCTCATATAATTAATTGGGAGGAAATGGATATCAAGGAGAATGTGATTTTTGAGAATTTACAAGTTCGGATAGAGGACACGTGTGAACAGGTCTTACGTGGCAAGACAATTCCTTTGGTTCACGTGTTATAGTGGTACGATAGAGTAGAAGAATCTACATGTGAATGTGAATTGGTGATGTGGTTGAAGTACCCATCCCTATTTTCTGACTAAGGTTTGTTATGTAAATTTCGAGGATGAAATTTGTATAAAGAGGGAAGAATGTAAAACCCAGTATTTTATTTTGACTACTTATTTGAGATGTTGGGCTAATTAAATATTTATAATCGAGGTTGGGTTTTTTTATTATTCCTGGGCCAAACTGTATAAGGTTGGAGAACTGGGCGAAGGGCGCATCCCTTTTTTCATCTTTTCTTTTCTTTTTCTCCTGGGGCTTGCTTGGGTGTTCCTAGACAGACAAGAGGATAAAGAAAAAGGAAAGAAGAGAGAGAAGAGAGAAAAAGTTAGGTTCAGGAAGGAAGATCTGCAGATAAGGGTAATATTCGACGCCGTGATCATCATGGTGGCAACCGTTTTTGGTGATTTGGCCCGAGATAAGAGAAATCGGCTTTGGAAGGTTGGAAGCTTAACCTATTTTTCTTTATTAGTCTCTTTTTTTTTCTGATTCGAGGTAAGTGGGAGTCATATACGTGTTTTATACTTGTTGAGATCATGATTTTGATATATCATTTGCTTTATTTGGTGAAATAGTGGTTGAATCGAGGTTATGTGTGTGTATATATATATATATATATATGAGAATGTGTATATATATGCATATAAATGTTAAAATCTTATATTACTTTGAGTTATTACTAAAAAAAAATGTCGGATAAGTATATTATTGAGATGTTTACAGGTTTATATATGATTAATGTTGCTATTATGGCTTAAATGGATGATTTTGGGGTATTTTGATTCAGAGTCTGTTGAAGACAAACCAGAAAATTGGTTTTGGACATAGGTTCAAACAGCTAATTCCTACTTATAGTAACCATTTGGTCCGGACAAGGGTCCGAACAGCTAGTGCCCATATGTAGCAACCAGTTAGTCTGGACAGGGATCCGAACAACAGAATGTTGAATTCTCAAATTTTACACATTTTGACTTTTAAAACATTGATTATTACCCAAGACTATTGCTTATTGTTCTTAATTGATTAAATTAAATCTAAATCATCATCAAGTCTAATGAGAATGCATTTTTGTATTGAGATGATACTTATTTATATGATTGAGCATATCATGTGTGTTGGCCTGGGGTTGCATCGTCTGGTTCGATATTACGATTACTAAATGACTGAGAGTGCCATGTTGACATTATTAATGTGCCGAAGCACGAGTCATGTATATGGACGAGATCTTTAATTTTGAGAAAAATAATAAAATGAGATTTTAAAAATACCATATGATCCCTAGTCAATGTATATAACTAGAGTCTAATTATTGAAACTAGAACGTTAATCTTGAGATACTATTTATATTATTCCTACTTGAGTTAAGCAGATGCCTAACTAGGGGTATAACTTCCTTAACAGAAGGGTCAGGAGGTGTAACTCGATTTCCCTGAGTCTTGGCTGATTGGGGATGTAACTCAGTTCCCCAACCACTATTTATATTGATTACTGCTTGAGCTAAATAGATGTCTAACTAGTGGTGTAACACAGTTCTCTAGTAGAAGGGTCAGGAGGTGTAACAGGATTTCCCTGAGTCTTACACCAATGGGGGGTGTAACATGGTTCTCCACCTGTGATTATATATATTGAGATTATCGTTTGCTGTGAGTGTTAAACGGCGCGGATGGTGACCCCACGTGCTTTGCTAAGTGTCACTCGTCCTAGGATAAGGTCGGGGATAAATAGAAATTAGAGAATATACATTGGCATTGCATTCCATCATTTTCTATTGCATGAGATTGCATAGATTATTATTATATATTAGGATATTGAGATGTTGAGATAATGTGGGTATGACATTGATTGATGAGATGTATGGTTTATCCTATTGATAACAAGTTTGGTTATGAAATAAAAGATATAAACTATGAACTATGATAACCTGATTCCCGAGATGGGATATGTAGGCAGCTTAGGCTTGAGTAGCTTAAATCCAGTCTTAACTATGGATAATCATAATTGTGTTTAGTCTTTTTAAATGAGATTTGAATTATTAATATTATAAATTATGTGACCTAGAGTATGGGTCTACCGTTTACATTTATGATGTCATTATTTTGAGAGATATAAACATGATTATAGTATATGTTTTGATCGTGCAAACCTTGGAAGTTTTCACTGAGGATGGCTTCAAAGCAGATTATATAATTATTTCATTTATGGTGATGTACACAAATATTATTTTGTATGAGAATGAGGGACATTTGATGATTTTTAATTAATGTTTATGATATGAACTATATTTTAATGAGTTTTATTTAATTTCCATATTCCCATACCTTTTGTCCCGGACTATGAGGTTAGGGGCATGACAAAAGGAAATATTATCCCTACTTCAGGATTCATAATTGCTCTAGAAAATTCTATAAACCTTTGATTCTCAATCTTTTAGTTGCTATATATTTGTAAACATGTAAATCAAATTATAAATATATTAAAAATGCCAAAAATATACTTAAGATTCAAAAAAACATTTAAATTTTAATTTTGGGTTCGCAGGCGGTATCTAACTTGCCAAATAATAACCCGTTATTAAATGGATAAAATTAGGTTCACAACCCATTATGACTTGATCCAAACTCGCTCTAGTTTCTGCTTTATCTTTTATTTTTACCGTTCTTGTATTGATGATAATTAGTTAAGTATTAAAACTTCAAAATCGCTGCATGAGCTTCTCACGATTATTCATCAGGATCCCATAAACTTCCTATGAATCTCTTTGCATTTTTTTCGTGAGTTCCTGCATGTTTCTCATGAAGATATGATTTTCAAACTAGTTTGAGGTTGCAGAAAAAAACTATTCTAATCTTAAATCTGTACATATTAACTTACATCTAAGTCTACATAAATTAAAATCTCTTTAATAATAAATTGTCAATCTGTTGGGTAAAATAAAACTTAGACACGTGGGGGGTGCCGAACATTCTTTAGTGGTGACACATGGCACTTTGCCAAACATTTTCACCTTGGACACATGGCCCAATATCGAACATTTTTAACTTAGACACGTGGCGCTTCTCCGAACACTTCCATATTTGACACGTGGCTTACAACAGAGGTGGCTAAAGTTTCCTTGGCATCCTAGAATTGATGAATGGCGTGCTACCACATGGCATTCGCCGAACATCGCAAAGGTTAATTTGTTCAGCACTTGGAATGGCGGCTAATAAATGTTAAGCATGGATCCCACAGCATTAATATGAGTTTGTAACCATAAATGCCATATCATAATGGCTGGAGTGTGTGTTTATCATCGTGAAGGTAACTAAGTTAGTTCATCTCGTTACGAGTAGTTGACAGGTATGATAAGTAGACAGATTGAAAACTGAATTCTGGCTATATAGTTACACTTAACCACCATATGCATTTAATGAGAAGTGTGGAGCATTAAATGAGGAGTGAAAGGTTAATAAAGGATACAGAGAAAAACGTGGGAAGGTATGATTGCATCTCTATCACAGGTGCTATTTTATTTATTTATTTCATCTATTTTTGCAAGGATATAAATAAAACATAAGACTTCATGATCAGGCAAGCTGACTATTGCCAACTTATTGCACTCTTTGCTTCTTTTCTTTAGAGTCCTTCATAAGCCACATGCTGACTTAAGCATTGGAGGGTTTTTCCATCGGAAACCTCCATTCTGGCCGTAACCTTTCTCCTCTATTTGTTCGGCAGGATGACAGGCATATTTCCGATTGGCATGGTCAACAGTTCTGGCAGTAAAATTTGCTGCTGAACATTTGGCACCCACTGTGGGGCCTGTTATTTTGGCCCTTCTTATTAATCTTTGCCACATTTCTTTATTCTGTTTCACCATAACTTCAAGCGGGAACGTGACCCCCCCACACTCTCCACGAGGAGGGGATGATACCACACTGGCAAAAACCAAAGGAAGCACACTAATCATCCGAACTCCAAGATTGGAGCCTGTGAGAAGAAAGAACACAGAGGATCCAAAAGCTACAAAGCGACAGGAGGAGTTGCTGGCTAAGGCCAGTGAGAAGTAGCTTGAATTGGGGGAAATTCTCTTGGAATTGAGTAAAGAGAAGGAAAAATCAGTTGCGTGCGATAAGGCTAATCCTAATGGTTCTGATTCAGAATCGGATAAGAGTTATGACACTCTGTATAAAGTGCCAGATGATCAAGACGAAAGGGATATACATGAACATGATGAAGTGCATTCTCATTCAAGATGCAGAGTTGTGCCTCCTAAGAAAGGTTCTCACTTTCCTAGAACTGTTGAGGAACGTGGTGTGCAACCACACGGCGAAGCACTTCCGAAAGTGCGGCATGAGAAAAGCTCACATAAGAAGAAGTCTCTGACTCAGAAGAAGCGTCATGATGTTGGTGAAGTTTCCTCCAGTGAGGAGGAAACACCCGTAAAGTCCAAAAAGACGGAGAAAACGAAAGTGGAGGAGAGGGGGCAACCAGCAGAATAGGATATGCAAGAACAAAGTACCTGGATGATGGCAAGGAGAGCCTTGGGGCAAATTTCAGCTTCCCCATTTACTAAAGAGATCAATGAAGTGGAGCCCTTGAAAAAGTTCCAAACCCCAAGGCTTGATCTTTACGATGGGAAGTCAGATCCTTTGGCGCATTACCGTCATTACATGTAGGCCATGACGTTGTGGAGTGGCAATGATAATCTCATGTGCAGGGTCCTTCCTTCTAGTTTGGGGGATACAGCTTTTCAATAGTTTCACAAGTTGTCCCTAGGGAGCATTGGGAGTTGGCAGCAGTTGGCTAAGGAGTTTGTCACCTGGTTTTTAGCTAACACGAAACAACCAAAAGTCACTAATATTCTCCTGACCATGAAAAGAAAGGCTGGGGAGACTTTGAGGGATTACTCCCAAAGATATTTGAAGCTTTATAACGAAGTGGAGGCGTGTTCAGAGCAGTTGGCTATTACATCATTCAAATTAGGGCTTCGAAAAAAAGATAGGTTGTGGCTGTCTTTAACAAAGAAGCCTACGGTCAATGTGTCTGACCTTATGAGTAGAATTGAGAAATATGCTAGAGTTGATGATGAAATGAGGCCAGCTGAACAAAATGAAGATAGATTCCGGCCCCAGAAATGAGGCAAGGGCAAGGGAAAAGGCATTGAATTCCCCGATAAGAAAAAGTCTGTCTTTGAAGCCATTAATACTATGTTCAAGGAGCCTATGTTCAGGATCCTCCTCCAGATAAAAAATAAGCCATATTTTAGGTGGCCGAGGAAGCTGCCTAACTTTCTTAGTAAAGAAAATTCAAGGGATTACTGTGCCTATCATCGAGACAAGGGGCACCGCACTGGATTTTGCCGATCATTGCAACAACATTTGGACGAGCTGGTGCGAGATGGTCACCTCAAGGAGTTCATTGATGATACAAGAAGCGGAGCTGTAGATCCCCAAGCAAGGGAATAGAGGAGACCTAAGGAAGATGAGGCGAGGGGGGATTATGTTGACAAGGCCCAAACCCCGCCGAGGACAAGGCCACGAAGGGAAGTGCCAAGGCCTATGATTAGCATGCATTATTGTACAATTATATATATATTGAGCATGCTAATTATGCATTTAAAGTTATTATTGGCAATGTGTTAGCGTAATTATCTCATTTTGATGCATTCTTGGTATTTGTATATTTTAGGTGATATAATATTGTGTCATATTGACATTCATAATACTCTAAACTTATTGAACTTCACTATTATTATTATTAAAATGAATATTGATAAATAAATCTAAAACAAAAATTGTCATCATTTTGTATTAATTAGGGTGTGTTTGGAAAAGAAATTATAAATTTAATTTTTTTTACTTTTGTGTAAATTGAAGTTTAAAAGTTCAATTTATTTTTTTCATATGCAAAAATCAAGGAAACTTAAAGAGATAAATTTAAAATTTTATAAGGTATATCATTTGCGACTCTACAAAATTATATAAATCCCTATAAAATTTAAATTTTTTTAATCATTGCATGAATTATGAAACTGTAACTTTTACAAATTTATATTAATTTATATAATTTCAAAACCCATTATGACTTGTAAACTCAATTGTTACCAGAAAAATATCTAGATACAAATTTAAAAAATAATTAAAATATTTTATTTGCTATTTTATTTTATTTTTCCTATTTTTAGTACAAAAGATTACTGTTTCATTTAGTAACTTCTTTCTTGAACTTTGAATAATTTATTATTTCCCTTGTATTTTTAGCATTTTCAGCTAAAATATATTTTTAAACTTTTCAATATTGATATTAAAAATAGTTCTCTAGAAAATAGATTTTTCAAATAGTTTAACTAAAATATTTCATGAAACATTCAATATTTTTTTATAATGAAAATTATTTTTTAAAAATATATAGAAAAGGCAACTTATTAATTTTTTTTTTTTTAGATAGTTTGATGAGTGTAGATGATTACCTTTTAAATTTTTTAAAAAATTTACTTATGCAGATGAGTTATCTTATTAAAATTTATAGTTCTCTGTTATTCTTAAAAATTATTTGTTATTATAAGAAAATTTAAAAATTTTTGGTAGTTTTATTTTTTTCTATATGTGAATGGTGAGGAAAAAAAATCAACTATTCTATTTTGAAATTAGGTTGATGTAAAAGGTTAATAGGGACAAAAAACAATTAGAAATTTAAATTTACAACTTTTATTTTTATGTTTGCAGGTTTTATATAAGAAAAAAAATTTTAAAAACTAAAATAAATTTTATTTTTACTTTTAGCAATCATAAAAAAATAAATTTAAATTTATTTGATTAAGATATAAAATAAATTAAAATTTATTTACAAACTTTTGTCATGTTCTTTAACATTTTGATATTTATTTATTTTTTACAATTCTTTTAAATTTATTTATTTTAGAAAGTTGGCTCCTGATTGTCCTATAAGATAGAGCTCCACCTTTTTTATGCTTCAAAATGCCATAGAATATAGAAGCGCTTTTAGTCGGCTAAACCTCAAGAATTCCCAATATAAAAGTTGCCCAAATGATGATGATTGGAACTTGGCGGAAGATATATGTGAGAGGTTAGAAATATTCTACAAGGTCACTTTGTTGTTTAGTGGGACTACTTATCCTACTTCGAATTTATTTTTTCCAGATATATGTGATATTAAAGTTAGATTGTCTGAGTCAATGTGCTGTGGGAACCATGTAGTGGAGGAAATGGCCTTGAACATGATTGAGAAATATGATAAGTATTGGGACAATACATATAGATTTTTGGCAGTTGCAGTCATATTAGACCCAAGGTTCAGGATGTCCTTGATCTCTTATTACTATAGAAGAATTTATGGGGAGTATGGTGTTGATATGGCAAAAGGCATTCGAAGACGTTGTTATGACTTGATTACTTTGTACGAAGCTAAGAAAAGTAATGAAGTTTCAAGCAAGAAAAGTAGTGAAGGTTCAAGTAAGCCGCTACTATCCTCTACTTATTTGAGGAATAGATCTTCTCTCTCCAATTATGTTCTTCAACTTGATCAACAAAAGAAAAGTAAAATTGTGCATGTAAAGGTAGAATTAAATCATTATTTGGAGGAGGAGCAGTTACCAATTTGTGAGGAGTTTAATATATTGGCATGGTGGAAATCTAACGGTTTAAAGTATTCTACTTTGCAAGCCATAGCTAGGGATTTGTTGGCCGTGCTTGTGTCTACTGTTGCATTGGAGTCATTCTTTAGTATTAGTAGTAGGGTAGTGAGTCCAAATTGAAATAGACTTCACCCGAAAACTTTGGAAGCATTAATGTGTAGTCAAAGTTGGTTTGCGTCCCTTGAGAATGAATGTAATTTTAATAATCTTTCCTTCCTTTTCATACTTCTTTTTGTTTTTGCTAATATGCTATAACAAATTATTATTCTTAATTACGTTTTATTTTTCTTTAAAGTAGAGATTCCAACTATTAATGATGAGAATGTGGACGTTGATGATTATATATACGCTATTACTACTATTGATGATTGATTGTGCTGTGAGGGTGTTGATCATGTTGTCTTCTATCTTGGTGAGTTCGTCTTCTCTCTTCTTTTATAATAATTTATCAAGTTATTAACTAACCACAGTTTGTTCTTTTTTTTTTTTTTTTTTTGGGTCACATGTGATATCGAACTTCGAAATTTCATATGAATACTTTTTTGGAGGTTTAAGAAATTGGGATTTATAATCATGTTATGAACTATCATATTTTGTATTTGTTACTTTAAGTTAGGACAATGTACTTTAGAATTATGTATCCATTCGTTAAATGGTACTTTGGTAAAATATTGATTTTTGAGATTTTATGCATTACTTTGGTAAATTATTATTGTGATGATATTATGTATTATTTTGATTTTGAAAATGAATTATTCGGTAGTAATAGGTTACATGTAACTTAAGGGCAGATTCGGATATGCACGAATGGTTTGGAGTTTTAGCTATCCGTGGATATATCCGTTTGGAGCGGGGATAAAGTCCAAAAAAATTTTTGTTTGGAGTTCGGGGTAAATTTGGAGATAGGCGAAGAATTTGGAGTTTGGATTTGGATAATGCCATAGCCACCTTTGATCTACCCCGTTGCCATCCCTAATTGATATCGGATTCGACCCGTTTTAAAAAATAATTTTTTTAGACCATCATTTCATAAATATAAAAATATATTTTATTCAAAATATATATATATATATATATATACGTACAAGCAACAAAAAAATTTTTGGTAAACCATGATTAGTAAGATTGAGAATTTAATATGACCAAATCTATTTTGTAAATATTTTTAAAGTCGCAAGCCCCCGTTTGACAAAGTATATATATTATTTTTTTGTTAATATTTATAGATTTTTTCAAATTAACAACAAAAACATGTTTCTTAAATTTATTTTTACTTTTTTATTTACAAAAAAAAAATGAAAACTTAAACAAAAGAAAAATGTAAACAAAAAAAGATGTTTTTACTCTCGTTTCTATTTTTCTCTGTTTTAAACATTTGTCAATTTTAATATTTTATTCATTTTTGTTGCATCACATTAAAATTAGTTATTTTATTTAAATATTTTATTAAACTAAAACTATTTTTAATAAATAATATGATTTAACTAATTTAATTAATTAATTTAATATGAAATATATTTTATTAAATTATATTTAGTAAATAATATAATTGAATTATGTTTGGTATATTTCATTTTTATTGAATTAAATTATTTTTAATAAATAATATAATTAAAATAATTTGCAATTCATCATTACATAAAAATAAATATATATATTTTATTTAATATATATAAAATACAAAAATATTTTATTCATTTATACATAATCATAAACGCTAATGCTCAGTGAATTAACAAATCAACTTTACACATATAATTTAGTGTTCATCAACCGTTCTAACTTCAATTTCTAATTAAAATATATATATATATATATATATAAATTAAAAGTAAAGGCACATTGTTGAAGCATGTAACCAACACATGTTGGATATATATATTTTTTATCGCTAAAAATAGATTCTTTAATGATATAATAATGTAAAAAATTAATTATTATATTTTGAAAAATTATTTTTAATTTAATTACAATTTAGCTACATTAAAAATGAATGAGATAAGCAATCTCATAAAATTAATATGCAAATTAAGTAGTATAACTTTTTATGTATGCTTCACACACAAACATATATATAGAGAGTAAAATAGTTAAAATGATTGATTTTATTCCAGTTAATTTTTTACTTATTAAATATTTTTAAAATTTTTATTTTTATTTTTAAATATTTTATTTTTAGAGATAATGAGCTTGACGGATTGATTTAGATCCAAATTCATTAGTTCTTGAAGATCTATTGGGTCACTGATTTAACTGGGTGGAGCTAGTATAATATTATTAGATATGGCTTTAGTCAAATCTGAAGCAAATCTGACCCAAGCTTAATTGCACCTATCACATTATATATATATATATATATATAATAGAATTTAGCAATGCCGTTACTCCACGTAAGATCGAACTTGCGTTGAAATGTAACACTTAATTATAACTATCTTGCCCCATATAAAATCTAACTTGCACTATAGTTGTGACATCTGTATTATTGTAACACGTGAAACCTAATTATATTTATTTTAATTTAATGTAACACTTAATTATAACTATCTTACCTCATATAGAATCTAACTTGCACTATGGTTGTGACATTTATATTATTGTAACACGTGACACCTAATTATATTTATTTCAATTCGTATAAAGAATTAATATTTTATATAATTACCACTTATTTATAATTTTTAATTTTATTCAAACTAGAATATTTATGGATACCACTTGATATTTTTATTTAATCTACACTTCTATTTATTATATAACTTCTTATTTTTTATTTTTATTTTTATTTAAAACATATTCTTATTTTTTATTTTTCTATATTTTAATAAATTATCATTTAAAACATAATAAATATTATTATTCAAAAATAATGAAAAAAATAATTATATTTAATATTAAATATTATTATTAAAAATAATGCAAAAAATAATAAATATTATTATTATTATTGAGCAAAATAATGTAAAAAAACTAATTAACCTGTTAAATAAAGATTTTAATTTATTAAAATCAATTCATAATTATAACTATCATAGTTCATAATTATATAATCTAAAAATAATTAATATTGTACATAACATAATTACCACTTATTCACAATTTTATTAAAACTTAAATGTTCATTGATTAATTTTCGTTCTAATTAAATTCTATCAATTAGATAAATCTTAATAAGATTTTTTGAATTAATAATCAAAACAAAAACTATTCTTATTTTATCATATGATAGGATAAATTAAAAATTAATAAATTTAATAAAATTAAAAGTAATTGACATTATCTATATTCATGTTGTATTTATCATAGAACTTTTTTCTTCTTTTTAATATTTTAATAAATTATAAAAATTAAAGTTTATCTTATTAAATAAATAAATAATTATTTTAATTTATTAACAAATAGTATGTATATTTTTTTCTGTATCTTAATAAATTATTATTTAAATAATAATAATAATAATAACAACAATAAATATTATTATTATTAAACAAAATAATGCAAAAAATAATTATCCTGTTAAATAAATCATTCAATTTATTAAAATTAATTTATAATTAAAATTATCTTAATTTATAATTTTATAAAATCCTAAAAAAATTAGTATTATACATAATTACCATTTATTCACAATTTTATTGAAACTAAAATATTCATTGATATTACTTAATTTGTTTATTTAATCTACAATTCTATTTACTATATAGCTTCTTACCTTTTATTTTTTTATATTTTAATAAATAATTAGGTATTGAATTAACCACTATCAAATGCATTAGTTAATTTTATATTTATTAGATTAGGTAATATATTCATATCAGAATATAATATAAATTTACATGAAATTCTAATACACATAAAAAATTAAAAAAATATATAAAATAGTATTCACACCCAAAAAAACTTATTAGAAATTTATTATAATGGCTTTTACTTATTATTAACAAAGTTGGAAATGATTGCTTGTTAGTTTTTTTTTTTTTTGGTTATTAAGAATGAGGATGAGTTTATTATATTTATTTATATTAGATAATATTTTTTTATATTGAAATTATTTTTTTTGTTTATGTATTTACTTTTTGAATTATTTTTTAATTGGTTCATTAAAATATATAAGATTTGACTTTTTTTATTTATTCTATCTTTTAATGTAATTATTAAAATATATTTGACTTTTTTAATTTTTATTCTACTTTTTAGTGTGATTGTTAACATTTATTTTTAAAATTTATTATATTTTTCACTATTGATAAAATTTTAATTTTTTTGTATATTACAGAGAAAGCTTACTCTTTACTATATTTTTCAATTATTTATTCAAAAATACAAGATATGATTTTATTATATTTTTATTGTTGTTAAAATTTAAACTTTTTTGTATTAAATTTCAACGGAAATCTTTTTTATGGTTATTTTTCAATTTGTTTTACATCTCATTATATTTATTACTAATTAGAAAGAGGAAAATAAAAAATGTAATAAATTAATTTTTAAATTATCATTATTTTATATATCTAATTTAGCATGATATTTCAAGTTATTCATATACTCGATGAATATAATTAAATGATAATAATAATTTTTTTATCGTGTGATATTTTAATTAGTAAAAATAAATTAATTATAAATTTAACTTATTTTAGTAAATTAAATCTTTATATTTTTTCAAGTGATTATTTACATAAATTTTAATTAAAAATTAAAATAAATATATAATATGACAAATCCGTATATCGTATGAATTTAATCACGAATAGAAAATATAGATAAGATAAGAATTCAATTGAGATCAAAGGAGTAGACATAAAATATATTATTCTATTTATAATAAAATAATATGACCTTTGGAACGATGCAATGGCAGGATATTGTTCCCAAATATGATCATTAAACGTTCTTGAATCCATGAGAATCATAACGAGAAGACAAAGTTCTTAGAAATTTGAATCTAATTAATGCATTAAATTATAAAATATAATATTGTTATGGATTTGTTGTAATAGCAAAATAAGATTAATCTATACAGAATCAAAATTGATTCTTAACTCTCTCGTGGGATTTCATAACTAGTTTTTGAATCTTAATATATTTTCTAGAAAACAATAACAAAAGTTTGAGCCCACGTAACTAAGGTAGCATTTGATTCACTTTTCTGTTTTATATTTTATATTTTTATTTTATGTGTTAAAAATTTCAAAACGAAAAAAACAGAAAATGCTCTGTTTTCTTTATTTAGAGATTTTCTTTATTTTAAATTAAAATTTCTCAAAACAATTTTTTTTACTTTTTTTTATTTCATGTGTAAACTTATTTTCTATTTTTTAAAATAAATTTTAAAAATACAAGTGCCCAAATGAGTTTTGATCTATTTTCTTTATTTTCAAAAGTACAAAATAAAAAATGAGTTCAAAAACAGAAAATAAAAAATAAAAATAGAAAATAAAAATAAATAAATAAATAAAATGACACATAAATTTTGATTACTTATTGCCCGATTAGCAAAGATGTCATGGAGCCAAATGAATAAAAAAAAATAGTAATTTCAAGTAGGGAAATATATAAAGTGTCGCTGTTGTAATTAATTTGTATGAAATTAGAAGTTGGTGAAAGGTGAATTAACAAAAGAAAAGAAAAACAAAGAAACAAGAGGCTTTCCATACCAAATAACCTAACCTTCGTTCATTTCTTGGCGCATCTCATTTCAATGTCCGGCATATTCTTCCTCCTAACCGCCACGGTTTTGTATTCTTGGACCATTAATTAATAAATTAACTAGTGTATTTAATTAGATTAATACATAATTGACCTTGCGGCCTTTATTTATTAATATCTCGTGCTTCTGGTTGAGAACTTTACTTTCAGACTCGTCACTCAGAATGGGGACTGCTATGGGTCATAAAACAGGCACAGGCCAATAAGAATTGTCGCATACTATTTTATATATATACGTATATACAATTCAGAATGTTAGGAGGCGGTTCATTTTGTCAAAGTGGAATAGGTTTATTCACATTGCACTATAATTAATTATTAGTTCTATAAAATATAGTGGTGATCCATGAAAATGAATTTCTATATGAAAGAAGAAAATTAGTTGCTATTTTAAAATTTATAATGTTTTCTATTATTTGGATTTTCTTGTTCTTTGTTTTGTTTTATTTTATTTCTTTAGACACCGGAAACAGTAAGAACATGAACATGAGAAGTCAAAAACTATTTACTTTAGAAGGGAATAAGTACACTAATTTTTCTATGCCATGCATTAAAATATATGGATGTCCAGTTGTCACTCACAAATACACCAATTTCAACTTGGTTTAGTTTATGGAGGAGTTGGTTTTGACAAGAAAGCGTTCGCATCAATAATACAATAATGGTATATTAATTTATCAATTAATGACTATTCTAGACCAACTTATAATCACGCCTCCACCGTCTTGAATTTTTTTTTTTTTTTTAAAACAACAATGTTAGATTGGGAATGGGCATGGGGTGGATAGGGGACACATATGCCTACTCCGTACTCAACTCCTGAATACAAATCAATCCTCATATCTTATCTAATCTCCACCAGATATTTATTCTTACCCATCATTCCTGCCCCAAACGAGGAACAGGGGTTCTCATGAGGAATCGAGTACCCAAAATGGAAAACACAAAAAAATCAAACTCCAACTACAGATTTAAATATCAAGTCCAAATTTCAAAATTTTCAAATTTCACAGGCCTACCTGCTTAAGTATCAAGTCCAAATTCTAGATCAAGTATAACTGTATAAATATCAATTTAAGTTTCAGTTTTCAGATTTAAACCTAAAATCATTAACATAAGTCAGTTAGGGGATCTAAAAATTTTTTGGGGATCAGGGAGGGTATGAGTCGAGGATAGACTTATAACCGTACCCTACCCAATTCTCGAAATTTTTTTTAAAATATCCCCATACCCTATCGGATCCAGTCTCATACCCGTTTGAGACGGGAATCAGGTAGGATACAGATGAGTTGGCCGAGATGACAATCTCTATGCTAGACCAACTTATACAAAATATTATCTGCAGTTTTCTATCTATTACTTAGAATATATATATATATATTAAAATGTCCTGGATTTATAAAAAGTGCTATTACATTTTTCTGGTAGCACTAATTGTGTATATAGGTTGTATATGATTGGAGTATTAATAGGGATATGCATGGCGCGAGTAAGGGACGGGTACATCTACATATCCCTGTACCCGATTCTTGAATTCAACTCAGTCTCCATTTTCTACCCGATCCCCACCAGTGATTTAGTTTTAACCCCCATTCCCATTCCAAACGGGAAATAGGTGGGGATCGGGGTATCCAAAATGACAAAAAAAAGAAAAAAAGAAAAAACACACACACACACACACACAAATACACCTAGATATGTATATATAAGAAAAAGGAAATATATATATATATATATATATATATGATTATTCTTGTTGAGGTTGAGTTTCACGGAAATTCATAATTGTCCCCAACTTTGGCACGTTCATTACACATTAAAATCCCGAAAAGAGTCAAAACATAATAATAATAATAATAACAATAATAATAATAGATATTATCTTGGTTCTGAAAGCTCCCTATTCTAAGTTTCCCTTCTGTCTATATGATGCAATCAAATTTCCAACTTAAAAACCAAAACACACACAACAATTCTGAAAGAAACTTTTGTTCTCTGTATTTTTTAGCTATTCTTACACTTCCCATATTGTGCCAAATATGGCAATGCTAATAACAGTAATGGGTTTGGATGTTACAGCCATGCTCATCCACATAGCCATGGCAAAAAATTACACAGTTGGAGAATGGATAGGGTATAGGTCGAGGACAGACTCATATTTGTACCTTATCCAATTCTTGATACTTTTCAAAAAATGTCCTCATACCATACTTGATCCCCAAAAAAACACCAAATCTCCTACCCGTTCGAGGCGAGGATCGGGTATAGTACGGATGAGTCAGCTGAGATAGCCATCCCTAAATATCAAGGAGGGGGATTGGATTAGTTATTCACATAACCTACTTGGATATTTGGTTATTCAAATTTTTTGGATGATTGGATTAGTTATCCATGAGACCCTTGTTTAATATTTGGCTACGTCAAATGTATCTCAGAAAATTTGAAATTTGGAGTAGATTATTTAACCCTAAAAAAGGGAGATATACAATATCATAAGGAACCACCAACCATATTATTTTATCTGACTAATGGGAAACATTTATCTTGTGATTACTTTTTGAAATTCTTTATGCTAGATGATTCAAACAATCCACACAAATAGATAATTCCAAATGCAGGGCAATAAATAAGAAGACACAGAATTTAACAAAGAAAAACTTAAACTAGAAAAATTAAATTTTTCACTAGATCGGAAACAAGTTACAAAGTCTCAACCCATCAATAGACTCAAATTCATGAACCTATATTGTTGTCTCCTTTTACTTGAATCCTCAATGAACCCAAACTTTAGCGAAGACACCCTCTTCAAATACATGAATACGAACAGAGTCCATGGTAGCACTCTGAATTTATAGCACTCACGATTCAAATTTCTTCGAATCACTCACACATAATGTATGAGCTTATTGTGGCTAACTATTGAGAGAAATTAATGAACAATGAACTCCCCTATCTCTTTGATGGTGTTACTTTTTATAGGAAACTGTAGAATCATCCTAGAATATATATAAAACAAAATTCAAACATCTAGGGTTTTCAAAATGTAGCCTTAAAACCAAAAATTACAATTTTATTGGGAAAGGTCTTCCCAAGGACATCCTGCAAATCAGAAGGGGTATCCCGTATGGCTTATGACTGAGAACACCGCTCTTAGCCCGCGACTTAGAGGGGCCATCTAGCACCATCCTGCGATCTTCCAGTGAAGTGGGTGACGTGGACGTGATTACAACCAAGTTTCTAGACCAGTTAGATTGCCAAAAGCCTAAGAAGAGTTGTAGAAATTAATGGGTCCAACGACATGGCAACAAATGTGATGGGGATCATGATAGGCATTTTGCATCTCGATGGGACGTTTTTTTATTATTGACTGAATACAAAATCTTTCTAACTTTCACTTGAAGGAGATTTTACAAGCTTTCGGTTGTGTCAGGTTGATGTGGAAGTGACTGTCACGCCCCGGATTTTCATAACCGAATGCCCAGGGGTGACTTGGGATTTATTTGTTAGGTATAAAAATAAGATGATAATAACACGCTGTCACACCCCAGAATTTTTCTCCAAATTGGGGTTGACCCGCAAGAAAAATTTAAGATATTCAAAATCCCTTGTTTATCCCAAACAATATTTATAAGTCATTGGACTGAACCATTTGATGGGATTTCAACTACAGGGCACAAAATAAAGATAGAGAAAAATATTACAGAGCCATCTAAGTGTCCCAACCACGCGATTAACATTACATACCAAATAAAAGCAAATTAGGTCTATGCTTAATAATTACAATCATCCAACAATTGTTACAGACCAAAAATAAAGTCCTCCAGCTCTGCGCAAGAAAGAAGAAAAAAATAGATAACTCTTCTGATGGAATATTTAAGAGAAATTAATCTCTTTCCAGCTCATCTTCTGTATCCCTGTGCTTAATATCCTGAAAAAATATTCCCACAAGGGGTGAGCTACTAAAGCCCAGTAATCAGAATCTCCTAGGTGCCTATATGCAGTGGTTGTAATACTACACTGTATCAAGTGAATGTATTTAGGTGGCATACTATTTATGCAACAATTAATTCAATAGATCTCAACTGAATAATGTAAATTATACTTATAACGGTTCGATGAAACCGTCACCGTAACTACTATTTTACTTACATGTAAAAATAGTTAAATATTGATGTGTGTACCACAATGAAGTCTGTGTTGCATTGGTAGGGATCTCAGATTTAGATCTTTAAGGTCTCGGGATCAAACCCCGTAGCGATACAGATTTCATATATATATGTATATATATATATTTTTATAAAATATTCATCAAGAGGAATTAAATATAATTAAATAATTCCAACACATCATTCATACATAACAAGAGAGGTTGCTAGTCACAGTAAAACTTTGTAAAGGAGTTTAATCTAAATCATCCTAAGATAATCATACTCCTATCCTCCTCTACCCCCAGCCTTGGGAACCAGTGACTTTACGGGCTTAGCATCCAATGCATACCGACGGTGTCACCTACCAAAAACCTAGCCGTTGCGACCGACTACCTGACTGGCCAGGTCAGAAGGGAGCCTCTCCCAATTAAAATGCATATGTTCCCATCTCCATCTAAAAGGCCATTTCTACCCACCCATCACCCCATTGCCAAAAATAACTTTAACACCGAGCGCCTTAATTTCTTCTCACCCTTTTACATTCCAAGGGTACCTTGTATGGAAATCAGACATTTTTAATAACAACCGGCAATGTTCCCGGGTGATGAATCAAAAGTGGGATTATTCAGTCACAAGCAGTATATTTTTTTTAAGCACTTTATCTAAATCCATAATTTAATAGTAATTCTCAATAAATCAAACATTTAACATAGTCATCAATATCATTATCACAAAGGTAGGTACTATATGTAAATTAACAAGTAGTAAGAAAAAAAAATTTAGAATACGAATTTGTATTTTAGTTAATTGTTTTGACAAGTTTACCGTACCAAATTTGATAAGAATAAAATTATTTCTAATGGTATATTAATTAGGCCAAGGTTGGTAGCTTAATGGGTTGGCGACCCTAATTGCGATTTAAAAGCGCAAGTTTGAACCTCATTGGCTGCAAATCTCGGTTTTTTCTTCTTTTACCTTTTATGTTATTATTTTATGGAATATAAAGAAAAATAAATAGCTCTTTGAACTTATATTTAATTTTAGAAAAATTTATAAGTTTTATCGGCTTCAATATATCCACAAATGTCCATAGAATTATTCCAATGTTTAGGAAGGTATTGACTAAGTTTCATTAAATTCACTTAATCATAAAAATATAGTTATATAACTTGTTAGGTTGACAAAATAATGCCTAAAAATAAATCAAATTCATTTAAGAAAGACCAAATGAGAAAAGAACAAGTCCATTGTTTCTTTTGGGCATTTTATCAAATACTAGCATTTTAGTTTGAATAAATCATCCAACTATCCATGATGAAACTGATTATCTAAGTTAATTATCATCAATATTAGAGTGTCAAATAATACATAATATCTAGTTTAAAATAATTTCATATCAATAGAAATTATTAACATGGCAATAACTAACAGAAGGAAATTGAAAATTTAAATAAATCTTTAAACATAATATTCTAAACAAATCCAAACAAGCATCAATTAAAGCTAAGCAGAATAGCAGCTTGAAAGAAAATTCATATAAAATAGAGCAGGACTCCAATATCTATAAACTTTATATCTGTAGAAACTAGACTTCAAGACCTACAACTTTCATGTTTTACACTTTTTAAAATTCTAAGGTCTAAAGGTACAAAAACAGCTTTGAATTCAGTTTGTTCAGAAAATACAGTTTTACACGTGCTCAGTATTTTGGGCATAACTTTTGACTCACAAATCAGATTGATGCAATTCTTTTTGGGTTGAAAAGAAAACTGAAAAGGCTACAACTTTTATGTTTTAGCCGAAGCCTAATTCCACCGTTTTAGGGGTCAGAAGCACATAAGAAGTTACAAATAAAGAGCTGTTAGCATACTGAGTTACATCAGTCAAAATTTTGGCTTCCCTACCCCCAATATACGGGTATTTATTTTTATCACAATCAAGTTTCATACTTCAAACCAGAAAATGCATCAAATATATTTTAGGAGGTTCATCATTCTACCTCAATGAAAATATTAATGACCAAGTCTGAAAAGGAAAAATGAGTTAGCTTTGAACACTACCCAAATTGAAAAATTCCAAGCCTTTCTTCTTCCTCCAAGCAACACCAAATCTTCAACCTCACTAATTAATAATTTATTATTATTTCTCTCTTATTTTCTTCTCTTTGAAGACACACAATTTATAGGGAATGTAAAGGAAGTGTCGGTAGAGAAAAACAAGTTCCACTACCTAAACTTGAAAACCACTAAAGTAGCATTATGCATTAGGTAGTATAATCCAAATAATCTAGCTTAGCCTTTTTGACTATCTAACCACATAATTAAAGATAGGTATTGGAGGATGGATGAGGATGGGTGGCATGATCCGGGAATCATGCTAACTTTTAGACAATTTAAACTATCATGCTAGCTTTTTGACAAATTAACAAAATGCTTTAAATCATGCTAGCTTTCAAACAAAATGCTTTAAATCTTGTTTGTTAAATAATTTGAAAAAGATGCTTTAAGGTCATCAATGTAGGGTCTTTTCTTTGTCTAATTAGTCAAATAATTTTGAAAGATGGTGAGAGTGTATGGAAGATGGAAAATGAAGTTGTCGGGAAATAATTTAGAGCAACTATTCATGAGTCAACTCATTGAGTGATAAAGTGAGTTAAAGTGAGTTGAGGTGAGTCAAAAAAAAAGGTTGACATATGGGTTAATGGGCTTGGTTTGAACCAAATAAGTAATTGGGCTAGGAAGTGTTTGGATAAAAATTTTAGAAATTCTACATTAAACTCTCACATAGGGTGAAATTAAATCTGAAAATCTTTCCAACCAATTTCAAAAATTTTCAAATCCTCAATTTTCTAGATTTTTACTATAACAAGTATCACCACTACACTTAAGCAATTTAATTAAAAAAAATTCAGGTTATTACAATGACTGTAAGCAAGTTTCTAGACTAGTTGGATCGCTAAAAGTCTAAAAAGACTCGCAAAAACTAATAAGCCCAACGACGTGGCAACAAATGTGATGGGGATCATGATGGGTGTTTACATATCACTAGGAAGTTTTTTTATTATTGATTGAATACAAAATTTTCCAAGATTTTATTTTCTCTAACTTTTGCCTGAAAGATTAAGGTTTTATTATGCTTTCGTTGCATCAAGTGGTAGCAGAGTAGGTTTACCCTAATCTGATGGCGTAAGAAACATTGGCGGTTGCGCAAATACTGGCGAGGTAGAACAGATGCGCAATAAGGTGGCAACGATATCTGCTCATCTTGAAAACCTAATGGAGATGCTAAGAGGTGTGCTGAAGATATTCCTCACGGTCAGTCTCAGAACCTTGCAGTTGGTGCTATTATCGATTCTCATCGTCAACATATCAATAAGGGAGACGCGAAGTTTGAAACTTTTGAGTTGGCTAATGTGAGCGTAAGAAGGGGGCAACGTAGGAACTACAATCATTAGTTCAACTTTCATTTGAAGTCTGATATTCTTTATTTTAATGGATTTGTAGATATTAAGGGATTCATAATTTGGATTACTAAAATTGAAAGGTACTTTGATTTGGCATCTATCCCTAAAGATAAAAAGGTGAAATATGTTATGGCTTGACTTCGTAAAGGTACTTTGGCTTGGTGGGATCGTTTACAAAAGAATCATAAGCGTGAAGGGAAAGATAAAATTAGATTGTGGAGTAAGATGAAAAAGATACTAAAAAACTGATTCTTGCCACCCGATTGTGAGTAGTATTTGCTCGTACAGCATCAACACTATTCACAAAATGGCCAGACTATCTGCAAATATACAACTGAATTCTATAAGCTTGTAGAATGGATTGATCTAACAAGCTCCAAAACAACTTTGCAATAAAAGATTAAGGAGACAGAGATAAAAAGAGGTAATTGTGGAGCCTTCAACAAATTATATGAAAATTTTAAAGAAGATATTTAGTTAAAAGAGGATTCAATTTTTGTGAATACTTTTTTTTAAGACAATTATAATTTTAATCAATTATTTTTGAAAGAAAATAAAATTATAATTAGTATTCAGGAGAAGGAGATTAAAAATTCCAAAAATAATGATCCTTTTGGTGATGAGTACTACAACTTGGATTTATTCTTCGATAATGAAGAAGATAGTGGCTTCATCAATCCTCAAATAGTAAGAGACAAAGATAAAGTACATTGAAATTTATTGATTTTATTAGGGTGGATAAATATTACGTTGAGAAAGTATGGGTTAATATGATTGAATTTTTCAACCCTGAAGAATTGCTTGAAAAATTGTTCGTTGAAAAAAAATTAGATTGCTATTACATGTGAAGATAAAGATTATTCCCAAGTTGGAATTACACATACTTTCGTCAACAACAGAAATTGCATTGAATGTGCTTGCTCGTGATGGTCCTTCATTTTTTGCTTACCGTAGATAACTTAAGGACGAGTTATTTTCTTAAGTAGAGGAGAATGATGTGGACATGACTACAGGCAAGTTTCTGGACCAGTTAGATCACCAAAAGTCTAAGAAGACTTGCAGTTTAATGGGCCCAACGACATGGCAACAAATGTGATAGGGACCATGATGGGCGTTTGCATCTCGACAGGAAATTTTTATTATTGATTGAATACAAAATGTTCTAAAATTTTATTTTCTCTAACATTCGCTTGAAAGATTAGGATTTTATTACTTTTCTAGATGCATCAGTTGGTAATTCCATTTCTCCAAGTTTTGCAATCTTGCCAATTACGGATAAAATCCCTAACGCCCTTTATTATCAAAGGATAATAAATCCTATAGCCTCTCAACATATAGCTCTTCTGCATCCACTTGCAGGTAGACATTAGTCTGTAACTTGGTTAAATCTTAGTCTTAATATATATTCTATCACTAATGACCAATCTTTGGTCATATTTATTGGCTGTGAATCATCCGATATTTTCAAATACTAATTTTTTATAATTTAAAATAATTAAAAAATAAATAAAAAATGTTTCCAAATAAAAAAAAATTATGTATGTGAAAAAAGTTTGACTTTTTAAAAAAATAATTTTTTTTAAATTCAAAGTAGTCAAAATAGTTTTTAAATTTAAGTAACACTCAACTGTTAAAATAGACATATACTAAAAAATTAAAATAATTAAAAATTAATTTTTGAATTTAAGTGAAACTCAACTATCCAAATACTTATATAATAAAAAAATTAAGGTTATTAAAACAATTATTTTTGAATTTAGGTGAAACACAATGATTAAATATAAATAAATCAAGCTGAAATCTATTAATGAAAATCCTCATGCTGAGGAACTTCTTGTAATGCTAATTATTTATATAAAAATAGTTAACCTTATTGGCTTAATATTTAGAGAAATGGTAAATGTACTTTATTTTTAATTTTTCATTCAAAAATTACTACTTATTATAAGATGGGGTAAGTGTGAAAAGGTTAAAAGTTGACTTTTTTTAAAAAATACTATTTACTGTTTGAAGTTTTTCAATTTTTAAGAGCAAATAGTTTGAAATAAATATCTTATATGCAACTAGAGCAATTATTTTTAAAATAAATTAATGGCCGCCCGCCTCTAGCTTCGGAACGGAACGTTACTCAACTCGGTACGCAAAGTTGACCGTTTAAAGAAAGGGCCGCGAAGTGCTGCTCTCTCTGGCGAAGTCTTTCTTTTTTTTTTTTGGTAAGTATTATTTTTTTTTTTTTTTTGGTAAGTAGGCGAAGTCTTTCTTTAGTATAAAACAAGAACAAAAGCACATGATTCAATTTCAATGCCTTATTTATCTTCACAAAATTGCTTATTGCTACTTGAGAAAGACTTTATAAAGCAAGTCATCATCTCCCGTCAATGCAAAAAAGCTCACACAGAACCAAAGTGAGGCTCCTGGTCCAGCAACTGCAGAGGGGATCTTGATGTTTTTCTGAAGCCCCAAATCAGATTGTTTTAACAGGTCTCTATTCTCTACTTTATCATCATCATCATCATTGACTCAAATTGTGAACTGTTATTTGGTTTTGTGATATATTAATTTGCTTCTACCAGTAAGGATTTTTTTTTTTTTTAATTGTGAGATTAGATCTTCATTGCTTCCACTTCTTAAAAAACAATAGTCAAATCAACTATGAGGGTGTTTGGAAGTTAAAAAAAAATTAAGTTTTGGTAGTTTTTTGGTTGTTTTTTTTTTTTTTTTTGGACTTTTTTGTGTGTTTGGTTGAACCAAGTGGAATTTTTAGTATTTTTTTAGTAACTTTTGGGTGTTTGGTAAATTTTTTACTGTAGCAAAGTAAAAAAGTTATAACTTTTGAGTATTTGGTATGTTTTTTACTGTAGCAAATTAAAAAAGTTATAATTATGGAGTGGTACTTTTTACTGTAGCAAATCAAAAAAGTGACAAATTTTGTGGTTTTGCTAAACACACAAAAATTAACTTTTAGTATTTTTTTGCTAATTTTTGAGTTGCCAAACACCCCCTATGTTTCAAATAAATTTGAGTTCGCTTCCAGTGGTTGATTTACCTGGTTTAGCATTAATATGTCATATACTGAATTGACCTTCATGTCGCAATAGAAGCCCATTCCATTAAGCAGGATCAAATAAAGAATGAGATTAAAACTTATAATTGTGGGAATCTCATTCACATCACATTGTCTACACACACAACTGTTTGTGGAAATATATAGTGCACTTGGATGATGAACAGTATGAAATCAATGGCAAAAATCAAACGTCCAAGGAAGGTGAGCGGCTGCTTTCTTATTATGGTGCAAAAATGCTGCCCTCACCTCCCAATCTATTGGACAATTAAAGCCCCTGCCCAATTAGGATATGAGCTATATATGCTCCAATAATCCCTACCTGTGTGCTCGCTGCTGATGCACTTGGTTCTTTGTCAAATGAATGCTACTTTCATCGCGATGCAACTGAGCTCCACCTTGTTGAGCAGCCAACTACTTGACTAGCCATCACAATGCCTCATTGACATGTTCAGCCACTACCACATATTCTGACTCAATTATGGTGCTGTAATTGGAAACTGAATGGTGGACCTCCAATAGAAAGGCCCTCCTGTAATTGACCTTTTGTCATCCAAAAATTCCCTACATAATCAAAATCAACAAGCCCCACAACTAAAGTGCTATCCTTTTATCAAACAAACGTGGTACCATAGTCTATGGTAATGTTCAAGTATCTGAAAATTCACTTGGCTGCATCCTGATGTTGTCTCCCTTGAATTTTCATGAACTTGATTACCACGCTAAGTGCATGTGCCAAATCCCGGTACAAGCCATAACATACATCAAACACCTTACTGTGCTACCATATGGAAGCTTTGATATGTCCTCAATTTTTTCATCTGTCTTTGGGCAGTACGAGTTAGATAATTTGAAATGATTTACCAGAGGTGTGCTAGTCGGCTTAGCATTGCCCACACTGAACCTCTCTAACACCTTCTTGATATGGCTGTTCTCAGATATATAGACATAATTTTTTAGAATCCTCATCCTTGCAAATCCCTATCACAAGAATTTTCTCGGTTGCATCCGAGTCTTTGATGTCAAATTCTTTGCTCAAAAACTTTGTTGACTTCACCCAAACACTTAGCAACAATTGACATATCGTCTACATAAAGCAACAGAAAAATAAAGAACTATCATCAAGATTCTTCTCATAAACATGACAATTATGCTTACATCTCTTATAGCCAATATGGATCATGTTGGAGCCAAAATGTTTGTATTCTTGCCTTGGAAACTACTGTCGCCCCTAAAATGACTTTCTAAACTTACAGTCTACTTTTGCTCAAGTTCGAAAAAAAACTCTTATGGCTGTTGCATGTAAATTTTCTCCTCTAAATCATCGTAAAGAAAAGTTATCCTCACATTCATTTACTTCAACTACATGTCAAAATGTGCTATTAAAGGTAGCATTGTCCCGATGGTAGTGTGTATAACCAATGGCAGGAATATCTCATCATAATTAACTCATTTCTTCTGTAAGTATCCTTTTACAACTAATCGAGCCTTAAACTTTTCTCCTCCTCTAAAATTGCTTCCATCTTCTTGAACAACCATTTGCACTCAATTGCTTTCTTTTCCTAGAAGCTCTACCAAATCCCATGTTTATGCAAATATTTAAGCTTATCCACTGTAACACCCATCTATATGCTATTCTCTTGACTTCGCATAGCTTCTTGAAAAGTTGCAAGGTCCCGCTTCTGTTAGAAAGTGCACAAGAAATCAAGTCATCAAATCCATATTTGGTTGGTGTCTTGATAGTGCTGAGTCTACCTATGGCTAATTGTGATGTTCCTCATCACCTAAGGTAGGAGTTCCCGTAATATAACCACTATTCTCTTATACAGAACTCTGTAACTCTCCTCGTACTACCTGTTTATTGCTGCTGTAGTTTCTTGACCTTTATTTCTCCTCTCTAAGTACTTTTCAACATAGATTTTTTTTATCAAAAAATCACATCTCTACTTGTCACCACCTTATACATTTAGATCCTAAAGCATGTACCCTTTAACCCCTTTCAAATATCCTATAAAGATGTAGTTCTTATGTTTTGGACCAAGTTGTGATCTATCCTTACAAGGGACGTGCATATAGGTTGGACACGCAAATACTCTTAAAGTAGTCTGTCTCATTGCTTGTCCACCCCTCCTTTGTAACCTTGCCGTCAAATGTTGCCTTTGGTGATTTGTTAATCTCGAAACAAGTTATACTCACAGCATTTATCCAAAAATACTTTTCAAGTCCAACATTCAATGCAAGACACATTGGTATTTTTTTTTTTTTTTTTTTTTTGGCAATTGTTCTGTCCATTCTTTTGACTACACTACTCTGCATGCAATAAAATGTCCCCTAATAACACGCTGGTTACAAAATTCTAACAATATAAAAACTAATTTATCTCTCCTCCTCACCCCTGAATCCTGATTCATGTGTTCTGCATATATTTAAATGAAATTAATTTACGAAAACATCATCTAATTATTAATTTTGTTCGCATGGAAAGAACTATTTGAAAATATGGAGCAAGCTGAATACAGAAGAAACCTCGATCTCTACAACACTGCAATCACAGGTGACTGGGAGAGCGCTAGAAGGATCTTTGACAATGATGAAGGAGCACTAACAGCTGTACTCACCAGGTACAACGAGATACCACTGTTAATAGCAGCTGGAACAGGAAGGGCAACCAATTTTGTGAGGAATTTGGTGCAATTAATGAAAGTGAAGGTGCCCGAAGCATTGGAAAAAACAGACACCTCCTACATGAGCGCACTACATCTTGCTGCACGGTATTGCAACAAACAAACCGTGGTTATCTTGGCAGAAGAATGTCCAAATTTGGTCTACGCTACTTCATATCTAGGACCTAGAACTGCAAACTGGCTACCAGTCCATTGGTCTGCTGAAAGTGCTGATAAAGAATCCCTCTTGCACTTGTTGAACATCATGTACAATGATAATAGCAGAATACCTGCACCCCTTGCTGAGTTACCCGGTGCTGAGCTTCTCATAAGATTAATAAATTCTGAATTCTACGGTAGGTGAGTCTGCTTGTACATTGAACTATATATATGTGTGTGTTGATTTGTCAGGATAAAGTTTTGTTGCTTGTTTTACGATTGACTGATGACTTCGTTTTACAAACAGATGTAGCTTTAGATTTACTACACCGCTATCCCCAACTTGCAAATCTACAAAATGGGTATCAGGAATGCGGTTTGGGACAAATAGCTAAAAAAAGCTCTGCATTTCCAAGTGGAAGTAGCCTGAAGTACTACTCTTGGAAACACTTCATCTATTCTTGTAAGTTAATTTCCAATAACTCTGAAAATGTACAATGGCCTTGTAGATATATCTTAGTATAGGTGTCTCTATTTTCTATCAATGCATAGGTGTCTCTTTTCTCTCTCTTTCCCTCCACATATTATGGAGCATTATCTCTATGTAGTACTAATTATTTAATATATTTTTTTATAAAGGTGTTCCTGTGCACGCACAGTTGAAAAACTACGCTCAAGACTATATAAGACTCGGTATTGAGATTCCAACCACTCCAAGGAATGTGCAACAACAATGGGCTCAATCACTGTGGGAGAAGTTATCTAGTTTTGGTTTGTCATAGACTTTATGCACGCTAACACTACCTAAATTGATTCTATATCATATATTCAATTTGATGATTAAATGAACTCAAGATGATTTAATCTCTCTCTTTTCTGTTCTCATTATATGCTAAGTTTGTGGTATAACGATTTGCAATTGTAGTACCTCTCGTCAAGCACATTCAGCAAGAAAAACTGATGCATGAAGAAGCACTTCTACTAGCTAAGCTATTGTGTAATGAAATGAGATCTGCTGATGACATTAAGGCTACAGAATCACTTGCCAAAGCTGCAGTCCTAGAGGCAACAAAATCAGGGATTCATGAAGTCGTAGAAGAGATTGTGTCCTCATTTCCCAGTGTAATTTGGCAATATGATTCCTACGGTCGTTATATATTTCATATGGCAGTTGCATATCGTCATGAAAATGTTTTCAACCTCATGTATAATATGAGTGAGCATAAATATGTGATGGTACAAAGCCAAGACTATGATGGGAACACTATGCTACACTTGGCTGGAAAAATGGCACCTCTAAACAAGCTCAAACTTGTTCCTGGAGCGGCTTTGCAGATGCAACGTGAGTTGCAATGGTTCGAGGTAATTTTATAAATTATCATGTGTACACTTTGAGAAATTACTTTTATTGTTTTTACTATATATCTCAAATATAGGAAAATTTTTATTAAAAGACCAGACCAAAATAATATCTCTCTTTTGTGGGCTAATCATTTCAAACACATCATTTTGGTACAACATTATGGATGAATATTCTGGTAGAAAAGTATTTTATTTTAGTTTAACCAATAAGAAACAATAATCTGACATAAAAATTATTTTTCTTGCAAAACAATTTACAAGAAATTGTTGCCATAGTAATTACTATGATAATGGCATTTTTTTAATTAAAGTCCATCTCATATATGGGTCCATTGATTTAAGTGATAGGCTCATAAATTAACATTTATTTCTATAAGATTTTTTCAAGTAATCTTTTCTGGTAGTATAGCAAGACTCGCCTAATATATCTGTTTTTATAATGTCGACTGTATGATTATCATATACATAGGAAGTGAAGAAATTTGTACAACCTACGTATAGAGTGCTGCCGAATAAAGAAGAAATAACTCCTTCAGAGGTATTTACCAAAGAGCATGCACAACTCGCCACAGATGGAGAAAAATGGATGAAAGATACAACCAACTCTCTAACAATAGTTGCAGCACTTATAGTCACTGTCGTATTTGCAGCAGCAATCACTATTCCAGGAGGAAATAATGGCTCGACTGGTTTTCCACTTTTTCCTAATGATGCAGGGTTTATTATCTTTGCTATTTCGGACGCTATTGCTCTATTTACATCCACCACTTCTCTTCTGATGTTTGTATCTATCCTCACATCACGTTATGCAGAGATTGATTTTCTCTATACTCTTCCCAAGAGGTTAATAATTGGTCTTCTTACCCTTTTCCTCTCCATAACAACCATGATGATAGCCTTCAGCGCAGCACTATATATGGTGTTAGGCCGGAAAAAGCCATTGACTTTAATCCCGGTGGTTGCATTAACTTGTTTACCAATCGCCTCTTTTGTAAAATTACAATTCCCTCTTCTCGTGGAACTGATCTCTTCAACATATAGCAGCAGCTTCGGCAAGAAAAGTGAGCAACCTTTCTACTAAAATTTGAGTACATCAGTCTTGTAATTTTATTTTTAGCTTTCTTTTGCAAGAGAACTTTAATACGATGGGTGTGATTAAACTTGTAATATTTTTCTGGCGTCTTATTTGGTGTCACGAACTAGTAGCAAAAGCTGGTAATTCTCCCTCAAACAGTACCTAGAAGCAACCCTCCCCCTCGCCCCTTCTCTTCTCTTTTTTCTATCACATTTTCCAGCAAATATTGAACAAGATAGAATCAACTACCAGGACAGAAAACATCTCCCAAAATCAGGGTCAACCCACTTTCTGCCCTCTTCTCTTAGCTAGTTTTAATTCAGTAATTGAAGCCGTGCAAAAATTTTAAGGGAAAAAAAAAGTACCAAGTTCAATACACACTGTTCTTGTATATATGATATTTAAATATTGAATTCTATTTCCTTAAGAGCATTTTCCTTTCTTTAAAACACAATACACATGGTCAAAATGCTAGCCAAAAGTTGGGGGAATCAGTTTACACAATTTTCAGCCGAGGCATAATAACAACTTCCCTCGTTTGTAAAGCAATTAAAAAAGCAAATATTTTGTTCTAACACATAGTTAATAGTTTCAAATGAAAATTTCCCAGTAAGATCATTTACGAGCCTCAGCCTTCTTCTGTTCTTTGGCTGCCACCAATAAAATTCAGATTTCAATTTCGTTATCATAAAATGCCAGCGAGTTGAAAGTAAAGCAATCAATACACCAGTCTCCTAACATTACCAGCCTTTTCTTCTTCTCGCTTTTTGGCAGCATCCGCTCTTTGCTGTCGTATAAGGGCTAGTCGCTCTACAAGACCAGAATATGGTCAAAAATTATGGTTTTGGAACACCGAGTATAATGCAATTGACAAATTTGGTAATCAGGCAAGGAAATAAAATGCTACTCAAAAAATACATATAACATCATATTGATCAAAAATATAAATATCATACATACTCTACTACAAAATTCTACACTTCTATATGTTATGGGACAACTAGAATCAAACACCCTAAATGTCCAAACAAGTGTCAGACACAGTTGGACAACAGGTCTCCAATACATCAGCCACCAATCACGACGAGCATAGTGCATTTTAACACCACATCAAGTCTGGCATACCTTTGGTATCATGATAATCTAATACTATGTATCAGCTGGTATCGTAGTTCCACTAGTCTTTGAACTGTTTCCCATTTCAATCAGCATCAAAAATTACCAAATCCTAGTTTCATATATCTAAAAATACAAGAGCAAGTTCCACAACAAAACTCTCAAAAGCAAAATTCTGTTGTTAGGCGGCCGACACCCTTCTTCTTCTTATTATTATTATTATTTTGGGGAGAGAAAGAGAGAGAGAGAGTGTGTGTGTGTGTGTGTGTGTGTGTGTTGGATGGGGGTTCAATATCAATTTTCCAGGCCTTTCAAATCTCTCGATTCGCCACACAGCCAATGGCAAACTATTCCAAAGAAAATTGGAACTTAATCCATCTCAAAAGCATCCAAAAGTAACTTCGACTTCTAAAAATCTGGCATTACGGAAGTATCTCAGAATTTGCCAAACCCTATCCTCAATTCTTCCACAAAACTGGAAACCTAAGAATAGCACACCGTGTTACAGGGATCTCCATATCCAAAACAAAATGGGTTCTTACTTCCCAATTTCAAATTTGAACGGCTCCTCGCAAATTCATCCACTTTTCCATACAATCCCAAGCAACAAGAATGAACACTAAATTAACAATTCCATACCTAAGTCTTTCCTTGCTTGTTCTGTTTTCCCTTGCTCTTGCAGCCTCATGTATCTCTCATGAGCTTTCTGTTTCTCTATCTCTTCTCTGTGAACAAACAAGGAGAACATTACGCAGAATTAATTATTTCACATGCAAATATGTCAAAACACACAATTGGTAAAAATCCAAAAACAGCAAATTCAAAGAAAAATAAATATATTAACAAAAAATTGACACCAGAAAAGGAAGTGAACCCATATCTGCTCAGAAAACCCCAAGAAGCTATGTCCAATACATCCATGGCCATAAAAAAACTCCCCCATAAACTATACAAAAGAAGAAAATTGAGAAAAAAACTTTTTGCTGGTCAAAAGCTGTAACCATACAAGGATTGACAAACCTTTCACGTCTTGAAAGTTCGGTCGTTTTCTCAATCTACAAAACAAACAGAAAGGTCAATTACCATGTTTACCAATAACTTAATTACTTTTGCAACCATTTATATATTATACAACTTACATCAACATCTCTAGCTTTCAAGTTCTTTGGCTTAGCTAAATTAGGGTTCTCAATCTCAATAATACCTTGGGTGCCCTTCCGCTTCTGTTAATATCGACAACAAAAAGAAAAGCTGATTAGGAATTGACTAGCCATTCAATAAATCAAGGAAGATGCGAATTGTGAAATACTAAAATAAAAGAAAGCATTCTAGTGTCAAAATTTTACACACTTCGTGTTCTTCTTCTTCTAACTCCTCTTCTGATTCTTCATAAGATCTCTCTCTCTCTTCCTCTTCTACTTCTGCCTAGCAACATCAAACTATCAAATAAGATGCGGGTACAAGTAAAAGTAACTCTAACAACAAATGGAGTAATACAAATGTATTTGGATGACACCTAGAACACCAATGATCATTTTATTCTAGCATTTGAAAATAAAAAAATAAATACATAAATAACATCCATGTAAAAGTCTCACACACACACAATTAAGGTTGTCAGTGCTAGCCACAACACCACCACGTCTGCCCCACTTGGATGCCACGTCCACCCTACTTTAGCAACTTTAAGCCTCCCCATTCACCTTTTTACTGAGGCAACCCAAAACCCTCCAACTGCAGCAAGACTCCCCTACAAGCACTACTCCTGAAGGATGATCCTGCAGAAGCATCAAGACTCAGGGCATTCCAAACTCACCCTCAAATCCCCCCCCCCCGGGCCCAAAAAAAAAATCTGCAATATAACATTTGACATTGATGAAGGACATGTCATTGCCCCGGGTTAGAAGCAATGCCCGGGACACCCCTCTCACCCCCCCCCCCAAAAGAAAGGGTGACCTTTTACCCATAACGACCCTCTCAAGGGTCCCATGGCCATCTATCTCACTAGCAAGACAAGCGTCTTGGTGACAAGAGTAGGAGAACTCATCCGGACTTGACCAATCTAGATAGGCACCACCAATTCTACAAGCAACCCTACCTCTTATGACAATGGGAATGCTCATCCCCTCATTCCCCCTCTTGGTGTTGGCAATACAATTGGGCTTCCCTCAACCCCTACTCTTCAAGACGACAATCAATGTAATCCTATTCCCCATTATAAGGGGCACCTCTACAACTCTTACGAGGAAGAGATCCCCTCCAACGGTCCCATGACTTCTCAGAACAAAGCACCTAACTACATGCGTACTATTCCTCCCATCTGTTCCCCTCAAACTACCCCCAAACACTGTTACTCGGACTCTTCAATTTAGAGTGAAGTACCCGTGTCGACATAACATGGCACCGACATGGGTGTGGGATCCGTGTCAGATGTGGTGAAATTTCTTCAAATACGTTTGGTTTTAGAAGAGATAAAAGTTGGGTTTAAGAAATCTTTTGGATAACATGTAATGCCAAACTTTTTTGGTCTTTCATAATATAAAAAGATAAAAATTCCAAATTAGCTTTTGTAATTTACTTCATGAATGAATTTTTATTTTTAAGTTCGTTCTTAGAAATCTCTTTATTTTTAAGTTCCCAATAAATTAATTACATAAATGTAATTGATTAAATTCATTCAAACTTTTGTCTTCTGTGCGTACACGCTACACTGTTACATTTTAAGTCACATGTCTCAAATAAGTAAAATTAACATACTCACATAATTGCTTAATAAGAAATCTCTTGAGACTTTTGCCCTTCTATTTGTGTATCAAATATAAAGAGAGAGAGTCACTAGAGTATTAAAGGTGTATTATTTAATTTTTTTTTTTTTTTAGTGATAGTTTACTTGCATGAGTATTTAGACATTTTTTCCATGTGTCGTATCCCCATACCTGTATCCAAAATTTAGACACTTTTTAAGCCGAGTCCCCGTATCCTAAAATGTAGATAACAGGCGAATCCGACATCTGGATACACACCTGAGTCCGACACCCGCACCCGAGTCCGAGCAACATAGCCCCCAAATAAGTCACCCGAACTCTTCCAAATCCTTTTCCCAACCACGTTCACACTGGAGCACCTGAAATCCCTTGCTTGTGACCTCATCCAATGAGAAAATTCCAATGCCTACCTTGAGTTAGAATTTGACCTCCATCCTATGTATCCAAAAACATAGATAAGCTAAATTACCCCAAGGGAAACTTCATATCTATGTTTGTGAAATTTGATAGAAAGCAAAGAGACACCAACAAGCATGTGATCAAATTCACAGGCACCACTAGCATCCGTGGCACGAACAAGAACCTTTCGTTTGGTATTCCAAATCCCTTACGGATAAAACCTACAATTGGTAGACCCATAGTTACCTAGGACGCGGTATGTTACAGTACATAGTATAGGTATGGGGTTCAATATTTTCTTGAGAACACAATACGAAGGGGGTAGGCTTAGTTGGAGCGCTATTTCGGGTTGTAGTTCATTTAACCATGGGTTATTCATACATACCCGTGTATAGATATATATAGTTTGAGATAATTTCAATATTAACCAGTAGAAAGAAGTAAAATAATACATAATTCTCACAACTCATAGCATAACCTTAATAAATAGTCCAAATTCTAAAATTCCAATTATCTAAGAAAAATAAAAAAAAACTATTAAACCAATTCAATATTCCCCTAAATAAATAAACTACTACATTCTCCCTTCTCTCTTTTCCCTTCATTTTTCTATACATTAGATTTTCTATTGTGGGCATCATATTTCACGATCTGGATCGCAAATGAATCGCGATTGGGGTTGCACGATTTGAATCACGGTTCCATCAAGGTTGAGGGATCCCAATAACTAAAGGTACGCCAACCTACTAAGAGGATTTGCTTCCTTATGGGAAGACTTGGACCACTCTTCACCTTATTCGCAAATCCTAGAGGTATGGAGAAGACCCCTTAGCTTATGTCATATAGGTTACACAATAAGACCACCTCTCTGAGGACCACCTCATGAAGATTTGCATCGAGGGGATGCTTACCAAATACAAAGTCTCTTGTCAACCATCAATTCATGGATTTCTAAAGCCTAGACATTGCCACCCGGACTCCGAGTGAAACAGTACAAGGAATGACGAAAACCCAACCAAGTCTTTAACTTTTGACAACTTGTTGTGCATCTTCCAAAAGGCATAGAATGATGAAAGAATTTCAAACACAACATGGTAAAAGTTACAATAGCAAGAGTGGCGAAAAAAATCAAATCAACGAGTACAATTAGGTACTTTGTCAGAGTATCTACTTAGTATTGCGTATTCAAAACTACGGAACAAGCACGCATGCAAACTATGGTGTTCCCAAGAGAAGCACAACACATATGATGGCCCAAGAAATAAAAAATGAATAAAATAAAAGAAGGGTTGAATTTCAATTTGGGTCAAAACTGTGTCAATTTATTTTTCTATTCTATTTTTCCCACAACCAAACAGAGTAGTCTACATCAAACATAGTCGAAGAAAACAAAACAGAAGTGAAGAGCACACATTCAAATAAAAAGCAATGAGTTTCAAAAACGAATTTTGGGTTTGCCTTTTTGTCTAATTTTTGGGTGTCTTATGCATTAAAAAATAAATAAATCAAACGAACCATGGAGGTTGAACCTAATCTTAAGGAAGTTTCAGTAATTGGTGGGCATTAGAGGTGGACATTTTAGGTCTAGTAACCTGGCCTGCCTTATTTTTATTAAGCTTGGGAAAACTTTTGAGCCTATTTAGTTACCTGGATCATGCTTATCGTTAAGCCTGTTTAGTTACCTGTATTTATGTGTTATTATATTTATATTTTCATATAAAAAATCAAATTTTTATCTCAATTTATGGAAAATATTTATTCTAGGACTAACAACCTCTATAATTTTTTTAAACTATTTTTTGTGTAAGAATATAGTTTAATTTAATTAAAAAAATTCAATGAGCTTACATGAGCAGGCCAAGGAATTAAACCTAAGCTCAAATTGTTTTAGGCCTAGCCCTACCGAATGGACAAAAACCTCTTCTGAGTCCACCCTGACCTACCCATTGTCAGGCCCTACTGGGTAGCGGACAGAGTTATCCCTAGTTGAGGTGACAATTTTTTCCAACTAACAAAGGGGAGAAGGAGAATTATGAGTAGAGAGGGAAGGGGCATGAGCACAAATAAAGGGAGGAGAGGGATGGAGAAAGGGAGTGCTAGAGTTGAGAAAGGCCACGTGTAATTAGGGCTATGGCCTTTATTTCGCGTAGCTAGGCACATCTCTGTGTAATTCATAAATTTTATGTTTGCCCCCAAAAATTTTGTAATTAAGGCACAACTCTAGGTTCTTATTTTATCTTTTTTTTTTTGGGGGGGGGGGAGGGGGAGGAAATGGAGACAAACATAATTTATGAATTATTTAAAACCAGTCGTAAAGTTCAAAGTTTTTGATACCTTAAAGGGGTGCGGCGTCAATTTATTTTTTTTTATTTTTTTTTTTTTTGGGGCAAGATCAAGGGGTACACAAATAACTTATGAATTATTCTACAAAAACTAGTGTTGCAGTTTCAAAATTTTCAAAACTTTAAGTGGTCAGTCGCCCAAGCATTTGTCATAGTTTGGGGGGCGCGGTGTCAAAATTTTTGGGGGCAAACACAAATAAGTCACGAATTTTTGTATAGAAGTAGTGGTGAAGTTCAAAATTTTCGATATGAATCGACCATCCGTCGTTGACTACAAAATTCTTCCACCTTACTTTTACAACTCCCCCACAAGGGCACCTTTCACCCATAAGGACCGTCTTAATAATCTCATGGCCATCCACTCAAAAGATGTTGAAGGACTAGCAGCTTGGTAACTAGAGTACTTGACCATATCTCCTGCTAAAAATTAGGTCAAGTCCGGTCAGGCCATACAGAATTTGCCACTTATCTTGGGTCAGGATGTGCAACGGGTCAAGCCTCGAGTTAGTGGACCCAACCCATTATATTTTTTAGCCCCCTTAACTCACCCATTTTAAGAAAATAGATTAATGAGTCAAACGGGTTAACAGGTTAAATTAGTTTGACAACAGTTCCCATTAACTTTTTATTGTAAATATTTTATTGTTATTATTATTATTTGAAATGTTTTGATTTTAAAATATATTATATATTTTTATTATTTTTTAAAAATAATTATATTTTAAAATATATTTTAAACATTCTTTACAAACTTTTTTTTATTCTTAAAGGGTCAAAACGGTAACCTATTTGGAAACACTACTTTTTGACAATTTTTTCTTCATGGGTCAACCCATTAATTTTCCACCACAACCCACCATATATTAAGGAATTAACAAGTTTGGATCACTAGGTCATTCGTGTAATAGGTTAGTTGCACATGCCTAATCCGGGTGGCCACCTCCATTTGGGCATGTGGGTAAACCTCCTTAGCCTCAACTTTCACTTATCTAAGCCATCTTTGTCTACTTCACATGAATTCAAACCCTTCACCATAGCGAAACCTTTGATCAAGTGCTCTCTCTCTCTCTCTCTCTCTCTCTCTCTCACACTTCAAACTACCCTAACTTTTGCCCCCCTCACCTTTGATGAGTCCTTTCAGTCAACGACCATGAGCATCATTCCCAACTAGCCAAAACATTCAACTCAATCCCAATCACCCACAAAAGTATGACATGAAGGACACTTCTCCCAATGCACACTGACCACACAGAAGACTTGTTATCCTGACTCCCTTGTCCACCTTCATTACTCAAAAAGGCATACTGTCTTTTCAATAACTAAACATGTAGTTATATCATCACTAATCAAATTCCTATACATCCACATGCATGCTCAAAATATAAATTTTGTATGTTTCCAATATGATAGATGTATGAAAACAGACAACGAAGTCAAAATATCACATTATTTGGGAGAATTTCCACGTCCCATTACCATGCCACATTTCAATGTCAATAATTAGGATTTTGTCCACGTTCACATAACTGCTAAAATATTTTAAGGCATTTTGAAGCAACACAATGCAAAAGTTTTCATAGTTTTTTGTAAACAAAATTGCTAATTCTAAAGTCAACCCTTTAATGATTATGGTTCAAGTTTCATGTGCCATGTGAGGAAAGGGGAAAACCAATCTCATTTGAATGAAATCCCAAAAATTATAAATGAACAAAGGTACAATTTTTAAAGCTAAGAGAACTACCTTTTTAAATGTGCGAGGACGAGCAGATGAACCAGCAACTGCAAGATTCAAGTCATAAACAAAAAAATATGAATACTCAATTCAACTCAACTCAACGCAACATTAGTTCCAAACTAGTTGAACTTAGCTACATGAATTCTTTTCCTACATTCATTTCTATCAATGAAATTAAATTAATCCCCACTCCCCAACCAACATACACAAATGGATGCAACTTTGCAAATTGTTGATATTATAAAGAAGCCAAATGACACAGAAGCACAAATCCAGACTTAAGTGTTTCCTCATCCTTTCTCTTTAATTTCTCCTTGTAGTCGTAATTATGACTTCAACTTTTAATCATATGAATCAGCTGCAACATGAATCCTATGTTCTATACTAAATTAACTGGTACTTTTGTAACTTCGTCTAGAATTTTTGCAGTTATTAATCACCATGTCCACCAAGGAAAGGAGAAGAAAAAATCACCTCCCAGCCATGTCTAACAATAAGCACTTTTTTTGGGGGGGGGATAAATACCAATAAGCGTTTTGGTTATGCATCTTTCAAGTTATCAAAACAATAAAAATAATTACTGTGTGATAAAGTCAGATGTGATGTGTGATAATTGTTATGTTCCTTCAGTGAGACCATCCCATTGGTTAATCGCAAATTGTCCAACAAATCTACGTAAAAACTTCTCTTTTTAATAATTACCCAAAAAAAAAAAAAAAAAAAAACAGATTTACCCGAATACTCAAATTAGAAAAGGAAAAAAAAAAAGTAAAAATAGCTTCATCAAAAAACCAAAAAACAAATTCAATACGAGAAAGGAAAAAAAAAAATCATCAAAATATTCCCACCACTAATCTACAGAAAAGAAAAAGGTAAATTCAATCAAATCCAGATCCAACGATCAAAATAATCCAAAAACAAATCATTCATATATACACACACACATATATATGTAAGTTTATAGTCATACCCATCTCTTCTGGGGTGGAAAACTGGCGTCGACCAGTGGGCTTGCCCTTGAACTTTCCTCTCCCCATCCTCTCTGTATGTTCGTATCGAAGCTAATCGATCAGCAAGAGTGAGTGTAGGAGTAAGAGAGACGTTATTAGGGCTCTTAACTACGAAGAAGGGCAGGAGGAAGAAGAATAATCAGTGATGGAAATTTTGCGTCACCAGAAACGGTAGAGAAATAATCTTGTGTGCGTGGGTGCTGCTACGGTGGAAATTCCTCCCAAGCGAATCACCCTTTTCTCACGCGCTTGTTTCAGTTATGCGCGTTTGATGGCGATTGATGATGACGTTACACCTATGCACGCACGAATTTTTTAAATTATATTTTTAACTTACATATCGTTTGGAGTATGAAAGAATAAGATAAATTAAGATAAAATATGATTTTTGGTTAATTTTGGAGCCTTTTTTCTAAAAAGTAACAAATCGTGGGAATAATTTTTCAAATCCGTTTCCACAGATTCAAAAAAATTCACAAAAAATAGCAACAACGGTACTCGTTTGAAAACTTTCGATACAAAAAATATGATTGTATAAAAAATTTACACATTCGGTTAACCTACTTCTAGATTTTTTACTTTTTTAGTGAAATATTAGAATTTTTTGAAATTAGTGATGGTGGAAAAATTAGAGGTAGAGGGATTGTTGGAGATTTATAAAATTTTTTAGAATTTTTTCTTGATGCCAAATGGAGCCTTAATACTATAGTCCCCGTTTTGAAATAATGATTGAATGTTTATATTTAATTTGATATAAAATTATTAAAATTTATATAAAGTGATATGTGGCAAATTTTTAATAGAAAATCTTAAAAATTGTTGGAGTTTTGTAAAGTTTTTTGTTAGTATAAATATTAATTTAAATTTTTAAAACATTTGTCAAAATTCGTTAAAACTTATAATGGTTTGTTCCAACAGATTTTAGCAAATTTTTTTAAAAAAGTTAGAATTTTTTAGAGTTTGAAAAAAGTTAGAACTTTTAAAATTTTTTTGAACTTCTATGGAGTTTCAAATGATTAGTGTGTTAATATAAATGAGTTGTATTAGATAATTACTTCAAGTATAAAAATATTATCATTCAATAAATAATAAAAGTTAATATCTTTTAGCTAACAAAAATAAAATAATCTTTTTGGCAAACTTTATTTAAAATGTGTCATTTTATTATTAATAATTATTTTCATCATCATACAACTCGATCGCATATTTAAAATTATTAAATTGTAATTTGTTTAATTTTAATATTAAACATATAATGGTAGATTGTATATCCAAATGAAATAAAACATTTAAAGATAAATAGAGTGCAAATTAAATACAATTATATTAAAGAAAAATGGAATAAATTATAAAAAAAATCATTCTTTGTGTTGGATAATAAAGAGGTTATGGTAAGAATACGATACATTAAAAACAATCAAAATAATTAAAAATATTACATATATATTAAAGATAATCACCATATCTCTTTTTTCTTTTTTCAAATTTGAATTTAGTTAGTGCTTTGAGTCTATATACATATTTAGAGTGGTGTAGAAAACAAAAAGTGAGAGTCCGTATTTAAAAGTTGAGTTGTGAACTGATTTAGAGTTTGTATTTTGTTCAGGGGTTAAGGAGCTTGGTTTTAGTATGGTAATGCCTTGGTTGCAAAGTTTTGGATGGTGGTTATTCTCCAATCTTTATTTTCTTCATTGTCTTTAACATATTTTCTTCTCTTCCTTCTACTTTATTTAACTTGAAATAGAGGTGGGGATTCTTTTTACCATTTTGCGTATGTGGGTTTGAGTGGGTTAAAAATGAGTTTAAAGTCTTAGTTGCAAAGCTACATCTAAATATTAAGTTGTGGAGGGCAATACCAAAACACAAGACGCACATCTAACTGAGGCACATGGCGTGCATCCAAAGGGAGATAATGTAGTAGTTGAGAGAGTAACTATCTTTCTTATTGCATTTATGAAGGGTCAAAAAAGGCACGTTCAAATCCACTGCCAATTACGGCCCCAATCATATTTACAGTGACTATGCAGCGCAATTCAAGCCATTGTCATATCATTACTCATAATTACCAAGTATGGCTAACACATGTGAAGAAGGCTATAAATACTTGAAACGCAAAGAGATGAGGCAAGCATAGACTGCTTAGAAAAATACTTGATAGAGAAATCCCCCCTTCACTATACCTCACCAGAAGCAAGCCACCAAAAATTGTCCAATCAACATCCTTCCCGGGGTCTGGTTAGAGGTTTATTCAAATATATCAGAGGCTCGTCCAACCATAAGAAAAGAGTCAAATAGTGTGATCAACTACGTCAGTAGTAGGGCAAACCAAGTTCTTAACACTCCAAGTTGAGTTGGTTGAATTTATTGACGAATGTATATATGTGTGTGTGCGCGCGCGCACGCACGCTTATGTAATGAGATAAAATGGTACAACAAACTCATTAGCATTAAATTCTTGTTTCATGATTTAAATCAAGGTATGAAATTGTTTAGAAACATTATTAGTATGTTTACATGGTTTTGTATAATAAACTAGAATTTTATTAAGTTTAAATTTGGATTGAATTGGAAAACCCAAAAACATAGTTTGGTGAACTAAGGATGCATGAGTTGTGTCATGCGCACCCCTGTAACTTTTTCCCTTGTGCACAAGTGACGGGTCTTGTGCACATGACAGAAAGAATCTTGTGTTCACCATGCCCACAACCAGCGGGTCCACATGTCCTGTGCACATGCAACCTTCACACTTGAATATTTTGTTATACTAAATCTTTAAATGCATTAAAATGAATGAATATGTTTTTGAATTATTGATAAAACTTATGTTGGTGATTCATTTGATAAGTATGAAATTGTATAGGATTATTATCACTAGATGATAGATTGCGATATTGATAAAGTGGGGTAATGACATATCATAGTGTTGATATATATATATATATATATATATATGATAAGTATTGAATTTGAGTTTTTGGTATAAATGTATATAAAATATGAGATATATTTATACTTAAGGTTAAAAATTCTAATACTTGAACAGGGTGAGACAGACACCAATTAATGTACATATTCACTCATAAGGCTCTGCCTTGGTGGTAGACGAGAATTCTCGTGATTCACTTTGAGCTAGGGCTATACAAGGTAAGCATTGAACGTACGATTTAGGTTAAATTCTGTGGCCATAAACACACCTAGTGGAGTATCTAACCCACAAATATTGATTTTAAAATAAATTTGTATATTTTAATAATAGATAATTTTATTTTACGTACCAAAAATAATTTTATTTATTAATTGTAAAATAGTTTTAAAATAATTTATTCATTGAATAAATAAATTTTATAGAAATAATAAATATTTTATTAATTTTAATTTTATTATATTTATTTTTATATTTTAAAAATAGTTATATTAACTTTAATATCTTTATTTATTTTTATTTGTGTATACTTTGAAAATTAATAATTTTAATTTCATTTGAAGCTAATCAAGAGATAATGTACTTTTAATAATTTTCTTAATTATAATTTTATTAAGTTATAATTTTAATTATAAGTTCTTAAAACTTCTTTAAATTTATAATAGTTGTGGTTAAATATTAAAACTATCGTTTAAATGAGCAATTAAAGTGTGAAGGAATAAATATCATTTTTTTTATTAATTCAGTATGAAAGTATATAAATAAATGAGGGAAAGTTTCGTTTCATTGTTTTTGCTCGTTTAATAGAACATGTAATAATACTAATGTGATAGAGGGTGCGTTTAAAGTGATAAAAAATAAGATAAATTATATATTCGTAATTTTATATAATGTATAATTTTTGAAATATTTTTTAATATTTTTTAGTTTTTTTTTTTATCAGCTCAGACAGAGTCAGGATAATTAATTCAGAGGCTAATTGACGCTGTTTTCCACGACTTTTTAGGCTTCATTAATGGGCCTAATTGGCCATGGGCCCTAGGCCCGCCCGTTGATTTTAAACTATTTTGCTCTGGCCCGATTTTCCGTGGCGTTTCCTCCTCCTATTCGGAATTGAAATTTATTTATCCCGTACACAGGGACGCGTATATATATACATATATATATGTATATGCGTGTGTGTCTGATAAATCTGATTTCAACATCGTCTGTTCTATCCAATAAAGCTAGGGTTTCAGCTTGACTTCTGCGTGACTTTACAGGTTGGTATTCGATTCGATCCAATCACGTCTGTTTCCCGACTAACTTTTTCTTTGTTATTTTCTGATTATTGTTCTGGATATTCTCTTCAGATTGAGTGAGCGTTATCGTTTCGTTGTTCTTTGTCGATCAAAGGTGAGATTTCGATTCTTGTATTATAGTGTTTTCAACTTTTTCTTTTTTTTTTTTATGATTTTCTCGAATATTTTTCTTTTGAAATAGGCAGAACATAGATTTTTCTTTTTGTTTGTTGTTTTGTTCTCTAACTTATGCTAATTTGTTCTTAGCCCTTTTTTTGGGTGGTTTAATAAGTATTTTGTTCGATTTTGGGTACATACAGAGAGCAATAATTCTGACAGGATGAACTTGATCTTTGGGATTCGGAATAAATAAAAATTTGATTCTTTTATTAATATTGCTGCACCGAGAGAAAAAGTTAGTTTATTTGTTCTCCTTTATTTGTGCTCCAATTTTTTGTTTGGTTGTTTGTGACATGATTTGTTGAGATGGGGGAAAACACATTTCAATGATCCCTCGTATATACAAGTCATGTATAATTTTAATCTTTATAGAGGTGGATTGATAGGAAGAAACTGTTTTTCCGTCAAATGCTTAATTTTCAATTAATTTCTTGTATTCTTCTGCATTTTTATATGAAAGATTTTTTGGGCTGTGAAATTAAACAAATATATCAATGTATGAAGTACCTGTTTGGGAATTGAAACACATATGCATGGATCTTAAAAGTAAGGCAGAGTTTACTAAAATATTTCAGATTGGCTTTGTGTATTTGGTGGAAGAACTTTGGGTGTTTTGTGTATCATTATAAATGTAGGGGATGGTTAACTTTCTCTTGTGTTGGTCTAGTAACTTAATGATCTTTGTACTTCTGCCTGCACACTGACTTATGTGTTGATGCATTCATATGAAGGAAAGGAGTTAAACCATGGGGAAGAGGAAGTCAAGAGCGAAGCCACCACCAAAGAAGCGAATGGACAAACTTGACACTGTTTTCAGTTGCCCATTCTGCAATCATGGTACTGGTGTTGAATGCCGCATGTAAGTATTTCTTCTAATTCTGCATCCCCTAAGGCCAATACTTGACATAGTTTTCAACATAGACATAAAATGGACTTAAAAATTGACTGTAGGCAACTCATATATCATCCCTTTTGTACTTAAAACGGTTGGCTGGTTTTATGCTTATATGGAGACTTGTCTTGATGCAGTGATATGAAGAACTTGATTGGCGAGGCCGTATGCAGGATTTGCCAGGAGAGCTTCAGCACCACTGTAACAGGTATCTTTTACAGCTCATGCTTTTGGCAATTGTTTCTATTCATAGTATTAATACTTGTTATAAAACATCACAACTTTCTGGTGGTTTTAATTATGTAACATTTTAGGAGGTAGAGGTAGCGCAGAGGGGGCAGAAAGGAAAACTTAGGACATAGTAATTATAGTTTCCTATGGTATACCATCATCATCTAGAAATTTATAAAAATGATGACCGTGATGATTATAGTGAGAACTTTTTGTTATTAATTTGTTAAAACTAGAGCGGGCAAGTGGGTGGGTTTGGGTTGGGTCAAAACGGGTTGTTTTGTAAATGGGTTCACCAATTTAGTGGCGTTTCAATATTGGACACAAATGCGGGTCATAGCAACCTCATAAACCCAAATTTGATTTTCTTATTATTTATTTGTTCCCCCCCCTCTAAATGACCACACAAAATTTTGCATACTTATGTTTATAATTTTGTAATTACTAAATTTCTTTAATAGAGTACTAAAAATATTCACAACAAATTTTGAAGTACAAAGTTTAATAAATTAAACGTAAATTTTGATATTAGAGAAATCCATGTTTAAAAATAAAAACAGAAAACAGCCTTTGATTTGAATTTCAACACACAGCTTCTCCTTATTATTTTATGTATGTATATCTATAAATATATCCCTCAATATAAATGTATATATATGTGCACACACTAAATTTCACCACGTCTCCCTCTCAACACCTAGTGCATATGAGATCTTCTTCACCTATGCCCTCCTTTGATCTCACTCCTTATCCATTTTGAAAATGTCATTCAGATGGAGTGATATATACATGTATATATACCTTCATTGTTTGAATCCTCTTAGTTTTGCCTATGACGAGGACAATGACAATCGTCAAACATGTAATAGCTTTACCAGATTTCTCCGATTGGACTGATGCGTTAGTCCTCGCCAATTTGAGCCTTGTCATGAAACAAAATGCTTCGATTTAGCCAGTTAAGTGGGTAGTTTATGGGTTTATAATGTCAACCTGTCTAAACCCATTTATTAACAGGCTCTTTTATACCCCCTCAATTATGACCATATAATTTTTTAATAGGATCCAAAACCAGTTAGTCAAGGTTTATTTAGGTGGGTTCATGAGTTCAGGTTATAATTGCCAGCTCTACTCAAAACTCAATTTAAAAGTCTTAACAGGTTCTAGTAGACACTTACAGGGCGTAGCTGTTTTTGCTTATTAAGGAAAGAGATGCCCTTCTGGTCTTTTTGTTTCATTTTTTAAAAATAGAGGTAATGTCAAAGGGGAAATGAAAAGCATAAAGCACATACTTGTGGAAGCTTTTTCTTTCTTTCTTTTTGTGTGTGTGTGCGTGTGTATGTGTGTGTGTGTTTTTATCTTCATCATTATAAAAGTTGATTGAAATTCTTTGTTATTGATGTATCAATGGTTCAAATACATCGGATCAGACCCTGTAAATGTATATAATAAGGAGCTGAATGCAGTGCCCCCTCCCTTTCAAATGCACATCACTTGTTAAGAACAAATCAATTTTGACACTGTTGTAATGTTTTGGCCTTCTTTAGTGCTGTAGATTGTTTAATTACAAAAGCTCATTCGATTTAATGCAGGTTGAGTAGAAGTTTTAAAGAAGATTCTTATCTGACTATTGTTTTTCTTCTGTTGTCTACAGCTTTAACCGAGCCAATAGATATGTAAGTGCCTACTCTTTGGAGTACTTTTTTATACTTGGTACTTTTATAATCTTTCTCTCACTCACACACACGCACAAAATTTGGGAAATGTGCAGATACAGTGAATGGATTGATGAGTGTGAGCGAGTCAACAACCTCGAGGATGATGGTGCTTGATAGCAGCAAACTTGCACCGTAGAGGTTCCTTGAAGTTTCTGCAAGCCTGAATTTCGCTCAGTTCTTGACAGGAGTAATGCGTGCACTTCTATGATTACCAATATGGTAGTTGGTGTCCCGGCAACATAGGTTTATGATCTGGTGGCTAGCAATCAATATTATTACAATAAATTGCAAACTTCTGTGAAAACCCCTAATTACAGAGGGTGTCAAACATTCTGGTATCGTATTGTAGTACATATAGTTACTTTATGTTCCAACTTCTCCGTGATGTATTAAAGTTGCTGGGTTATGAATTATGTTGTCCCAAGCCTGCCTATTTTCTTCGTGCCTATCTTTTTTTAAGGGTGTGTTTGGGTTGGCTGGTGATGATTTGACAGAGGTCGAGGAAAATGGATGAAGAAAGAAAAATAAAAATGAAACAAAAAAATGTTAAATTCATTTTCTTAATTAAAAGATGTAAGACTATAAAAGGTATTTATTGATAAATTAATTTTATAATCCAATCGTTTTTATTTTTTAAATTTTAATTTCTCCTTTTTATTTTTTTGTCACTGATCAAAATAATTTTAAATTTTTAGATTTTGATGGGAAGTAAATCTAAAATGGGGGATATGTCATCCCAGTTTTTATGGTATTATTTATCCTTTATTTCGAAAGATACAAAGTACAATACACATGAATAAAATGCACTTGAGTAAAAATTGTAGGGTTTATTTAGTTTGTTTTCTTATTTTTTATTTTTTTTAAATTTATTTTTTATTTTATACTTTTGAAAATAAAGAAAATAGGTTAAAACTTATTTGTTTACTTGTATTTTTTAATTTTATTTTTGAAAATCAAAAATGACTTTACACATGAAATGAAAATAATAAAAAGTTATTTTGAGAGTTTTTAACAAAAAATGAGAAAAATCTCAAAACAAAAAACATAGGGTATTTTTTGTTTTTTCGTTTTGAAAGTTTTAACACATAAAATAAAAATAAAAAATAAAAAAATAAACCAAAAACCACCATACATTTTCTAATCTTTCCATTATATCCAATAAACAAACAAGGCTGAAGTTTGTGTTTTGGGAAGTGGGCCCGGGGGGGGGGGAGGGGAAAATAAGGGAGCTAAAGCACAATAACAAATTCAGGATTCGAAATCTATTTCACATGATTAAAAATTTGAAAATAATTCTTAAATTTGCAAAAATAATTATTCATAAAAAGATTAGATTAATGTGTTCGAATAATAAAATAGCTAAACAAACCTAGCTAAAGTGTTAAATTTATAAAATAAAAAAAAATCTCATACTTCTAATTCTTTAAATTTTTAAGATACTAAGAGCTAGTGTATCATTTTAATTTTCTTCATATTTTACTTTCTTTTAGATATGTAAAGTTATTCACAGATACTCAAAATACAAAAAGTCTAAAATGCACTCTAGAGTCCAAATTATCTTGCGAACTTTCAAAGAGATTTCTTAATTGTAATAGAAAAATAAAATATGTTTTATCTACTTAAAAAATTATGCTTCATTTTATAATTTTTTTAAAATAGTTTAAAACTTCAACATGAATTTGGGAATTATTGGTAAAGTTAGAAAATAATCCGTGATTCTTTTAAATATGTAGGATATAATCAGAATTCCACTGTTTAGAAAAAATATCAAAATAAATTCAAGAAATTTTTAAAAATTAAGAGAATTTTATTAATATGAATTGTAAATAAAAGGGAAGGGAATGGAATGGCATGTTAATTATTTTTTTTCCCTTATTTGAGAATAACATTGATAAAACACAATTTATATCATTCTAAACGCATTATATCTCAAAGTAAAGGTGAAAGAAAACTTAGTTAATGGAGGCAAATCATTCTCTTATATTCTATCATTTCCTAGATTCCAGCCGTGGCCAACTCACCTAATTCTTTGGGTTTCCCTTCCCTCCTTGCCTCCCATATCCTCCCAAATAAAAGCTAGAATAACACTCGAGCTCAAATTTTTGTGGACTCAGGCTTTGTTTGAAAAATTATAACTTTAGTTCAATTTGAGAGTATCTTAATTAGTTAATGTCATTTTGGTTTAAGATATAATAAATTAATAAAAATATTATAAATATATATTATTTTATCGAATCGGCTACCAAACTCTTCAAGGCTCGAGCTCAAATTTTAAATGAGTTAAAATTAAATTTGAATTCGACTAGTTAAGATTACGAATTGAGTTCAAACTAACTCAAACAACTCAATTTATAATCACTCTTAATTAACGGTCCCAATCCCACTAAATTTATAAATAATCATTGAGATTTTCTTATTCACGTAATCTTATAAGCATACCCTTAATTAAGGGTCACAATCCCTCTAGATTTATAAGAAATCATTGAGATTTTTGTGCTCATGTAATTTTAAAAACTTTGCAAGATTAAATGTAAAGGGGGCAAGGGAGGAGAGGAATGTGGTAAAGGAAGAGTAAACAACTCTAATGACAAACCATTCCATGTAACTTAAATATGTATACCCTCTTTAATTTATAATTAAGAAAAAAAATTATTACACTTACTTATTATGGTTAACATTTCTTAGTCAAAGATTTTATGAGAAAAAACAAAAAGAAGATAATTTGTTATTAACAATGCATCAAACCCTAACAAATAAAAGGAGGCTAACATCACTCCTTAATATTAATTATGTGACATTAAAATTGTAAGCCGTACGATCAAAATTAGATAATTCACAATAAAATCAAGTATAAAAATTTTAAGCAAAAATTTAAAATTTTTTCAAGCTTATTTTTGTTGAGAATTATCTGATTTAAATCGGATAGCTCACAACTCCAATGTTGTACGTCTAACATTGTAACGACGCTAACCGCCGAAGTCCAACCCTAACCAGAGGAGGGTGCTACCGTCGTCCACGCATTTGGAATGCTAAAATTTATGTATAAATCAATTTAAATTTTCAAAAACTCATTTTTCGTCAGACAAAATGAAAAGTCTTCAAACTAGGAATTCTCAAAACCCTTTCTGCATTTTAGCATTGGCTCACCCAAGGCCAAAATCCATCTTGTTCAGCCACAGTTTTAGTGGGTATGATAGGGACACACTGGTCACAAATTATACTTTCTCAGTCATTTTCACCCCATCCAAAAAAAAAAAAAAAAAAAAATGGAATACAGGGATCCCTTGCACCTTAGTATAAAATCTCATCCTAGTGATAACGCAATTAAGACCAGCAGAAGTCTACTACATCTGAATAACCACCAACCCGGATACATTACAAATTTAGAGCAAAATATTGATCAATCCCAGCTTGCATTGATCCAGATTTGAGCTCTCATAGAAGAAAATGAGGACATAATTGCTGACTACCAAAAAAAATGGCAAAACATAGGAATTGCTGATATCTATCATGAACTGAGTCCCTCCAAGATGATTAGAAGTCTTGTAACCAGTGTTGAGAAGATGTTATATTTGTATACTCACTACAGCATCACTTGCATGGTTAATAATGCCCAACGTAGCACCAATAGTTAAGCAGTCTGCATAAGATCAATTTTGCACCAATGGTTAAGAAATTTGCAAAAGATACAATTTTGCCGTTCCTATGTAAACCACTTCCATAAGCAAGGATATGCTCCAGCAGCCAAAAAATCCAACAGACTGCTGCTCAATTTAACAATTAACTATGCACAAGAGACTCAATGAAAACCCAAAAAAAAAAAAAATGTGACTCAGTGAAAACCGTAAAAAAAAATGTTGGATTACTTGGATTAGACGAGCTAGCATGGAATGAAAAAACACTGCACCAACCATTGCCCGAGTGAGCTATTAGCAAACAATTAGGCTGACTTGCAGTAGCCCGACATGACACTGATTATTCCTTGAGCATTGACTTTCTTCACCTACGTCAAATAATAGCCATTAAAATTGTCAACAAGATAATCATAGGCTGCACCAGTTCCAGAATCAAACCCTTCACTGGTGGGAGGCGGCATTTTGGTGGGAAGCAGCATTTTGTTTGGGGCAGAATAGATATTTCCAACAGCATACTTCGAAGCGGCGTTCGTTCTCCCTTTCACAGATCGTTTGATGTCAGAGGGGAACTCAGCAGTGAGTCTTATCATCTGTTTCTGTAGATCAGCAACTGAATCGGTTGTCACTTTACCTTTGGTACTCTTCTTCCCATCAACAAGCTTAAATTCCAACCTATACAAGGCACAAGCGTCACATCTATTGATCTCGTATTCATAAAGGTGCCATTCAAAATCTTTCCTTGGTTGGGGGTCCATATAATAAGATCTCTTCAGGCCTCCATATTCATCCATCACTTGCTTCCGGGACTCATGCCAACCACGTCCATTATAATCTGGCAGCGATCGTTGCTTTCTGTTCCCACTTTCAAACGCTCTTCGAGGCTTATCAAAAAAAAGCCACTCTCTAATTGTTTCACCTTCAAGGACTGTTAGATCAAAGAGCTCTGCAGTAGCCAATTGCAACAATGATTACACAAAGTCTACACTGCCTACATATATATATAGAGAGAGAGAGAGAGAGAGCGAGAGAGAGTTTAAGAGGCAAGATAGTGACAGAAACTTACCGGGAGCATTCCATGGCGACTTTGAAGTTGCAGCTCCTGCACATTCTGGAATACCAACGTCTTTACCTATAGATTTTGCACTGAGAGCAGCCAAAAGTAACCCATCCTTCAGGTCAATGCCCCCAGGTCGCAGAACTGGAGTCATACCAGGTGGCCCTTCATTCAGTGCAAGTGCTGCATGGAAACTACTGCAATAGTCTTGACACCAGTCTAATCCTTGAGCAGGCCTGGGACAATCCCAAAGTGCACATTTCGGCCCCAAGAAAGCAGAAGGTGGGGGGCAAACATTGGGCAAAAAGCCAGAAATCTGATGCATATCATCCTCTCCATACAGCCCCGAACCGTCAAAACCTGAGAAAAAGTTCTGCTCAACGTCTTGATGCAAATCATAAGCATGACAGTCCAACTGTGAGGGAAGCCCCAAGTTATTAGCTCCCATGCTCTGGATTGCTAAGGGGAAGCCTTTGCATTGATCAACCAGCTGAAAAACTTGCTCCCGGCCGCCTTGATTCATACTAAAACCCTGCAGCAAATCCATTACACAAATTCTTTGTAAGCATCCTCACAACCCTTGCAAACTTGCTAAACAGAACTTTATCAAATAAGAAAGGATTGTAGAGATAAGGATCCCTCCAAGAAAGAAGCCATTCACTATGAATGGAAGGAAAAACATACGAAAGAGATGTCTGAAAAATAAATGGTCATGCTTGAAGGAGAAAAATGAATATCAACCAAATTAAAAACAGCAAACAATGGGTCCAATGGAAAATGGAAATGAGATCTCAAAGTTTCAGAAGTCTTGTGAAAGGGGCCACTGCAAATGGAGATTCAAATAAAATAAGGAAACACTTCTTTTTATATGCGTCATTTTCTTCACCGTCTACTTTTGGCTATACTTATGGCTTAGTTTCCCTTGCATTTATTAGAGAACTGGCTTAAAAACAAACTAACTCGATAAACATAATGCATTTATTGATCTTGAAGAAGCATATCACAAACTAGACAACACAGGAAGGCTGTAACAGAAAATAGGAAGCAATAATTCAAGTTGATGCAATAATTAACATATACAACATAAGACATTAAAAACAGCTGGAGAGTGTTTAAACCCAGCATAGATATTGCATTGTATCCTTTTGCCCCTTTCCATTTGAAATCGACACATATAGATACCCCAATGTCCATAAATTGCAAGATAAACGGTAGGTTAGAATTATGGTTCTTCCGATTCTAGAGTACACAACTTCGTGTTTCCATATTTCATCAAATTCATGAGTGCTAAGGCCCCATTCATCTCGATGTAAAACGTTTTCCAGAAACCCGAGTAAAATAATTTTCCAGAAGACATTTTACATTAAAAAAAGTGGAGTCTAAAAAGAAAATCCCGAATACAAACCTCCTGGAAGCCAGCACTACCCCCAACTTTCTGGGCATCAGGCTCAGGCTTCGGTGCAGCAGCTAATGAACTGGTAGCATCATCCTCTTCCTCACAGAGTTGAACTAGCCGATAAATGTCAGAAGAAAAAGTTCCCAGACTCCCCCCACCCTGAAAAATCATCCATTCACAATTCACAATTATAAGCATACACACACATAAAGATACATAGCTGCAGAGAAACATGCAGACTAAAAGGGCGAAAACAGAAAAGCCAACCTGCAAAGAAGAAGCTGGGGACGGCTCGTTGAGCTCAGCCTTCCACTCTCGAAGCATCTGATGCACTTGCTCTTCGAGCACAGCGACATCGATCGCACGGCTCTCCTTCCTCGCCGACTGCAGATCCGCAAGCATTCCTTGCAGATCATCCACCCGGTTCTTCGCCCTATCCTTGAAGAGCTGGTGCGACGCAGACTTGGACCCACCACTCTTCGAACCTTTCCCCATCGCAACAAGAACCACAGAACTCACAAATCAATGGTCTCAATTTCACAATTTTGGACCGACAAACCCTAATCCGGATTCGAACGCAGCCTCACAATTCAACAAGGTCTCCCAAATTGTGAAGAAAAAAACATGCATAGAGGAATCACAGAGAAAAGGCCCGAGAAAATTACTGCGAAAAAGCAAAGATTCGAGAGGACCAGAGATTGATCCAGTCCAGACGAAATACGTTACCTATTTCAAAACCGGAAAGTCTGAGCACATAAGAGCTAGCGAGATTGTGTTTACATATATATGTACAGAGAGAGAGAGAGAGAGAGAGGTGTGGCTTTTTTCCAGTGTTGTGGTGCTCTGCTGTGTTCCTCTCTCTTCAGTCTCTCTCTTCTAGTCGTTCCTAATTGTGGAGTCGTCCTTTCCTATTCTCCAACCGGTAAAGCAGTGCCCACGCGGCAAAAGCTTGAGAGGAAAATATGTTCCACTTGAATTCTAATATCCTTTTTATGTAACGTGGAAACGAGTCGAGTCGAGTTGAGCTTTAATATACTTGAGCTTGGCTCAAGTTTTTTATATTGAACTCTAACTTAAGTTCATACTCGATTCGAACTTTTATATAGGTTCGATCTCAACTAGATAAAAAAGAATTTAAGTTTGATTAAATTCACGAATAACTCGATTAAACTAAAACGATGTTATTTTAATTTAAAATATAATATATTTAAAAAATATAATAAAAATATTATTAAAACTATATATATTATTCTAACTGAACCTGCTCACAAGCTTTCAAGCCGAACTTCTTTAGGATCGAGCTTAAGCTCGAATCCAAAACGAGTCAAAAATCAAGTTCAGTTCAACCTCGTTTAACTCACAAATCGAGCTCGAGTAGCTCACGAACGGGTCAGTTCGTTTCTACCCTTACTTTTACTCTTCACCTTAGCATTAAAATTACTCCGATACCTCCAATTTTCAGTGGCGAACTACATCTACAATACTTTCCTTATAAGTAATTACATCTATTTGCAAACTAACTTGATCAATTACGATTTATCACATTTGTAATGAACAAAATACAAAAATATTTAAGAGACTTTCTTCGTTAATTATTTCCATTCTCAAGAACATGATTCTCAAGAACATCATGCATGAGATTCGAATTAACATTACTCAAATGTATGTCATTAAAAAAATCTAATGTAGATACTAGATTGTGTGATAGCTAAGAAATCCTACTTTATAATTAAACTTAGATTGAACTAGTTGAGAGATCTACTTTAATAACTATTTTCTTGGATATACAGGAGAATACACAGGAGAATGCCCCTAAGTTAACGTACATACTCTCCCTTTAATTTAAATTACACTTAGTTATAAAAAAAAATTACACTTATTACTCTTTAATATTAAAAAGTTACATTTCTGTTAATTTAGCCACTAACTTCCTTAAAATAATGAGACCAATTTATCCCTCTCTCCTCCATACTTTCTCTTTGGGATATCTGCCTGGCAAAATTTTGACTATAAAGTATAGAAAAAGTATAAAATTTTGATATAAAAGTGATATATGATAAAATTTAATTAGAAAAAAGTACAAAAAATTGATAAAAGTAGGTAGGTTTTGATTGGTTTTAGTCAACCAAACACTCACGAAATCCCCTCCTTCTTTATTCCATTTTTCTGTTTAGATTTTTTATTTTTTTATTTTTTGGTAGACAAGAAAAACAGGTTCAACAATAACATTTTTGTTCTTAATTTTGTAAAATTTGTAAACAAAAATAAAAAAAAACAATAATCAGGGCCTAAATATTTGTAGTTGGTTTTTGTGATTCATAGTGCTGGAGTTCCATTTCAAGTATACCCATTCGAAAATTGTTTCGTCAGATCTGCTTAGTCTTCATGCTGGGAATTGAAGGTTTCATTAATATTGAAAAATTAGATATAATTTAACCTTATTTTTATATTTTATGTCACGGGTAAATCAAAGCTTGCTTTATTATTTAATTTATACAATTTTTTTTTTAAATTTTGTATGATAAATAACAATTTTGGTTGGACGACATAAAAACTTAGAATGTTGTGTGCATAATGTACAAATAATAACACATGCATTTTAAAAAATGAAAATAAAAATATACCAACTTAAATTACAAAATATACTCCAAAAGTAGAACTAAATGACTTATAAAACTTATTTAATAACAAAATTATTTTGTAAATTAATTTAAGTCACAATTTGATAAAAATTTTCATTAAAAATAAAAATTAAATGAATCAATTAGAGTTGATTGCACGTAATTGCCCTTAATGAGTTTTTGTGCTTTAGAATCATTGAATGATTGCTTCCTTGTAATTAAAAAAGAGAGAGAGAGAGAGAGAGAGAAAGTGACTAAGTTGTTATTCATACAATATTAACATCTCATTCGTCTGGGAAGACGATTTTTTATAATATTATTATAAAAAATAACATTCAACCATTGCAATTGCAGTTGAAACAATTACCATCACTATCATCTTTTTGCGTTGAGGTAGACATTCTTTATAATCTATATTAATTTTTTTATTTCTATTTTTATTTTTTTAGTATTACTAGTTCTATAGTTGTAAAATGGTAAATAAGCATTAACAATTAAAATAACTCGACTATATAATTATAATGAACTAGTGATGATGACAAGAATGATATAAATAAATTTACAGTAAAAATTATTTATAAAACTTAGATTTACATATTAATTATAATAAAATTATTAATATAAATAAAATTTTAAAACATCAATTACAAACCAAATAGAAAACAGAGTTTCAAATAAGAATTAAAATTAAAATTAATAAAAAAAAATATAATACTTTATTGTTTTCTTTAGAAGACTTTGATTCGACCTAATATAATAATTTATCTTTTAATCTACAAATAAATAAATAGTATAATTTTTTATAGTTCTTATCTTTCTATAAGATAAAATTAAACTAATGACATGCCCTATGAGTTCAACCTCATGTTTTTGATCTTTTTTTCTTTTCTTTTTTTTTTAATTAGTAAACAAGAACAAGAACAATAACAAATAGGAGAATACTAGATACACTTTATTTTTAACTGTTTGCACTCCAAAAATATTATTCTAGAAATAAACAATAATAATAAATAGGAGAATGGAAAATATTTTATTTTTGACTGCTTGTACTCTAAAAATATTATTCATTACGAGAGAAGATGAAGTGTAAGAAGTCAAAAATAAAGTGTATTTAATATTTATGCAATAATTAATAAAAAAATGAAAATCATAATGTCTTACTAACTACGATAGCAATGGATAGAATCCATCTTACTCTTGCACATTTCACCTTTCCATTAGTAGCACAAACAGGATCAACATTTTTCACATCATTTACAAAAATATAGGACTAGTAAGGCCCAAGATATATGGCAATTTTTCGTATAGGACTAGGATCAGTTTGTTTGTATATCAGGTCTGAGCCATTAGAAAGTATGCCACAAGATTCTCACACACACACACACACACACAAAAGGAAAAACAAAAAGAACAGATGACTGAAGGAAGATGTGAACCTTTCAAACCCTTTATCCTGCACTTCATTTTTTCCCTTCCAAATTCATCTGCTGAAGGTTCAGCAGAAGTTCATCGGAGTTCAGCAAGACACAGTTGGCAGAGTTTGACATCGTCTGCGCAATATCCCGCGCAGCTTCAATTTTTCGGAGCGCAATAAACGCCTGGTTGTTGGCAATAGCTTTGCCAATCAGTTGGGCACTCTTGGCTTCACCCTGTGTTATAATATAAAATGAGAACGCTGGCAAAATGCTCATGTAAAACAGCGAATTGATACGGACGGAAATGAAAGAAACATTTTTCGCTCACCTGTGCTCTTATAATAGCGCTTCGCTTCTCCTGCTCGGCCTTCTCCACCACATACTTGGCCCTCTCTGCTTCTTGTGCAGCAATTTGTTTTGCTTCAATTGCAGCTGTGAACTCCCTCCCAAAAGTTAGGCTGGTGATGGACACATCTTCCAGAGCAATGTTGAATGCAGCAGCTCGCTCTGCCAATTTCTTTCGGACTTCCCTACTAACAGCCTGCAAACATCAATCAAGTTTTACAAATGCTTTGGGAAATTATTCTTTCTTTTCAGAGGAGTAGAAGTACAACAATCTGATCTGCATGAGTTTAGCTGGCATTTTTTGTCAGTAACCATCTTTTTTTTTGGTAAGTTATTATTATTTTTTTTTTTGGTAAGTATCAGTAACCATCTTTTTGAAACTCTTCTATCATTATTAATATATTTTACTAAGATCCCAAAGCAGCAATAAAATCGATTGGGAAAAAATGTCTTGACTAAATGTTTTTCAGACTTCCCTGCCAGAGTTGAAAAAATGGTTTGGTAGCTTACCTCTCTCTGAGTGATAAGTTGGCTTGCATTGTATTGTGCAACTACAGCCTTCAAAGTTTCATTAACGATAGAAGGCAGTACTTTGTTGCGATAATCCATGCCAATAGTTTGGTGGATAGTTGGTAAGTGAGCAATCATGGGGCATGTAAGGACACGGAGAGCTATCTGAACCTATACAGTACAAAAGTTTAACACGAATTAAACACCAAGTTTGTTAAAGAAAATCTACTTCCGAGTAAATAGTAATGCTACATAAAAGACAAATGCAAATAATTAGTCCAAGATCCAAAGAGGACTTAGAAAAAGAAAACCGCTTCAACAAATGGATTCTCTGTTCAAAAACACATCACAGAAAAGGTAGAAATCATTTTTGAGGCAAACATTCATTTCATAAAGACAAGCTCAAAAACAGTAAAACATTTTGAAGAGATCTAATGACTACATTGGATCTGGAAATGAGTAACTGAATAAACGAGGAAGTTCTTTTCTCATTTTTTAATTTTCTCGTAAGGTCTGTATTTGGCAACTCTGTAAAGTAGACTTACCATTTGGAGGTCACGACTCCCTGAAGTGCTCTCAAAAGTATGCGCAACTGCACGGATATCATAGATGACGGCCCTATCAAACCAGGGAATCTTCAAATGCATTCCTTCAGCATAAACCTGGACACATTTAATTTACTATTGCGAGCCCAAAATGACTATTTTTCAGTATGAATTTAGACAGAATGCAGATACACCAAGATAATTGCTATATTACAGAATTAGTCATCCTTTACATAATTGGCTTAAACAAAATCATGGTTTCCCATTTTATACGTGCCACTAAATGGACAATTTCAGAAACATATGAAACAACAGAACCAGTAAATCCCTATTAACTATTTTCTTCTATGTAATCATTCTTAACAAAACTCTTCACTACATTTGATCTACCTACTTGGATTTATCTCTCTTATCAGAAGTATAAAGTTGTGGTGAGTTGTCAATGGCAATCAATGGAAAAGTTGCATCAAAACCATTGAACATTACACCTGGCATTCTATGAAGTTTATTTTTCCTCATTCACTTTCATAGCAATGTAATAGATGCTTGTTCTGTATTCATACAAAAGATTGATTTAGGAAAATATGATGGGATATTGAAGGTCCATGATGCAAACAGATGAATGCCGATAAATCTATGAAATAACAAATATGGAAATTATTTTCAAGTTCAAAGAAATCATAAACCAATAAAGAATAAATGCCCGTGTTTAATCACATTGGTGGGCATCATTTTAAAAATTTCTACACTCGTATCTCCTTCAGGTCAAACAGGACAGCAAGATTACAACGCAATACTTAGTAACATTACGGATGGAGTTTAAAGAAATCATAAACCAATAAAGAATAAATGCCCGTGTTTAATCACATTGGTGGGCATCATTTTAAAAATTTCTACACTCGTATCTCCTTCAGGTCAAACAGGACAGCAAGATTACAACGCAATACTTAGTAACATTACGGATGGAGTAAAAGTGCACGTAGATCGACCTGTTTTCAACAAAAATGAAACACCTAACAAGGAAGTGTTAAAAGATACAGTTGAAAACAAGCAAAAGTTAACCAAAAGTTCCCAAGAACGTACAAATAACAATTTATTTTATTGACTCATAATCTATGGAAAAGGAAAACTGGAAGGATAGAAGTCTACCTTGTCCTTGACACCAACAATACGATTGAATATGATAGCCCTTTGGCCACCCTCAACATTGTAGTGACAGTCATAAGCAGAATAACCAATTGTTCCTCCTATCAGAAGCAGCTTAGCCAACGCCAAACCAAAATTTGGTGGCTTTTGATTAAGATCTAGGCTCCGAGGCTAAAATGCAGAACTCAAAATTTAACTAATTAAATTAGTTTAAAAGGTAAGACATAAAACCAAAAAGAAATCAAACTTCAAGCCCATACAATTGGAAATAGACTTATAGCAGCAAATAGCAAAATACAAAGAATTTGGCAAAGCGAGAGAGGAGCTTTTGGCAAACACAAATGGAAACTTGAGGCTATTTATTCAAAGCACTAAATTTTATGAAATAATTCTCTCTGTACTAAGATAAAAACATCCGAAAGGCATTAAACGGTAGTTGCCACAGTAGCATGGCTTACATTTCCAATTTTTTTTAACCAATCGAGGAAATAGTGTAACAAAACCAAGACAGTAAATTGGAAACAAGTCAAGAATAATTGAATTCCCAATTGGCAAGCTTATGTGAAAACAACATTCAATGGAATTAAAAATTCTAGCCCAATATAAAGTTGAATTAGTATGTCCTCTAAAATTTATTTTTTTCTTAAAGAAAAAAATAAAAAAGCATCAATAATTCAGCATGTAGAGGGTCAAGTAATTAATCTGTTAACTAGAACTAAAGTTACCAGCATTTGCAATTTTTGTAAAAGCATATTCTCAGAGTTTTCTATGATCAATTAAATGCCAGAAAACATAAATATAAGCAACATAGCTATACATATGAACATAAAGGAGTACATGTAGTGAGAGAAACTAAGACCAAATTCATTCACGCAGTTAAAAGAGATTTAAGCACTCAATTTCATCATAAATTGCACACTGGCAGCAATTCTAGTAATAGAATAAAGGCATGTAACATTAAAATTTGGGCATTTAATCCATACAAAGTCAATTTTAAGCTTACACCCATGCAAACAAGACAAAAAATCAATTTGACATTCAAATCAGGGCCAGAAATAAACATCACTCACATATATGCTCAAATTAATCCCATCATCACATTCGCATAGACAAGCAAACATGCCTAAGGAGGAAACTTACTTTCGTACATATATAAATACTACTACAAGACAAAATCCAGCAACAAATGCTGCAGGCAGAACTCAAGCAATGGATCTATCTAATTTCTACAGAAATACCCTATACCCTCTCATAGTTACGCTTAACCAGGTCAGCAAAGATTATGTGAATGTACACACTACATAAGTTCACACACACACACACACACATATATATATACAGGCACACACACACCCATATAAGGATAAATATGAACACAAAGATGTGTATATAGTGTGAGAAACCAAAACCAAATGCTTACACGCCATAAATGGATAATAAATACTTGATCTCAACATATATTGAACATTAGTGAATCATTCTTGCAATAGATCAGTGAGATGCATCCATTACAATCCTAGCAATTTGTATACCCAATTCATTTTATGCTTATGCTCGAATAATGAAAAAACAAGCAATCACTTGATATTCTAATCAGATCCAAGACAAGCATATTCACACATACATATATAAATACATTCGTACGTACATACATATATACTATAAAATGTAAACCAGCAAGGTCACATATCAGTAAGGTCAAATATGAATGTATACACGCATAGATATATATACGCACCTAAAGATTTTAAAGATAGAAAAGTAAATACACGAAGTGAGAGAAACTAAAACCCAAACGCCTTTTTCATACTATAAAAGGAGATTAAGCGCTCGATTTCAACATAAATTGCGACGATTCTAGCAACTGAACAGTGAATGCAGAGCAAAAACACTCACATGCATGTATAAACACACATTCTACGAAAATGCAGACCAGTGAGAAGTGTGGTTGTCAGAACTCAAGAGACGAGTCTATGCAATTTTTGCAGATATGCCGTCCCATGGTTCTCCATATATAACCAAGATAAATAACCAAAAATGTAGACGCCTATACGTATATAAACATAATATATACATATATATATATATATATATATATATATATATATATAAACACCTATGAATACATACATCCACTAAAATCCAGCAAACTTCCCGCGATAAAAGGAGATTAAGCGCTCTGTTTCAACATAAATTGCGACGATTCTAGCAATTGAACAGTGAATGCAGAGCAAAAAATATTCACATGCATGTATAAACACACATTGTGCAAAAATGCAAACCGGTGAGAACTGTGGTTGTCAGTAACTCAAGAGAACTACGCAATTTTTGCAGAAATGTCCTCCCATGGTTAATTCTCCATATATAACCAAGATAAATAACCAAAAATGTAGACGCAAATACGAATATATATAATTATATAAACACCTATGGACATATACATACACTAAGATCCAGCAAACTTCCCGCGATATAAAGTAGATTAAGCTCTCTGTTTCAACGTACAAGGCACAACGAAAAACAATTCTAGCCATAGAATGATGAGATTATAACAATGGAAGCTCATACCTTCCATCTGGTATACAATGGCATAGGCATGGCGAGAGAGAGAGAGAGAGAGAGAGTGAGGGCTTTCTTTTTGCTTTTACTTGCAGTTATGATTCTAGGTGTAAGAGTGCGAATTGCACGCATGTACTCTTCTCGTGCTCTTATTTATTTTTATTTTTATTTTCATGCCCTGTGTACACAATTTTTTTTTAAATTAGTTACTTTTTATTTGGTTCCTTCTCTTTCACTCGTGTGCTCTCTAGTTCTTTCCATAGATCGTTAATAAATTTGAATAGCTAGATTACTTTATTTATTATTAATTTGCTTTTCATCTTATATGTTTTTTTCTTGTCAAAAATTTAATTTTTTTTTTTTTGTAATTTTTTTACAAAATAAGAAATAAAAAAAATTCATGTACAAGAAAAAAAAAAACTTATTTTTTTAAAAAAAATCACTCCACGTGAATTTTCCTACATGGACGCGCTTGTTTACAAAAAAATATAATCAAATGCTTTCAAATAAGAGAATTTGCATGAAAAAAAAATTGAGTTTCTTTTTTTAAAAGTAAATTTTTTAACTTGAATGTGAATTTTTATTATTATTTATTTTATAAAATAATGTAACCAATTTGCATAAATTTACAAAACAAAAAATAAAAATAAAATTTTGGTAAAATAATTATATAAGACCAAAAAAATGAATAAGAAATAGTGAGATTATTTATCATCAAACAAAATTTGTTTTTTTTTTTTTGGTAAGTAAGATATATTTGGATTAATGGGATAAAATTTTACGATGTCTATAGGGCATACCGTTATACAAATTTACATAATTTATGTATGAGTTATACAAAAGTCAGAGATCCTCCAGTTAGTACATAACATAGTATTAATAGCTATTGGTTTAATATTCCTAAACTGAGAATTTCAGTCTAACTTCATGCTTGATTTTTCCAATAATCCCTTGGACTGAGGTAGTGATGCCATTGTGGATTCTTACATTTCTTTCAATCTAAATGTGGTGAACAAGGGCCGTCCAAGCTAATTTGCGAATAGTGCTCGCAAACTCTTTCTTGTTGAAAGCACAAACTACCCATTCTACTTCTCTTCTCTAATCATTCTTGTTCTTGTAAATCAAACATAAGCCAAAGATAGTTGATCTAAAGTCATGAAAGAATTGGTAGCGAAGCAACGAAAGAATAAGCGGTCAAAATTCTTATCATTAGAACCACATAAAACACATGTTGGGGTAATGTTAATGCTCCAAGTGATCAACTTATTTTTGGTGCTGAGTATCCCGCGTATTGCAAGCCAGCTCATGAAGCTTTGTCTTGGGACGTACTTGGGAAACCAAATAAGTTTATGCCATATCACCTTAGGCTGATGGTCCCTCAAAGCTTCACATATTGGAGTAGCAGCATGCTAGTTATTTTTGGAAGCTAGCCAAACACATTTATCCCTTCTATTACAATCAGGAAGATATGTGATAGGATGATGCATAATAATCTCCTGAAGTTCTCATGTAGAAGGAAATGGCCATCTCCAATCGCCATTAGATATTATGATGAGATTTTAGAATTATGAGAAATACCAGCATCATAGGCAAGCCGAGGACCAAACTTTAGAACGAAAGACCCTGGGGGGTGCCAATTGCTATACCAAAGGGATGTTTCTTCTCCATTGCCAATCTTGTATTTACATAAAGGCATGGCAATTTCTCTGAACTTTAGGATTTTTCTCCATGTCTAAGAGCAATCAGTAAGAATTTTAATTTGCCAGAAATTCTTGCTCTTCAATAGATTAGATAAGCCCCAATCAAACCATAATGGAGATTTCTTGGAGCAAATAGAACATAGGTACCTCAATATAGTTGCCTTATTCCAATTTTGTAGTTTTCTTATGCCAAGACCACCCTCAGATTTGGGATAGCAAATATCATCCCAAGCAACTTTGCTACTTGATTTGTTTAAATCAGTCTCTAACTAAAGAAATTTTCTTAATAACTGCTCAATGTCTAATACACTTTTTTGGGCAAGATGAAGTGTAAGCTCCAATAGATTTGAATGTTGGATAAGACAAATTTAATTAATTGAAGACGACCTGCCTATGGTAAAGCTTTGTTTGCCCAGGTCTTGATTCTAATCAGAATTTTATCAATAAACCCAGAGCAGTCACTGTACCTTAATTTGGTAGATATCAAAGGCACCCCTAGGTATTTAACTAGCGAGACATCAATTTGGAAATCCAGAATGGAGCATAGCCAAGTCTTCTCATCCTCAGGAACACAAGCCATAAAGATTTTGCTCTTATTGTTATTAGGTTGTAGTCTAGAAAACTTGTAGACCTTCATAACTGTTTTACGTATGGTAAGAAAGGAGGAATCGTTGGGAGAACATAATATAAATAAATCATCAGTAAAGCATATGTGACTTATAGTTGGATCATTACATTTTGGGTGAAATGTGAAGCCAACATTTGAAATTTTCCTGGTAAACAACTTTAAAAAGACTTCCATCACCAAAATAAAAAGATAAGCGGATAATGGATCACCTTGTCTCAAACCTTTTGCACTAGGAAAGTATCCTTCCAAAGCCCCATTAATTGAAATAGAGAAATATGGGGAAGTGATGCAAGCTTCAAACTATTTGATGAATCTTACTGGAAAATGCGAAGCTGACAAAATATCCAGATTAAAGGCCAAGGCATAAAGTCAAAAATCCTTCATAAGATCAATCTTCAATGCACATCTAGGAGATATGTGGGTTCTATGATAATATCTCACCAACTCTTGCATCAAAAGGATTTGATCAGACATGGATCTACCTGCTACAAAGGCTGTTTGTGTAGGGCTGATAATATGCTGGATAACTCTTTTTAGCCTAGAAGACAATCTTTGTGATACATTTATATATTGTTTTGCAACGAGAGATAATCAGGGACTTTTGTGGGATTTGGAATTTTAGGAACAAGGGCAATGGCCGTGGAGTTGACTTCCTTTAGCAACTTATCTGAGGAGAAAAAAGACTTAGTAGCAAGTTTAAAATCATCTCCAACAGTGTCCCAAACTTTCTTGAAGAAGAAGGGAGTGTAACCTTCAGGGCCAGGGCTTTATAATCATGCAAGGAAAATAATGTATCCTTAATTTCCTCATCTGAGACTTCATCATCAAGATGGCATGTAAGACTTGGAGTGGTCGAGTCCTGCTGTAAATCTATCACAATCTAAGATGCTCCAGGAGGATAATCAGTCCAAGAGCCCAATAGCTTTTTAAAATGCTCAATGATGATTGATTTAACTTCTTCATATTTCTCATATCTAGTGCCTTCAGAATCCCGAATGGAAATAATTTTGTTCCTTGACCTGTGGGATTTAACTTTCTTGTAAAAGTAGGAAGTATTTGGGTCCCCCAAATTGATCATATTATCCCTTGCTTTTTGCTTGAAGAAAATCTCCTCAGCAGTGACTAGATGAATATATTTTGCTGCAATAATCTTCTCTTCTTGCATAAGGTTTGAATCACTTGGTTTGCTATGAATTTTCACTTGAATGTTCTCCAACAGAGACTTGGCTTCTTTGACTTTTGCTGAGATATTTCCAAAGTTCTTAAGGTTAAAATCTTTCAGCTCAATCTTGAGAAGCTTGAGTTTTGCACACAGCCTGTACATAGGAGTGCCCTTTATAGGAGTAGCCCAAACTTTCCTAGTAATATCTTTGAAGTCCTTATGATTTGCCTAAAAGTTGGAAAAATTTAAAAGGCTTCTTTCCGAACTCGAGTTGAGGCCTCATAGATACTAATATAGGGCTATGATCAGATATACCTTACGGGAGGAAATGAGCTTCACATTCTAAATATTTGCCCAGCCATTCATCATTTACCAAGACACAGTCAAGTTTACAAAGGATTGTGTGGCCCTTGTCTTGCTTATTGCACCAAGTGAAAAAACAGCCTGAGTAGCTAAGATCCATTACATCAATACTCAGTAAGCAGTCATTAAATTCTTTTAAGGCTTGTCTATACTCTTACCCCCTAACTTCTCAACATCTTCTTTGACAACATTAAAGTCTCCAAGTATGATCCAAGGATGATTGTTATTGAACATAGAGCTTTGATGGAATAATTCGCACCATAGATTCTCCCTTTCTTTCCTGCTGTTGGAACCATATACAAAAGAAGCATGGAATTCCACTGATAGAGCTTTGTGAGTTATATGACAAAAAATAACTTGATCAGTGAAGTTAATGATATTAATGCATAATAAAGTAGGATCCCACAAAAGGATGATTGTAGCTGCATTAGAAGATAATAGTTACCAAATGAGTCAAATTTTGGATTAGCAGCTTGACATGCCTTTGCAAAATTGAACTGTTTAACTTCTGTTTCAACTAGACAAAGTAAATTAAGAGAGTGCTCCTTAATTAATTTTCTGACTTCTAGGTGCTTTATAGGGCAATTAAAGCCCCTACTGTTCCAGGTTGCGAAATTCATGAGGAGATATGAGGAGGTGAGAAGTCACTGACTATACTAGCCTTCACAGATGGTGAAAGAGGCATGTTTTTGCTTTGTTTCCTTTTCTTTTTCCCAGAATCGCCATTGCTGTTCTTCATCTCTTGAGAATTACTTCCTTCAGCATTCTTAGTTTGCAGCACTTTAACAGGGAAAGAATTTAATAAAGGATCAACAGGTATCTTGGAGTTGGTGGTTGCTGTAACAGTTGAATGGGTGGGAGCACTAACAGCAGTTGAAGAGGGAACTGTTGCTGTTTGTTGAGTCAGGCCTGGAAAAAACATCTTTACAAACAGGTGCACTGTCAGCATGTTCTAACAGGGCTGGAGCATTAATATTTCCTGAGGAAGAGCTGATGTTTGGAGAGCAATTTTTTGTAATATCAGTGCTACTAGCATTGGGTGAATTCTGCAACAGCTCTGAGTTCCCTTCGGCTAGAATTTCAAAACTGTGATGAATTGCTATGGATTTTAACAATTTGAGGCAGCTGAAGATTCGCAGCTTTATTTTGTACTTTAACATTGGGCAGCTTTACATTGGAGTGATTGTCTAGCTTCATTTCAGATTGCATCAGATCAATATGACTATCACCAGCAGCCAAGTTCTCTACAAGTTACTGGGCATTTTGTTGAACTTTTATCCTCCACTCTTTTTGACAGACTCAATACACGAAGAGGTCTTATGCCCGAAAGCCTTGCAATGTTCACATGTAGCAGGGAGCCATTCATACTCCACAACCTGCTCATATTTCCTTACCTTCAGGATCAACAATGGTAATTTGTTTTGGGAGAGAAGAACCAGCTGTAATCTCGACACAGATACGAGCATAAGAAAGTCTTTGTTTTTTAATATACAAATTTATTAAGAATCTACAAAGAAAGAGAAATGCGAATCAGAACAGGATAAATACAAAGATAAAATGGTAAAACAAGAATAGTGCTAGGGGTTGAATTTGAAGGATCCTTGACGAAAGTTTACTAAGCAAAAGTAAGAGAAATGGGATAGTTTAAAATATCTTTAAAACAAGTAGCGCAAAATTAAAATATGTATCGAACAAAGAAGACAAAAATAAAATTTTCTTTATTTTAAAAAGTAATAGAATACTTGATAAACTGACAAAGAATACGTAATTTTTTTCTTAAAGATCACAAATTTAAAACTCTGCAGACTTACAAGTGGAATGCCCCACTAAAATTAATTTGGGAGGGAATTTTTTATATTTTTTCAATTACTTGCACTATCGATAATTATTTGAGAATTTTCGGGCAACTATTTGGGTAGTTGTTAAATTTATCCATCTAGATTGGTGAGCATTTAATGCAATATATTTTTGTTGATATAATTATATTCTTTCAATCACATATATATACCCATATTTTTTTGTCTGTCTTTGTTCAAATCTTTCATATGGACTACTAACTTCATCTAATTATATATTTGACCTTTCAATATTTAGGATTTGACATTTATTTTTTTTTTTTTTCAAGATAAAACTCACACTCCCACATGTGGAAAAGGTTGGATTCGAGTTTCTAAGTGGGAATATTTGTTTAAAAAAAATGTTTTTTTGAACTGAGAACTCCATTCAAACAAATGAATTTTTTCTCTAAATACAACAGAATATAATTGGGTTTTGCATTAAATAAAATTAATTTATGTATGATATACATATAAGTGTAATAAAAGTTCATATATTTTGCATTTAGACTTTTCATTATAATGGAGTTTTCCTTCCTTTTTTTTATTTTTCTTTTTAAGTACTACATTTTTTATCCTATAATTAATGTTGGCATGGCAAGATGAGATAAGTGGCCAAAAGAAAGCCATATCCAATCAATAAGAAACCTTTGGAGGAGGCTGAGGATTGAGAGAGGTAAAAGATGAGTTGAGCAAGAAAGACATAAACTTTCCACTACCATCCCATTAGATTCCCATTTACATTTCGTTATGCCCCTTTGGGCTAAAGGTCTTAAAAAGGAGCATTTATACAGAGCACAAGGAACTGTACAAGTCTAAGATAAACAAGCATCTTATGACCAAAACTAGTCTTCAAAATACTAACAATAATAACAAATATCAGGCCAGCGTACCCCTAGTAGACTGCTTTCTCGAAATTTAAACTATATTCCAATATTGAGTTTCTGAATAATAAATAAATTAATTAATTATTTGATGCATATTCCTGTTTTATGGGTACCCAAACAGAAGTTTTTTTTTTTTTTAAAACCGATGAAATAAAAATACTAACTATAACTTCTTATGACTTTATTTTCTTTTCACCCCAAATTTAACATCCAAACACATACACAATCAAACAAGATATCTAGTGGCAATTCCATTCAATATCAGAGCATGAATGACCACTTTAACTGACCTAATTCACTAGAGTTGCATTTATCCTGCCTGTTGAATGTATTATCCTAGTTTTCAAACAAAACCTCTCCTGGGGCCCCGCTCTCTCTCTCTCTCTCTCTCTGCGCAACAGTCTTGAGGAATTCTTTTTATTTTTACCTATTTTTAAAATTATTTGAAAAGAAAGAAAAGAAATGAAAAGAGAATTGATAGAAATCGATGAAAATGATAATGAACCTGTTTCAAAATGGTTCAATCCTCCCCAAAAATAATTCTCCAAATTGTTCATTATATAACTCCCCATTATATAAGCATAATCTATATATATATGTATATATTTCTTAGTAACTACTTTCATAACCATCTAATAGAAAATATTCTATTTCTAGAACAAGACTTGGGAGCTCAATGATGACAATCCTAACACTCCTATTATTTCCCAATTAGGCCTCTTTAGTGTGGCCACTCTTGCAGTCCATTTATTTAAATTTTCGTTGAGTCGGACCTAATCCTTTCAATGGACCAGCTAATTAGTAAAATTGGGAGCCAGTGTAGTTGACCCATTCTTCTACCCAATCAACGATCCACCTAACTGAGTATTTTGCTTCTAGAAGCATCAGAGGCTCCTTTGCACGTGCCTGTGTTTGCCTTCCTGCCTACCCCACTCCATTGGTCAGCATTAATGCATTTACTACTTCCACCAACCCTCTTGTCGGTTGAGAAGAACTGTGGACATCCATCTGATTCAAATAAAAGGCTGTGGTCAAGATTGTCCACCGAAGAATTGTGGCCTTCTATGTATAATCCACTAAGGCTGATCTGAGGGTCTAGAACCTCCATATCCTTGTTGTTCATCTCCGAGCAAGGGTTCAAATTACTCCCAGCTGTCCCATGTATACGCTTCTCTTCTCCCTTGCCGAGTAATGCTTCATTATACTCTCCACCATGGTTGTTTTGCTTCTTCATTTCTGTCTTCTCCATCTTTCCTTCTTTATCTGTTTAATATTCTTTTATTCCAACGCCTAATGTGCCACTTTATTTTTAGCTCATTCCATTTTCCTTTCACCTGAATTGTAGTCATATAACACACACACACACTCTCTCTTCGTCTAATGTACCACTTTTCTTTGCTCATTCCATTTTCCTTTCACTTGAATTGTAGTCATATAACACACACACACACTCACTCTCTCTCTCTCTCTCTCTCTCTCTCTCTCGTGAGAATGGTATAAAATATAGATACAGTAACAGTGCACATGAAACAAAGATTTGTATAGGAAAATATAAAACGAAAAAATAAAATAAAATTACTAATTTTGCAATTTTTGATTACTTAGCCCCCATAAAAGTTAAATACTTTTGTTGATAAATGTCCATTCATATTAGTCTCATTTTTTTAATTTAATAAAAAAATAAAATAAATTTAACTTTTTTTACTCCATTTTACATTCCTACTATTTTCTCTGACTTTCCCCTTCTCTTTCCCATATTTCAAACATAGGGTAAAAGTACTGGTAGTACTGGTACATATTACCAGAAAAGTAAACAAATATCATCAATTCATTCTTCATTCTATTTTTATTTTCCATTAGTAACACAAACAGAAATAGCATTTCATAATATCATTTACAAAAAATGGGACTAGAAAAAGCCGAGATATATGGCAATTAGAAAGGATGACACAGAGAAATAATAAAAATAGAAAGAAAGTTTTCCTTATAGAGAGCTTCATAAAATCAGCAGCAATGAATCAGTTCTGCAGTACACTAAGGTAAATGCATTATTCAAAGCTAGAATCTTGAGATCAAATCAAGCTGGCTTTCCTGACTTTCCATCTTCAGCGTGAGCATGTCTGAAGTTGAAAACGCCTGCAAGTCCTCGTGCTCTTGCAAGTTGTTCGAGTTCTTCAAGTTTGTGCTTGAGAAGCTCCACCTCTTGTGCTAACTCTTGGTCTCTTTGCCTCATCCCCTAGATAACCATGAACACGAGAATTACAATAAACACAAGGTGGAAATCATTTTGAGAAGCCCGAACTTGTAAGAGCGGATGGTGGGTTAAAGAATGCACAATCATTGACATAGCAATAATTTTAAAAGAAATCAAGCAAAGAGAATTTTTCTTAAAATTTTGAGAAAATCCCCGAGGCTAAGCCAAAATTTGCAGGCATTGTCTTTAATTTGTTGCATACAACTAAAGAAGGCTTCTACAAATAACTTGAGATTGCCCATAGAGATCCTTTCCTCCAGATGAAAAACATGCATCCCAGAAAATATGTTTCTATGACTTGAACTCATCTAATTACACAAATACTCAAAAGATGATTGCATCCACACAACATTTAATAGCTTATAAAGGATAACATCATGATTTGAATGCATTTCATTCAATTCATAGATATGAAATAGACGGATTTTGATTTAATTATTTAAGAAGCATAGCCTGGAGTTAGATTTAGAGTTCAACAATATTGCCATGTATGGATGAATTTAATGGGTGAAGGCAGATGTTCAATAAAATTCAGGTAGTCTCTATACGGCCCTTCTCTACTTCCCAAAGATACAGTAAAAGGTACACAACTACCATGAGAAAAGAAATCGACCGTGTCCGAGAGAAGTAATTAGGGGATGAAGCTTAAGGGGTGTTTGGTTGGCAAAAATTTGGCCTAAAAGTATAGCAAAAGCACAAAAATTTGATGTAAAAGTAATAAGTGGAAATTTTGATTGGAAGAAAATACAAGAGTTGGTAAGTTTTGATTGATTTTGGCTAACCAAACACCCCCTTAATTTGTAAGCATGTACTAGATATCATTTGGCTAAGAAGTGAACCAAAAAGGGATTTTTAAAATTACATGGAAATGAAGTTAGCAAATTACAATTAATGACCCTATTTTTTTGTATTTTTGAATGCATAGATGTTAACATCTAAATTACCCATACATAATTTTCCTAAAATGCCCTTTTACTAAGAATCAAATTTTCTTTTTTCTTACGACTACAGTAACTCCACCACTCCCACCTCACACCAACCCCAACACTAGTGCCCCACCGCTAAACCGACCATCGCCCCATTGCAACCCCAACACAGCCAATCGCCACACCCACCCCTAGCTCGCTGCCCTCACCCACCCCAACCTAATCTTGCTGCCCCCACCCCTCCCCTATAACTGCCTCCCCCATCCCAATCCAACCGCACTACTCTCCACCCCATCCATTCATATCATCCTCACCTCTTCTTCATCATTGTTTTGCCGTCTTCGTTTTTTTTTTTTTTTTTTTAATTTGCAGAAAAGTACTAGTCATTAAATACGAGGGTGCTACTCTGCACTATATAGCACCCCTATGTAGCATTGACTAACACCTGTTGCAACTACAATGAGTACCCAGATGTTGAAATGACTAGCAAGCACCTCATGTTGTAACAATTAGCATCTTTTCTGAAAAATTATTTTAAAAAAATAGTGGGGGTTGGGGTGACTGTGTTGGGGATTGAGGTGAAGGTCGTACAAGTAGGGGTTTACGAGATGAGAGAGAAGAAAGGAGAGAGAAAGAGAGAAGCACGTAGAAATATAAAGGGTATTTTAGGATTTTTTGAATGCGAATACAAAGATACCCTAAATGTGTAATTTTTAATTTTAGAAATCCATGTTTGTGCAGTTTCTCAATCGAGAAATCCATCTTTTTGAAGTTTTCAAATATTGAAGCATTCATTTGTAATTTGTAAACATAAATTCCGTGAAAACGTGAAAAGAAATCGACCTTGTTAGAGAGAAGGCGTTAGGGGATGAAGTTTAATTTTAAGCATGGCACTAGAGTTCATTTGGCTGAAAAGTGAAACAAAAAAGGCAATAAATTGCTCCTGCTTTTGACAAAGTGATGGTGGTACCCCTAGAGTTGGACTATTATCTGTACCAAGCAATAACAAATGCAAATGCAAACTCAGAACTCTATAAAGCAAACTGTACCAGTTTACCTCAATATGAACATAGGTTGCCCTGAGAGGAAATGGACACAATATCATGGAATCATAAAAGAGAATATTGATATATTACCTCCAGTTCTTGCTTACGTAGTTCTTCCTTTTTAGCTTCTGATCTGGAACTTCTTTGCACCTCAAAAATAAGAGCAGCTCCTGCAACCTGTATATACATTTGGGCCTGTAATTGGTGGTAGATCATCTATAATACGGTTGATTTCAGATTGAACTGAAAAATAAATTATGTGGTCTCAAAAACCATGTCTCATGAAGAAAATACGAATGTGCTATTAATGCAAAGCCATCCACCTTGTTTCGGATGCAAATGCATGTAAAAGCAGGCTAGATTCTGCTTCCACACAGGCACCACTTCTAGGATGGACATTAATTGCTCATATTACAGCAACCATCAACCTACAAGCAATTGCAGTACATCATGGCACAGGAAAAAGGGTAAGATCTGATTAATTGACCCCCCATAGCGATAATTTGCAATCACTCCCGAAGTCATTCCTTTTAGTACTGAGATTGATTCCAGAGACTTCCAATTTGTTCCTTGCCCAAAGACCTTTCCACTAAGAATTACCAGTTATAAATGGCATTAGACTCTGAATAAGAGGACCTTATGGAGCCAAGGGAAGGACTTCATAACTGCACAGTAATACAGTAAACTACAAAAATAATTGGTGACAAGCCAATCATCGCAACAACTATTCAGAAGTATCATGGAAGACTAGTAGATTGGAAGAGAATTTATGTTTCTCAATGCGCAAGAATCACTCTAATCAAGAGTACTTTGTTGTGTAAGCCCACTATTTCATTCAGTATTTCAAATTCAAGTGACAGAGGCTAGGAAACTATGAGAAATCGCAATGAGATATTTTGTGGAAGTGGAATTGGAGATGGATTTTAAGTATTACTTAACTGAATTTGGATATTGTGAGTGACCTATCAAAGATGGAGGGGTGGCCAATTGTAGATTTTAGATTCTTCGATGAAGCTTGCTAGGAAAAAGTTTTTGGGGATAGCATCTGAGATGGATAGATTGTGGAGGATGGTGAACCAGCTAAATATGAGAGCAATTGAGGTGGATGGACTACTATGGAGGTTAATGGGACTTATGGAAGGGCATTAGGAACCTTGGGCAAGTTTTTGTGAATTATTCTCAAATTTGTGGTGGAAAAATGGTAATTGAGTAAAGATTTGGAGACTTATATGGACCAATAATAGAAGTCCTAAGGAGAAATATAATGTGCCTTCTGAATTGGCAACCATCAGCCTGGCTTCAATTGACAGAATTTGATTGTGGATGGTGGGAAAGTGTCATGAAATGCTTGACATAGGAGAAATCTTCAAGACTGGGAGATGGATATTTATGCTATTTCATCCAGATATTGTATGCTCGAAAGGTGGGAGAAGGGGATAAGAATTACTGAATTATTTGAAAGATCTTGGAGTTTAAGGATATTTCAGGTGAATTCCTCCTATAATGCCATACATGTGCTAGAAGGGACATGGATTTCCCATACGTTGATTTGGAAATTAGGGGCAGCATCCAAAGTAGCTTTGATTTTTTTTTTTTTTTTTTGGGTGTGTGTGTGCATGTGTGTGTTTTTTTTGGGGGGGGGGGTGCGGCGGAGCTTGATAAATAAAATAAAAAAAAATAGCTCTAACAGCTAATAATAAAAAGCTTGAGTTAAGCTCAAATTCCTAAAATCACATCCTAATGACCAATAATAAAAGACAATATGGCTCCGTTTGGAGTGACAACAAACTCTAAAAAACGGTAAAAAACACTGAAAACCTCAACAAGTTATTCAATTTTTATCTCACTGCATGAATTACAAACTTACAACTTATCTCATTTTATCTCACTTTTTGTCGCACCAAACGCACCCTATATATCCTACAATCAAATAGGAGTCTTCTATAAAATAAAATTTATCCAAGTCTTCTTTATCCAAACTTCTTGAAGAAGTTTCCTATTTCGAATCTCTTATATAACTCTTCTTTGTTCAAGTCTCTTGTAGATATCTTCTTCATCCATGTTTCCTATTACTAACAAAATTTTGTCCCTTATCCTGTTTCAATTTCCCATATTCCCACTTTTCTTCAAATTCTATTGCTAAATCTTCTACATCAATTTTAATCCGAATTTGGATAATTTTACAAATTTTGTTGGGGGATTTGATTTGTAGTTCTTACGTTTTGAGGCTTTGCGTATAGGGGAGGCATCCCCTTGGTGCCTTCTCAAATAAATTTTTCTTATTTATCAAAAACAGAAGTGAAAAACGGTAAACTAGCCTGCACAATTGTTTTTGAACTGCATCATCTTTGCAACACTCACTGTCACTGTAAAAGATTAAGGAAAATAGATTAAGCAGTATGAAGAAAACATCCCAGAAATCATTGTTGTCCTTATCAGGCATTAGGAGCACACAACCAGTATTTTAGAATCATTTGGCTAAAGGGTCAAGGATTCAGGATGCAATGGAAAAACAGAAGTAATTGGAACCAATATGCAATATTTGAAAGTGAATAAATTTAAATTAATGCAGAATATTTGGAAAATGAACATGAATCATTGAACCATGTGGATACCCGGGGGGTTAGTAAAATGATGAATAAATCACACAGTTTAGAAATTCAATACTTAACAGAAGATTTGGCCCTATGTTTTTGAAGTTACTGACAATTAGTCGGCTGCGTGAGTGCTGCAGCAGCATGACAATAGAGTGCAAATGGTCTTTCACTGTAAAATCGCACAAGAATGTGCTTTTTCTTTTTCAAGAAAACAATGACCTCCCCTGAACATTTGGCTATATAGGTAGACCCCAACCATTTCAATATCATGGTGACAGCCCTTACTTCTACCTGTATTTAGCCAAATGTTCAAGGGAGATTCCTGTAATTTATCTTTTTTTTTTTTTTGGTAGGCAGAACAAGAATAGGTTTCCCAGGCATTTTCCTACTTTTAGTTATCTTTAATCTTCTGGAGGGCATACTATTCATAGCTTAGGAAGCTTTGATACTTATATAAACATCTATAAATGAAAAAAAAAAAAGTAACTTGTAAATAAAATTTACCGAGAAGATGAAGAGTTCCCCAAAAAGGTCCACAGCGGCTTGAACAGCTTTCTCCTCATTTAGGGGGCGGATCTCAACATCAGTCGCATGGCCATAGATGCGTCTTTGAATTGTTGTAGTGAACCGATGGTTTGCCTGATTCCAATGCCCAGCATAAGGGAAAACACATTCTTAAAGTTCTTTAATTACACATTCGATGATAGGAACTACATTTCCAGACAAGAAGGCAACTAGCTTAAAAGAAAATCATAGAAAATTATATCTAATACAGAATTTGAAGCAAGAACTATAATATAAATTGAAGAACTAATTAATTAAAACCAACATCAACTAATAACATTGTTAAGCCACCAATTGTCCTAAAAGCTAGTTGTTACGAAATGGGCCCAACAATGTACATAAAGTTTATTTAACAAACATTATTACTGGGAAAATAAGGGAAGGGAACAGTAATTTTATATGAATCTGTTTTTGGATCCTGTAAAGCTACTGTGTCTTTGTTGACCTCATATGGAAATGAAAAATGAAAAATGTAAAATGTACACCACCACAAGCATAGAAGCCATGCATGTAGATGTGACTCCCGTTATAAGCAGTTAGTAAATTTAATTTTTGGGCAAGCTCACACTTCAAAGAAGGTTTAATGTAATGGTAATTGGTAGTTGATCAAAACCTCCAAGGTAATGGTAATCAGAAGTTTGTCAAAACCTTCAATGAAATTCACATGGCATTTGAGAGCAACATGGGCAACTCGCAAATGAGGGGTCTTGTAAAAGGCACAGTCAATACATGGAATCCTATATATTTTCTCGCTTAGCATATTGCCCCCCCCCCCAAAAAAAAAAAAATTGAAATGTCAAACATAACATTGTGAATGCTGGAAAATTTACTTTAAAATGTGTGTACATACACAACGGCAACGAGTAATTTGCTTAAGACATCCAAACAGGTCCTCAATTTTGCATCCATGCCACCTCAATACTAAATTTTCATATTTTCACCAGATATCAATTATGCAATTTTTTCTCTCCCCACAAAAGTCTATAATTTTTTTCATAACCTTCAGATATTAATGCTCCATACATCTTGAGAAACAGAGCCCCAAAATCCAACAAATCTTTAATTAACATCCTTTACATTCCTCGATGAATGTGTCACATGCTCTTGCCTATGCTATCATTACAATTCATCAAGTAGTTGCCACCTTGACAAAGTTCTCTAGGGTATTATTTGCAGGAAAATATGTTTTAATTAAGAAACTGAAGAGGAAAAACACTCCCTTAAGGCTGGGAGCCTAGGAATTAATCCTATTTCCCTAAAGCTCATAGGCAAGAAAAGAAAACTACTTTATGTTATGTGAGGTAGGAAGCATGGGAAATATGAATGAAGGGAAATGAACCCCTTGGGAAGGGTTTACAGATTTCCTTCATCTTGTGTGTGGCCGGGACAAAAGGAAAAGATGAAGGATGGTGATGTCCATGATGATGTTTACAACAAACACTTCATTTGGAATATTAACTAACATTTGAGAAGCAATTTTCCAACTTCACATATTTAAAAAGAGAGGAATCCCTTGCCTTTCCCCTTCTACCAACTTTTGAGCCAAAGGGAAAAGGTGTGCTCCCTTTAACTGCCCTAAGATGTACAGCTACGCTATGCAGGCCAACATGGGCTAATGACACCATCAAGTAAGGAACTAATAATCTGTAGTGACCAAAGAGATTAAGAACCAATACGAAGTAGAATTCCTCTTGCCCATCAGTCCCCCATCAAACCTCATCTGCATCATTCATTAATTTATTTATTAAAAAAAAAAAAACTGCTTAGCTGAGTTTTTCATGCCAAAAAAAAAAAAAAAAAATCAAAATCGATCACTGACTTTATAAAGTTTTAAATCTTGTGAAATTAAAAATAAAAATACAAACCAACCAAACCAATGAAATCTGGGGCAAGCTTGCATTTGCTAGTTATCAGGTCACCCGCTTAATTTATGTAACTTGGCAACAAAACTTGAAAGCAGAGTTATTCCAGTATATCCTAAATTTTAATTTTTACTATTCTAGATGTGTTTAAATTGATAAAAAGTGCGAAATTTTAATTTTTACTATTCTAGATGTGTTTAAATTGATAAAAAGTGCGATAAAATAAGATAAATTATGAGTTCGTAAATCGTGCAATGAGATAAAAAGTGAATAATTTTAAAAATTTTCAGAGGTTTTCATATATTTTCGGCATTTTATCTTGTGACAAACGCACAACAATGCAGTTCTCATCTCATTCCACCTTCTAAATAACAAAGGAATGCACAATTAAATGCTATGTAAAGCATAATGGAATTTCACCTGATTGCCAAGCACCCTCCGAATAAAAATCTAAAATCACTTGCATTCCATCTTGACACAATAATTCCATTTTGTATTCACAAAAATTTGAGATTCTTAATACTACATTTTTCATATCTTTCAATCAACAAAGCCTTAAAACCCCACATAACCTTCGATTGCAAACTGGTACTCAACAACAGCTTGATTCAAAAACCAAGTTCAGTTAATAACAACACTACATCTCAAAAAACTCACTCAATTTGGAACCCAATAGATGGCACTACAAGGCAGAGTTTTAGCGCGGAGGAGAAGGAGAAAGAAAGAGAGATAGAGAGCACCTGGGCGATGTTGATGATGAACCGACGGAACTTGGGGTGGAAGCCAGCCTCTTTCTTGATCCGATTGGCAATGGGTTTGCTGATAGTCTTCAATAAGAGGGTTCCGAGCTTCAATAAAGGGAGGACCATCACTGACAAACGCTGTTCCTGATCTAGGTTATTCAATTCTCGAACTCTACAGCAACGAAATGTTCGATATTTCTCTTCCTTGAACTGAGCTCTATATTATTATTACAAGCAGACGATGATCGTCGTTTGACTGCTTCAGAGGCTGCGTTTCTTGAAGAAGAAGGAGGAAAATGACTGGGAATGGAGCCTGATATAGGAGGTTCCACACCTGGCTGGGGCATCGGATAGGTTTTCCGCTCGATCCACGCCCGGTCGGGAAAACTCGAGTGTAATTGTTGCCGATCCGTTTTGTCCACCCGATCGAAAAACTCGAGTGAATTTGCTCCTGATCGGCCCATGTTACCCAAATGGAGGCTCATATTACTGACCTGGCACGCCAAAGTACCTTACGTCACGAAAGTCACGCTTACAACCCTCTTCTGATAATTCTTGAATACAAAAAGGTGTAAATCCGGACACCCTAACCGGCCCACATTGTCTGGCCTCACGAGCATCGTGTGAGAGGTAAATCAGGTACGCAGTGGCCTCCTAGACAGGAGGTCCGGTGCCGGGACGCACCAGGGGCCCCCCATATTTCAGAGAGTGAGACCCCCACACGATGCGGAACCCGGACTCGAATCGTGCACCTTGGATACAAATCTGTTGCCCGAGTACCAACTGCGCTACGCCCTGGGGGCCTCTTTTGATAATTCTTACAAATACGCTTGTTAGGGCACTGTCACAAACCATATTAAATGGAATGTGTTGGCACACGGATTAGAGAATTAATCTTGAAATTCATAACACAAGTGGTATCATCTTATTGGAAGGAGAGAAAGCACGTTACATATAACATGTAACTGCATGTATATCAATTCACATGAAGGCCTCTCATATTTAAACCAACACTCCACAATAACATAGGTACAAATTCTAACCTTAGGAAACTCTGTCAAAATACTTTCTAAGCTCTTTTGTTAATTTAAGTATCGAATACTTTTTTATAAACACCACACCGGTGTTCAAGACAGCTTTTTCGGACTTGAATCGAGTTTTCAAAGAATACGAAGTTACTGATTTATCAGTTGGCGCAATTTGTAGGAAAACGACTTTTCTCGCAATTTTTATGATCTAAACCAGGTCTAGCACGAATACGCAACCTCATTCATAACCTGCAAAAATGATGGAGAACTAAAACAACGAAAGAATCAATGCCATTAAGAACCAAATAAGGGAGATGATGGCCATTATGCAGACTCATATGACCCAAAATTAGGCATTGCTTTAGCGGCAACAACCTGCCCCTATTCACATCCCACCCCCTCCAACAAATCTCCCCATGAATAAGGTAAAAAATAGAAGGGTGGTCGAGGTAAATGGTGACCACAACGGAGATGGGTATAGAGGCAATGGAAAAGGTGTTGTAGGGGAGAATGAAACCCCCGCCAGACAGGCAAAGGAATTAAGGAGGCGCAAAAGATCAATTCCGCTATAAATTAGTGCTGGTTGTCACCCAAAGGTGTCGCACACAGAAGAGGCTAGCGTCCATCTGTGGGAGGAACCAATGAGGGCCATGCATGCCTGGATTCATGGCATACTGGCAGCAGTAAAAGCCCCAAATGCGGTGGAGAAGCAAATGTTGATGCAAATTCATGGTTTTCACCAATAGTGATGGGCTACCCTTTGCCGCCTAAGTTCCAGATGCTAGCACTGAACTCTTTTGATGGTTCGAGGGATCCCTTTTACCATTTAAAAATATACAAGACTTCGATGTGCATACATATGTATCCAAATGAGATCCTGTACCGGGTTTTCCTAGCAACACTTAAAGGCTCGGTGCAATTATGGTTCAATAAAATCAAACCAAGCACCATCATTAGTTTTTTATAGTTGGGGAAGCTATTTGTGGGGCACTTCATTAGAGGAAAAAGGCAGAGAAGGCCGGCCACTCACTTCCTAACGATAAAATAGGGTAAGGAGAAGACCCTTGGAGACTATATTGGAAGATTCAATAAGGAGATCCTGGACGTGGATGAGACAGAGGATAAGGTTGCCATTACGGCCCTCATGAATGGGTTAAGAACGCCCCAATTCATGGCTTTGCTCCTTAAAAAAGCTCCTGTCAACATGGTGGAGTTAATGCTCAGGGCGTAAAAGCCACATCAATGTGAAGGACGGCCTCCGAATGAAAAGGGAAAGTGACGGAGTAGGAAGCTCAAAAGCAAACAAGAAACGGTTGAACGATTCCGAAAATGGCTGAGATCTCGGAGATCAAAAAACCAAAAATTCGAAGACAGGTCCGATTGGGGTGGGCGATGATATGCCGATCTAGATCATAATTTTACCCTATTGAATACTAGATTAAAAAATGTTCTTTATGAGATTCAGCATGACCCAGCTTTTAAATGGCCCAAAAAGATGAGAACCCTAGTTGACAAGAAGTCCTGAGCAAAGTATTATTGATTCCATAGGGGCTATGGACATGACACGGATGATTGTATCGACCTCAAAAAACAAATCAAGAAGCTAATCCAATGAGGCCTGCTCGGTCGGTTTGTTGTCGGTCGGGACAACAACAGAAGGGCTGATCAAAGAAGTCCCGACCGAAGAAGCCTAAGGAGGAAGAGTCCCGATCGAGACACATAGAATCAGTAACCGATTGGAGAGATAAGGGTGATTTTTGGAAGTTTTGTTGTTAGGGGAGAATCCTTAACTGCAACAAAAAAGTATGCTCGGGAAACGAGCAGATCGAGAGAAGTTCTGATCGCTGATCGACCATATAAGAAGCCCAAAGCAGAATCTCACTCAATCATTTTCACCGAGGAGGAAGCCAATGAGGTATGTCAACCCACGATAATCCACTCATTATTTCTTTTATAATTGCTAGTTTTAAAATTTGGAGAATCTTGGTCGATAGTGGGAGTTTGGCAAATATTTTATATTGGGGGGTCTTTGAAAAAAGGAAAACATTAAGGAGAAACTACAGCTGGTGTCTTCCCCCTTGGTTGGCTTTATAAGAGACCAAGTAGCTCCACTTAGATCCATCATGTTGCCAGTTACACTAGGAGAAGGGCTACACCAAGCTACTGGGATGGTTTATTTTTTGTTGGTGGATTGCCTTTTAGCATACAATGCCATCCTGGGAAGAACTTCATTGAACCAATTTAGGCCAATCATGTCCACTTACCATTTAAGGGTCAAATTCCCGATGGATGCTGGTGTAGAGTGCATCAAAAGAGACTAAAGGATTGCTTGAGAGTGCTATATGTCTTCAGTAAAACAAGATATAGGGCGGGAGGGCCGGGTAGTAGAAGAGTTGGAAATAAAGGATGATAAAAAGTTAAAAATGGGGGATCCAGAAGGAGCGTTAGAGGAAGCTGTGATTGGTGCTTCTAACTAAAGAAGGATTGCCAAAATTGGCTCTGCAACCCCAGACGATCCGAAAAATGAGCCAAAGAAATTTTTGGTGGAAAACGCAGATGTCTTTGCTTGGACCCATGGAGACATGCCTGACATTAACACTAAGGTGATAGCCCATCACTTGAACATATTACCTATCGCCAGGCCGGTAAAACAAAAGAAGAGAACATTTGCCCCTGAGCACAATGAGGCCATAGCAGAAGAAGTTGACAAGTTACTCAAAGCGAAGTTTATCTGTGAAGTTCAGTACCCATCCTAATTGTCAAACGTTGTGATAGTGAAGAAGTCCAATGAGAAGCAGCGAACGTATGTGAAATTCACTAATTTAAACAAAGCCTGCCCAAAAGACAGCTTCCCCTTACCAGCAATTGATCTATTAATCGATTTCACAGTGAGGCATGAGCTACTATCTTTTATGGATGGTTTGTTCGGGTACAATTAAATCAAAATGTCAGAGCAAGATAGGGAGTACACCATATTTATTACTAGTCATGACTTGTATTGCTATGACGTCATGCTATTTGGGTTGATTAGAGATTGATGAACATGATATTTAAAGCCTAGATTAGAAGGAATGTGGAGGTGTATGTGGACAACATACTCGTTAAGAGCAAGAAGATCGACTCCCACGTTGCTGATCTGCAAGAGACCTTTGATACCTTGAGGAGGTATGGGATAAAACTGAACTCAGTTAAATGCGCATTCGGAGTTTGTTCGAGTAAATTCCTTGCCTCTATGGTGTCCAGTAAAGGTATTGAAGCCAACCTAGAAAAAGTCAAAGTAATCCTGAAGATGTAACCACCGCAAACAACTAAGCAAGTACAGAAGCTAGCTAGTCGGGTAGTTACACTGAATAGATTTATTTCCTGATCGATTAAGAAATGCTATTCCTTCTTCAAGATCCTGAGAAGGGCATTAGAATGGATAGAGAAGTGCAACACGACCTTTCAACAGTTAAAAAAGTATTTGGGATCTATCCCACTGCTAAGTCGAACTACCCCGAGGGAAGAATTATACCTGTATCTATTGGTGTCATCAATAGCAGTTAGCTCTGCATTAGTCTGCGAGGAAGAGGGGGTGCAAAAATCAATTTATTATATGAGTAAGGCCCTCCGAGGAGCAGAAGAAAGATACCCCAAGATGGAGTTACTAGCTCTTGCTCTAATTACTGCTAATCGGCGCCTTAGAGCATATTTCCAGGTGCATACAATCATAGTGTTAACTGACCAGCCACTAAAAAATGTTCTGCACAAGCCAGAAATGTTAGGAAGATGGGTAAAGTAGTCAGTTAAGCTAAGTTAATTTGATATATAGTACCAACTGAGAATGGCAATAAAAAGGCAGGTTGCAGCAGATTTCATAACCAAATTTACAACCCACCCCAGTTGACCCACCTGAAGAGGAAGATGCCGAACAAACTTGGATCCTAAACGTCGATGGATCCTCCACACAACACTCTAGCGGCGCAAGTATAATTCTAACCTCCCCAAATGGCCACAAATTGGAGTACGCTCTCCATTTCAAGTTCCCAGCATCCAACAATGAAGCTGAGTATGAGGTCCTAATTACTGGTGTTCAAATGGCTTAGAGAATGGGGGGCAGAGTACATAGTTGTCCGGAGTGACTCACAATTGGTGGTCGAATAAGTACGAGGTCATTATGAAGCGAGTGAAGAAAATATGGATGCATATTGTCAAACGGCTAAGGCTTGATCAAGAGATTTTTCAAGTTTCAGCTGCAAAGAGTCGCCAAAGCTGCAGAATGAGGAGGCGAACTGACTAGCACGAATTGCACCTTCTCGAGAGACGAACTCGACTATTCTAATTGAGGTGTTAGATTCATCGAGCATTCAAACCCCAGAAGTTAACCAGGTCAAGGAGGATGCCGAATGGGCAAAGCTGATCATGGTATACCTGGAAATTAGAGCTTTGCTAAATGACAGGAATGAAGCCCAAAGGATTCAGTACCAATCGAGCAGATACCTAGTTATGGATGGAATTCTTTACAAAAAAGAGGGGCACAGTTCTCCACTGCTTAGATCTATAAATGAAAGAGAAACTAACTATGTTATAAGAGAAATACATAAAAGAGTTTGTGGAAATCACTCGGGAGGCAAAGCTTTGGCTGGAAAGATTTTAAGGGCTAGCTACTACTGGCCTACTGTCGAAAGAGATGCCGAGGAGTTTATCAAAAAAATGTGATAAGTGCCAGAAGTTCCTCAACATTCCCAGGCAACCTGCTCATGAGTTAACACCCATCCAAAGTCCCTCACCATTTGTTCAGTGGGGGTATTGACATTGTTGGGCCATTTCCACTAGGATGGGGGCAAATGAAGTTTGCTGTAGTGGCCATTGATTACTTTACGGAGTAAGTGGAAGCAGTAGCTATACTGAGCATCACTGAGTAGAACATAAGAAAATTCTTGTGGTAGAATATAGTCTGTCGATTTAGCATTCCAAGAATGGTGATTACAGACAATGGAAAATAGTTTGGAATTAGTTTAACGGGCTTTGCGAAGAGTTGGGCATCAGCCATCACTACTCATCTCTTAAGCACCCTCAAGTAATAGTCAAGTGGAAGTCACCAATCGGTCCCTCCTAAAGCTAATTAAGACCAAGCTAGACAAAGCCAAGGGCCTTTGCCAACGTTCTATGGGCAAAGGAGTTACTCAACATTCTATGGGCTTATCATACAACAGAGAGAGTGGCAAATAATTAGACGCCATTTTCTCTCATATAGAGAGCTAAAGCGGTGATTTCAGTTAAGATCAGGCTTTCCAGTGCGAGAACGCAGAACTTCAATCTCGACAAGAACTATGAGACGATAGAGAAAGAGATTGATTTACTCAAAGAAATGAGATTATAAACTACAATCAAATGACATCTTATCAGCAAAGAATACGCCAATACCATAACTCTAGGGCTTGACCGAGGAAATTTCAACCAGGAGATTTAGTGCTTCAAAGGGTGAATCAATCAATGAAGAATTCTTAGGAGGGGAAGCTAGGCCCAAATTAGGAAGGATTATACGAAGTGTTGGGTTTCACTTGGAAAGGGACCTATCGACTAAAGGCACTCGGAGGCAAGGAGCTACCTCACCTATGGCATGCAGAACATCTGAGGAAATATTGTGTATGAAGAACTTTATTTGTAATTTCATTCCACTATCAATAAAATGCAATGATTTTACAGGTATTTTCAGAAAAAAGTGGCTCTACTATGATGAATAATTCAAGTTGGAAAAGGAATCCTACTCGACTCACGTGGCTGAATAGCATGAAAATCCTGCTAGGCTCACGTGGGTCGAGTAGTGACATCCCTAGTGTTTAGTTTGAATTTATAGGATTGTGATAGATATTTATTTGTGGTTATTGGAATTGAAATAAAGTTCAAGGAACAGACTCCTTAAGTGGTGTGATTTCGGCATCTAGGGAACAAGGCCGTGAAAACCATGGTGACCCTAGTTCTCAACAATTGTAGGAACAGGCTATGAAAACCGTAGTGACCTCAATTGGATTGACTTAGGGAAGAACTTAAGAGTCAGACTTGATGACTCCAAGTACGATGTTGGATCTAAGGGCATTGCTCATGAGAAATTATATTGACACATGTTATATTCTATTCCCATGTGATAATCTACGAATTAATGTTTATCATTTCTGTTTGTGATTGAGGTGTGATTTATGGATGTTATTGCATTTTAATATATAAGTTTTGAAATTATTATTATTTATGTATGAACGTTGTTTTTACTTGAAATATTTTTTTGGTTAAATTGTTTATTTGAAAATTTATTATTTTCAAATTACTATTATTATTTTTGGCTTAACAATACATTCACTGAATTTTTAGCTCACTCTTCATTTTTAACATTTTTAAGCTGAGATAAAAAGATCATAGTCAAGAATATTGGGTTAATTTGGGACTATGACATCCTTAATCTATAACCTCCTACAGGAATATTTTATTGTTTACTGTGGATTTGAGAATTTAGGTATATCAAGTTGCATAAATTTTGGAGCTATTATTGTTGTAGAGTAGTTGATTGATTTTATTTGGAGAATTATATTTAACACAATTAGTTAGGATTTTATTTTATTACTACTATAAATGTTAGTAATTTGAGTTAATAAAAGTTTACGTGTGTCATGGGCTAAGGCACTATGGTTCACGATTGGTCTTACTCTTAAATTTTTGGGGTTTGACATAACCCATGCATACGGCTAAGTTTCTTATATAGTTAAAATTTTTAGACAAAAAATTCAAATTGAAAAAATTATGATAATCCATGGTTTTTAATTTTTTCCAAAACTTTAGGCTTCAGTAGTTCTACATGTGTTTTGATTCATTTCTTTCCAATTAATTTTTGATAAGCGTCATACAAATAATATAAATTATGGTATTTTAATTTGGAAGGTTCAACTTCTTATAAACCATAATTGGGTGAAGTTTAAGTTGGTAGTTTTGATTTGTATATGATTTCTACCATTGAAATATGGTAAAATATAAAATGCCCAAACTGATTTGTGAGATAAATGACAGTGGAGTCTACTAAAATAAGAATTAAGCAAGAATTAAAAATACAAAAATAATCTCGATCGTTGAATGAAAAAAAAATAATTTTTAACCGTTAAATCTTAGTTTGTGAGAATGATATTTTAAAAAACGGTCCTGTTTTATTATATAGATTAATAATAATATGTGCTTGCAACACTCTGAATAAAATTAATATTAAATTTCTTACATAGTTGAAACTTTGACAAAAAAAGTTCAAATTGAAAAATCTATGACAACTTATGAATTTTAATTTTTTTCAAAAATTTTAGACTCTAACAGTTATTACATGTGTTTTAATCTCTCTCTAATTAATTTTTGATAAAAACTATAAAAGAAAATATAAATTATGATATTTTAATTTGGAAGGTTTGACTTCCTAGAAAACATATATAATTGAGCGGAATTTAAGTTGGCAGTTTTTATTTGCATATGATCTCCACCTTGAAATATGGTAAAATATAAAATATTCAAATCGTTTTATGAGATAAATAGTAGTAGAGTTTATTAAAATAAGAATTAAGTGTAAAAGTAAAAATATAAAGTCTTATTGTTGGTCTAGTTGATTTCATGTTTCTATCAACGAAGAAATTCTTTATTTTTTCTTTACTGGCAAGAATTTTTATTTTTATTTTTTTACCTCTGCAACTCTATGTTTGTGTGATATATGTGTTATGTATTTAGAAATTTAGGTAACTATCAATTTCAAGTTTATCGAAAATAGTAGATATTGCGGGTGCATTAGTGAAAATTTATTTGTTAAATTAGTAAGAAGAAAAATTTTAAGATACCCTTACTTTTTTAGATACTTTCCACGCTTTGTAATGAATTATTACTTTATAATGAATTTTTAATAATATATTTAAGAAATCTAAAAAATTGAAATATTGCATCCAAGTTCAAGGAGGATTCCCGTGTGCCTTTTAAATTTTACCAAAAAAAATAATAAATAAATAAATAAAATTAAAATTAAAATTAAAATTAAAATTAAATAATAGAAAATAAAAAATTTAATAATACTGTGATTTAAGGTCTCCGTTTAAAATAAAAATAGTTGAAACAAAATAAAAGATAGCCATTAATTTCTTTGGGAGTTCTCGTCAGTACGCCGCGCATCATTAATTCCGATGGAACTCTTCCGAAACTATTTAACTAATTTAAGTTTTAAAAATAATACATTATAATATGAAAAAGAAATTAAAAATTAAAATTCTAAAAAATTGAAATTCTAACTCATAAAGCTTAAAGGGGTGCCACTTCATCATTAATATTTTCAGTTAATTTTCTCTAATTGCTATAAATTTTTATCAAATACGTAATTAATCACTAGCATATTGCGTGTTAGTTATAAGTATAAAATTATATTTTATTTTTATTTTTTAGTAACATCAAACGGTTCTCATGCAAAAATTTGCTTCATTTAAGTCACTAACTACTATTATATTAATTACTAAAAGAAAAAAAAAACTACTATTATATCGCAGTAGTAAAGTACTGTTTAGTTGAAAAAAAATTAGGTAAAAAATATAATAAAAATATAAACATTTAATATAAATGTGATGTGTGACGGAATTTAATTAGAAGAAAATATAAAAAAAATTAGTTAAAGTTAGTGAATTTCGATTAATTTTGTTGTGCCAAACAAGATTTAAATAATATTTATGTATTTTGTGTCATAAAAGTTGAATGTTTTTATTGTATATTTTGTATCAGTTGTGTTTGGAGTTATATAAAAGTGTATAAAATAAAATAAAATTGTAAAAGTAAATATCTCGTAATTCGTGCAGTAAGTGAAAAATTTAAAATTTATTATCTCGTAATACGTGTTATAAAGATTTATAAAATTTTATTTTATTTTGTTATACTGCAAACAGAGCCATCATCTTTCCGTTTAACATTATAATTTTTTTATATATTTGATAAAATATTTAATTTTTATTGACAAAATTGAAATTTTTGTCTGATAATCTTTTATGGTCTCGTTTAGTTTAAAAATAAACTCCAAAAAATGTTATAAATCTTTGTTAACTTTATATCACATTAATTTTTTTCTCTCATTACACGTATTACGAACTCTCAATTTATTTCACATTATCTTACTTTAAACTCAACTTATATGTTTGATCAATATTTAATTTTTGGTAAATAAATTTAAAAAATTCGTACATCGCACCCAGTGCGAATCGCGGTAAATGGAGACCAGGATATCTTCCCAAGATAATCGCCACGTTGTCGATCCGAGACTAACGTACAGAACTAAATAACAACCGTCGATGACCAGAAAATATCTACGGGCCCAATCAGCCGCTCAGTACTTCCCCAAAGTTGAACCACCAAGCCAGCCACGTCATCGATCCGTGCAAGGACACCTAAAATCAATCACGACGGTCGATATACATGACAAATCAACGATCAAGATCCCTTTCTCGTCCCGCCACAAATTTCAGAATGCACTATAAATTAGCTCCTCGAATCGTGTCCTTCACTGCCAACGCCATCTCTCCATCTATACATACACAATTGCTTACAAATTTGCTCTCATTCTCAAACCCTAGCTGTGCAATGGCTCGCACAAAGCAGACTGCTCGGAAGTCCACCGGCGGCAAGGCTCCCCGGAAGCAGCTCGCCACCAAGGCCGCCAGGAAATCGGCTCCCGCCACCGGTGGCGTGAAGAAGCCCCACCGCTTCCGCCCAGGAACTGTCGCACTTCGGGAGATCCGGAAGTACCAGAAGAGTACGGAGCTGCTGATCCGGAAGCTGCCGTTTCAGAGGCTGGTGAGAGAGATTGCACAGGACTTCAAGACAGATCTTCGGTTCCAGAGCTCCGCCGTTGCTGCCCTACAGGAGGCTGCGGAAGCGTACTTGGTTGGACTCTTCGAAGATACCAATCTCTGCGCTATTCACGCCAAGCGCGTCACCATCATGCCTAAGGACATTCAGCTTGCTCGTCGCATCAGAGGCGAGCGTGCTTGAATTTCTGGTCTGCACAATGTGAATCAGTGGTGGTTGTTTTGTATAGACCTTGTTAGGCTAATTTTCCATGGTTGGTCTTTTAGGTTTTTGTCTTCTAGCTGTGCTTTATTTTGAAGCCCCTTCTTCTGTACTGAAATTTGTGTTTAATGAAATTGTTGTGTTTCTTCTCTACTATTTATGGCTTTTGTGCTATCCCTGTCTTTTTCTGGAACATAATCAATTTAGGAATTTCCCTTGGCAAATTAAAACCTTGAGTTGAACTTCAAGTGGAAATGAAACCACCGATTTTGGTGTTCCTCTCCTTGGTCATTTCCTAGGCATTTTGTGGGAGGTTGGCGACGAGAAAAATTGGGTTGTTGAATTTGTATTGTTCGTGGTGGGTTTTAGGGTTTTTGTTGACGGGGCAACAATTACTCGGTCCGATCCTCAGTTTTCTTTTTGAGCAGATGATTTCCTTTGTTGGTTTTGGGATTTCTGAAATGAAAAGAGTTGCACCTATTTTTCAGGCTGGGATTGAAAAGAAAAGCCAAGTTGATGGTTGTCACTTTGCAGCTGGGCTTCTCAACATTCTGCAACTGAAGAAATTTGATTTGGCAGAGATGGCTAGGAGAGTTCTGGGGATCAAAAGAATGGTGTGACTTGCAACTTGCAAAATCTCGGTATTAGGAGAGATTAGAGCTTTTGTCGGGTAATGTTTTTGATCGGTTCAAAACGTAAATAAAAAAATTATGTAATAAATATTTTGTTAATTTTGGACATTAAATAAGATAATGTTAATTTTCATTGCATTATAATAAAATGATTTACTTTATTTAAATATTTTATCAAAATTAAAAGTATTTTTAAAAATGATAACATATTATAATAATTAATAATAACAATAATAAAAAAGAAAACATAAATGTTGATAAATAAGTCATGCGTATTGTGAAGTTTCGGTTTCTAGGGTTACTGCCACTACCCTGCTCTGCTACATCCAAACAAAGAAAAAAGGATTCTGAATTCTTGCACGAGTAGCTTCCTGGGGGAGGAATTTGGATTCTCCTTTCCACTAAAAGATATTAGCATTGAAGTAAAGGATGGTACTCAAGAACCAGCGAAGGAAAGAAAAGATTTTCGGGTCGAGGGCAATTAAGGTGATGGTTCTGGGAAGGAAGGGGATTCTCCAACCATGCAGCAGTTGAAAGGATTCCTGGGATGTCCATCTAGCTGGCCTTGGGCTTCCTGAGGTTTGTTCTTCTCCATCAAAGGGGGAATCAGGTTTGAGTCTGAGGAGGGCTAATTCCAAGGGGACGTGTGTCTTTAAAGGACATAAAATTACTGTATGTTTGAGCTAGCTAGGTCATTTTGCTGTTCTATTGTGTTTTACTAATATAACAGTGTTGGTGCTAGTTTCTCAATTCTTCTGGCATCTTCCAGTCGCTTCGTTCTCGATCATTCCATCTACTTGGGTGGGTTGCTCAGTGCTTGGTTCTCGAGTAATGTTATTTTTCCAGGTATACAATTTGCGTGGTGTTCATAAGATAATGTTTGATGGAAATAGTATTTTATTGTTTAGGAAATCATTTTTGGTAGGTTGGGAGTGAAGGTTGTTTTGGTGTGTAATTGTTTTATTTGCTTTATCATCCAATTGTCAAGGAGGGTGTTGAATTTATATTTTTCTAATATAACAATTGCATATCAAGAGTTTGTAGTGGGTCTTAGAATCGAGTCTTGTGTTTTAATTGTTTCTTGATTCGTAGAAATTACTCAAACAACTTTACGTATATTTAATTTGAAGTCTGTCTAAAACTGATTCGAACTATATACAATTTGAAATTGTCGTTTGGTCACTGTTTAACAAATGTTTTGAACAATATAGATACTTGATTCATAATTTGGAGTTGTTGTTTGGTCACTGTATGAAAATGTTTCGAACAATATAGATACTAGATGCTGTTTGCAGAATCGTCTGGACAGATTTTTAGATCATCTGTTTTGATTTTGGGCGTTAGGTACAGGACGAGTACTTCTCAGAAGGTTATTCATCCTAGTATTACTTTCGCTTAAGCACGTCTAATTCTAAAGTTTTAACGGAATTTAGTGCCGCACATATTTTGCAGATGTTAAAATTTTATGCTACCCAAGTAATGTGGGACATAAGGCATTACTTCTATACTTTGTCACCTACTTTATTTTATTGTAGGTAGAGTTTCTTATAGATAAGTTTTTCACATTTTTTGACAATATATTAGAAATATTGAGCAGCCTTTATGCATAAAAGAAAATCTTAAAGAAGAAAGGGTGAGGTTTGGATGATATAAGGAGACCCTAAAAGGTGTTTTGAAAGCTTTTCATCATTGTACTTTTGATATTCCTCTTAGGATTTTAGATCAACTAAGAACATTTGATAAAAAAAAAAAAAAATCGTTCATCGAAAAAACTTTTCAACGTATCTGAATTTTAAGGTGTGCTGTTTGATGGGTTCTAATTAACTTAAAGAATGGAGTCAATCCATTTGTTTGGTGAATTGCGAGTTTAAGTGAAGAAGAGAGGTGATTAGTTGGGATCCAATCCAATCATTTATTTAGTAATATTCTTATAATTTATTTGATTATAGTGAATTGATTTTTAGAGTAATTGCTTTAGAAACTTGAGATTTTTCCTTGATAGGATTTCTTAGTTAAATCCTATCCTTATATAATTTTTAGATCTTATGCAGGTTGATAACTCTTTAAAGTTGATTTAATGTAGTCTATTACTTTTTTGTTTTGTTTTTTTCTGGTTCAATTAAGGATGTCAATGGGACAGATATAGAAGAGGATCTATTTTTTATCCCCTTTAACTGTGTTTTCGTCCAATTCTTGTTTAGGGTAAAATAATTTAGAATTCGAGACGTGAGATTTTACAGGAACAGTAATATGAAATAATAGAAATATTTTACCCAAATTTGTACTACAGATATTTAATTGGCGTCGACAAATCCATATAGTCGATCCCACCTAGTGAGAAAAAGTTTGGTTTGGTTTAGTTTGTGCTACAGAACACAAGCTATCAATTCTCAAACAATTGCTTGATGAGTAAAATATATTAATTGCAATATGGTTTTCTTCCTATTGGACCCATATGGATTGGGATTTTGAAGAGTGCAAGCTGTCTTTGCGTTGCAGCCCCCTTAAGAAAAAGTGAATGGTGCTTTAAAGTAATCACAACCAGCTGGACTTCTTTAGGATTTGATAAACATGATCGGCTCAAAGACACAAACCAACTTCCCAAACTTGTGATTAAACAAACATGAGGAGGTTCCAAAAGGAGGATCTTGATCTAGTTTTGGTCCCCAGTGGGCTGCTCCTAATGTTTGGGTACCATCTCTTCCTTCTCTACAGATACTTCAGGTTTCCTCAGACCACAGTCTTTGGCTTTGAGAACAATGACAAGATCGCTTGGGTTGAAAGAGTCATCCAGGCAAGACAATCGCTCTCTCCCCCCCCCCCTCCCTCCCTCCCTAGCTACCACCTATAGGGAAGAGATAAACATGCCGTTTCGAAATTCAAATTTTAACAACTTTTGATTTTATTTTTAAATTGTTGGTTACAATTTTTGATGCATTTGGTGAAATAAATAGTGATTTTTAATAATTTTTTCAATATTTGGGCATTTAATAAAATTTTTGATAACGTTTGACAATTTTTTATAATTTTTGTCAATTTTTAGTAACTTTTGATAGTTTTTTAGTTGAACAAATTATTATACCTGAGTAAAAAAAGGGTAAAAATTAATATTTTACTAAACATTTATAGAGTAATTTTTGATAATTTTTTGCTAATTATTACCCCTTCAAATGGAGTAAAAGTTTTTACGAAATAAGTAACTTTTATAAAAAATGATTCATATCAATACCAAGATAAAAGTTGTAAAATGTTTTGATTTTTTTATTTACCAAACACCCCTTATCTCAACTTTCGTGATCCCTAAAATAGAACTGACATGCGTGGCCAATTTTTATAAATGGTGTGTTTGGAGTGATAAAAAATAATATGAAATAAGGTAAAATAAAATAAATTGTAGATTTATAATTTATGCAGTGATGTAAAAAGTGAATAATTTTTAAAAATTTTTAGTATTTTTTATCATTTTTTAGTTGGTTTTTTTTTCATCCCGAACGAAGCCAAAATCTTAAAAAAAAAAAGAGAAAAGAGATGGAAAAAAAAAAAAAAAAAAACCAGTAAACGTGTACGCTACCAAACAGGCTTGAACATTTTATTTTGTTTTATTTTTTCTGGTAGATGGAGAATAAAGACAATGCTCTAACCGTGCTGGGATCCAGCACCTCAGCAGCAACATTCTTAGCATCAATCTCACTAACTCTGAGCTCTCTGATCGGAGCGTGGATCGCAAACAACTCAGACATCTTCGAGAGCGAACTAATCTACGGCGACACAAGACCCTCCACCATGTCCATCAAATTCATCACCCTCCTAATATGCTTCATCTTGGCCTTCTCGTGTTTCGTCCAATCCGCGAGGTCCTTCATTCACGCAACCTACCTCGTGAGCATCCCGGACAGCAACCTCCCTGCCAAATACGTGGAGTCGGTGGTTATCAGGGGCAGCGATTTCTGGTCGCTGGGACTCAGAGCTCTCTACTTCGCCATTAATCTGTTGCTCTGGTTTTTTGGTCCTATACCCATGTTTGCTACTTCTGTGGCCATGGTGGTGCTTCTGAATTACCTTGACAGGAACACTTGTCCATTGCACCAACACCGGTCTCTTATTGGGAAAGCAGAATTCTAAGATTTTATCAATCACAACTTCAATTCTACATATATATATATATGTATGTGTGTATGTTTGTATGTATGTATAAATTGATGCAAGGATGTATTTTCAGAAAGGCACTCCCAATGGAACTTTTTTGGGACTTTTCAAAAGTTGGTCAATTATAACGTGTTGGATTAGGCAATATGAAAGTGCCAAAAGATGAAAGTATGAATTTTCTGACAAATCTGTGGATGTATTTTGCATTGTTTCTTAGCCTGGTTTGATATCTTCTTCGATTAAAAGAGTTATTGACCTTCCAGTTATTGTTTCGAATGTGGCATTGCAAAATTCAAGCAAGAGTAATACTATTGACAGAATTTATCGTGAAAATGATGTAGTTGTTTACGGAATTACCATTACTGAGAAGAAGATGTAGTTGTTTACGGAATTACCATTACTGGGGCAATAATACAAAAGTCTATTTAGGTAGTTTTGGATTGAAAGAAAAAAAAAAAAAGAAAAGAAAAAATGCGATTTTAGGTAAATTTTGACGTTTAGTGTTTTTTTTTTTTTAAATCACATTTTTTTAGAGATAAACAGTAGTAAACTGTTAGAATAGTTTTCTCAAATTCGTTTTAACGGATTCAAAAAATCTTTGCACCCCTAATATATATATATATATATATATATCCCCAAATTACATATTTTTTGAGAAGAACAGTGGTAAACCGTTATAACTGTTTTCCCAAATCCTTCTTAACAGATTTAAAAAATCTCTGCACTCCTAATATATATATATATATATATCTCTATCTCTCCAAATCACATTTTTTTTAGATGAACAGTGGTAAACTGTTACAACTGTTTTCCTAAATTCGTTCTAACGGATTTAAAAAATCTCTGTACTCCTAATATACATATATATATCTCTATCTCTCCAAATCACATTTTTTGGATATGAACAGTGGTAAACCATTACAACTGTTTTCCTAAATCCGTTCTAACGGATTTAAAAAATCTCTGCACTCCTAATATATATATATATATATATATATATATCTCTATATCTCCAAATCACATTTTTTTTGGAGATGATCAGTGGTAAACTGTTAGAACGGTTTTCTCAAATCCGTTTTAACGGATTTAAAAAATTTCTGCATCCCTAATGTATTTCCCCAAATCGCGTTTTTGGAGATGAACAGTGGTAAATCATTAGAATAGTTTTCCCAAATCTATTTTAACGGATTCAAAAAATCTCTACACCCCTAATATATATCTCTCTTTCTCTCTCTCTCTCTCTAAATCCCATTTTTTGGAGATGAACAGTGGTAAACCGTTAGAACGATTTTTTTAAATCCATTCTAATAGATTCAAAAATTACGTGAGCCTAAGTCATAATGGTACTCGTTTGAAAGGTTTCAACGTAGGGAATATGATTGCCAAAAAAAATTTTCACACTCAGTTAACATTCTTCTGAATTTTCTATATTTTTAGCGAAATATTAAACTTTTTTAAAATTAGTTAAGTTGGGAATGTGTAAATGTATAATAGAGAATTTTATTAATTTTTAGACGTTGTTGGAGTTTTGTTTTATATTATTTTTTGGCACACCAAACGGTGCCTTAGTTTAGGGAGAAGAAATGAAAAATAATGGAAAGAAATTATAAGCATAGATATAGATACGTGGTATGAATACAATACGAATATGGAGTTAGAAAAAATAAGAATATGGAAACATATGGATACAAAGAGATAAGGCTAAAAAAATATAATTTTTTTTGTATTTTTCTAAACTATATATATATATATATATATAATATCCACAATCAAACTAATTTAATAATTCAATATGTCAAACATAACAAGATATAATAAGATTTAACATTTTATAATTTTTGGAGTTTCAGTTACTCAAATTTAAATTTGTTTTAATTATATATTTGAACAAAAAATGAATAGAATATCAATATGACACTCATTTTATAGTGTTCATACTTTGTATATTTAGAGAGAGAAAAAAAAAGAGAATATGATAAGTGAGACAAGAGATGCTGTTTGATTATTATTATTTTTTACTCAATACCCTATTTGGTTATCAGATTTAACTCTGATGGTTAGCTCAACTAGTTTGCTCTTCAGTGGTCACTAGTTCGAATTTTCTCAGAACTACTAGAGGTTCACCCGATCGTTAATTTCACAGTCTCAAAGATTAGTCGAGGTACGAACAAACTAACCTGAACACCCTAAGACATAAAAAAAAAAATTATCATATTTAGAAATAGCTTCCTAAAATTCCATTTGGTTGTTCTGTTTTGGTCATTATTTTTCAAAAATCAAAAAACAAAGAAATTGAATATACGTGAACATCTAAAAGTTGTTTTTGGTGGTTTTGAAATTAAATTTAGGTTTTTTTTTTTTTTTCATGTCAACATGTCATTAAATTATATATCTTTTCTCATTTTTTATATATATTTTTTGTAATTATCATTTTTCTTTTTTAAAATTAATTTTTGGATATAATTACCAAATGTATTTTTTAATTAAAAATTATCTTTTCAAAATACTTTCTGAAAACTAAACAGCCTTTTTTTTCTGAAAAGTGCTTTATTTTGTCTACATTTTAACTTTCTCTCCGTCCCAAACCTAATAAAGCCTAAATTCTGTCACCTCTTCTCTAAATAATCTTTTATCAAAATGAAAGACAGACGGGCAACATGTACAAAGCCTTTCAAGGTCAGTGAATCCAAAACAAACTGCGACATTGTGAGAGCATTGGACATTTGGACTACTAGTACTGGGCCTAAGAGACTAGAAGTGGCCCACTTATATACCCTGTCCAATTTCGTATTTGGCCCACCAACCGTTGCGGCTCCACCAAAAAAAAAAAAAAGGGAAATTTGAATGACCAAAGGCAGGTTTGTTTTTATCACTTCCTCACTCACTCTACTTCCATGCATGTTAAAGAAGCGAATGCTATACAAAGTCAATATAAATAAATAAAATAATATTTTATTACATGCATATATATATATATATATATATATATCTGGGTTTTAATTTTTTTGTCATAATGAATGGCGTAATATGTCTATACGTTACATTATATAAAAATCATCGATGTTAAGATATGATTTTTTTATTTGCTTGTAATCTAAAATATGTGTTCACAACTTATAAGCTTTGTTAGATTTAGTAATATATATAATTAGTATTCCTTAATTTATGTATTCTTTATTTTGTATATTCTATCATAATTAGGATTACTATCTCCTATCAGGATTATTGTCCTCTTATATAAGGGATCTTCTAACCTTGTATTCTCACACATAGAAATCAATATTAGTACATAATTATTTTCTTTTTCTTTTATTCTAACATGGTATCAGAACTCAAGGTTTTTGATCCTGAGTAAACTAGGCATCTAACAATCACATATTTGCCCGCTAGTGTTGTCCTTCCTGGCGTCACATTTGCCTCCGCGTCTCCTTCAACGCCCTTTCATATGCTCTCAACCTTTTAACGCGTTTTTCTACGCCTCATTCAACGTGTTTCTATGCACCTTCAACCTTTTAACGTGCTTCTCCGTGTCCCTTTCAACGTGTTCCTTCGCGCCATATTCAACGCGTTTCCATGCTCCTTCAACGCGCTCCTGTGCGCCCCTTTCAACACGCTTATATGCGCCTTCAATGCGCTCCTCTGCGCCTCCTTTAATGCGCTTCTGTGCGCCTTCAACCTTTCAACGCACCTCCTTCAACGCGCCTCTCCGCATCTCCTTCAACGCGCTTCCGTGCGCCTTCAACTTTTCAACGCGCCTCTTCGCGCCTCATTTAATGCGTTTCTTCGCGCCTCATTTAATGCGTTTCTTCGCGCCTCATTTAATGCGTTTCTTCGCGCCTCCTTCAATGCGCTTTTCTGTGCCTTATTAAACGCGCTTTTTTTTGCGCCTCCTTCAACGCGCTTTTTTGCGCTTCATTCAACACACTTTTCTACGCCTCATTCAACGCGCCTTTTTTTGCGTCTCATTCAACGCGCTTTTCTGCGCCTCATTCAACGCGCTTTTTCGCGCCTCCTTCAACGGGTTTCAATGCACCTTTAACATTTTAATGCGCTTCTCTGTGCCTCCTTCAACGCGTTTTCCATATGAACTCTGTTGCTCAGACTGCTGATTTATTTCTCAAAGGTTGATCCTCCTGGTCATTTTTTCTGAGTTAATGTCCAAACTCAAGTTGATTCCTGCGTTACCACCTTGAGTTTGAGGAGGGTGTTAGATTTAGTAATATATATAATTAGTATTCCTTAATTTATGCATTCCTTATTTTGTATATTCTATCATAATTAGGATTATTATCTCCTATCAGTATTAGAATTATTGTCCTCTTATATAAGGGATCTTGTAACCTTGTATTCTCACACATAAAAATCAATATTAATACATAATTCTTTTCTTCTTCTTTTATTCTAACAAGCTTAATTAGACAAGATGCTTATTAAAGGTGGTCGCATGTTTATACTACTATATATGATAAGGTGGTTTATCTCAACCATTAAAGTAGAGATTTTTATACAACACGCAAATATTTGTAAGATAACATGCATTGAACTGAACTGTTATAGAACAAACTCTAGAAGTTGCAAAAGACTTGTTTTCATTTGTTACGCAAAATCCTCAACTTGACAAGATTATTAAGTTTTATATTGAATATATTTAACTTTGAGTGTCAACTGGTGATGCCTACTGATTGGCTACTTATGGACATATCACTCTTATGGTAAGAGTGAATATGCAAGATTGTGTGGCATAAATATTAGATATAAATTCAATTGGTCAATTTAGTAATTATTTCTAATTTCTTTTTAGTACAACATATGTAATAACTATATTTATTTCTAAATAGTTTTTGAATCAACATCCAGTTGTGACACACACATAAACTTGGGTAAGATAGTGGAGTACTAATTAGTCCAACCTAATTAGCTTGTATGGAATATTAGTGATAGTAGGATTAATATGTAAATTGAAAAATTCAAATAAATTTATATCCTCTGGATAAAATTACAATTCGTTTAATGGGCATAATTATAATTGATAAATCTAGTAGGATTGAACTTACTAACAGCATAGATGTTCTAAAAGGTCCCACCCTAGATGTCCTAATCATAATTAGTAATAAATATAAACATTATATTGGATATGTATATTGTAAAATATATGTTAGCATATTTCAAAGCAAACAAAGCAATGATTTGGAATTGCTAGATTGCATCAGATGAAGATTAAAAGATTCTATTCATCTTATGTATAAGGATTGTAACTCAATTTCTAGATAGGTTAAGAAGTCTAGTATTGGGTTAGAGTTCTTTCAAATAAAGTATATTTAAGTTTGAATGTAATTGAGACATCTCCGAAGGCAGGATTCACCTATTGAGAAAGTTACGAAACTGTCCATAATTAAGAAAAAGGCTCGAGAAACCTGTAACCTCAACCAATGAGGGTTGCAAGAGGCTTGAGGATGGTGAAAGGCGTAGTCGAGTTGGTTCGGATGGCGGGCTGAAGGGCCTGGGACCAATAAGTCCCGGGTTCGACTCCTCTTGGAGGCAATCCTTCCTCTAATTGTGGAGGGCCATCTAACAGCCTTCTCGGCTGAGCCGGTCAGCCAGGACTTGCCTTGGCTGATTTACCTCATTGTGGTTATTTGCTAGCTAGGGCCACGGGACGGGCTTCACCCAGTTCCCACTCATGGATAGCGACTGCGGGTTTCTCCCCGACCCTAGAAGAAACTTGAGGATACAAAGAGGCAGAAGACATACCGTAGGTAACAAAAGACTTCGAGCACGAAGGATATTTGAGGTATTTAAATTGTGAACGCTTGTAAGTATTGATCCTTTGTATATTAGTAAAGATACAAATTTGAGAAACAAAATTAAGGAGAAAAAAAGAAAAAAACCATAGAACCCTCACTAGCAACATGATGAACATCATAGGCGTTATCTACATTGACCCTATTAATTTTTTTTCCCTTATTATATGTAGTTATTTTAATCCCACTTTTATAATTTTATTAATCCACCCTTACATAATTTTGTTAATCTATCTTTACTGTCCATTTGCAATAGTCCTTTTTCTAGTATAATGCGCTTGTATAAGACCAATTAATACCAAAATTATTATTTCTAAAAATAACTTAAATTATTTTTAAATTATTCTCATAAAAATTTTATTATATAGTTTAATTATTTTTTAATAATTTTACTAGAAAAATATTCTTACTTTCTTCTAAAATATTTTATAATTTTCATTCTCATTAACTTAAAATATTGAGTCCGCCCCTCGTAAACACCAAAGTAAGACAAGAAAGATAGCGTTGAAATGAATTTAATCACATTTTAAAAATAAAAATATAAATGAAAAGTTTGAAATATGAGGGATGGGGTGACCACAATTTGATTGGCATGGACAGATTTTCTGTTGTTTTCACATTAATGTGGGTTGCTAACGAAACCCACGAGGGTGTATTGTGAGTCGTCAGTTGTTCCCAGGAAGCTCTACCTTAGAAAATGACTCGAGATGAGGTTGATAAGACATGGGTTCGACCTGCAAATGATTTCGAACCAAGTTGCCGTGTCCACGCTTACAATTAATTCTTAGGTGAGTTTGGTTATAAAATTAGGTTTTAGCTTTTTTAAGTCTTACATATTTTTGTTTATTAAACTTTAATTTCGATCCAAGTTGCCGTGTTCACATGTCTTACCTTTCCTCCCCTCTTAGGCATCGTTTGGTGTGTTAAAAATAAAAAAAAAAATTTAAAAATTTTTAAAAGTTATTCACTTTTTATCTCATTACACGAATTACGAACTCATAACTTATCTCACTTTATTTTATTTTATCTCACTTTTTATCACTCCAAACATACCTTTATTTATGTTAGTTCAATTCATTTTCTCTCCCTTTCCTTCCTATTCTTTCAAACAAAGACAAAATTTAAAAACAAAATGTTTGGACACTTTTTATTTGTAAACTAAAAAATAATTTTTTTCTTTTTTTTTCAATAGAAGTTAATTTCTTGCATTTAATTTTTATAAGATTTGTTAAATTAAAATTATTCTCTTTCTTATAGTTATTCTTATTTCCACTTATATAAGAAGAGAATCAAAATGATCATTTTATACTACAAATTTTATTTGAATTTTTTTTATTTTTTTTGGGAGGCTAAACACTCCCTATCTTTTGGCCGTGATTCTTTAACCAAACCATATCCCATTGTTAACTTTACTATTATAGATACGGATAAATTACACTTATCTCGTTTTACCATTTGTGTAATTACATTTATTTTTTTATTTTAAATATTGTTAATATTGGTTCTATTCTATTAAATCAATCGTTAAAATTTAACGAAAAATTATCATTAAAATTTTTTATACTCTTCTTATTTTACCCCTTCTTCTCTTATATTTTTGTTAATTTTCTTTATAAAAATCTCCAAAGATACTTTGTTCTTGTTTTTTTTACTTATCATTGAGAATATCCGTAAAAAAACTAATATGTGTGTGGGGAGAGTAAAATAGAAAAAGTATTTAAAATTTTAATTATTTGAATATTTTCTATTAAGTTTTAAAGGTTAATTTAATAAAAAAATCAATGTTAATAATATTTTGAAATAACATAGATAAATATAATTTTAAAAAATTAAAAAATAATAAGTGTAATTATTAAAATATTGAATGAAAATAATTATAATTTACCCCTCCGACATTTGTTGAATTAGGGTGAAAAATAAACTGTGGGTGGTGCCCAGAAAGTGCAAGAGTGTAGGTCAGACTAAAGACTTGGGTGGTCAGCCAAAACAACTGCCAAAGGACAATGTTAACGTGATGGGAGGGGTTGGAGTTCGAACCCAAAAGTACAGAAAGACGCAGCAAATCCAAGGGCTCACATTGGTGGAACAGAGATCAAGGGGGAAAAGGGGGGGGGGGTCACCTTAACCAAAGATTGCCCATTTAGGCCACTCGTAGTCATGGTAGGGGAATCGTACTTGCAAGGCATCCTTAGTAAAATAGCCAAAGAGGAAGGAAATCCATAGCCTTATCTGTTCATTTTAGTCCTCTAGATCACCGTCACTTTTGTCTCCCCTCCCCACCCATTGGATAAATGCTAGTTTCGCGTTGGATTCGTATAATAGAAGAAACCCTGGTTTTTTTACCTATCCTTTTGATGCTGGTTTTTGTGCTATTTGACTCGTATATTTGGATTGTCTTAGGCTGTGTTCGGAACTCAGTTACCAGCTACCGCTATCAACTTTTTAGTTTTGTTTTCTTTTTTTTTAAAATGATCAAATTTGTTTCCTTTGCATTTTAAATTTTTTTAACACTGAAGGATAAAAATATAAAATTAACAAAAAGTTAAAAATTTAATTACTAAAAAGTTAAGTTTTTAATAGTTAGTAATTAGTAGTAAACTCATTCTTACTCCTGGGAGAACTTATATTTTAAGCTTGTTTGGAGCTCTATTGGGATTTAAAGTCATAAGAAGTTATTATAAATTTATAAAAATTATAGTTTCGATATTCGTACAATATCGAACAATGAGTAAAAACTTCAAGTTTGATAGAAATTTATAAGGATTTGTGGAGTTTTGTAAAGCGTCAAACAGGATTAAAACTTTATAAATCTCTATAAAATTAAAATTACTTATTTATCGTGCGAATTATGGAACTGTAACTTCTATAACTCCAAACTCCCATTTAACCTGCAAAGAGCTCAAATTTAAATTTATAAACCAAGTTTACGTAACAAACTGTTAAAATAACTTATAAAAATAAAAATTACTAATTAAAAGAGATTAAGATATTTACACAGTATTTACTAAATATATCAGACTTTGTTATTTATTACAAGTATTATTATATTTTTAAAATATTATTTAAAAAATTTTTATAACATAATATTCAAGAAAATATGGGAAGAGTGGAAGTGTGTCTTCATGTGAAGTTACTGAAAAAATAACTAAAGTAGAGAGAAAAAAAAATAATTCTGACTATTGAACAAATCAAACGGATAATAATATCCTAAATTCAAAATTTTGACTTTTCTTTTTATATAAAGCTAGTTTGGAGCTCCAAATTTTGATAAGAAATTTAAAAGGTATAATTTTTTGAGTTTTTTTTTTTTTTGGTATTTAAAGTGTGAAGAAACTTTTAGATTTTTTTGGGTATCATGTTTGATTTGACAAAAAAGGTATTTGATTTGATAATAAAATAATTAAAAGTTATGTAAAAGTGACACGTGATGAAATTTTGGTTCCGTTTGCGATGACAAAAAACTCTTAAAAACAATGAAAGATACTTAAAAAACTCTAAAAATTATTCACTTTTTATCTCACTGTACGAATCAATAACTCATAATTTATCTCATTTGATTTCACATTTTTTCACTCCAAATGTATCTTTTATTGAAAAAAAATGAATTTTTAGAGTATTTTTGAGTTTTTTTGAAGCGTTTCACAACTGTATTAGAATATATTGTCAAAAAATTTCAAAATCAATCAGAACTGATGCTCAAAACAGGCCATAGATTCTACTTTCAAAAAAATGGGTTTTTGTTGAATACAAATGTTATTTTTTTGTTTAAAAGATTTGAAAACCCCAAAAATAAATACCTTTTATATAATTGCATCTGTTTGATAGTGTTCATATTTAAAGATTTTTAAAAATTTTGATAAATATATTAAATAATTAATTTATTTTAAAATTAAATTAAATCCAAATTTATGAACTTTTAATATAAATACTAAAATCCTCTCTCTCTCTCTCTCAAAGAGAGCATGTGCATAATTCAAAATTTATATTTTCTTGAGTTAAAATTAAGAAAATTACTAAGCTTCTTTGAGTTTTTAGTCACAAAAGTATTGATAGAAAAGAAAGCTAATCAAAAACTATTTATGCAGGTTTTTGATTGAGGTTGAACAATGAATATCCAATAATAATATGTCAATTTTGGATTCCCATGAGGGGTCCATCAATAATAACACAAACTTCCAACAGTGGAAATTCATGTCAGACACAAAAATTACAGTGTACTCGGCCGCACACAAACGGCACCCCGCCAGTTGATCAGCTGATTGACAGAGAGGGACAGTTGTGGAGCTGGCCGTTTGTGACCGTACGATCGAAATTAGTGGGCTTGCCAGCCTTCCCCCCACAGTCCAAGCGAGTTATTGTTTTGTGTAGCCGACAACTTCTGCGTAGACAAGGACCCGTCTAGTTCTTTTTTGGCAATTCTTCAGTGGGTCCCCCTTCTCCCCCCACTCGCTTCGCTGTCCTTCCCCTTCCAACCCACCTCGGTGTCGTACGTGTTTGGTTGATAAGAATTTGATCAAACAAATAATAAAAGTAAAAATTTTAATATAAAAATAATATAAAATTTAATTTAATAAAAAAATATAAAAAATTATTAAAAATTAATAAATTTTAATTATTTTAATTAACCAAACACTCCGATCGTACTTGCATAAAATATGTTCTAAAAAAAATTATGGAGTTCATAATTTGAAATTTTTTTGTTATAAAAAATTGACTCAAGTTATTAAAAATTACCATTTATAATTTATTTGAATTAATTAGTTTAAAAATATTTATCAATTAAAATTATTACCTAATTATTTTTATTTTTTGTAGTTAAGATATTATTTTTACAAAATAAATTATTATGAATTCTTAAATATACATGTAAAATTATTAACTTTTAAATTTGTTAGTTAAATAAAAATATCAATTCATAATGACTTCATAAAAATAAAGAGTTTGATATTATAAAAAATTAATTTATCGATTTATTATATATAATCTATTTATGACATTGTTGTTCAATTCCGATTGATACAATGATTTAATCATTGACTATTAATTTGATCATTTTTTTATTCACTCAACAACCTGACTTAAAAACAATGCTTATATGCAAGGTTTTACGTAGGCTTCGTTTGGCATCTCTAACTAATAGCTGCTACAATAGCTACTAGTTAATAATTATTGTAGTAGTTGATCAAATTTATCATCTTATATTTTAACTTTTTTTTTAATTTTTTAGGACAAAAATGTTAAATTAATCGAACCTAAAAATCTACCTAGAAAAAAGTCACATTTTTTTCTTTCCAAACTAAGTCTTAGATTTGGTTCAAAAAATACACAATTCTTTGTATTTTAAAAGTCAACATATAATCAATGTCTTATAATTTAAAATAAAGTATAAAATTAATAAAAATTATTAAATTTAAATAGATTTATTGTTTATGTAGCAGGGATACTCACGTGTGATTGCGAAAAAATATATTATTAAAAAATAAAAACAAATTTGTCTATAAACTTTGTATTAAATCTCTTTAGGAGCATGAAAAAATATTTCAATATAACATAATTTTTATGTTCTAAATTTTTTCATCCAACCAATTTTAATTCGTGAAACATAAATTTATTTAAATTTAACAAATTTTGTCAATTTTCAACTTCAATCAAAATCATAAGGATTCATGTGTTAACTTTTAAATAATAAAGAGATGTGTTTTTTACTGTGTACAAACCATCAAAAGGGTAAAATATAATTACAGCTATATATATAATAAAGAAAATATTTAAAAACAAATCTACTTTTGGATTGAAACTTTTACTTTAATAAAGAATAATTTTAAATTACAAATATATCAACTTCTATTTCAACTCATTTGGAATTTTAAGTTCAAGAGCTTTTTTTTTTAATTTCTATATATAAATTTGTAATTGGAAAAAGAAAAAAACACTAAAAATTTTAGGAACAATTAGGCCCTGATTGGTATTTCATTTAAGAAGAAGTTTTGATTTTGCTTGTTGAAGTAATTCCAAAGAAAGTCTTTTTGACATTTTTCTGTCTTTATTATTATTTTGTTTTCAATTCATTTGCAACTTTAGGCGCAAATATTAAACTCATAAATTCAATTTTTACGAGAACTCTGAGACATCTACTTACTCTGCAAATTCACACTTGAATCTATCAGTATGGTGTTTAGTTGGTTAAAATCAACTAAAATTTATCTATTTTTGTCGATTTTTTGTACTTTTTTTTAATTAAATTTTGTTACATATCACTTTTATATCAATTTTTTGTACTTTTAGGCTATGTTTGATTGAGGGATTGGATGATGATATATAAGTAATACCATGAGATAATATATAAAATTGAATATAATATGGGATTATTTTTTTATGTGAGATTATTTTTTTGATATTTGGTTAGTAGGATATAAAGTAGGATAAAAGATGTGATTTAACATATGATATGACAGGATTAATTTTGAGCCTTTAGATTTTAACAAGAAACAAAATCGACAGTAGGGTATAATAAATAATACCACATTCCTATAATATTGCTTATACATATTTTTGGAGTATAAGGAGTCTCATTATACTAATAGTTCCGTTCTACTTTTTCTAACTAAACATGGGATTAAAGTAGATCCCACAAGCGTGCACTCCAATTCCAAATTTTAGGTTTGGTTTGGGAAAAAATTTAGCTGACTTATTAAGTTAGTTATTTTTGTATTTGAAAAGGAAAAAAAAAGTAACTTTTTTTGAGATAAATTTTTAATTTTTACTAATTAAACATTTTAATTCTGAAAGTTTAAAAAAAATTAAAATATAAAAAGATAAATTTAATCAACTACTATTAAAGCTAAAAAAAAGTTGCTTACTGGTTGGGGTTCCCAAACCATGCCTTAATCCTGAAAAGAAACCATGCCTTAATCCTAAAAAGTATAAAGATGTGATATAAAGGTAATATGTATTAAAATTTTTTTGAAATAAAGTATAAAAAGTAATTAAAATTTAATAATTTTTAATATTTTTTGGTTGTCCTAGCAGGGCCTAAAACAAGCAATGCAGTCAAATGACCAAAATAGCCTCGCTTGCTAGGATGTATGCCGTGTGGATGGTGGTAAAAGAGACACAAGGAAAAGGTACAATCTTGGAGAACGTGTGAGAATACGATGTGACTAAAGTACGATGAAAGGCTGAGAGATACTATCGTGTTCGATATGTGTTTAGGGGTTGTTTGGTTGAAAAAAGTTAAGAAAAAAGTGTAATAAAAGTATAAAGATATGATGTAAAAATGATATGTGTTAAAATTTTATTAAAAAAAATATAAAAAGTAATTAAATTTTGATAATTTTTAATATTTTTTAGTCGGCTAAATAAGCCCTTAATTGGTAAAAATTTTGTCAAAAAAATATATTTAAAGTATAAAAATTTTAAATAAAAATAATACATAATAAAAATTAATAAAAAATATATATAAAAAATTTGTAAAAATAACTGAATTTTAATTAATTTTCACCGATTAAACACGAACGTGAGAGAGAGACGAGAGAGAGAGAGAGAGAGAGAGAAGCCAGAAGAAGCAGAGCAGAAGGTGGCAGCGAAAGCCCGCGTAAAAGTCGAGGGGTTTCTGTGTAATCTTTTTCTTTTCTCTTTTTTTTTTTTTTGTTTTTTTGGGTAAAAGGAAAAAGCCTATCTCTTTATTCATCAGCCTGCTTTTTCTGGGGGGCTGACCTGCACCTGTACTTCTTTCTGCACTCCACGCGCGTATGCGCGATTATGATACAATACCCGAGGCTGAGGACAGAGGAGCTAACCGTGTTTGGTACGGAAAAGATGTGAGACTGGAGCAATGTGTGGAAGTGAAGATTCTTTTTGTCTTTTAGGCAAAAGTATCCGACAAATGTTAAAATGTCCTCATTTTCCGTTTATCATATTTTATTATTTTTATAATAAATATATTTTTTCTAACAACGAAAAATTAAAAATAAAATATATTTAAGCTTTGTTAGGAGTAATAAAAAATTTTAAAAAAGGTAAAAAGCATAAATATATTTAAAAAATTATTTATTTTTTTCCAGTGTACAAATTACAAATTTACGATTTATCTCACTTTAAATGTGTTTGGAGTGATAAAGACCTCATCTGGTTTACTATAAATCTTTGAAAATTTATGAAAATCTTTATAAATCATTAAAAGTAATTAACTTTTTTCTCACTACACGAATTACTAACTCACAACTTATCTCATTTTATCTTACTTTTTGTGTGTTTGGAGTGATAAAAAATGAGATAAAATAAGGGAAGTTTTGGGCACATCATTCGTGTAGTGAGATAAAAATTAGATACTTTAAAATTTTTTAGAGAATTCTAGAGATTTATAGTAAACTAAACGGAAACTTTATCTTTTTTTATTTCATTTTTTGTCACTTCAAACGCACCTTTAATATTATATATATGTATTTATATAATAAAACATAATTATTTTTTTAAATATCCATCTTACAAATTAAGATCTAATAATTAAGAATTATTTTTTTCATTCAACAATTGAGATTGTTTTTATATTTTTAACTTCCTGCTTAATTTTTATCTTAGTGGACCTCACTACCATCTATATCACAAAACGATTTTTGAAAGTGTCCCTCTTACAAACGAAAAATCCAACGATTAAAAATTATTTTTTCTTTTATTCAAAGATTGAAATTATTTTTATATTTTAACTTCTGCTTAATTTTTATTTTAGTAGATTCTACCAACATCTATCTCACATAACGGTTTGGTCATTTTAAATTTCATCATATTTTAAGGGTAAAGATCATATGCAAATCAAAATTACCAACTTAAATTTCGCTTAATTATGGTTTCTGAGAAGTTGAACCTTCCAGATTAAGGTATCATAATTTATGTTTTTGCTTATCAAAAACTAATTTTAGAGAGAAACTAAAACACATATAATAATTACTAGAGTCTAAAGTTTTGGAAAAAAAGTTAAAATTTTAAGTATATAAAAATATAATATTAATTTTATTCAAAGTACCATAAACACATATTATTACCAGTTTAAATATATTAGGGAAGTTAAGAAAGATAACTTTGTTGGATAAATAAGGCCAATCACAACTATTTATATATTTCAAATTGTGCGACATTTACGGATACAAGTGATTGAGGGAGTGTTTGAATTTTTAAAAAATATTAATTTTTAAAACATTTTAATTAAATTTCATTATGTTTTATTTTTATATTAATTTTATTTTTTATTTTTTTGACAAACCAAACACCACCTAAGATTTGACAATTATAACAGTTATAATTGCACTTACAATTAAATGGGTTGTTTTTAATATACAAACGTTATTAAAAAATTATTATCTTTTATATTTCTTCTCTGTTGGCAGAGGTGTTAATTCGTTTGAGAAGGAAGTGTGTTTTCATAATTGTATATGTTAGTGTTGATGTGCAAATATTTTAAAATTTAATAAATATATTAAATAATTTATTTATTTTAAAATTAATTTAGAGTGTGTTTGGAGGTATAATTTTTGCAAAAAAATTGATAATTTTTGCTTTTTAAGTGTTTGGTAAATTACCAATTTTTGCTATTTTTCTCCTCAATTACAGTAATTTGTCAACTCAGAAGTTACCAAAAATTATTAAAAATTACTAAAAATTACTAAAAATTTTATTAAACACTCAAAAGTTGTAAAAATTTACTAAAAGTTACAATTTACTTTACCAAATATACAAAAAATTACAATTAACAATGTTTGATAAAAAAAAAATATTAAAAATTATCAAAATTTAAACTTCGAAACGGCACCTAACATATTCATATTTCTCCCTCGATACGGCGCGTGCAAATTAGGAGTGATCTGGGAATAAGATAAACTTGGACTTTTTTTAATTTTGGCTTTTATCATTTTATATGGCTATTTTTTTTTATCAAAATTTGATTAATGTAAAAAATATACTTAAAATTTATAACACAAAAAATAAAATAAGAATTTAGAAAAAATATACAAAAAATCAAAATAAAAAAAGGACTGACTTAATCATTCCCAGGCCCCTCATAATTAGTCCTTTTCATGCTTCGAATCTCATATTTCACCTTGTGAGTGTGGATCGAAAGCTTACTTAATTAGGCCAACTAATTAACTAATACTCTGAATAATGTTCATAAAATATTTATTTTCTTACTTCAATTCGGATTCTTCAATAATTGACTAGTTGATCTCTCTTTCTCTTCCCAATTGAAATGCAATAAAATATATAAGTTTACGTACAATTTAGGATATAACATATATGTATGTGTATAATATATATATATATATATATATATATATATATATATATATTTATTTATATAATAAGAGACAATTGTTGATAGGACGGTTATCTTACATGGAAGGGGAAGGCGAGGGCTCAGGTCGGGTGAAGATTGGGGGGTAACTGTATCTTGCACGGGTATCTTGTTAGTTTATATACATTGATATCAACGTATAAACGAATTGAATTATTTTTCACCCAAGCAAAAAGATTAGATTTTTTTTTTTGTAATTTTTAATTAGATAGACAAAGAAAGATGAAAAAAAAAGTCCATAACATCATGAGTTGTTTGAAGGATGGTGGTCACACATGAATTTAAACCGACCAAATCATCCATAGGCATAGGCGCTTGGGATTAAAATCCACAAAGATCATCAAAATTAAGACACAAGTCAAACCAACATGATGCTCCATTGAAATTTTTGTGCTCTTATTTGCCCAATTTACTAGTACTTCTGGATAGAAGAAATTAATAAACTATGGTTTCAGTGAAATCAATTTCCTTGGGCACTAAGCAAATGAACTCCATTGATGCAACAAAATAATAATTAATTGTAAAATGTATTATTAATTAATCAATTAAAAAACGACTTGTGCTCTATCCTAATGTCAACAATATCTACTACTCTTATTGGGATAATGATGTTACTCATATAATGGACAATGCGCGTGTACCAACTTATGAAATCCACTGATTGTTTTCAGACCCGTTGTGATCGATTGATCTTACCCAAGTAAAGTTAATTTAAGGTTTCAACAATCATGACTATCTCCTTATATATATGTGTGTGTATGTATGTATGTATGTATGTATGTATGTATGGAATAATAATATTTGTTTTTCAAATTCTTAATTCTATATTTTAGATTAATATTTGTGTGCTTATGTGTGTTTAAAATAAAAAAAAATAAAAAAGAAAAGAAGAAATCATATCTATACTAGGATAAAATATATTCTTACGTGTTTTTACTGCATCCGTAGATTTCACTCCTAGAAATTTGTAAACACAAGAAACAGTGAGAATGAATTAAGTCAGTTAGAATTTTTAAAAGAATTGTAGTGAGAGTGAATTAAGTAGATAATAATAAGCATACCTTACATAGTGAACTTCTTGAATTATTTATAGGTTAGAAAAAATATAGATTAGTAGAGAATAAATTTGATAATAAAATGAGAATAATCCTACTAATTTATCTATTTTTTTTGGTAATTACAATGATAGTTTATTTTATATTTAATACACATAGTTATTTTTAGAGTAGCAGATGAAATGTGACATGTTTAAAAGGTAAAACTGTCACTTTATATCCCTTACTAACAAAATAATGAACCAATTAAATTATAATAACAAATTAGTTGAATTTTAAATTTATCTTATTGTAGAAATTGAACTATAATTTAATTCCTTCATACTAGAACTAAGCCATTAAGGTTGAGAATAAATTGAACTCGGGGCTGATCTCTACTTGAGTTCAATGTGTCTGTACTTGGAGTGTTTATCACGTGTATTTGAGAAGATATATTTTTTGTACCAACAATATCATTAGAATATGTTGTGTTAATCAGTTGTAACTAACCAAAATAGAGAACACAAGTGTGTTAATTAGATGACCTAATTTAGTAATGCTAAATTGATTGTTGGTGAAATGTGGCAATAATATCAATAAAGACTTCCTAAATTTTATTCAAATTGCTAAAAGACTTTTAATGTAATTCTTTGATGTTACGTTTGAACCAAGAGAGTGAATTTTTCTTTTTCCAAAAAAGATAAAAAAAAGTAAAAAAAAAAAGGGTAAAGATATAATTTTACAATGAAATGCTCGCTAGATAGAGGTGGAGTTGAACTGAATTTTACCTTAATTGATCTCAGCTTGAATTATTTATACTACATTCAAACTCGAACTCCGCTTGAACTTTTGTATATGCTTGAGCTCGACTTAAAATTAAATTTAAGATCGGCTCGCGAATAACTCGATTAAACTAAAATGATCATTTTAGTTTAAAATATAATAAATAAATATTATTAGAATTATAAAATAATATAAAATATATATGTATATATATTATCTTATTAGGTTAGCTCGTAAACTTTCGAGCTGAGTTTGTCCAAATTCGAGCTTGAATTTGAACTTGATTCTAAACGAGCAACAAATTGAGCTTGATTCAAATTTATTTTAGTTGCGAATCAAGTTAAGTAGAGTTTTTTCAAGTGGAGCTCACATAGTTCCAAAAGAAGTTCAACTTTTTTCTATCTCTACCGCTAGGACACACTAAGTTTTGTTTAGAGCTCAATAAAATACCATAAATTTTTATCAAGTTTTAATGTTTTAATTTTTTACACATTGCATAAATTATGAGAGTACAAGTTTTACCTACTTATACTAACATTTTGCAATCTAAACGCAACCTAAATTAAATCTTGTATTTAAAGAAAATAACATAAATAAAAGTATGTACTTATACTTTTTTTCAAATTTATGAAATATTAAAAGTGTTTAGAATTATATAAGTTAGTTTAAATTTATAAATAATATTGTTACCTCGTAAAAAATTCATAAAATTTTGTGGTGTTTTATGGTAATTCTAATTTGAAGGTCTGATTGTCTTTCACAAAAATATATATCTATATATATATTGCAAGGGAAGGCCTCCATTCCCTTTGTCCTTTTTGCCCCATTCAACAAAGATTTGGTTTCATCAATGTTTGTGGGTAACTAAAAAAAGTTTTAAGGTAGTTGTTTTTTACTATAAGTCATCCATTATAGTTTTTGGATAAGTACTAATAAACTAATATTCCGTAAAAAAAATTAATCATATTGACTATCACATCAAACGACAAAATGAAGAAAATTGTAAGGATTGGTCAAAACATCATCATGAGGTTGGTTAATTAAGATAGGATCGATTTACGCTAAATCATCATCACCACTGTAAAAACAGCATGATATCACAACCATTATTAACCTCATCCATTTTATCTAATATAATATTGTGCACGTGAGGCCACCACTCGATCATGATCCATAAATTATTTACAAAAATATATATATGAGGGTGTATGGAACCGAAAGATAAAATATTTTATAGCTTTTGTCATGTCTCACTTAAAAAAAAAAAACAAAAAGGGTTGTACGTTTGTTAAAAATTTGTAAAAGTTAAAAAATTTAGAGAAAATTGATAAAGGTTAATTTTTTTAATAAAATTAAAAAAATTAAGGTGACATTTGATTTATTTTTTTGTTTTCTATTTTTTGTTTTCGTTTTATGTGCTAAAAACTTAAAACGAGGAAACAAAAAATACTCTATTTTTCTTATTTTGAGGTTTTCTTTATTTTTTGTTAAAAACAGTCAAAACGACTTTTTATCATTTTTCATTTCATATGTAAACTCATTTTCAATTTTTGAAAATAAATTTTAAAAACACAAGTAACCAAATGAATTTTGAGCTGTTTTCTCCTATTTTTAAAGGTACAAAATGAAAAAAATGAGCTCAAAACAGAAAATAAAAAATAAAAACAGAAAATAGAAAAGAGAAAAATAAACCAAATGACCGCTAAAAAATTGATAAAGTTATTAGTAAAAATTGGTGCTGTAATCATGTGGAATAATTCAACTTGTAAAATTTTGAGTTTGTTCTCTAGTGGTCCTAGTTTGAGTCTTCTCAAGACTCCTAAGAATTAGTAGAGGTGCGCGTAAAACTCAACTAATAAGATTTTGGGTTTATTCTTTAGTGGTACTAGTTCGAGTCTCTTCAGAACTTTCAAGGATTAGTTAAAGTGCGTGTAAACTGGCTCAAACACTCTAAATTATAAAAAAAAAAAAAAATTAGTGCTCATCGAGAGCCATAGTTAATAAGTCGATAATTTATGTCTAATAATAAGGATTAATTGCATAGAGAAGTACAAAAATACGTACCGGTTTGACTTTGACTTTAACATATTCATGCCATATTGTAAGTAATTATCGAGTTTTTAATTGACCTATGGCATCAAAGGGACAACATTAATTATAGTGAAGAATTTTACGTCTCAATTATCAAAGTAAAACGTTGACTTAGTGGCAATGTCTGCCACTTAATATGGTATATGCAACTCTTACTTAATTTTTTTTTTAAATTAAAAATTATAAGAGTATTGATTGGACTAATTAACCGATTTCAAGTTTGATTATTCGGTGCTTGTTAAATTGTTCAAATTATTTCGGATCCTTTATAAAAAGAATTACAAATTGTCCGAATAGAAGTTAGGAAATCAAACCAAATTAACTGAATAAATCATATTTATATATATAAATATCTAATTTTTTAATTAGATAGGTCAAGAACTAAAATTATATGTGCCTATATACATTTATTATTATATTATTAAAGTTTTATTTATATATACAAATATCTAATTTTTTGTACAAAATTACTATTCTTATATATATTTGCATTTATATATATATATATCAAATTTAATTTTTGATCATGTACATACAATAAGAGGGATTGAACTAAAATGTAATTTTAATCAAAACAAATAAGGAAGAGCGAACCCCAAAAAAAAAAATCAAATTAATCAAATCGAATAATTAAAAATTTAAGATAGCATTTGGTTTACTTTTCTAATTTTTATCTTCTCTTTTTCTATTTTATATGTTTTATGTTTTAAAAATACCAAAATAAGAAAATAGTATTTTGAGATTTTCCTTGCTTTAGATTGATAATATTCAAAATGATTTTTTATCATTTTTTATTTTATGTGTAAACTCATTTTCTATTTTTTAAAATAAAATTTGAAAACACAAATGATCAAATGCGTTTTGAGTTGTTTTCTTTATTTTTAAAAACGTAAAATGATAAATGAGTTCAAAACAGAAATTAGAAAATAAAAACAGAAAGCAAAAAATAAGAAAAAAACCAAATAACACTAAAATTTTTGCTCGATTATTTAGTTTCGATTGAATTTCACAAGTACCATAAATAGCAACTAATTTAAGGTTTGCGAATTTTGTAATTTTCTCTCTAGTTAACGTCCTCAATGCTTCTCTCTCCCTCTCTTCTCTCTCTCTCTATATATATATATATATATAACTACTGTCCTCTTGATTTTTTTTTTTTTTTTTTGGGTGTCTGGTACCTTCAAATGTTTTTTGTATGATCATGATTAATGTTGATGGACAATTGTTATGTACAATTCAAAATATTCCAATTTTCCAAACGGCATTATTGAACTTTCCAAAAGATTGCCCATATCATGTTTTTTTCCCCCTTGGGATTAAGCCAATCAAGTAATGTTCTCCAAGTACATTTTCTTAAAGTTTGTAATGTCAACAAGTATGAAAGATCTTACGAACAAGTAAATACTATAATATTCATAAAATATAATATTAAAAAATTGTTCTTTGATTTTCCTTAAAAAAACAAAATAAAAAAATAAAAAATTAGTGTAACAGTAGTATGTAATAAAATTTAATTGAAAAAAATTAAAAATTTTTTGATATATTTTTAACAAATCAAACACATCTACATGGAACCCTAATTAATGTGGAATTAGATAAATGTATATTCCTGTTTGGTAGACAAAAAGTAGAGAAAATAGTACAATAAAAGTGGAAAGATGTGACATAAAGGTGATAAGTGAAAATTTTGATTGGCAAAAAATACAAAAATTAGTTAAAGTTGGTGATTTTTGGTGAGATTTGGTATAGCCAAACAAGCCTTAGAACATTTTTACAATACAAATTTTAACTAAAATCCAAATAAATATTGGTCTTTCCCCCTTCTTCTCCTCCTTTTAATTTTTTTTTTTTTATATTTATTGTTTTCATTTTCTTCTGGACTTTTCCCTCCTCTCTATGTTGCATGTGTAATTTTCCTTCCTTTCCTTTTAAGTTTTTCTTTCCTCTTTTTAGTCCAATATGTAATTTGAAAGAGATTACCCTTTTGTCACGCAACCACAATTGGAAGATCAAGATTGACCTTCGTATAATTTTATAAAGTTCTTAACAATAAAAATTAGTGCATATGCTCAATGTGTCACTAAAATTATGTTTGGACAAAAGATTTGTTAAGAAAAAATACAATAAAATTTTAAAATTACTTCTCTGATAAAAATTTGAAGAGAAAAAGTACGAGATTTGATAAATTAAAAATAATTAAAATAATTTAATTTTTATATTTTTTAATTTATTCAAATATGAAATCATTATTTTCTTCTATTTTTTGTTACCATTTTCTCTATCTTTTTTTTTTTTTTTGCCTCTTCATATAACTAATTCAAATAAAGATTAGTTAAGTAAAAAAAAAAAAGAAAGGAAAGGGATTACGGATTTAAAAATTATTTTTATATTGATTTAATAAAATTAAAAATTCATTAATTAATAAATACTTTTTATTTGGTTATATTTTTAGATTCATTCAAGTAAAAATATATATATTTTATTTTTTTTTTCTTTTCTCCTCATTTCTTTCGTCAAATTCTCGCCCTAAACAAATAAACTTGGGAATGAAAAATGGGAATATACATTATTGCGGTTCCTTCTGCCAAGGGGACTTTTGCCCCATCCGTCCAAAATGGATGGGGTGTCCATTTAGCCAATCAACTAAAAAAAGTCATTAATAGGCGGGCCGGGTGGGTCTGAGAGTCAAAAGTGTAAAGTGAGAAATTAATGGAAAGTAAGATTAATAGATTCTCTCTCTCTCTCTCTCCTTTCGCGGCGCCTGCCAACAAACATAATTAACCTTTCAAATCTAATAATTTTAGTTAAATTTTTATTTTATTAAGTTAATTATAGTTTCATTTGAAATGGCAAAAAATTTTTAAAAACAGTACAAAATACAAAAAAATTTTTAAAGTTATTTACTTTTTTCTTATTACACAAATTACGAATTCATAACTTATCTCATTTTATTTCACTTTTTATCATTCCAAACGCACCTTATCAGTCAAAATTAATATCTAACTCTTTTTAACAAATTTTAAATATTAAAATTTTATCAATAATAGATAAAATTTAAAATATACTCAAGTTCTTTACACAATAAAATTAATATATATGAACAACAGCTGCGTTTTGTTTACTAAAAATCGTTGAAAAATTTTAAAAATTTTTTACTACACAAATTATGAATTTATAAATTATCTTATTTTATCTCACTTTTTATTATTTTAAATGCACCCAAAAATTAAACACCAGTCATGTCAAGCTAAATAAGTTTGACTTGATTGCAACCTTACGTACATGTTAGTCACAGCCTTAAAAATTTAGTATTATTATTATTTTAAAATTATTTTAAATAGAAGGAATAAATTAGTTGGCTAACTAAGGCTACACGAGGGTTTATAGAGGGTGTGTTTGGAATGATAAAAAATAAGATAAAATGAGATAAAGTGAGATAAGTTGTGGATTCGTAATTCGTGCAGTGAAATAAAAAGTGAATAATTTTTAGAAATTTTCAGAATTTTTTAGAAATTTTTTTTTTATTTTTTAGCACACCAAACGGTGTCAAAGTGTGTATTGTTAGGTTAGCGACAGCAAAGCTCGGGTCATTAAATTAAAATTATTAGTCTAAACACATTCACATTTACATTTTTTTAGATTAAAAATATATGAATATGCTTAGATCATTGATTTAAATTCAATGACCTAGAATTTAATTAGCATCACATCACAATAAAAATCAATGGAATTTTTTTTTTTTTTTTGGTGCAAAACTAAGGGTGTCTAGATTAACTTTAGTGCACCTCAATTAATTCCTAAGGGCCCTACAATTAATGACTGACTGAACCTTCAGTGATCATCAGAAGATTCAAGCTAATGATAACTGCAGAGCAAATTCAAAATTTTATCGGTTAACTTACTCCACAAGGTTATCAATAGATTTTTCTTATGTATATATACTAATCATAAAATTTGTATATAATTTTTATAGTTCATTTGTTTTACACTCTGTTTGAAAACATTTCTCTATAAAAATTGACTTGGTTTTAAAATAATTAAAGAATTGATTGATTTGATAATTTGTGTTTGGAAAATATATTTGAATTTAAGAATTGAATTGAATTGATTTAATAAAAACATCAAATTTAATCATATTAATAAGAAATAGAAAATATGATAAATATGTTTATGATAGTAAATTTTTCCACTTAATTAGATAGCTTATGAAAAAAATAAATTCTCTTCAAATTTTATTTTTTTGTTAAATTCCAAATGATATAAAAATTTCAAAGTTTATGTTATGAAATGAAATAAAATTTAACTCATAAAATCTTATTTTAATTCCAAACATAAAAATTAATGAAAATTTTTAACAAATAAAATCAAATTTTGTCAAATTTGTCATTTTAAACAGAGCATTAATGTAAAATATTTAAAAAATTAATTTTTTGAATTATGATTGTACTAGTTTTTCAAAAGAATATTTTTTTTATTTAAATACACGATATTATTTAAATTTTTATTTAAATACACGATATTATTTAACGTTATTCTGCTGGTAGAATTAATTTTTAAATAATTAGTCAACTAATTAATAGTGCAAAAATTATTTTTTTTTCCCAATATTTTCATTTTTGTCAAAAAAAGAGGGTAAACTTAAAAAAAAAAAGCACGGAAATTCAAGCCCGAATCAGCAAATCTCACAATCATTGAAGTCGCGTGTTCGAAACGGTCTCGAGAAGCGCGTGGGTTGCAATTAAACTTAACGGGAATAAGATAAAAGCGAAGACCGAGTTTTATCCAATTGGACATTGAGTTGTAACCCGCTTTGCCCGGGTTATGAAACCCTACGGCTAAGGCCTACAGAAAAGCTAATGTAGACCTCTGAGTTTTTTTTTTTTTTGGGTTCTTTGCAATTGATGACTTTTGACAAAGACCTCCGCCTTTTTTCCATCGCTTTACCTCTGTGACCCGTTTGTCCATACCATCCATGAAATGACATAAATGCCCTTTCCTCCTCATAATTTGGAAAAATGGCAAAGGGGTACCACCAAAAATGGTGATAATTATGTCTTGGGGCTTTTGGGAAAACATTTTAATTCACATGGAACCACAAAATTTAATTCCCTTCTGGGCATTTATTTTCAACCAATTAAATTTCTACTTTTAGATTGCGTGGGAAAACTAGGAATGGTATTGGGAGTTTGATTTATCAAAATTTACTTACTTTTATTAATTTTTTATATTTTTTTCTTATTAAATTTTATTACATATTAATTTTACGTCAAACTTTTGTATTTTGTTAAACTTTTTTGCCCACAAAACACTTTCTAAGATAATTACATCGCTTAATTTTATAGATTGCGCTGAATGTAGTGAAACATTATTCCATTGGATCATTAAGTTTGAAATTTACAAAAATTGATGAGATGACGTGTAATTTGAGATGTATTTGGACGGTTCATTGCAAAATAAGTTTTAATGTTTATTGGAAGACAAAATTTAAGAAATAACCAATATCATAATATAATTAAATTTGGTTAGCGACGTACCAACAAGTTGTGACATGTTTGATTCAGCTAATTTTTAATTAGATTGTTGAATTTTTATTTTAGCTTAAATTTTGTAACAGGACCATTTTATACCAAAAATGATTTCATTTATTTGGGACGCGATTAAAAATGAAGGGCAAAATGGCCAATCAAATCAATAAAAGGTGAGATCTTAAAACGGAGGAGGGTGACATTAAATTTTAATCTAGATTGTTAAATTAAAATTTAACATTTCAAACACATTTATAAATTTTTCATTTAAAAATACTTAAACATATTTAAACAATTATATTAAAATCAAACAGTTCAAATTGAGTTACTACGTAACTTGCATTAAATTTTATGTTAATTTTCGGATTCAAGAACTTATTTCAAACAAGTTGACTTGTTTGAATGTCAAATGGAGGCATTATAATGGAATACAAAATGTAATAAAATAAAACATATGATTTGGCGGAAAATTTATGAAGAGTAAGAACAATTGTTTAACCAAAAAAAAAAAATTATTGGTAGACAAAAATATACAACACTATCCCAAAATATTGCAAATTTTCTACTTTAAGAAATAAGCTGTCCGTTTTCGAACACGAATCTGGTCGTAATTTGTCTTTTGTCCGAACATGGAATTGGTGGAATATGCAATTCAATCCGCACCGCAACCAAACACTATTACCGTATAGTTAATAATTGCTCTAGTTGTTTGATACGAAATAATTGTACTTTCGACAATTTGATTCAAATAATTGGGTTTTGATTCTCACCGCTCCCATCTCCAACGCTATGTTTGGTTGAGCGGATGGAAAAGGAGGATGATGAAAAACCAACTTCCATCGTTCATGGTTGTTTGGTTGAAGATAGAAAATGATAGAAATTAGGAAAAGTAATTTCTTTTTGTTGTTTGGTAAGATAGAAAGAAAAGAAAAGAAAAGAAAATAAATTTTTTATTTTTTCCATTTTACCCTTCCCAACTTTTGAGATTTGGGTGTTTGGCATAGTATCAAGGTTATTAAAAGTTTTAACAAACACACAAAAAATTGTAAAAAATTATTAAAAGTTGTTAAAAATTTTATCAAACACCTAAAAATTATTAAAATTACTACTTATTTTACTAAATACACAAAAATCGCTACTTGCTTGACTCATGTGAAAGACAAAGAAAATGGGGGGGGGGGAGGGAGAGAGAGCTGTGTGAAGTTTTTAAAGGAACCATGCACATGAGGGCAAAATCATGATTTTGTTCAATAACCTTGCGTGAAATTTTTATGGCTCCTCTCGTGTGCACTTTCTAGCCATTTTCTGCTCGACTTTGGACGGACAAAAAAAGGTGGGACCCACAACCTTTTTCCTCCATTTTTTCTTTCCCCTTTTCTATCCTTCCTATTTTTCCTCTCCTACCAAACAAAAGGAAAAGCAAATTCTATCCTAATTTCCATCATTTCCTTCCCTTCCTTTCGACTTTCCACCCATCCAAACAAGCTGCAAAACTCATTCAATATCAGGTTAAGATGATGTTTGATTTGTCACGAAAAAAAGAGGTTGGTGTAAAAATGACACATGACAAAATTTAATTGGAAAAAGTTAAAATTTTTTTGATGTATTTTGAAGATCCAAATGCCCTTAAGTGGTGAATTTATTTAAGATATATAGGTTTAAGAATAAAAAGAATTAAAAATTTAAAGTTATTTATCTCATTTAGTTTATGATAAAAAATAAAAGAAATAATAATGAAATTTGAAAAATTAAAAGTTATTTATCTTATTTGGACTGTCAAAGAACTCAAATTGTCCAAAGTTAACCGTCTGATCAATATTCTGCGTAAGATGTGACTTGATGGTGATGATTGTCTAGATTGGATTGCAGGTAAGCTCTGCTTTTTTGTTTGAATGCTTGAAAAAGCTGCCGATCAAGGGAGGTGTGGTTGAATGCTTATCTGATGTCAAGTTACTCTTTTTGGACAATAAAAGCAAGAGTAAACAAAAAGGAAGAGTTTTGGTTTGGGTTTTAAATGTCTAGCATTTTTTCTTTTGCATTGTTTGACTTATATAGGTTTGTGTATAAACCCACGTCCACCATCCTAAGTGGTCAGACCACGTATGGAGGTAAGAAATGGTGTTAGAATGTTAGCAAAGGCATAGGGAGTAAGGTAGTTCCATACTCCCCTATATTTTCATTAATTTGCACTCATTTTTTCATTAATTAGTAAATCAACTAGTAAAAATTATTATATCAAATTTTCAAGACTAAAAGATAAATAAAAAATTTAAATTTAAAAATTAATTATCTAAACTCAGTTAATTATTCAATCAATAAGTAAAATTTATTATTAAAGTAAATTTTATGACTAAAAAAATAAATGTATAAAATTTAAATTTTATGAGTAATTATTCAAATTACTTATGCTTTTAAAAGTATTTTGATACTATTATTATATTAATATTTTTTAAAAAGTAAAAAAAAGATCCAGTTTTATGAAAAAGTGAAGAAAGGGAAATAAATACAATATAAAAGTTCATTTATATAATATAAATAGTAAATATCACATTTGATTTCTGGTTAACTAAATAAAGATAAAATTGTTAACATATAAAAAGTGTATTAAATATCTCTGAGATAACTCTTCACCAACTTAATAAAGGTAAAATTGTCAACATATAAAAAAAGTGTATTAAATATGATTTAGCATTAAATAACTCTTACATAACTCTTCAATAAGTTAATATGAGTAAAATTGTCAACATATAAAAAAACATTAAATATGCTTTAGAATTAACATTTTTTACTCTAGTATTATCACCACCCCAATTTCTATAATTCTTGTAAAAAAACAATATTAATTAAAACCCGTTCTTAAATCAATAATTATTTATTAATGGTTTAGATGAAAAATAATGATGTTATCAATTTAAGATTTTAATATGATTAATTTGTGCTGAAGCATATCATGAATTGGAACCCACAATAACACTACACCGTAAGCAGCAACCGTCAATTTTAGCTTTAGACTTTGTTTGATAGGATTTTAATGAAGTTGAAAGAAAGTAAATAATAATAGTTGAAAATATTTACATTACTTAGGAGGATGAATACGAGACAAGATAAGCAAATAGAGGTAAACCATTCACTTCAATTATCTTTCGCCATCAATTTGAAGAGTAATTGGTATAAAAAAATTTCTAATTTATATTTTTTTATTTTATCCTTGGTTTTTTTTTTCATTATTTCTACAAATATCTATCACAAAATAAATATATTTTTAATGTATCATAGAATGTTTTATTGTATTCTTTATTTTAACTTCTATTCCCATTCTTATCTCTTCTAAATAAAATAATAATAATAATAATAATAATAAACCTCCATTCCATTCTTTTTTTCTTTACTCTATTTTCCTCTCACTTACTTTAGTTCTAGGGATAAAAATGAGCCAAGCCGAACTGAGTTTTAACTTATTTAAGCTTGACTTAAGTTATTTATATTAGGTTCAAACTCGAGCTTAAGCTTAGTTTAAATTTTTATACCGGTTCGAGCTTGACTTGATAAATAAGAAATTATGTTTGAGATTGGCTCACAAATAACTCGATTAAACCAAAATAACTCTGTTTTACTCTAATATATAATTAGTAAAATATTGTAAAAATATATAAATATTATTTTGTTAAGCTGGCTTGCGAACTTTCGAGTCAGTATTTTTTAGGTTCTAGATCAAAATCGAATTTAAACGAGTCACAAATTAAGTTTGATTTAATTTAATTTTAGTCACAAATTAATAGCTTGGTTTTTTTCCACCTCTATTTATTTCTTTTTGTTTTGCTTTTCTCCCTCTCATATCTCTCAAATAATGGAAAGTATAATTACTAATCTCTACCATGCATTTGACCATACTATAATTTACCAAATTAAATTTTTTTTGGGGGGGAACCATCTATGGGTACAACCTATGCCCTAGTATTGTGTCCACTTTCATCAGTTTTTATCTTATGTTTAATTTGGAGAAAAATAAAAAAGAATGAACATTTTTTTAATTTTCCTCTTTTAACTTTGGTTTATCTAAGCCCTGTTTGGTATTATATTTATTAATTTTTTGTTTATGTTTATAGATTTTTAAAAATTGACAACAAAAATGTGTTTACTAAACCCATTTTTATTTTTTATTTCCAAAAAAATAAAAAATAAAATAGAAAAATGTAAACAAAAAAAATATTTTTGCTATCGTCTTTTTTCTATTATAAATATTTTGTCAATTTTAACACTTTATTAATTTTTTGCACCATATAAAAATAAATTATTTTATTTAAATATTTTACTAAACTAGTGTTTGGGTTGAATATGTGATCGAGTTCTAGTGTTCGTGTGCAAACCAGGGACTTGGCTTTCGCTTTACCAATTTTGTCTTCTTCACAAGCTGAGGTGAGGAATTTTACCATATGTATTAGGTAGTTTTGGTTGTTTTAGCATGTTTATTTATGCCTAAGTTATAGGTTTTTGAAATAAGATAGTTAAAATATTGTTGATGGTGATCTATTCATGTGTATGGATAAGCATTAATAAATTCATCGAGTTGCTCAAAATGATAAATTGATGCATGGTATTGTTTAACATTACTCCTAAGATGATTAGGATGATTTTGTTATAGAATAACTGATTGGTTGTTGAATATTGTGTTAGGTTAGGTTGAAATCTAGAAAATAGAACACGATAACTTGATGGTGTAAGAGCTTTAGCGTATGTATGGAAGTTAACTTCTCGTGCACAGAAGACCTATCATGGTGTTACATGGACACGGATTGATAAGTCTCGTGCACACGGTTGTATACAGTCTAGTGAGCGCACGAGATTTCATCTCATGTATGCATTGTAGGATTCACATTAGATTTTCTTTTGTTGGTCTTTTATGATTTAATGCATATTTATGCTATACTTGGCTATCGTTAAGTGAAATGATTTTATGGATATATTCTGTATATGTGTTTCATGTTGTGACACGGATGAACTATTAAATTATTGGCTCATCTTAAAATGCTAATATGTGGATGTGGTATTGGGATATGTGATATCTAGTTAAGCCTTTATTTTAGGACATGGGGATTTATATGAACTAAAATAAGAGGTATATATATCTATGGGTTGAAAGTACTTAAATCTCAGAGGTTGGTTACTCACGTACCAATAAGCTAGAAACCTACAAAATTGAGACAGATGTTAGTATGGCATTGTTGTTACTCCTGAGGCTTAGATTCATGTGGTAGATGTTGATGGCATAAAGTTACTTTTGAGGTTTGGGCTTAGGTGATAGATGTGATTAGGCATAGTTTCAACTTAGCTTGACTATGAAAGCTGATCCCATCATGAGATGGTGTTTGGGATGAGGTCTTGTTGCCACAGGCATGCCTAGCTGAGTAACCTAGGTTGTGTTATGTATTTTGTTTATGTTACTGTATGTTGATGTTAGATGCGTTGTGGTTATGTTTGCAATGATGACATGGATTATGCTTTATTATCTTGCTATTACTATTACATCCATGGTATAAGCATGATTAGGACATATTTTATGTTCGACTATGTCGTGGGCATCAATTGTTAGTGTTCATTCCTTTACAGATTTCATTGCAGTTTAGAGGCTAACAGACCGGCGGGACCAATAAGTCATTAGGCTTAGTTTTATTTAAGCATTTCTTTTGTTATGTAAATATATATTAACCTTTGAGTTAAAATATGCATTATTTATTATTCTTTTAATGTTTCAGATGTGAGATAGGTTTTTATATTATATTTTACCTTGGGGTTGTACAGACCTACTGAGTAGGGGTGTACAAAATACCCAAATAACCCGAAAATCGAACCAATCCGATTAATTTGGTTTGGGTTAATTCGGATTTATACTGTTTTGGGTCGGTTCTGGATTGAAAAATTACAAAATTAAAATTTTCGGTTCGGTTTCCAGATTGGTATATTTTGAACCCGAACCAACCCGAACCTAAACTGAATCTGAACCGAAACCGAACTAAACCAAAAATACTCGAACCAACCCGATAATTTAATATATATAATTATATATTATATGTTATATAATTTATAATATATAAAATAAAAGGGAGTTAGGGTTCCATTTATAATATTATGAGATTATATTTTATTATGGATTGTACTAAATGTTGCATTTTTTTAAGTGATTTTATGGGATTGTATTTTATTTTGACTTGTACTAAATGTTGCATTCTTTAATGGATCCGACCCAACTCGAAAATGGACCCGATCCAACCCGAAAATTGGCTCGACCCAACCCGAAATGATCTAACCTGAAAACCAAACCAAACCAACCCGATTTTTTCAGTTCGGTTTGGTTCGGTTCCAATTTAAAATCGGTTCGATTTCGGGTCCAAATTTTAGAAACTAAAAAAAATCGGTTCGGCTCCGGGTTAGGTACAAATTCGAACCAATTCGACCCATGCACATCTTTACTACTAAGTTCGATTTTGTATATTTTAGAATACCATTTGCCCAATGTATAACTGAGAATTTATTGTACTATTTTGGATTAGTTATAATTTTTTACTCAAATTGAGGGTTGTTATAGCTCTGGTTGGGATAAGAAACCTGTGTGTATGTATGAATGTGTGTATTGTATCTCACAACCACATAGTATGAGATTTAGGGCGTGACAGTAACTATTGTTCTAGGAGGAGGTGATGGAAACTATTGTTCGAGAAGTAGGTGATGGCAATTAGGAAGAAGAAGGAGAAAATACAAAAAAAAAAAAAAGGTAATAAAATAAGAAATAAAGGAAAAAGATAAGAAGGCTGGGCCATTGGCCCAGTTCTTAAGCCCAAACACAACTCTAGATCTAATCTACCTTAGGAAAATAAAATAAGACTAGTAACTCGGATCAAATCTTAATTCCAAATATTTAATTGGTCAAAAATCTCAATAATTGGTAAAAACTAAATATTGAGTATTACAATTTTACTTAGTTGCCATTTTTTTAATATAAAAAATTAATAGTGCACAAAAAATTCAAGAGACTTAAAAATTGAACTGGCTCAATATTCTCAAATTGAGTTAGCTTGGTTCGTTAGCTTGGTTCTATTTGAAGTTTGATTTATTTTTGAGACTAAAAACTATCAACTTGATCTTTTAAATCTCGTATGAACATATTTTTGAACTCAACTAACTCCAACCTAATTTCACATTCTAATTGTTACATACAGCAATGCATTATTATGAAACCAAATTAATTTGATCAAAATTAGATTGATTTGATTTAATTTTACAAAATTATAGATTTGGTTACATATCCAAATATTTTGATCCAATAAAAATGGAGTCTATTTTGGTTAATCTCGAGTCAAATATAAACTAGAACGAGTTCGTCTACCCCTATATCTCAAGATAGTCATCAAGCCACTTCAAACTACAACTTATTATTTATTGAGAGATAGAATGGAGTGTTGGAGCTCAAAATATAGAATGTATTTAACATTTTCATTTATATAATTATGTAAATAGTAATATTATGTCATCATACTTACATACAAATTAATTAATTAATAATATTTTTAAATTAAGTCAAAATTATCAAAATAGTGGAATGTAAAATTAAAAAATTCCCTCTTAAAATGTGATTATAATTAATCATAATACATACTTGTGTTTGTATTTAATTGTGTTTGTTTATAACAGGGTGAGCTCGTATAATTAGCTTTTAAAAAATCAAGAGCAAGCCTTAAAAAGAGGGACACGGGAGAGATTTGTTGAATCCAACGAGGACATAAGAGACATCCTTCCGGGAACAAAGGAAGAGCCGAACGCAGATAAATGATCCACGTTTCACATATATATACATACATACATATCTGTATATTTGAAATTTTTTAACAAAAACCTCCCCACAGCTCCAACGCCATTAATGAAGAGTACTCAAAGCTTTACTTTTCAATAATCAAGATTCATCAGCCCCTCTCTCTCTCTCTCTCTATCTGTACTTTCTCTCTCTATACATACACTCACTCTCTCTGCCACACCCATCACAGCGGCAGAGCAACGGAAGCAGCTGTTTCGTCCACCCAGCAGTCGCAGCGCTGCTGCTTCTGCCAGCAGCTGCTGCCACTCGCAGGTGAGAACCACCACTTATTCTCCCCCCTCCTTCCTTTCAACATGTACAATTCCAAACCCTCATATGTATACGTATATGCCGATTAAGTTTGATTTGATAGCTAAAAGCTTTTGCCTTAAATCCCTAAAAGTTTAGAGAGAGAAAGTGTAGAAAGAGAGAGAGTTTTTTACTCGTCTACTTTTGGCAATGCGGTGAGTGCGCTGGTTTCAGTCGCGGGGTCTCTCTTTATCTCTCCCCCTCTCTCTCTGTATCTATATAAGAGTGCTTGTAAGTCCTCCATTTCTCTTCAATTTTGGCTTTGTGTTGTATTCTAGGGCTTTTCTGAGATGACGTCTGGATTGATTGATCTGAACACCGTCGACGACGACGAGACGTTGCCGTCGTTCGATTCGCCTTCCTCCTCCTCGTCGGCGTCGTCGGCAGTGGCGGCGTCGGCTTGCTCTGCTTCCGCCTCGGGTCTGTTGTCGTCCCCGTCGGTGTGCTTGGAGCTATGGCATGCGTGCGCTGGTCCTCTGATATCGTTGCCGAAGAAAGGGAGTGTGGTGGTGTACTTCCCGCAGGGCCACTTGGAACACGCCTCTGATTTTCCAGCCACTGCCTATGACCTTCCTCCTCAGGTCTTCTGTCGAGTTCTCGACGTCAAGCTTCATGTAAGTGTTAGTCTCTTCTGTCCATTATTTTTTTGGCCGAGAGCAAAAGCTGTTGAAAATTTGGATTCTACTTGGTTTTCCGTCTTTCTCGCAGTGTGCTCATTTTTTTTTGGGGGGGGGGGGAATGTTTGGTTTCTGGGTAGGTGGAGGCACCCACTGATGAGGTTTATGCACAAGTCTCCCTAATTCCTGATACTCAGGTGGGTAATGCTTAAAATTTCCTCTTCCTAGACTTGCTTTCAATTGCATTTAACATTTTCAAAGTACCCAAATAGCTTTCCCTTTCAGTTGAAAATAGATTCTCTGATTTTATAAACAAATAAGGTATGAAAGGAAATGATCCATTAACTAACAAGTTGATTTTTGGGGTATTTCAAATCGACGTTTGTTCATCTTCATTTTAACTCCCCCTTTTAATTTATCTGGCGGTTACCTGATGTGGGTAGTCTGGAACTCGAGGGGACGGGGGTAATTTGGTCTTAACTGAATTTATTTTCCTGAAGTAGATTGAACAGAAATGGAGACAAGGTGAGATTGAAGCAGAAACTGAAGAAGAGGACGTTGAAGGTTCCATGAAGTCCACTACACCGCACATGTTCTGCAAGACCCTCACTGCTTCTGATACTAGCACTCATGGAGGTTTTTCTGTCCCTCGCCGTGCTGCCGAGGACTGCTTCCCTCCTCTGGTAGTTCTAATACTGCTTGAGCATATTATTGAGCTTAATTGAACCAGTTTAGATTTTTTTTGGTCACATGAACATGCATGTGTAATTAATCTTTATAGACCAATTATTTTTTTCTACTACGGGATCCTTAATTTTCTATATCATTGCTGTAGGATTATAAACAGCAGAGGCCTTCACAAGAGCTTGTTGCCAAAGATTTGCAAGGCACTGAATGGAAGTTCCGACACATCTACAGGGGTCTGTGACAAAAAAAAAATCAGATGTTATATGCTTCAGTTTCATCTGTTGAGGCTGTAAATAGTTGTATGGAAAGATGCCAATTGTGATGGCAAATCTCTAGGTTTTTTGTTTTCCAGTTAATGTTTCAACTCTGTTCTCCTTTTTCTGTTTGAGCAGGACAGCCCCGAAGGCATCTGCTGACTACTGGCTGGAGTGCCTTTGTCAACAAGAAGAAGCTCGTATCTGGAGATGCTGTGCTCTTTCTGAGGTAGGAAACCTAACATTTATGAGATGTTGACAACCTCTTTTTGATGCTTATATACATTTGGTCATTTATACCAGGGGTGGTGATGGAGAATTAAGATTGGGTATCCGAAGAGCAGCCCAAGTCAAAATTGATTCTACTTTTCCAGCTTTCTTTAGCCAGAAGTTGACTATTGGCACTATTGGTGCTGTGGTCAAAGCTATATCCACGAGAAATGTGTTCAACATTTGCTACAACCCGAGGTATTTTGAATTAATACCAATTATGTTCCTGTAAGCGGAACGATATTCTAATTGAAAATTATAGCCTAGTTAGATTAGTTTTTAAAATGAGGCGAGTTTCCTAAAATTGGGAAACAGCCTTACTTTTACTTACTAAAGATGACGGAATTGGTCTTCTGTTCATGTGACTCATCATCAAATGGCGTTAGACTTACCAAAACTTGATATCGTTTGCATTAGCTCATTTCAATTAAAAAAAAAAAAAGCTATTGTTTGATCTTATAAAGGCTGCAGATCATTTCTGATATAAATCACTATATAATTGTGTGCATGCTATATGAAAGAAGGCTGCTTAAGGTGTAGCAAGGTACTTTCGATCATTGTAGATGATTGCAGACCATGTGCGATATCAGCCTACTATATATATGTATTTCATGCCTTTGAAAGAAAGATACTTAGAAGGTGTAATGCATTACCACTACAGTTCAGTCGTTATAAGTGTAAAATTTATTAAGACGTTGGTGTGATAGTCAATTTTCATGCATTTGTCGTCTTTCTAACTTCCTACTATTTGAGATAGATTATTGAGTTCTTTTTGTTATACATCTTATTATTTACATACGTTATGGGTTTTGGTACAGATATCTACATGTTAGGTACAATATTCAGATGGCTTTCTTAATTCAAGATATTCAAAAGTTGAATAGTCAAACAATGAATATATATAGACATATCTATATGTATTTATATAGGTAAGTAATTGAACAATGAAAATACCATATTTGTTGAGTTTTGACACCTTATTATCATTTTCAGCTATTCATTTTCAGTTTGTGCTAGTACCCATAGTTTCTATTGAACTTGGAAATTTCCAATTACAAAATCTAGTAGACTACTGTAGTACCGTGCATCTTTTGCAAATTGTTGAAGCAAATATTACTCATCAGAGATGTATCAGATGCTGTTTGTTATTATGACCTATTCTAGAATATTTTCTTCTATTAATATCTTCCATTCCTTGATAACTAGTTCCAACATGCATTTCATTATTTGGTTTCCATGTATGAATGGCAGGTTTAATCCAAAAGTTGAATACTTGCATGAGTCATTTTTAATTGATAACTTGCTGTTTGTTCCAAAAATAGTCTTCTCCCCATCTAGTTACATGGTCAATTATATTAAACAGATTAAGCTCTACACTGCCCCCAAAATTTTCTATTAATCTATATGTTCTCCTAAATTCAACTTGCTAAGATACATTATATTTGATGTTTATTCAAATTTTCCGTTTGTTTTGTTTTGTTTATTGTGTCTTTACTCCAGAATAGGTTCTGGTTCTTTTTCTTAAGTTCCTTAGTAATTGTAGTTGTGCAAGAATCCAATTGTCTATGTTTTCCAGCCATTCTCTCACTACCTCTGAACTTCCAAATGCATCTTGTAGGGCTAGCTCGTCAGGGTTCGTAATACCATTGTGTAAATTCTCAAAGAGCCTTAGTCATTCTTTTTCTGTTGGAATGAGGTTTAAAATGCGTTTTGAGACAGAAGATGCTGCTGAGAGAAGGTAATGTTCTGATTTCAGCACTCCCAAGGAAATTGCACTATTAGAATCTGATATATTGTGTCTGGTAGGTTTACTGGACTAGTTACTGGGGTTAGTGATGTGGATCCTGTTAGATGGCCTGGCTCAAAATGGAGGTGCCTAATGGTATGTACCTGTTTTAAGTGCATACTTATGCATTCCTATGCAAATGCAAATATTTCTATTCCGGGCTTCATATCATCTTGTGATATTGTTTAAATTCAAAGTAGACCCATACCTTGAGGCTGGATCTTAAGACATTCGCTATATTGTTGCGAGAATAAGTAGTTCTTTGTTGGTGTGCACTTTATGATTAACCAAAAAGGGGAGTTATGCCTATGAACTGACTATAGATATTTGTTTAGATGGTGCTTTGTACTCCCCCCCTCTCTCTCTCTCTCATTATTTCTCTGTATTGTAAACTTAATATTTGAAACTTAATAGGCTGGTAAATTCCACAATAACAATGTTCATGTCAATTTTGGAGAGGCTGATGCTAACAATAGTTAAAATTAAGTTCATGGCACTAAGGTAGACTGTGTTCTCCTTTAGGAGTTGTGTGTTATCCCTCTCGGAATCTTATTTTAGTAGTTATTTTTTTGGTATTTAAAAGTTCTTACCTACCAAAAAAAAAAAAAAATCTCTGAATTTTGTAGTTCCATGTATTCATTATTTGTATGCACATTACATACATGTGTATAATGAACTGTGGAGGGCAATTGGGGAAGCCGCGTGTTTTGGTGAAGCCTTTCCATTTTTCCTCAACATTTGATAATCAACCACAACCACCTACAACTTAAAAGACATTTACAAGTAGTTCCCCCTGTCCCGAAACCCATTGTTTTATATTAGTAATTTTACTTTCAGATTTTTTTACATTCCTTTATTACTCTTGGCTTCTATTAAAAGGGTTGTGTAATTACAAAGTGAGTGATAATCATAAACATGCACCAAACGTCTAATATGTGGTAAAAGCATCCTAACACAACAAGTTTGATTGTTCACTATATTACTTCTTGTTACATGGAATATTGGGGTGTGGAAGTGCGGTGTCAGATTTTCCAAAACCTCAAATTTATGTTACTGGGATGTATTCAGAAGTTGAACGTAGATATGTGGACAGGTTGTGAATATTTAAATATATTATATATTGTATAATATACAATGTGATACGTTTATTGTTAGTAATGTATTTGATATTAAATGAAATTTAGAGAAAAAGGAGATTTTTATTTTCCATTGGAGAAAATAGAATGGTTCACTAATATTACTTCTAACATCCTTCTCCTCAAGTATTTGAATTTTGAAATTAAGAAAATTAGAGCTTTTGAGGCTTAATTCTCAATTTTATGGGTTCTAATTCCTCATTGTACATTTTCCACCCCTTTTAAGACTGCAGTCAGACTCATCTGAGAAGTACAAGGTTTCATATTTGTTTCTACTTTGAATTTTGCATATCTAGTGTTTCTTTTAAACATGAAGGCTGAAGTGCTTACCACCTAGTTTGCAGGCTTTTTCTCTTTCAATGATTGGTGAGCGTCGCTTTTATCTGTCTGCTGTAGTAACTCCCCTAGTCTGCGTGGTCATTGGTTTAATGTGTTTATATATTGATCTTTGCTTCCCCTTCTAAGAATGCAACAAGAAGTTATACAGCAAACCATTTTCAGCCAAAATAAATTTTTATAAAAATTATTTTTTATTTAAGTGCAGCCTGGCAGTGATTCTAATTTTCTTTCTTTTTTTTTTTTGGATAAAGAAAAGTGTGATTTTAATTTGCTTTTTTTTTTTTGTTAAATCAAATTACTTTATTTATTTTCTCTGGAAGATATTAGATGGCATTTGAACCCGGGTACTCTAGGATACCAACTATGCTACAAGGCACATATTTTTTTTTTTCAATATATGAATACTTAATGAATCTGTAATTTCGATTGTACTAGCATAAGTGACTTAGTGATACACTTCTGCAGGTGAGGTGGGATGATCTTGAAACTATTCGACATAACAGGGTTTCACCATGGGAGATTGAGCCAACTGGTTCTGTTTCTGCATCTTGCGGCTTGATGGCACCTGGTATGAAGAGGACAAGAGTTGGTTTTCCTATGACAAAACCTGATTTTCCATCTCCCAGAGGTCCTGTATTTCGGTGTAAACATTTTGTCTTGACAATTCCTTCATCTAGAGATGTTAACTTTTTTTATAATTGACTTGAACAGATGGGACTGGTGTGTCAGACTTTGGGGAATCTTTAAGGTTCCAGAAGGTCTTGCAAGGTCAAGAAATTTTGGGTTTTAATTCTCCTTATGATGGTACTGATTTTCGTAATCATCATTTACCAGAGATAAGGAGATTCAATCCTGGTTCTCTCAATTCCAGGATTTCTGCAGTGGGAAATGGTTCCAGAAACCTGCTTGGAGATTCTTCTCTTTCCTATGAGAGCATAGGCTTTGGTGAATCATTTAGATTCGATAAGGTCTTGCAAGGTCAAGAAATATTTTCAAACTCGCTAAATGGAAGAGGTCCAGCTGCGAACAAGGTGCAGGAATACAGGGGAGTAGGAACCACTAATGGTATCCAAGGATCAAGCTTAGGGAGTAAATGGCCTGCCCTTATGCAGGGGTATAATACTTGTTTGCTTCCGTCTGCACGATCAATGCAGGCTTCTTCGCCTTCTTCTGTGTTAATGTTTCAGCAAGCATGCAATCCTGCTCCTTGCTTCCGTGCAACTCGCAGTGTTAACCCGGAGCATGAAATTAACAACCAGCCTTCATTTGGTAACTGTGAAACAAATTGTGGGAAGCTCTCCTCATCCTCACCTTGCAAGCGTAGCTCTAGGAAGGAAGACCAGCAAGGTGTCAATTCTTTTTGTCTTTCAAAAGGGCATAACCAATTCGGTGTTTCACATGCTACTCTTGCAGCACATTCATCATACAAGGGGGATAAAGATTTAGTGTCCTCTTGTAAAAGTAGCTGCAGACTCTTTGGTTTTCCCTTGATTGAAGGAAGAAATTCTACAAGTAAAGATTGTGATCACACTCAAGTTTCGTCTGCGTATAATCCTGAAACCTCTTTTCTAACCCATGGCGAGGAGCATTTGCATCCAAAGCCGTCTCAGGTGAGCAAGATAGTAGGAAGCAGTTGTACCCAAGTAAGCGACCTCCATGCTGTTAGGGATATGCTTCTTGATATTTCGTTGTAGTATACTTCTGTTGTAAGTGTACAAGAACTTCAAGTTTGTGAATTGGTAACCGATCCCTCAAACTTGATGGGATTGGTTATCTGATTACAGAGTGGGAGTAATAATTTGACATTGCAAAGGCATTTTAAATGTAGAGAAGGGATAGAACTTGATGTTGCAAAGGCATTTTAAATGTAGAGAAGGGATAGAACTTGATGTTGCAAAGGCATTTTAAATGTAGAGAAGGGATAGAACTTGTTTACAAAGACCATGGACACGATTTGACTCTGGTTGAAGATTTCATATAGAAGTAAGTGCCAGTCTTACATGCATTATATGTTCTTTAATGGGTTTGGATTATCATACATTTTAGCTGTGGACCATAATTACGCCTAATTCATTAGATTTCATTAGGGACCAACTGCGTAGTTGTCCCACCTGGTGGGTATCACTGGTGAAATTTTTCCATGGTGGGATTTTCATGCACATTTTGATCTGAAGATCTCATGCATTTCTTAGGAAAATGCAGTCATCTGCATTGATTTGGGAAACTCTTGTTTGGTGTATCTGGTTTTCAGAATGTCATATGTTCCCCGGTCGACTCCCTACACTTAATTAGGAAATTAATTTATTAGCCTTTTTGTTTATTGACCCTTTGGGTTGGATTCTAACTTACTTTAGACTATTTCTAGCTGTGTTTGGCAGGAAATTCTGCAATGTTGTTCTGAAGTCTGAAAATTTGACAATCATTAGCGAAGCAATGTAATGGTGATGTATTGAAGTTTGAAAGCGTCACAGCAGCAGTCGTCTAGAAGACAAGCTTGGTACTATTTGATGATATGTTAGCCTTTGGAAACGAAAATTTGTAACTATTCTCCCTACGGAGAACTTGTTGTGAATTGTGGCTCAAACCTTTGATTTTATTTTTTTGGGCTTTGCAAATGGCAATCCTAACTGATTTCACATATTCTTCTCATTTGAGTCCCTTCTCAGGAAAGGAGTACTAAAAACTCTCTGAAATACTGTCAATCTCTGGCCTCTCTTAATGAAATTGTCTCCTATGATTGCCTTGTTGGTTATGAAGTTTGCCTTTCATTTTTACTTTTTGTGACGTTGGGCAATTGATTTGGTCATACCAAAGACTGGACTCATGAATCGGACATGGGCAAGTAGAGTTTAAAGTTTGTTAAACTGACTTCTAAGGACATGTTTGGTTGTCACTGGAAATGAGAACAGGAGCAAAAATTATAAGGAATTTCAATGTTTGGTATGTCAAACAATTGAGTTAGATTTTTTTTTTAATTAGTCTTTGGTATAGATGAATACAATTGGGAATGAAATGGAAATATGAATTAAAAGATTAAATTAATCTTTTCTTCTAAAAATGCATTTCACAAATGAGGATAATTTTACTAGTTCAGTATACTCTTTTAAATTATGCCTTGGGTTAACACTAAAATTCTGTTTGGAGTTTTAAATCTTTTCAAAAAATTTTAAAAAATTTCTTTTTTCTTCTAGTTACATTTCGTCATGTATTATTTTTTACACAAATTTTTAATTTTCTTTTTAATTTTTTAAGAATTCCAAACGCCACCTAAGTCAACCTCTAGGCCTTGAACGGAAATGTGAATAGAGGGGAAATAGTCTTCCACGAAATTTATAGCCATGGACCCCCTCAGTGGAAGTTCCGAGGAAAGAAGTGTGTGAAACCGAGAGAATTCTCATAGGTTGTGAGGGAGAGAATTCTAAGGGAATCTCTCTGGAAATGAAGCGTGGCAGAATTCTTGTAGATTGTCACTTTCACTAGTTCTCTATACTGTTCCGGAAGTCAATATTGCAAATCATAGCGCTATCATCAGTACGAATTATCTCTTCGAATGGTAGTTGCTTGGAGCATGCCTCGAAGAAATATCAAAATCACATCTACTTTATTTGTCGAAGGCATTGGGAGGACAAAAACATTTCCTTGAGTACGCGTTTTCATCCGCTGATTTTTTAGTGGTAACGGTATTAGACAGAAAAATTTAATTATGATTTAACCGAAATTATAAGAATTTGACTATTGTAGTTAAAACGAGAGGGACATCAGGTGTGAACATGGTTTCTGTATTTTACCAAAAAAATCAAAAATTTTCATAAATATTTTTTTAACTCTTCTTTTAACATCTTTTATCAGTTCTGAATCTCCTAAACCTCTAACTAGCAATTATTTATTTATTTTTATAACTGCCACTAGCTACATAGTGAATGAGAATAAATATAACACAGAGGCTTTCTAAAATGCATGGTAAATACTAAGCTTATTTTGATCCGAAGCGATTTTTTTTTAATTTTTAATTACTTTATTTTTATTGGTTTTTTTTAATTAATGTGAATAACATATCTAAACAAAAAAAAAAAAAAAAATAAATAAATAATTTTGATAAAAAATTATATAAGATGAAAATAAATCAAATTAAAATAAATAGATTAGTTATTTTCTTTCCAAATCAAGCAGCAAGATTAAACAACTAAATCAATTTCGAAGAATCAACAACGCGTTAAGAGTCCCAAATCTTTCAAAAAAACTTCAAAAATTTTTAATCTCTTTCAAATTAAATTTCCTCACGTGTCACTTTTATAATATTTCAACTTCAATTTTTGATTTTTTTTAATCTTTTTCAAAACTTCAAATACCCCTATTATAATAATAATAATAATAATAATAATAATGCTGCACTGTTAGGACAATTTATCTAGTAAACCAGTGCCAGTTGGCTTGGCTGTTTGGGAAATTTACGTCCCTTTCCTTTGGACTATCTTTCATTGAAAAATGCAGGGGGTATACGGTTGAAACTAGAGGTGGAAATGAACCGAGCCGTTCGTGAGCTACTCGAGCTCGGCTCGAAAAAAGTTCGGCTCGAGCTCGATTCGTGAGTTAAACGAGCTCGAACCGAGCTCGGTTTTTTACTCGTTTTGGATTCGAGCTCGAGCTCGAACCTAAAGAAGCTCGGCTCGAAAGCTCGCGAGCAGGCTCGGTTAGAATAATATATATTTTTTTAATAATATTTTTATATTTTTAATAATATTTTTATTATATTTTTTAAATATATTATATTTTAAATCAAAACGACGTCGTTTTGATTTAATCGAATTATTCGCGAGCCTAATCGAGCCTAACTTCTTCTTTATCGAGCCTAATCGAGCCTAACTTCTTCTTTATCGAGCCGAGCTCGAGCCTATATAAAAGCTCGAATCGAGCTCAGTATAAAAAGCTCGAGCCGAGCTCGAGCATGTTAAAGCTCGGCTCGGTTCGGCTTGTTTCCACCCCTACTTGAAACTAGCAATTAAGGGTTTAATGTATTTGGTTAGTCAAAATTAAATAAAATTTACTAACTTTTACTAATATTTTATATTTTTTTAATTAAATTTTATCACGTATTACTCTTACATCAAATATTTATACTTTTACTGTACTTTTTGAGTAAACTTTTATCAACTAAACACTCCCTAAGTGACTTATGCATTGCACAAGTACGATTATAATTGCTTTAAAAATATTTATAAAATATATTTTTAATTAAAAATTTTATTCCAATAAATTAGAAAGTTCAAAATATCGTTTCGATAATTTTTAAGCAAAACTCTAATAGGGATATCAATGGGACGGGTACCTTACCCGACTAAACTTGTTAAAAACCTGTTAAAAAATATCTAATAAGATTGGGAAGCGTTTGAAATTTTTTCGTAGGGTACCCGATATCCGGTAATTGATATCCATTCATATTTATTGGTTACGGGTACATGCTAAGTACTTGTCTAGTATAATATAAAATATATTTATATAATTATAATTATCCTTAAAACAAAAGGTGTGTTTGGCGCACCAAATTCTGGTGAAAATTTTTGAAAATCTCTGAAAATTTCTGAAAATCTCTATATATTTTTACACATTCTCGTCTTCTTAAAACTCAAAAAAAGTTCAATATCTTTAAAAAAAAAGTCGATAACTAGAATTTGGTTAATCAAATAGTAAAATTTTTTTCACATTCTCACCATAGACTCTCGAGCTACCGAATAACACCCACTTTAATTATTTTTTGTGGGGTCGTAGAAACCGTTCCAACGGATTATAGAAATCGTTCCGACGGATTCGCACGACCAATTCGTTTGGACGGATTGTAGTGCAAAGAAGCTATGACTGTCCAAAATTTTGAATCCGTCCAAACGGAAACCCAATCCGTCAGAACGGAAATTTTACTATTTACTCCAAAAAAATACGGTTTGAAATGTGTGCACCAAATATAAAAAGTTTCCCAAACCACATTTTATTTCATTTTATCTTACTTTTTATCACTCCAAACTCACCTAAAATTACTTAAATTTTTGGGCCTAAAAAACTTCCTCCCCTTCATTAATATTCTTAATTTTTCTTTTGAAATCTTATCACCAAATCTATCTTTGATTTATTAATGTGACCAATCTCTAGTTGATAGGTAAAATATTTTATTAATTATTGTTGGCGTAAACGCGGGTCTTTCACTCAATCAAACACACTTCCTTGCTCTATTTTCTTCTTTACTTATTTCTTCGTCTCACTCTTCTTTACTCTCATATTTCTTTTGTCCCAAATAGTGATGTAAAAGGGTCGGATCGGGTTAGACCCGCCCCTTGACTTGGGGCTGACCTGACCCTAGTTGACCCTCCCCCAACGGCCCCTTCCAATTTTCGGGTCGGGTCAGGTCGGGCAAGGGTCGCCAATCCCCGCCTTTGACCTACCCCAATTGACCCTACCTTTTTTTTAATTTTTTTAATATTTTAATATTTTTTAATTTGTTTAAAATAAATAAAATACAAAATAAAACTCAACCAAATGCATTAAAATAATTATTGACAAAAATTAAATTTATTAAACAATAAGTAATTTCATAATTAACATTAAATTTAAAATAACAATTTACAAATGTAGAATTATAAGAAAAAAATAAATGATAGAGTAATAAATATGTGCATCACTTCACATCTTATACTTCTCAACCAGGTTGGCACCTATAAGAGTGACTATCATTTGCAAATATTATTTTATCAACACATCACTATTATTCATCACTAGATCCACTAATGTGTTATTCTCTTTCACTTAAATACATGGCATCAAAGGCAAGGGCAAGTTGCTCATTTTCAGTATCTTCTTGTTGTCTATTTTCGGTGAGATACCAATCTCGGAAACACATTAAGGCTTTTACTGTTGGAGGGGCCAGTTGACTCCTGAATTGATTGATAACGCGCCCATTTGCACTAAAAGCTTACTCGGATGTTACGGTAAAAATTGAAAATGCGAGGATATCACGAACCAAAGCAGAAAGAACTGGAAACTTAAATTGTTGTCCCTTCCACTAGTCTAAAAGATTAAAATCATCTTTATTTCTCTAGTGGAGGTGTGTCAAGATAACGTTTTAAGTCGGATGAAGTTGATGAACTTGCACTTATTGATGAATCTGTCCGTCGATATGTTATTCTTCTCTACATGAATGTATTGTCGCCAAAGTCACAGTGAGAGGAGGACATTGTGACGGTAGTTGTTTGGACAGTTGTGCGACTAGTATTATACCAACCTATTAAAACTTGAATTTTGTCTTTAATATTAGTTAATTGTTCTTGGGCACTTTCAGGCCTATATATTATATCTAATAATTGTACAAAACGATCTTTATATCTAGGGTCTAAAACAGTGGCAATACCAAAATGTATGGGAAGTGGGTTAAAATATTTATCAAATTTTTCTTTCATTGTAATAACCATAGCAGTATAATATTCTTGGGTAAAATATTTTTTAAAAATTTCATCAATAACCCCCAATTGATAAACAACAGTAGAAGAAGTGTGATAATAAATTTCACAAAAAATTTTAGTAGCAACATCAAAAGCACATAAAAAATCCCTATAAAAAATTGCATTTGCCCAATTAATGGGCTCAATACTATCTAAACCAATACCTTGATTACTTAAAATAAATAAATCAATTACTTTTTGATATTTAATAGTAACTTTTAACATAATATATGTTGAATTTCATCTTATATTAATTTTCATTGGTAATTTTCTAGGTTTTCAACCAATTGAGTACATATACCAGCAAATAGACTAATTTTTTTTGGAGAACTCATAGTGCAAACTACAGCCTTTTTTATTTTAATAATGGAAGATTCATAAATATCTAATCCATCATTTACAATTAAATTAAGGATATGAGCACAACAACGCCCACGAAATAATAGACCATTGCAGGCAAAGTAGTAGATAAGTAATTAAAACAAATATCATTATATGAAGTATTATCTAAAGTAATAAAAAAATACTTTTCTAGATAAATTCCATGATGCAAATTCACTACAAATAAGTTCCCCAACACTTAATCTAGTGTAGGGTTGTTCAACTAATTTAAATGAAAGAATGCGTTTATTTAATTTCTAATTTTCATTAATATAATATGCAGTTATACAAAGATATTTAATATCTTGACAGGATTTCCACATATCAGAGGTTAAGCAAATATTTCCTTCAAAATTGTCGAAATAAGTTTTTAATTCATCATTTTTTGTTTGAAAATCTCGTAAAATTTTATTTTTAAAGTATTTTTTGAAGTATTTCTTGAAAAATCGCGATATTGTGGCGTAAAACTATCTCGAATAAATTCTTCAAAATGTTGATTTTCACTCATTGTGAAAGGTTGTTCATCTTTAACAATATATCTAATTAAATTATTTTGTATTCTCGTATGGTCATAAGAAAAAATATTTAAATTACCCCATTCGTTACCTAATTGAGTTTGTGTAGTGTGTGGGAAATATTGATCAATTAGAGAATTGATGCTGGGATCGTGTTGGTGCTTTTTATCTAAATGTCTTTTTAGATTACTAGTCCCAGAAATAGGCATACCATCTAATAAATCTCCGCAAATATTACATTTAGCCTTGTGCATTCCGTCATCGCGTGGATTTCTAGTAAAAAATTTCATGTTTTTGAAGAGCCACGCTGTTGTTGGCCGTGGCGGGAAGATGATGCACCAACACCACCACTTGTGCTAGGAGGTGTTGGTATTGGTGGTGACGTAAATTATTCTATTCGTTCTTGAAGGGGAAATGATATTGAGTCCCCACTCTCCAAGTCAAAAAAATGGGTGCCTCTAAGATTCATTTAGAAAAAAAAAATAATTTGATAGAAAAAATTAAAGTATACAAATTAAAAAAAAATGTATGAATGCAAATTAAAAAAATTAAATACTAACTTGGAATAATTTGAAGGTTTGAAGCACTTGATCGTTAAATCTTGACTTCAATTTAACAAAATTTGATGCACTTGAGCATAATTGAAGAGCACACTTGAGAGTTGGTAGTTTGGTAGTGTCGAAATTTGTGAGAGAATTTGTAAGTTTAAATGAATTTGAGTGAGGGATATTTATAGTGAAATGTTAGGGGAATTTTGTAATTTTTTTGGGAAAAATTTTGTAATAAAATATGATTAAAATTTGCTCCTAGCTGTTGGTATCAACGGAAAAAAAAAAAATAAAAAAAGGCTGCCAATGCAGTCGTTATCCAAAAAAAAAAAAAAGAGAGAGAGAGAAAGGAGTTGACCCTTTGGGATTGGGGGAGGGGGCGGGGGGCACCTGCAGGGCCAGGGGCAGGCGCAAGGGCCGCAAGAGGGAAAGGGGGGGCAAGTCGGGGCAGGGCCAGGCGCAGGACGGGGCAACGGGGACCGAGGGTCGGGTTGGTAGAGGCGTGTCGACAGTGGGTCGGGGCGGGTCGAGTCGGCGGGCCGGGTCATGCCGAGCCAAGCCCCTGATCCCGTGGCAGAGGGGCGGGTCGAGGGTCAGGCTGTACGGACAATCGGGCCAGATCTTAGGTCGATCCGACCCATTTCCATCCCTAGTACCAAACGTACCGTATATATTGTCGGTAAATTTCCCCCAAGCAGGCTTTGCTCCACCTTTTCATCGTGTTTGTCACCGCCGTGTGTGAACGTGAAATCTTCTGTTCGTTGTCCTCACCACGTGTCGTCCAAATAACTCGTCATTGATCAGCCAGCATCACCGTAAACGCGGGTCAGTGTTTCTGTCTCCGCGTTCTCGTTGATAACTCGCTCCAAGCCTCCGCGAGGGTCAATCCCTTTCGTCCGCGCTAGGAAGTGGGGAAGTCTCTGATTGCTAAATATGCTACGACTTCTGCATTGTCGTTTCGATTTGTGATCCGTAATGGCATCGGTGCGAGCACGCTGACGGGACAGTGAGACACTTTCCCAATTATTAATATTTGTAAATTGAAAACCAATAGAAAACTCAGCACTCCAAGAGTTCTGCCCAGCCATCCAAACCAAATCTAGAGAGAGAGAGAGAGAGAGAGAGAGATGGCTGGAGAAGAAACACAGAGCCTCGAGCATACACCCACATGGGCAGTGGCTGTTGTTTGCTTATTTCTAATATCTGTCTCCTTGCTCTTGGAGTATGGCCTTCACCTCTTAGCCAAGGTATATTGGGGTGTTTAGTTTATTAAAATTTATTAATTTTTATTAATCTTTTAATAATTTTTTCATTAATTTTCGTTACTTATTATCACTTTCACGTCAATTTTTTTTAATATTTTTTTTACCGTTTAAACACTCCTATTTTATACATACCCACATATTGTATATGCATGCATCCACCGAGACTTTCAAGACAAGAACATGTATGCATTCATATATTATTTCGTAGTAATTAATAAAGCATCCATTCATGAAAATTGATAGATTGCGATCTTTTAATATTCAGTACTTGAGCAAAAGGCGGAAGCAATCTCTTATTCATTCTCTTGACAAGATTAAATCAGGTGATCACTGTACTCAACTGATGCAACAATATTAATCATAGGTGCTTTTTGTTTATGCTAATTCTCTCTCTCTCTCTCTCTCTCTCTCTATATATATATATGTATGTATGCATATGCAGATTTGCTGCTGTTGGGCTTCATCTCTTTGTTACTGACTGTCACCGAAAAATGGATTGCAAATATCTGTATTCCCAAGAGTGCTGGGGAAACTTTTCTCCCGTGCCAAAGCATGACTAGCAAGGAGGAGGAGGAAGAGGAAGACAAATGTAAAAAGCAGGTAATTAATTAAAGAATATTCAAATGAAAACAAAACCAAACTGTGTATATATATATATAGATGTCTCTTATGTAGAAACCAAACTGTATATATATATATAGAGATATCTCTTATAGAGGCTATATGCATGAATTTTGAAATTATATATACATGCATATATGGATGGATATGAGTTTCATCGTATGTTTTTTTTTGGCTTTGGAACTTGGGATACAGGGAAAGCTCTCCTTGTTGTCCAGAGGCGCTGTCCAACAACTCCAACTTCTACTCTTTGTGCTGGCCTTTTTCCATGTTTGCTCTTCTTTCCTTACATTCAGCCTTGGAAGGGCAAAGGTGCGCAATTTCTTGACATCTTCTGGTCTTCGTGGTAATTTGCACTTTTCATAGCTTTTTTGTCCTTTTCCAATCCACTTTCCAACGTTTGGGCTTGGACTTTGTGGTCACTATATTGACGTTATATGTTCATGTTTCAATCAACTCACAACTTTGAAATGAAGACACGGATATTGTACAAGGATTTCTCTCTCAGTTTATAACGCTCTATATATACTTGGTCTGCTATCAAAATTATTTTTTAATTGGCCTTTTTATAGTTTATTTTCGTCTTTTCTACGATTTATTTATTTTTTATCAAATTTTAATTTTTAATAATTTTTTTATCAAATTTGGATTTTCTATAAATGATAATTTTTAAACATATTAATCATATATGTAAAAAATAACTCTTTTTGTTTTTTTTTTTAATTTCTTGTAATTTTTTTAGAATTTGATTTACACATCTAAAAATTACAGCTTATAAAGAGGAAACAAATTAAAATTTAGTGAATAAAATTCATATGAGATGAAAATAAATTACAAAAAATCAAGCCAAAGATTTTCAATATTATTAAATTATTCCTAGTTAAATTACAAAATTAAGCCAACTCGTAAAGCAAGCACTATGTGCACTGAATTGCTTTTTTTTTTTTTTTTTTCATGCTATTATTAGCAGTTTATTATTATTATTTTTTTTACTTAGAAAATAAGAAAGTATATATCAAATGAGAAATTAAACATAAAATGTCAGGGCATACCCTATATATATATATATATATGTATATGCACTAGACACTCAATCAAGCCACTAAAAGATCCTGATATATATATATATATATATAGGAAACACCTGGATTAGCAGTATAGCTAGCTTTTAATGTTCAACCAAAAATCTTATTGGTCCAGTTCTAGTGCATTTAATACATATACATGTGTGAACTTTAATTTGCCAAACTACTAATCCAGAGATACATATTTGAAAGTGGGGAAGTTTTAAACTTAGAAGTTTTGACCATCTGCCTTGCTCTAATGTATATGTTGCGTATATATATATATATTCTTCAGATGAAAAAGTGGGAATCTTGGGAGGCAGAAACAAGGACTCTAGAGTATCAATTTTCAAATGGTAAGCTAACTAAAAATAAGCTAGCTAGCCCCAGCTTTTAGTTGATCTATGAATTTTCTTGGCCATGCATATAATTAGTCTTCTTCAACTTCGTACCAGTCTAGAATTCCACAGCATTCATGGTATGTATGTGCACAACTACCATTCTTTATAACTAATAATTGCATCATAAACACTTACCAAAAAAAAAAATAATTGCATCATTAATTGATTAAAAAAAAAAGAACTGAGAAACCGTACTCATTTTAATGTCTCAAATAAAATGTTATGTCTTGACTAATTTACCCTTCATGGTTATGGGGTTAGGGGTGAATACGAGTTGGGACGAATTTTAACTTATTTGAGTTTGAATTGAACTATTTATATTGGATTAGAACTTAAGATCAGATCGAATTTTTATAAAGGTTCAAACTCGACTTGTTAAAAAAGAATTTAACTTCAAATTCACTCACGAATAATTCGGTTAAATCAATCAAAATGACGTCATTTTATTCTAACATATAACAAATAAAATATTATTAAAAATATTATAATATATATATTATTTTATCGAGTTGACTCGTGAACTTTCGAACTAAATTTTTTTCAGGTCAAACTTGAACTCGATTCCAAACGAGTCACAAATAGAGTTTGATTCGAATCCGTTTTAGTTATGAACCCAATTTTTTCGAGCCAAATTCGAACAGCTCAAAAAAGTTCAGTTCGTTTTTATTCCTATTCATAGTTTAGTTAATATATTTTATATGTTTACAATAGATATCATCACAATGTTTATAACTTGAAACGAACATATTAATTGTTCTTTAACTATTGTTTTGATGATTTTCATATATTTGTTTTAACCACCAAAAAAAATTATTTGCAATTTTTTTTTTGTTTTTTGATCTTTGCTTGATGTTGGATTGGAAACGTGCTACCTCATTTGAAAACTAATTAGTACATAGTTAGGGAAGTAAATTTCTTTTACGACATTTAGAGGTCACGCCACGCATGTTTAGTGTTTTTAGAACACATGTAGGAAACAGGAAACAGTAATTGGTGCACACACACAAAGACCTAGCTAATAACTGTAAGATAGTCAATTGGAATGGTTATATACTGATTTTGTGATGTACATAAATAATGGTGATCGATGTAGACAGTGGCGGATTCATATGGTGCTCAGTGTAAACGAAGGTTTACGCTGGAATTTAAAAAAAAATTATTTGATATAAAAAAATTATAAATAATTATAAAAAATTTTTGGATGTATTTGGAGGCATATTTTTTAATAATTTTTGCTATTTCTTTACCAAAAAATTTTTAGCATTTTTTTTACAATTTTTGGGTGTTTGATAAAATTTTTGACAACTTTTAGCAATTTTAGTAATTTTTGACAACTTTTAACAATTTTTGGTAATTTTTAGTAACTTTTGTGTGTTTGGTAAAAATTTTGATAACTTTTGAATAGAGCAAATTATTGTAACAGAGTAGAAAAGTGACAATGTATTTGATATCAATGTATAATATTTTATATTTTATCATATTTTATGTATTTATTAAAAATTTAAAATTTTACACGTGATTTATCCTACGTTGACTCAAATTCCTACGTACCCCTTTGGATGCAGATCCACGAAGGTTTCAGCTGATCCATCAAACAGCATTCGGGAGGAGGCACCTTAAAGGTTGGAGTGAACAACCGTTTCTTCGTTTCCTGGTTAGTTTTATTTTGATTTACTTAACAATTTTAATTATTAACCTCACTATAGCTAGCAATCTGCCACCATAAGCCAATTTGTTTATTATTATTATTATTATTATTATTAGATGATGACTAATTTAATTAATTAATTAGTACCTTTACATACATTTTGCAGGCTTGTTTCTTTCTCCAGTTCTACAAATCCGTCTCCAAAACAGACTATTTCATCCTACGACATGGATTCATTATGGTGCATTAATTCGGATTTTTTTGATAATTAATCAAGTAATTAGGAATTATTTTTTTTAATTAATTTGCTAGCTATAATAATATTTTCTCTCTCTCTCTCTAAAGGCCCATCTTGCAGAAGGAAGCAACTTTGACTTCCAAAAGTATATAAGAAGAGCTCTGGAAAAAGACTTTGGAGTAGCAGTGGGAATAAGGTAATATATATATATATATATATATATAAACTAAACTAAACCAAATCAAACATTTTCCTACTAGGTGGAGTCGGTTATATGAATTTATCGACGCCAATTAGATCTGTTTAGGATCATGTCATCCGATAGATCTAGTTAAATCAGGTCATGTTTAATAGTTTCTTTTTCAATTTCTCTTGGTTCTTCCTCTACCTCTCCTACTCCTAGTAAATTTCATACTTTCACACCTTCTAACAGATGTCTCCGCCGGATGCCTTCCAACATGGTGAAACCATCTTAATCGGGTTTCTTTCATTTTATCTTCAATCAGTGTTATTCCTACTTTACCCCTAATCTCTTTATTCCTAATCTTATCTTTCTTTGTAATCCTACACATCCACCTTAACATCCTCATATCCGCAACTGCCATCTTCTGACCATAATTATACTTTACTGTTCAACACTCTGATCCATATGACAGCGCTGGTCTAATCGCGACCTTATAATACTTTCCTTTCACCTTGAGGGGACTTTTTGTAATATATATATATATATATATATATATAATCATAAAAAGAATTTAGTTTGAATAATATATATAAATTCATTTGATGATATACAAATCTCAATTAATTAATTAATTTCGAAAAATTAATAACACTTGGTATTTTCATTTTGAACTTTTAATTTCCACTGCAGCTACTGGATTTGGTTCTTTTCAGTGATTTTCATAGTCCTAAACGCACACGGTGAGAGGCTTATATGCATTAATTCCAGATTTTAATTGCCTAGCTAGATAGATCGAACTGTACTGTTAACCCAACTAAATCTAACTGCCTGAATTGTTGCAGTGTTTCGCAACTATTTCTGGCTTCCCTTCACTCCATTAGTGGTAAGCAAATTTGAAGAAAGAGTTAACTGCCCGCCTCACATAAAAAGTTGAAATTATATAAAGTTAATTAATAATGTTAATATATATATATATATATATATCTATATACATTGGCATTTTTCAGATGCTATTGACAGTTGGGACAAAGCTACAAAGTATCATAACAGCAATGTGCTTAGATACCAACAATAAGTCTCACGTTGTCGTAGGAACATTGCTGGTTAAGCCCAGTGATCACTACTTCTGGTTTGGAAAGCCCGAATTGCTTCTCCACCTCATACACTTCATATTATTTCAGGTGATATTATTTTTCATTCATCAAATTTTTTTTTTTTTTTTTTTTGGGTGTGGAAGTGATTAATTACAAGCGTTAAGGTTGTTAAAATCTTGATTAAACTCTTAAATTCTTATAATTTACTGATGTCAAGGTAAGAAAACATGTTGAATCGTGCCAAAACTTTTAATGGGAGTAAAATAAGTGAAATCTCGCTTTTGGGGCTGAGAATTGGTAGAAGTTTTAATTTTATAGGTGAATTTTATCCATTTTTAAATTAAAAAGTTTTCGTGTAATTTTTTTAAATAAAATAAACTTTCATAGGTTTAAAAAATAGATTTTTACAACTTTTTCTATTTTCAAGTGATTGGTCACAAGTGTTTCATCTGTTCTTTTATTTTATTTTATTTTTTTTTTTGAAAATTTTTTTAATTGTGTAATATAACTCTTTTCTATAATATAACAGTTAAAAATAACGTGCATTGTTCCATTAATTTAATTACCATAAATTAAACGTAGCAATTAAGATGAAAACTAAGGGTTCATTTGGTTTGTTTTTCTATTTTTTATTTTTTATTTTTGTTTTCTATTTTGTATTTTGAATTCATTTTTCATTTTATACTTTCGAAAATAAAAGAAATAGTTCTAAACGCATTTCGTTACTTGTATTTTCAAAATTTATTTTGAAAAACAAAAAATAACTTTACACATTAAATGAAAAATGACAAAAAATTGTTTTGAAAGTTTTTAATAAAAAATAAAGAAAATCTCAAAATAAGGAAAACAGAGTATTTTCTGTTTTCTCGTTTTGAGATTTGTAACACATAAAATAAAAATAAAAGACAAAAAACAGAAAAATAAACTAAATGCCACCTAAGAAACTTATAATAAAATATTACGAGTACATTTTTAATCCTCCAAAATTAAGCTAATTCTCCAAATTAAGTACCTTACTTTCTTAATTTCAACTGCTATGCTATGCTATGCTACCTTTTCTAAATATGAAAGCATGGGCTGTGCAGAACTCATTTCAATTGGCATTCTTCACGTGGAGTTGGGTAAGCATTATGCGTCTTCAACCTTTAATTTATTACATAATGGCTGAAATTAAAATTATGCTGTAGTTTTTTTAGCAAGAAAATTAAATTCATTGCATACATGCATGTATGTATAACCTCTCACGTGTGACTAAATTCACAGTTCAAATTCGGGTTGAGGTCTTGCTTCCACCACCAAACAGAGGATATCATCATAAAGATTGCCACTGGTTTGCTGGTTCATATTCTTTGTGGCTATGTAACCCTGCCCCTGTATGCTTTGGTCACACAGGTAAACAAACATCTATAAACACACAATTCATATATATATATATATATATATCGATGCGGAATTGCTTCTATAACTTGTCTAGCAACTTCAACTTAATGAATATTAAGCATCTACTAAAATTAATCCGTTTGGAACTTTAAAAATCGGTGAAAAGTATTGAAAATCTTTAAAAGTTATTCATTTTTTATTTTACTGTACAAATTACAATCTCACAACTTTTATTATATTTTATCACTTTTTGTTATTCTAAACACCGCCTAATTCTTAAAGGTTGTAGTGCTAATGTGGTATACTAACAAAAATTTCTTATATATATAAAAAAAAGAGTGATGTCACAAGTATGTGCACCTATCTTTTCAATTACATTTCGTTACATAAATGTTGTTGTCACATTATTTCGGTATAGAATTCTATAAAGAATTTATATAATAGAACATCATTTTCCAATTATAAAATAAAGATTTTATTTTTTCTTACAAAAAAAGTATGAAAAAAGTAATTGTTTTTGATATCTTTGATCAATTTTTCATGTAAATAGAAAAATTGAACATGATGATATCCATATGATCAATTCAAGTTGAAAAGTTAAAATGGAGAAATATTTTAGGTGTTTTATGTGATAGGAAGGTACCTGTCAAGTCAAAGGAAAATTTTATAGGACGATTATATAAAATGAGTATGAAAGGAATGAGGATGCTGATGATGCAAAAATATAAATTAATAAATCAGTATATCCCCCAAAAAAAAAAAAAGAAGTTAAAGGGACTTTGATAGAAAAGAAGTTAAGAAAAAGTTATTTGAACATGTCCAATGTATATTTAGAGATGTATCAATGAGAACCGATAGTGAATAGATTCGATAAAAGGTAGATTTTAAGATTATATTAGCTGAAATTGTAAATGAAAAAAAAAATTTAACTTAATATAAACTCACAAAAATATAATCTACAATGGAATTGAATGCAACAAGAAAATTCATGAAACTAATCCAAAAAAGATTTTATTGGCTTGAATTGAGTTATATTCAACTAAGTTAAAAGAGATAAATGGAAGTAACAACACATCTAACAATTAAGGTTTCTCACTTTTTCCTTTTCATTTTAACAACAGATGGGCTCGTCCATGAAGAAGATAGTGTTCACCGAGGGGGTCGTTATAGGTTTAAAAAGATGGCGAGCCAACGCTAAAAAGAAGATTATCGCTCAAAGAAAGTACAGTCCCATCTCTGCATCCCCCCCTTTGGATGCTTCTATTACTTCCCTCAACAACACTCTATCACCATCTTTTGACACCCTCAACGCTTCCTTCTCTCCATAACCCGATATATACATATATATATATATATATATATAGATAGATAGTTTGTCCATTAATTGATGTGGCTTTGTTGGAGATGATGAAGCTAGACATGCAGAGAGTAGTAGAACATCATCAGAAGTTATAAATTAGCAAAATTCATGATTTTTGACCCTTTATTTTTACTTCATTTTTCTTTGTTTTCAATAGAGATGACAGTGGAGGGATAGCTTTTCAGGAGCTTGGCTGACTCTTCATCTCAAATTTATTATAGACTATAGAAGTTCAACAAACTTTTGTTTGGATCACCATTAGGAATTGAAAATGCTATTTATTTTATTTTATTTTTTCAGTTGTTATGAATCCTTTATGGGGCGTTTGGAGTCCCAAAAAAACCAAAAGGTTGGGTTGATGTGATGTAAAAATGATAAGTGGCAAAATTTGATTGAAAAGATTTGAAAATTTTTGAGTTTTTTTGAGGTTCCAAATGAACCCTATATATTGCATTGATCCCGTAGTTATATACAAGAGCACTCTAGACAACCAACAAAAATTTATTAAAAAATACAATCAGAATTATGTGGAAACGTTATAAGTTTCATCACTTCAAAAAATAAAAAATAGAATTAAAAATAAATAAATTCCAAAACCTTAGAGCAAGCCTCCCCAGATCTTTACTTCATGCACGATTGTCTTGATGACATTAGGGCTTGATGAAGAAAGGCCATTGAAAACTCTAGTGCTCATTTCCTTCCAAATGTGGTATACCATGGCTGTCCAAGCAAATTTACATATTTTCTTGTGCAAGCTATTTCCACTGAACTTTCCTATAGCCCATATAATTTCATCCCTCCACGGCAGGATAGATTTAGATATAAAACATTTTTGCATGATAGTTTTCCTCACCTTGGTTGAAAATGGATAATGGAAGAAGAGATGATCCATATTTTCAATACTTTGCCCACATAGGACACAGAGACGGTCCACATTCATATCTCATGCAGCAAGTTTATCCTTGGTCGTAAGCCTCTCCTTCATAGCAAACCATAAGATGAAACTCTGCCAAGGGATATGGCTAGGAAACCACAAAAGGCTATGCCAATGTACCTTTGGAACATGAACTCAGATTGCCTCCCAAGTGGTTGCGGCATTGTAGTTCTTTGTCTTCGAAACCATCCATATGAATTCATCTTCAATAGCTTGGTTTGGTTGGTACTCCAATGGACTATCAAGGATAATTTCACAAAGTTCCCAAGAGTTTGGAAAAGGCCACCTCCATTGCCTATTTCGGATCACACTTGACACTTTGGCATTTCTTGGCAAACCAGCATCGTAGGCAATTCTTTGGCCATATTTGGGGATTAATGGGCCTCTAGGATGCCAATTTGAGTACCCAAGAGAGATGGTATTTTCATTGCCCACTTTATACTTGGATATGCTAGTGGCTTTCTCCCAGAGCTTAAGGAGTTTTTTCCAGTTCCAAGAGCAGTTTGATGGGGGTTTTACTTCCCAAAAGCATTTACCTTTAAGAATGTTAGATCTACAACATACCACCCAAAGGAATTGGTTGTTGGAGCACAAAGTCCATATATGTCTTAGCATGGATGCTTTGTTCCATTCATGAATTTTTTGAATGCCCAAGCCTCTTTCGTTTTTAGGTAAGCAAACAACATGCCAAGCTACCTTACTTCCCCACTTCTTTAGATCAGCACCCGACCATAAGAACCTTATCAATACTTGCTCAATGGAGTTGCATACTCTTTTTAGAAGGATGAAGTGATGACTCCAAAAAATTTGGATACTGAAAAGAATGGATTTGATGAGCACCGATCTACCTGTATAGGAAAGGCACTTGAAAGTCCATTTTATCACCTTTTTGGTAATATAAATATAGATTATTGTAATAATTGGGAGATTTCTATTACTACTATCTAAATTGTAAAGCGAGAGTATGCCCCAAAGATGATATAAATATTTAATTTCTCCCATTAATTCAAATTATATTTAATTACCAAAAAAATAAAAAAGCCTCCCCAAATCCTTGCAACAACATCCTCGATGTTAACATGAAAGAAGCCAACTCCAGCTACCGCAAATTGCAATAGTGCCTTAGCAAGGCCCACTCCAAAGCAACCAGGAGCCAACCAACTTGGATCGATATTCAGGTCAACAATCCAATACACAGTCAAACCAACAGAGAGAATATCAATCGAGAACCTCATCAAAGAGTACGAGGATCAACAGCATCACACAACATACAACATATTCTAAAGGTCTTTTTTTGGTCGCTAAATGTATTGCTAACCAAATCAATTTTGATCACCAATTAGTTAGCAAACACTAGTCACATTGTCGATCAAAACACATTTGGTCTTAAATGGTGAACCTTTAGCAACCATTTGATTTGTAAAATGTCACTTTTGCTAACTAAAACATATTTGATTGGCAAATGTCTCGTGAAAAAAGTGTATATATATATTTGCTGTTGCTAAGGATCAAATTCCAGTCTCTTCTATTTATTTTGGTGTAATTTATTAGTAAGCTAGGTCATTGTTTACGTATATATTAAATATTTTGCTGACCAAATTTTGTGGAAAATTTTGAAATTTTTGACCGTCAAAAATAAAAGTTATGCACAAAGATTGGCACAAAAATAATAAAATAAAAAATGGTAAAATATTTATTATTTTTGCCGACTAGACCTTTTTTGCTTGCTATAAGTGGACCCTTTGCCAACCAAAAATTCTATTTAGTCGCTTAAAGTGGATCATTTACTAACCAATTGGTCATCAAAGAGTTTATTTTTATCAGTTAATTAGTCAACAAAGGTAATAAATAATTTATTTATTTTTATTTAAATATTTGGAGACCAATTGGTCGGAAAAGATAACTCTCTGCAGACCAAATCAAATTTGGTTAGAAGGGGTTACCAAAAATGCTGTTTGTTGTATTGACAAGATTGAACTCCATTTAGGCACCAGGAGCAGAAGCTCCCCCAGGAAGAGGAACACCCCTTTGCTGCAACAAGTAGGTGTTGGAGGTGAACGGCCCTATCTGGCTACAAGGCTAATCTTGGATTTAATTAAGGAGCAGGTCTCCTTACGGCCAGCACATGAACAGCCACTAGGAACCTTCGCAGCCCAGAATTTTTCTTGGCAATATGTAGCTTTCACCCATTTCACCTAACTAGAAGAACCATCAATCTGGAAAATCATCCAAATACATATAGGCAAGCTGCTTCCGCATTCCAATCTCCAAGCTTTGTAATATCCGAGCCACCTTCCTGCGTGGGCCTAGAAATTTTATCCCAAGCAGCTTTAACACCTATATGCTTGAGGTCAACTCCTTTCCCTTTTAGATTTCAGAAGAAAAAATGAATGAAGAACACTCTATTCTAGAGAAAACAAAGACCAGAGAAAAATGAAAAATATCTCACCTGATTGTTATATCTTAATTAGAATCTATCTACAGCTATTTATATACGACTGGACTAACTGACTAACAGAGAGAAACTATTTGACTGTAACTAGACTGAAACATACTGACACAAATGACAACTATACAACTGTTTTCTTGATGTTCTCTCTGAACTATTCTCTCGGATATTCCAAAAGAAATTCCTAGATTAGGAAGATATTGTCACTAATTCTTTTGCCATTAACAAAAGCATATTGGGCTTCATTGACGAAAGATGGAAGGAGCGCCTTGATTCTATTAGCAATGACATTGGGCACACACTCATAAATTGTGTTATAACAAGATATGGGTATATATAATCTTTCAGCATGGTTGGGTGAACATTTGGATACGGGCAATAACTGTAGCATTCGTCTGTTTCAATAAAGATCCAAATTCGAAAAAAGATTTAATGGTAGGAGTGACATCCTTACGAAGAATACCCCAATTAACCTTGAAGAAATATGCATTCAAGTCATCAGGGTTAGGAGCTTTATTAGGGCGAAGGTTAAGAATGAAATTGTAGGCGTCTTAGTGCAACCGGGTTAGAGTATATGAGGTAAAAATGTAATTTAATCCAAGTTTCATTGGTTTTGTTCAAGGTTTAACCTAGTTCCAGACCCCAATCCGATTTTTAGTTTATTTTCCTTCACAAAATCTATAGTTATAATACGGACACAGATCGAACCAATAAAATCGGATCGGATCAATTGTATGTGATTATTGGTTCAATTTTTGAATCCAAGAATAAAAATATATTCAGTTTTGGGTCTAATGTGAACCCAATAAAGCCTATCCCTCATTATTTATTTAATTATTTATAATCTATATTCTCTCATTATTTCTTGAAGTCCTTACAAGTATCCACATACATAAACTGCTATGGATGACTGACACTGCACAGAGCATTTGTTCTTAGCAGTTTCGATACAGCTCAGCAGCTTCCCTTGTACCCATTCGTCTAAAGAGCAGGAGAGGTCTTAAACTTCGTTACTCTCTTTCCCTCTCCTTATTCTGTATAAGGTGCAAAGATGTTAACCCTCCATAGATTATTGCTGGTGGATGCATTATCTAGCTCAAGTCAAGAATAGGAGTCTTTGTCAGCTCTGTTAAAAAAGAGTCGACACACAAATGGACTTTAACCATATAAACCAATTTCACTAAGTTGTCCTTCCATAGAAATGGATTTTAAACATCTAAACCAATTTAAGACTTAAAAAGAGTGATAACTGTGATATTGGTTAAGTTTGTATCTAATTCCTGAGATCTACCATGGCCAATTGACGGATAATAGTCCCCCCGGCAAAGGGGTTCCCATTTCATCACAAGAAGAAAAGAAATTTTTGTTTATATATATATATATATATATTTTAGTTAACAAATACAACCTCTTATTTACTTGGAGATGGGTCTCAAGGCAAAGAAACAAATAGTGAGGGTTCAGAATATAGAAACAAAATTGGAAGAGCTGAAAAATTAATTGAATTATTAATGAAAATAAAATAGAGATCACAAAGGACAAGTACCAAAGAATACTTTCAATTGAAGCAGCCGATGTTTAAACCATACCATGCTGTTGAATTAGTATAAAATGTCAAAATTGTATACCATGATAAGCATAAAATTCCTAACTTCAGTACCTACCAAAATCAAAGAGACGGCACAATGCGTCTATAAACTGCTTGGAATGTTTGTCCCCCATTCCGGGCAACCTTTTGTCCTTCCTCGGTGGCCGTACTCAAGAGCTTCACAACTGGATCAGCTTTAAGTTCTTCATCTGTAAGAACTTCAAACATAGGGTGTCCCTCCAAACAGGCCTTCATCCACTCCCCAAGTTCTTCCACATCTGTGATTGTGTAAATGATTCCACCAACTCCGAGAACATAAGCATACTCGTCTAGCAAGTGTGGGCTGATCACCCGCCGGCGATGGTTCTTCTCTTTAAAGTGAGGATCCGGGAACAAGAAAAACATCTTCAAAAGCTGCCCTTTCTCAAAGTAATTGGGAATGTATTTCATAGAATTAGTTCGAACCACCGATATATTCTGATACTGCCCGGGATTTGCCACTCTCAAAGCTAAAATCCGTTCTTTAACATACTCTGTCACCTTGTCCCTCAGCTCCATCCCAATCATCAGGGTTTCAGGGAACAAGGTTGAAAGACTAATTAGAAGCCCGCCAAATCCACAGCCAATGTCCGCAAACTGGATCTTCTTAGAATTGTCGACTTGATCAGATGATGGAAAAAGTTGAGGGTAATGAAGGGAATAGTCAACATGGCCGGGAGAGATGGGCACTGGGAAGTGAGAGTCACTTAGTGGGTTGCTGTGGGCTCTTGCCCGATAGAAACGTTTTCGGGGCAAACGAGTTGTCTTACTGAGAGTAGGGCTTGCCTCATTCTTCAGCATGTTTTGGCCTCCAAACTGCACAGGATTAACTCAAAATTTATGGTATAGAAACATTGAATTTAAACACACTTTCCCGTATGAAAGGAAATCATAGAAACATATAATTGGATATAATATTCTCTCCAAAACATTAAGGGGTCATTTGGTTTATTTTTCTATTTTTGTTCTCTATTTTCTATTTTGAGCTTATTTTTCATTTTGTACCTTTGAAAATAAGAAAAACAGCTCAAAATTCATCTGGTTACTTGTATTTTCAAAATTTATTTTTGAAAACTAAAAATGAGTTTAGACATGAAATAAAAAATAGTAAAAAGTCATTTTGAGAGTTTTTAACAAAAAATAAGGAAAACAAAATATTTTCTGTTTTCTCGTTTTGAGATTTTTAACACAAAACAAAAACAGAAAATAGAAAATAAAAAAGTAAACCAAATGTCACCTAAACTTCCCAAATCACGTGAGTTTACTATACAAAAAACTACTAACACTTTTTCATAATCCTCTATCATTGTCTAGCTTAAGGTCTCTTATTATTTCAATTTCCTGCTACTGACATGCACTCTCTCTTCCAAAACTATAATTATTTGTTCTTCCAAAAAAGAATGAGAAATAAAAATAACAACTAATAGCAATAAGCATTCAAAAGAAGCTTCAGTTAAGCAATGTTACATAAAAAATAGGATTTTTTTTTTATCACCCGAAAATTCAGTTCAGAAGCTATTTTTTCTTGCCTTATTTGTAGCTCTTTTAAATTTCATTCTACTTTTCCACCAATAACAAAAACAAATAGGAATATATATACATATATATATATAAGAAACTATTTAAACAAGTTAGTAAAAAAATACGATATGTCGAAAGAGGAAATGTAGCAAACCATTTTACCTAAACTCTGTTAGGATGCCAAGAAAAAAGCACCCCAAAAAAAAAAAAAATGAAACATTCATTCAAGGGGGAAAAAATGCCATTCCAATGTATTCAGCTTATTAGGGGAAGAAAAAAAATCTACTCATACTCTAAATTCTGCCAATTCAGCAGATACATAATCAATCATTGGAAAAACAAACCAACAAACAAACACGCCCAGAGGGAGATAGAATTACTGAATGCAGTAATAGCTGCATATTGAACCATAAAACACCAGAAAAAACCATCACTCGCAAAGGTCGAAAGATTTCCCTCAATTCAGATATACAAATGCACAAATATATAAAACATACGTACATTTATACAAACTGATTGCCAAAAAAAAAAAGACAGATAAACAGAAGCGCAGAGCGGAGCAGAAGAAGAAGAAGAAGAAGGTATGAATTGATTACCTCTATTTGGTGGGGTTTTGATATGAGGCTCTGAATTGGAGACCTTTTCTTCTTCGTCGGAATCGTGAAGAATGGAGCTGAGCTCGTCCGGTCGATGACGGCTTTGTGCCCTACTTGTCTTTGTGGGTTTTTAAGGGTCTGTTTGGGCACCTCAAAAAACCTAGTTGGTTTGTTTTTGGGCAACCAATTCCTTATTGGCAGAATTACCTAACTACCCCTACTTTAACTCTTCTCCTGTCTACTCTGTTCTCACAGAACATAAACAAACCCATAAAACACCCGTCGTCCGACACCGTCCCACCGGAGCACGGGGACAATCGAAGCGGCTGCTCACGGGAAGCTGAAGCGAAAGTGTTGAATCTGGATAGGTTGCACTTGAACAGAAGCCTGCCTCTCCGTGTAGATCGATCCAGAGAAATCTGTAAGTAGCTTGCGTTTCAGGGTTGGAATTGCTTCCCCTTTTCTGGTTTTTCATGCGATTTTATTAATTAAAAGTGGGGGTTTGGTGCATTTTCTACCCATTCTTAATATGGGGATTCAGTGTTCTAGTTGATTGTATCTATCTGTTTACGGGTTAATTAGGCATGAAGAGAAGTCAGTCTAAAACAGGGTAGTGACTAATTATTCCTTGTAGTTGGTTTTGCATAAAGTTTGTTTAGTGTTTGAATTTCGAAAAACACACCCCAAAAGATAATAATAATAATTTTTATTAATTTTTTTCAACTTTCTCCGACAAACATGTTCATCTCAGTTTTTTTTTTAATCTTTTTTGGGTGGGCAAATTATAAGTTTCATTCTGTTGTGCTGTTGAAATCTGGGCTTTGCTTTGTATATTCTGTACGTGAAACTTGTGGCGTTTTCTACTTTTTTTTTTTTATTGAATTATTTTGTGTAATATTTTTTACTTTGCCTTTGGGTTGGTTAGTTTGGTTTCAATAAATCTATCTAATTTTTTTCATAATTTTTTCGTCTTATATAAATTTTGTAATCAAAATTTGATTTTGTTTTTAGAAAATGTAACTTTTCAATATGTTAATCGCATTTGTAAAAACAAATAAAAAAATTATTGTCTGATAGTTAATAGTATTAAAAGAATGACCAATGATAGTGGGTAGCGGCGGATGACAGTGGCTGAATGTTGAAATTGGGTGGCAACCGACAGTGGAGATGGTAGTGGTTGGAGATGAGTGATAGCGGACAATAAAAGCGATGGCCAGCTGGTGGTAGTAGTTTGAGGTGGGCGGCAAGTGGTGGCCGAGTGGCGAGCAATAACAGTTAGAGGTGGTAGCGACCACTGTTGGTTGTGGTAAGTGGGAGGCAACGGTGGCAGGTGGCTGTAGTTTGAGGTGGATGAGGGGCGACGATTGTTGTGGTGAGTAGAGGTAGGTGAGGGGAGGAAACAGTGGTAGTTAGAGGCGGTAATCGGATATGGATGGTGACTGACGGATGATGATGGTTAATGGTGGCTTATGGTAATGATTAGCAGTTATTATGAAAGAAAATGAAAATTTGATAAAATATTTTTTTATATTTTCATAATTTTTGAAGATTTTGAAAAGAGTTTCATTTTTTAGAAAACCGAGAACAAATTTAACAAATGAATTTTCTCATTCAATTTTCAAAACAATGAAGCCGAAAATTGAAAACTTTGTTAAACGGGGACCTAACTAACATATTTAAAGCCCTAATGCCTCTACATATTGCATCGCGCCAACTATGTTTCATCAAATAGTTTTAGAGGCTTTAGTGCCTCTATTGACAAACTAAAATTGCAAATTACAAACTATTAACAAATTAATTTTTCAAAAATGATGAGCCTGACGAGCCACGCCAGTTGGGTTAGGTCCGCACAACCCTTTTGGGCTTAAAACCCTTGCAAGCCCCTACCATTGCGTGCTGGGTCAATTCAAGGCATCCCATAACGTGTCGTGTTATGCCAGTGTAGCCGACCCATTAACATATCCAAATGTTTGGTTAGTTTGGCTGTATCCATATGGTAAACCTGACTTTTTTTTGCTTAACAGAAAATGTTTGGTTATGGCTATTCTTTTAAATTTAATTTTTTTTATTATTTTTAGTAGCTTTGACGTATCATTCAAATTAAAAAAAAAAATCAACTTATTTGATTATTATTTCATACATATTGTGGATCATTATTAGGGAAAGTTACTGATGCGGAACAACAATTGAAAGTAAAGAAAGAATAGAGAAAAAGCAAGAGAAAGAAGAAAGTAGAGAAGAAGAGAAGAAGAATTAGAAGACAAGAGGGGAAAGAAAAATACAGCCACCAATATTATTCAATCAATCAATCCTTCTGCTAACTCTAATTAGGGTTTAAATAGAAAACATCATGCGCCTAACACAAAAACCCTAAAATAAAATAAACCGATACTAAAATAGCCCAAAAACAAATGGGTCCAAATAACCTCTAATAATATAAACTCATTATTAATAAAACCCAAAACAAATGGGTCCAAATAATAAATAATAATAATAATAATAATAATAAGAAATAAATTTAAAAATTGATGTCCTCATCAACTCTCCCGGGCTGATAAGAACTCGGCTCTGTCGAGTGAAAACAGAACCCAGGCCTTTGTCAGTCAATCACCTAGCCACAGGCTAAGGTGCTGTGCTACTGTCCTCCGACGCTCGTAGACACGCGTGGGAGGTAATATAACCCTGGTATGGCTCGCTGCTGGAGAAGAAAGATCCTGCTGACTACGATAAAACTCCAAAGAATCAGGATCAATGCGCTGCAAAATGTCACTGGATATCCAAGTACAATCAGAATCGGGTCGGCCCACCCAACGAACCAGATAGCGCTGAACCGGTCCTTCCTTGGTAAAAACAACCTGGTCACTTATAATAGTATCAATTTTATCTGTGTGTGAGAAATTAACAGGTATTGATGTAGGTAAGGAAATAGGCTCAGGGACAGAATCAAGCTCATAATTGGTTTCATGGTTAGGTTCAATACAGTTATGGTTGGGTTCAACTGGAAAGGACACAGGCTCAGGGTTAGGCTCATTTGGAGAAGAAGCAAAAGGATTAACTGGGATAATAGTTTGGGCTTTATAAGCAACTAGGTCCTCAACATTAAATGTAGAGCTAAAACCAAATTCTGGTGGAATATCAATAATATAAGCATTTAGACCCACCCGTTTTAAAATTTTGAAAGGACCAGCACTACGAGGATGCAATTTGGAATCGGGCCCAGATGGACGCCGTTCCGAGCGAATTCGAACCATAACAAAATCCCCAACATTAAATTCAATATGTCTTTTATGTGCGTCAGCTCGAAGTTTGTAAGATGCATTACTCGCTTCAAGTTGTTTGTTGATCTCAATATGTAAATCATGTAAATGTTGTGCAAAAGACTCAGCAGTCATAGACACAGGAGAATGCATAGACATGGGAATCAAGTCTAATGGTTTCCTAGGTTTGTAGCCATGCACAACTTCAAATGGACTCATACCTGAGGACCTATTGACAGAACTATTATAAGCTAGTTGGGCCACAGGGAGGATTAGATCCCAGTTCTTAGGGTTTTCTTTTACCAAACATCTCAAAAGGTTTCCTAAACTACGATTGACTACCTCAGTTTGGCCATCTGTTTGAGGATGGTAAGCAGCAGAAAAGTTTAATTTAGTACCAACCAAGTGCCACAAGGTCCTCCAAAAATAACCAGTGAAGCGCACGTCCCTGTCAGACACAATAGTCTTAGGAAGGCCATACAACTTAACAATCTCATCAAAGTACAACCGTGCAATCCTAGAAGCATCAGGGGTTTTACTACAAGGAATAAAGTGGGCAATTTTGGAAAAACGATCCACAACAACAAAAATGGAGTCGTGCTTTTTAGGAGTGCGAGAAAGACCAAGTACAAAATCCATGCTCACATCTTGCCACGGACAACTAGAGACAGGAAGGGGTGTATAGAGGCCAGTGTTTTGCTTCTTCTGTTTGGCTAACTGACAAGTGCGACACTGACTAATAATTCTAGCCACGTCTCTTTTCAAACTAGGCCAATAAAATTGACGCTCAACTTCCTCTATAGTCTTATTACGCCCAAAATGGCCAGCGAGACCACCTGCATGAGTCTCCCAAACTATGAAATCACAGACGGACGTCCTAGGGATGCATAATTTATTAGCTTTAAAGAGGAAACCATCCTGAAGACGAAAGTCACTAGAAGGGTCAAATCGGCTCTCAAGCACTGGCAAATAAATGTTTTTAAAGTCAGAGCATGAGATGTAATCTTCTTTAAGCCTTTCAAATCCTATGACTTTAACGCTCATAGCAGTTAACAACGAAATGCGTCTACTTAAAGCATCAGCGGCTAAGTTCTCAATTCCTTTCCTATGTTTTAAAACAAAAGAATAGGCTTGTAAATACTCACTCCAACGACCATGCCTATAATTAAGCTTTTTTTGAGAGTTAAGATACCGTAAGGTTTCATGATCAGAGTAGAGTACGAACTCCCGATGGGGTAGGTAATGTCGCCAATGTCGTAAAGCCTGGACTACTGCATATAGCTCCTTGTCATAGGTAGAGTATCTTCGCTTAGCCTCACCTAGTTTCTCACTAAAATAGGCAATAGGGTGACGCTCTTGGCTAAGAACACCACCTATACCCACACCTGAAGCATCACACTCTACCTCAAACACTTTAGAAAAATCTGGAAGACGCATCACAGGGGCCTCTGTCATTTTCTTCTTTATAGCCCTGAATGCCCTAGCAGCTTCTTCCGTCCATTTAAAATCACCTCCTTTCATACATTCCGTTAAAGGAGCCATGATCATGCTAAAACCCTTGATGAAACGGCGATAGAAAGAGGCTATCCCATGAAAACTTCGAACATCATGAATGGATGTAGGTTCGGCCCAATCTACAATAGCCTGAATTTTCTGGGGGTCAGCAGCAACTCCAACAGAGGAGACAATGAAACCTAAGAAAGAAACTTTATCAACAAAGAATGAGCATTTCTTCCGATTAGCATATAATTTTTCCTTCCTAAGAACATAACAAACCTGAGATAGGTGATCCACATGTTCCTCTTTAGACTTACTGTATACAAGGATGTCATCAAAATAGACCACTAAGAATCGTCCCAAAAAAGACCGAAGTGCCTGGGTCATGACTCTCATAAAAGTACTAGGGGCATTAGAAAGTCCGAAAGGCATTACCAACCACTCATAAAGACCGTCCTTCGTCTTGAAGGCTGTCTTCCACTCGTCTCCTGGCCTAATCCTAATTTGGTGATACCCACTTTTAAGATCTATCTTAGAAAAAATTGTGGCACCTGCCATCATGTCTAGCATGTCATCTAACCTAGGAATGGGGAAACGGTATTTCACAGTGATCTTTTTTATGGCTCTACTATCGACACACATCCTCCAAGAGCCATCTTTTTTTGGCGTCAAGAGAGCTGGGACAGCACAGGGGCTCAGGCTTTCACGGACAAACCCTTTATGAAGGAGTTCACCTACTTGTCGCTGTAGTTCGGCATGCTCGTAAAGATTCATCCTATAATGAGGTAAGTTCGGGAGGGAGGATCCTGGAACAAAGTCTATGGCATGTTGGATGTCACGCAGAGGAGGCAAGTGATCAGGTAAATCCTCAGGGAAAATATCTTGAAAATTTTGAAGTACCTGATGGGTCTCTTTAGGAACTAGAGGTTGAGAATCTGAAGAAACTTCTTTAATGATGACTGCAAACACAACAGACTCCCTAACAACCTCACGCTCAAATTCTTTTGGGCTAATTATATGCAACCCTTTTGTCTCCACAACTTTCTTTTCCCTGTGGGGATCAACAGGCTTGGGAGGCAGAGGGTTGAGGTGAATTTTCTTTCCCTTAAATACAAAAGAACATGAGTTTGTGCGACCGTGAATGGTTACATCCATATCAAACAACCAAGGTCGTCCCAGAATTATGTGACCAACATCCATAGGGATTACGTCACACCAGATATGTCTTTATACTCAAGAAACTGAATAGGCACCAAGCAGCGTTCTTTCACTGCTATAGATGAGGTATCAACCCATGAAACATTATAGGGATTAGGGTGAGGGATGGGTTTCAACCCCAGGCGGGAGATGGTACTCGCGGAAACAACATTGATGCAACTCCCACTATCAATGATGACTTTACAGGGTTTACCATTGATCTTGATAAATGTATGAAAAATAGAATGATGACGCCAATCATCAGCCTCCTTAGGCTGTGTTAGAGTACAATGTACTACACCTAATCGTGGGGTATCAAGGCTACCATATGAAAGATCAACATGGGCGGGAAGGGTGGAACTTCTAATGCAGGCTAGAATAGTATCACCACAGTCGTCCTCTAAATCACCAAAGTCCTCAAGATTAGGTTCATACACTTGTTCTTCTAAGTGGTCATCATCAATGTGCCCTGAATGTTCTCCAATAACTAAGGCTTTCTTTGGACAGTTAGCGGACACATGACCAAATTCCCTACAATTGAAACATTACACATGGGATGAGTTCCTTGGGGCATTAGTCATTGTACCTTTTCCTTTGTTCTCATTCAATGATTGAGTACCAGGTGGAGGGAGACCTAGAACTGACTTAGAGTTTGAAGAGGAAACTTGGTGTGAGGAATAATTACTATGGAAACTTGGTCTACTGGGTCCCTTGGTAACCAACTCATAGTCCTGAACTAAGGTGTAAGCATGATCGAGAGTGGTCACACCTCTAAGAACAAGTTCTCTCTTGAGGTCATCGTGGAGGCCTTGTCTAAATCTACTCAAGGTCATGGACTCATCCTCTATGATATTGCACCGCATTCGAAATTCATCAAATTGAGTCACATACTCAGTTACAGACCTATTTCCCTGCTTAAGATTATTCCACTGATCTAGTAAATTAATCTTATACGATCTAGGTAGGTATTTCTCTTGGAGGCGGCATTTCATTTCATCCCAAGTTCGAACAGGAGGCGTGTGGCGCCTCGCCAAGAGATCTTCAACACTCTCCCAAAATAGCTGAGCATTACCCGATAATCTCATACTCGCAAACTCCACTTTTCTTTCCTCTGTGAACCTATACCAGTTAAAATATCGATCCATATCTCTAATCCACTGGCTAAAAATGACAGGATCTAGTCGACCATCAAAAGTAGGGGCATCTAATTTAATATTTTTAAAGAGACGGTCCTCTTGACGAAGATAGGCCTCATCTTGAGGACCAAAATTTCCACGATCTCTCTCACGATTCCGAGGAACAAGATTATACCTAGGAGGTACCCTATCCTCTCTTCTACTGCGGTGATTCAAATTGCCAGGCACATCCAAAAGGTCACCATCCGACAGACGGTGGTATTGTTCCAGGGTTGTTACTCGATTAAGTAATTCCTGGGTAGCCTGACGACTAGTATTCATTTCAGCATGAAGTGCCGTTATTTGAGTTTGTAGTCCCTCAAGAATTTGAACTATTCGATCATTACCTTCGGGGGTACTCATCTTACTAATAGGTGAGCTATGGGTGAGAATACGACCACTACGCAATTGCATGCAATACTAACTCAACTAACAACTATTGAGATCAATAAACAACTCCTTAATGCAAGTGAATGATCACAAAATTTCAAGCCAAATGTAATTTTTAAATTTTTTTTTTTTTTTTTGTTGGGAAATTTGTTAAAATCCGAATTCAATATAATGCAACTAGTAGACTAATTTATCTTCCAAAAGTTTAAAAGAGAGGTCTCAACACTAGTTATTAAATCCCACGAATTAGTCAAGCTCATAATTAAAATTGAGGGCAAAGAAACCTCTTTTTTTTTTTTTTTTTTATAGCCAATTAATCAAATAGGAAAGGTGGCAAAATAATATTAAAATGCTATGGATGTAAAGGGCAAATAATATGAAGGTGGTCTAGGTAAAGTGGATCGGAGGCTAATAAAATTTGGTTCAATGTGATATTATAAGTTATAGGTTGAGTAGCAAATAAAGGATGTTAAGGTACCACACAGATAAAATAATACTATTAAAGTGCATAGATTGTAATACCAAAGGAGAGGTGAGGAACAAGTGCACCTGATTTGATGTAAAGGGGCCCCATAAATGTCTCGAGTGTCCTAAAAAATGTTTCGGAGTGTCCTGGAAGTTGCCGGAGCTTCGCCGGAGTGTCGCCGGGGCTTCGCCGGAAAATTCTGGGGTCACCGGAGAGGTCGCCGGAGGGAGGTGATTCCGGTGGTGTAGGTCGCCGGAGCTGGGTGTAGCCGGAAATGCACGAAAGTGTATACGAAGGTCTTGAGGGTGAAGATGCGTACGCCAACGGCAGCGACAGCGGCAGCGGTTGCGGCTGCGGCTAGGGTTTTTTTTTTTTTTTTCTCACGGCTGAAAACGGTGATTTGATATTTTTTTTTGCACCAGGGATTCGCTCTAATACCAAGTTGATGCGGAACAACAATTGAAAGTAAAGAAAGAATAGAGAAAAAGCAAGAGAAAGAAGAAAGTAGAGAAGAAGAGAAGAAGAATTAGAAGAAAAGAGGGGAAAGAAAAACACAGCCACCAATATTATTCAATCAATCAATCCTTCTGTTAACTCTAATTAGGGTTTAAATAGAAAACATCATGCGCCTAACACAAAAACTCTAAAATAAAATAAACCGATACTAAAATAGCCCAAAAACAAATGGGTCCAAATAACCTCTAATAATATAAACTCATTATTAATAAAACCCAAAACAAATGGGTCCAAATAATAAATAATAATAATAATAATAATAATAATAATAATAAGAAATAAATTTAAAAATTGATGTCCTCATCAGTTACATAAAAATGGACTTAGTAAAAATATTTTAGTTTCATCACGAAGCTATAGTTAAGCCTATTTAGGACTGTTTAGGCCAATTTTAGGCTTTTGGATGAGACCATTAAAAAGTAAACAATTGAAAATGCCCAGTAATAGCAAAGAAGGATTTAACGCGTGGGAGAAACTGGTAAGGAAACATATGAACATGAAATTCACATTTTTGATAAGGAATAAGTTGCGCGGACTCCTCAAAATTATGGAGTATCCACTCGGGTGTGGGTGGGGTGCGGGTGTGGGTGTAGATATGGAGTTGGGTACGGCATTTTCAATCTAGATATGACTGTGATGATTAGTTGAAGGAATCATCTATTTTGGACTTCTCCGGCAATGGCATTTTCCGGCCATTGCGAGACTTTTACTCTTCCATTTGTGTACATATCTTTTTTTCTCTTCCATTTTGTGTATTATGTAGAGAGAGAGAGAGAGAGAGAGTCAGTAGACGATATTACATAGAAGTCAAATGTCCCAAGCAAGCTATTAATTACATTAACATTAATTACACTAATAGAGACATTCCCATGTGAGACTTTTGCTCTTCTATTTGTGTACATAGATTTTTTTATCTTCCATTTTGTGTATTATGTATAGAGAGAGACAGAGAGTCAGTAGATGAAAGGACAAACGACAAATAATTAAAAATATTAACTTATAATATTAATTTATAAAGCAATTAAAAATTACATGGGGATACAAAAGGACAAATGATAAATAATTAAAAATATGTACTTATAATATTAATTTATAAAATAATTAAAAATTACACGGCGTATCTTAGTACCCGTATCCGAATTCAGATCCATATTCGCGTATCCTCTATTCTCTAAACTTACATTATCCGACACTTAAATTTACACCTGCACCCGATTCGAGTTCGGGGTCCGAGCAACATAAGAGGAACCCAGTAGCATAAACATATCTAGAACTTTAAATTTATCTGCAAATAGTTTATTTAAGACAACAGGCACTTGGGTTGTGTGCTCCCTGCTTCATTTTCATTAATAGTTCAACTAATTTTTTTCAGCTCTTCCAATTTTATTTTCTATGTTTTGAACCCTCAATATTTTCATTAAGTATAGGTGTGTTTAGAGTTGTATAAAATTGTCAATGTTAGTGTCTCGTGTTTTATGCAGTGAATAAAAAATTTTAACTTTATAATCTCGTAATTCGTGTTTGTAGAGATATGTAGAGTTTTGTATTTTTTTTTTTTTAATAACTTCCAACATTGCCTATATTGTGATTGAGAAAATTGAGCAGGGACAAGCAAAACGCTATTATAAGAGCACAGGGAGGGAAAATAGTATCTCAATAAACGTAAATGGTTCCAAAATGTCCTTATTTTAGCCAGTGCGTTATGTGATGATTGTTATACTAATCTTTGATTTGAACCAAGTGGTAGTCACTTTCCTATTTGTGATTATGTTTTGGTAAATCCAGAAGGTGGGTTTCTATTTTGTCTTGTAGGTTTTTTTTTTTTTTTTTTTTTTTTTTTTGTGGGGTGGGGTTAGATTTTAGACTGTTATTCACATTTTAAAAATAATTTCGAAAAATGTTTAAAATTTGAAAAATCATGTATGAATGAAAAAAGCTGCAATTTTTTTTTTCCACCTGTGCCTTGGTTCTCTTATTTCTGGGTATTCCTGTTTGTGTGTGTATATATATATATATTTTAAATGTGATCAGCATGCTTAAAGTTACCAAAAGCAAAAACAAAATCAAATTTTGATTAATAAAAGTTATATTTGACGGAAAAAATAGCCAAAAATAAGGTGAATTCTTTTAGGCTGTGTTTGGTGTAACAAAAGTTAATGAAAATATCTGAAAACTTCTATAAAATTTTACACATTCATGTCTTCTTAAAATTCAAAAAACGTTCAATATTTTTTCCAAAAAAAGTCGATAACTACAATTCGGTTAATCAAATAGCAAAAATTTTTTCACCATATTCACCATGGACTTCCAATTTGACTATTTTTTGTGACTTTTTAAAATCGTTCTAACGGATTGTAGAAGCTGTTCCAACGGAATCGCATGGTTAACTTTCGTCCAAACGATTTCTATAATTCGTTTGGACAGATTGTAGTGTAAAGAAATCATAACCGTCTAAAATTTTGAATCTGTTCAAACAAAAATCTAGTCTATCAAAACAAAATCTTACTATTTATCTCAAAAAAATATGGTTTGAGCTGTATATATCAAATGTTAAAAATTTTTTTAAATTATATTTTATCTCATTTTATTTTACTTTTTGGTGCGTTAAACGCAGTCTTAATTTATCAAATCAATAAATTTCTTCCTTGCCCGGAAAGACCACTGATGTACAGCAACTTAGAAAATCTGCAGTAATGTCATGTCAAAAGCTTCTCAATTCCTAGGTCAGAAAAACAGTAGACGCTTTTTAGGTGAAATGTTTGTCAAAAGCTTCCTCTTCAAACTGTGGTTTGTGGTTCTTTTATTTACTTTTATTTTTACTTAAAGCCATCTGTCGGTTTAAAGAAAAAAAGGGGCCAATTATTTCATCGTTTCCGACGTTCATGAACATGTGAAGTTCATGCTTTGTCTTCTGGTCAAAATTAAAAGATTGTCTGGGCACGCTTGCTAACGAGACTAGTGTCCGCTTGTCGTGCAAAGAAGCGAAGTTTCGCGAATGCAGACATCATGCGCGTTTAGAGTTATATAAATTTATAAAAGTTATAATCTTATCATTTATACTGTGAGTAAAAAATTTAAATTTTGTAGATATCTATAAATGTTTATAAAGATTTAGAGAGCTCCAAATGGTTTAGGGGGCGTTTGGCGAGATGAAATTTGTGAAAAAATTGTGAAAATCTATGAAAGTTATTCACTTTTTATCATTGCACGAATTACGAATTCACAAATTATCTCATTTTATCTCACTTTTTGTCATTCCAAATATTTCCTTAGGCTACGTTTGTTTGAGGGGATTGGATGATGGGAGATAAATAATATCATAGGATAACATATGGGATTGGATAAAAGATAGGATTATTTTTTTAGTATTTGATTGGTGGGATATAAAGTAAGATAAAAGATGTGATATGATATGTAATATGATAGGAAATAATTTTGAACCTTAGATTTTGACGGAAAACAAATCTAGAAGTGGGATATTAATATAACACCACAGTTGAGCCAAGATTGCTCATCCGGCCATTTACCGGACTGCAACTCCAATCCGTGGGACCCATGAAGTAAACAAAAAACCAAACAAACACTTCACATTAAGTGAGTCCCATGGACTACTACTCCAATCCGCCCCTCTCATCCACTTAATAAATATAACCTTAATGTATTGAATATAGGTAAATTGTAACAGAGATAAAATAATTAAAATTTACGAATTGTAATAAAATCAAAATATCTGAAATTGTTATATAACGATAGAAGATGCTATTTTTTTTTTCTCCCTATTCGGTTTGCTTTCAACTAATTACAGGTGGACCTTAATTTCCGAGGACCGCAGAGTTCAAAGTAGTTTTTGTTTTCAATCCTATGGACCTCATTAGTTTTGTACACAAGTCTCCATTCTAGAGATATGATATGAATGGGGGATTCCGTATGCCTAAATATATTATATATATATATATATATATATATAAAAGAATGTGTAACATGAAATAATGGTGTCGTAGTTGCATAGCTGGTCATCGGTGACGTATTATCTTTCTCGAAAGATGTTTAGCGCGTGGAAAAAAAGCTCCCAACTTTAATTTTAATTTTCGAGAATATTTGGTTAGTAAAAATTTAGTCAAAAAAATATAATAAAAATATAAAGATTTAATGTGAAAGTGATTTATAATAAAATTTAATTGGAAAAAAGTATAAAAAATTAGTAAAAGTTGATGAATTTGATTAGTTTTAGCCAATTAAATACTCTTTTAGTGCGTTGTTCCGTTGAAAATTTGAAATGTAATCCATCTTTATTTTATTTATTTATCCTTTTGAATGGGAAATGAGCAATGCTAGGATAAGGGTTGCTAAGACCCTAGCTTGTGCTTGGATTATAAATTTCTTTTTTTGGAGGAAAATTAAAAATTAAAAATTAAATTATGTTGTTATTGGAATTGGGAGAACTACAAAATAAAAAGGGTATCAGGAAATTTTATATACATTTGAGAAGTTTCTTAATCCTTCCTAAGACTTGCACTTCTGAGGTCTGGGAGAAGCTCGCAGCCGCTACCTATGAGTGCGCACTGGGTGAAACTTGTCCCGTGACTCTAGCCGGCAAAGAATCACGAGGAGGTAAACCAGCCTAGGCAAGCCCTGACTGACCGGCTCAGCCAAGAAGGCTGTTAGATGGCCCTCCACAATTAGAGGAATAACTGCCCCCAAGAGAAGTCGAACTCGGGATCTATTGGTCCCAGGCCCTTCAACCCGCCATCCGAACTAACTCGACTATCCCTTTCGAGGCTTGTACACTTGAATATATGCTAATGTGTTTTAGGTGTAAGCTTAGAAGAGTGATTAGTGTGGAATACGTTCAAAATTCGTGTTGCCTCATCGTCGGGAGGCTTCTTTGGGAAAGCTGCAAGTTGCTTTCGACAAAGTTCTCACATTGGGTGCTCATTGGATTTTGACAAAGAAGCTTCGTTTAGGCGTTCACTTGCACTCGTTGGATACTTGGCTCAGCGGGCAATAGTTTCCTAGATTGGAGTTTTCAATTTTCAGGTGACTATATATTTAGACTAGAACTCATTTCTTATACAAAGGGATGTTATTTTTGGGGTTTATGGGGAGAGGGGAAACACAAAAGATTGTTGTATTTGAAGATCAAAATCTCTATCAACACTTACCCATCAAAGATCATCACTCTTTCATATTTGCCCGTGATTTGAAGGATTTCGAATCATATTGTTGATTCGATGGTGTTGTACCATTATGAAACTCATTAATCGTGTTTTTTTTATTTTAATTTAGATTGGTGCATTATGGACAAAAATAAATGATTCAGGATATAAGTTCGTAGATTTGATTATGTAACTACTTGTCTGATTAATTATTTGTTTTATTAGAGTTGTTAAAATTCTTATGTCCATTTGTATTAGTTTATTAGTTATTTTAGTTTTTTTTTTTCTTGAAATCAAAATTATTGTTTTGGAATTTTAAGTTTTAATTTTCATTTTTAACACAAATTTGGAAAAATAGGTAGAATAAAGTCATAAACTACTTAAGCATGGTTTGAGAAGAAAAAAACTTGTTTTTTTTTTTTTTTTTCTTTTTAGCTAGAAGTTAGAGTCCCCGTTTGACAAAATTTTTAATTTTTATTTGCATTTTGTATACAAGATTTTTTATTTTTTTCTATCACTCACAATAATCACCCACTTTCGTTGCCAGCCATCGCCCACTGTTGTCATCTGTCACCCTTCTAATCTCATGATTACCAACCATTTATTGTTAAATGTATTTTTAAATATTTTTTTTACTACGAAAATAAAAGCTACAGATAAAAAATTAAACACAAAAACTAAAAAATATTAGATTTGTCAAATAAACCCTAAGAAATTAGTTTTTTTTTTTTCATTTAGCATGTAGAAAAAAGTTAACTTCTTGTAGCAAGTTATTTTAGTTTTTTTTTAAATTTAAAATATTTATTCCTCATAATTTGAAAAAAAAAAAAAAACCCTAATGTAAGAGAACAAATTTGGTCATGCTATAAAAAGTCAAGAAGCTAAAAATCAAAATAGTCGTTTCTTCCCAAAGGTTAACTTAACAATTTCAAGCCATAAATATGAAATTCTTTAATTTGCTCTTATTTTTCTATTTTATTTTTGCTCTAGTATTGGAACTTTTTTTTTTTTTTTACTTAATAGTGATTTACATATACACACATTTTTTTTACCTAGTTGTGGTTTCGCTGGACGAAAAAGAGAGGTTCACCTAACTTTTATTATGTCAAGCAGTGATATTGATTGTGAGTTATTAAATTTTAATGTAACAGATTAAATATATTTATATTATTTTAATTAAAAATAAATGTAAATGTATTTAAATTATTAAATTTAAAATTAAAAATTTAAATAAAAACTGACATAATAATATACGTCAGCTCCATTAAATTCTCTTAGAGGGAAAGAGAGAGAGAGTGTGAGTGTTTGTGCGTTGGGCATGACATAAATGGATTTCTAGATGGTGAGAGATGATGATTGACGTAGGCTCCGTTTGGTTTGTAATGGTTTGATGAAAATTTTTAAAAATTTTTATAAATTTCTGTTAATTTTATATCACATCAATTTTTTTCTCTCACTGCATGCATTACGAAATCTTTCTAAATCACAATTTATCTCAATTTATCTCATTTTTTCTTGCTCCAAACAACCCCATCATCTTTTTAGTTAGTCAACAATCAACAGAGTTACAAGAAGGGCGGCCATCGGATGGATACAAACAAATCGTTGCCTACCCCTAGGCATGGAGGGGTTGCCTACCACTAAGCATATAGGGCGAATCTGATTTGACTGGCAAAAAATTTATAGAGTCAGTCAATTCCTCTCTTCGAATAATGAAAGATGAGAAAGAAATTAGTGATACATAAGATGCATTTAAAATGTAAAAAAATAGTATAAATTAATAAAAATTATAATTTTATAATTTATATAGTGTGTAAAAAAATTAAAATTTTATAAAAATTTATAAAAAAATATTAAATTCTAAATGATAATATTAGACCTGACTGAATTCAAGATGATTATATGTATTTAAAATTACTAAGATAAAACATGCACCTATCACAATTAAAATAAAAATTTAATTATATAATATTTATTAAATTTAAAATAAATAAATCATTCAATATGTTCATCATAAATTAATTATTTAATATATTTATTTATTAAATTTTGACATAATTAAAAATAAATACGAATAGATATAATTATCAATCCAAACACAATAAGTTAATCCGAATTTTTAATACCACAAGAAATAGTGGCTAGAAATTAAGATGCCCTAAAAGATGACGTCAAAAAAAAAAAGAAATAACGTTACTTTTAATGAGCTTTTAATTTCCAACTAACTCAGCGACTGGGGTTTTCAACTTGTTTAATGCTTTGTTTGGTTGCATGAATAAAATTAATTTATTTTTCTACTCCAAAAATCATTTTCCCACGAGATATGAGATCTACCTGCATTACGGTAAGTATTAGGCATGCAACCTCTTGAACTATGAAATAATTAACATTCTTGAAAATATAGAAGTTTCAAACTTACTAACATCCTTTTACGTCACTGTTTTCTATTTTTATATTTTATTTCGTATTTTTAAAAATAAAAAAATAGGTCAAAATTCATTTAATTGCTTGTATCTTCAAATTTTATTTTAAAAGATAAAAAATAAGTTTAAACATAAAATAAAAAATAGTAAAAGATCGTTTTGAAAGTTTTTAACCCAAAGCAGCAAAAATCTCAAAACAAAGAAAACAAAATATTTTCAATTTTCTCATTTTGAGATTTTTAACACATAAAACGAAAACATAAAATACCTTCAAAAATCAAAATCAGGTCAACGATTTCTGCGCGTGCGACTCTACCTAAAATTTTACATTAATCATCAAATATATACCAGACGTTTCTTCCGATAACCTCTCATAGATATCAATTAAATTAAAGTTGAAAATGCAACAAACATTCCCTAGATTTGTCAAAAGGAAAGACCCACCGATTAATTTGTAATTTAACTTTTTTTTTTTAATTCAAAGACGATACTGATTTCGACAATCAATTTTATCAATTACTTTTGAGTCTCAATGTTAAGGCACACATACGTATTGGATGCGTTTGGTTTTAAAAAAACGTAAAAAAATTTCTAAAAGTCATTTATTTTTTCATCTTACTGTATAAATTACGAATTCATAAATTATTTTAATTTATCTCAATTTACACTCTAAATGCACCTATTATTATAATCTTGATAAAAATAACAATATCCCTTTTGGAATCATTGTTTAATCATAATGAGCATATATTTTTTTTAACACCCTCCAAGTGAGAAAAGGAAGAATTAGGGGCCGTATAACCTCTTGACTTAATTGCTAAATCATTAAAGCCCGATTAGATGGTGTTAAAATTTTAGGAGGATAAGTTTTAGAAGGAGTATAAGATAAGAAGGGGTATTATTTTTAGAGGGTTGGCCCACATTGATGTGATGTTTATGGAGGGGAGACAACTTTTGACTTGGTTTGGATGTTTTATAAATAAGAGGGGTGAATAATGGAAAAAATAGTCAAATGACTCTTTTGCTCTTGTGGTGTCCCAAACTCGGTTACCCATTAAATTAAATATTAAATTGTAAAACTCACTCTATTTAATTATTTTTGGACAATTTGAAGTTATATTATTTATTTCATTGAAAATTTAATTTTTTTTTAAATTATTTTTTTTTTTAAATATGTACTTTTAAATGGTTGGTTATTATCCATTTTTTTTAATTATATTTATTTTGACTTGTTAGCCTATCTATTATTTTATTAGTATTATATTTATTTTAATTAAATTAATAATACTATTAACGAGGGTTAAAAACGTTAAAAAAGCCACCCACTTGAAGGGGGATAATTTTTAGCTAGCCCCAACCTAGTCCAAAAATTACCCCCGCGGGGGCTAAATTAAAGTCGCGGCAAAACGAAGACCGGGGAAGAGGAGAGGGGCATTCGGCTGCCAAACCAAAGAAAAGCAGTGGGACCCACAGGTAGAAGTTTTGAGAGTTGCCTTTAGGCTCATCCAAGCGAGGCCTTAAATTATATTATTCATACAACTCTCTAGATATATATATGGATTTATAAAGAGGAAAAAAATAAAAAAGTAAAGTAAAGTAAAGAAAGAAGTTAAACTTAATTAATTTATTTATTTTTTTTGGTTGATTGAGAAAAATGACAAAAAAATAAATAGATATTTGTTAAAAAAATTATTTTTTTAATCAGTTAAGTATATATGAAAAAATAGCACCAAACTGGTAATTTTTTTTTCTTTTTTTTTTCCGGCCACAAATTGATGTAGGATCCAGTATAAAGAAGAGAAATGATCAAATGCAGTGTTGTATTTTGTAAAAATATTCCAATTAAATTTTAGAATACATATCTTATTTATTTTTATTTTTTAGAATTTAAGTTTGGGATATTAGCTTCTTATTTTATTTAAAAAAATTATTTTAATTAGGAATCACATACTAATAAGTCTCTTATTTTGGCCAAATGCCATATTGTAGTCTTTTGTGGATTAAACTAAAATCATTTTCAAGATTGATTAGGAATCTCTATTTAAGAAATAGAAATTGATTATGACTCAAAATAGATTTTAAGTTCATGAGTTTGCTATGATAAGTAGACATTTTAACTTTATATTTTATTAATTTAATTTATTAATCAAATTCAAAATTTTTAAGATTTTGTGTTTGTAATTTTATTCTTATAAATAGATATATATATATATATATATTTAAACCTAAGAATATCTATTTATCGTGCTCGGAAGCAATGCCATGTGGTGACGAATGCACACCATTAACTTTGAGATAGGTCAAAAAGCTAATAAATCGTGTAGCATGATGCTGAATTTTGAATGCTGAATTTTGAAAGCCAACAACTTTATTTAGGCGTCTCATCCCGTTTCATTTTCAGCCACCTTCGAATAATATTTTAATATTGCAAGTAGTTTTTTAGTTTCCGTTTGGAATGATAAAAAAATTTTAAAAAAATGTGAAAAAAAATTAAAAAAGTTTAAAAATTATTTATTTTTTATCTTATTATATGAATTATGAACTTATAATTTATCTCACTTTTTTTTACTTCAAACATATTATATAAAGTAATTCACTAATTCTTCCTTATTTGTTCTTAGGGTTTGAAAAAAGACATACGATCTTTGATTCTTCCACGTGTTCAGATATCCAAAGTGGGCACCGACTCTCTCTCTCTCTCTCTCTCTCTCTCGTTTTAGGATAATTTGATTAGGCATTGGTTTGTCTTTGTATACCTTCTTTAGTCATGCCTGCTTTCAATTGCATGGGATGAAAAGAAATGCATATGACAATTAAAGGATATTTCATCCCATTTATATATGTATGTATACAATATTACAATTTCTCTCTTGTAATTTGATCAACTAAGGTGACATTTGATTTATTTTTTTATTTTTTATTTTCTGTTTTCGTTTTATGTTTTAAAAATCTTAAAATAAAAAAATAAAAAATACACTGCTTTCATTATTTTCAAATTTTTTTTATTTTGGATTAAAAACGTTCAAAATGGCTTTTGGTCATTTTTCATTTTATGTGCAAGCTCATTTTCTATTTTTTAGAACAAATTTTGAAAATACAAGTGACCAAATGTGTTTTAACCTTTTTCCTTATTTTCAAAAGTATAAAATAGAAAATGAGTTCAAAACAGAAAATAAAAAATAAAAACGAAAAACAAAAAATAGAAAAACAAACCGAATGAGCCCTAATTGACGTTGCGTGTTCATTTATTGTTTTACCATTTTTTTAATTCTTTTACCATTTTTTTTATTCTTCTTAGGTGGCATTTGGTTTATTTTTTTTTTATTTTCTGTTTTCTGTTTTCATTTTATGTTTAAAAAATCTCAAAGTAAAAAAAACAAAAAAATGTTCTATTTTCATTATTTTGAAATTTTCCTAGTTTTGGATTAAAAGCGTTCAAAACGATTTTTTGTAATTTTTCATTTTGTGTGTAAGTCCATTTTCTGTTTTTTAAAACAAATTTTGAAAACACAAGTGACCAAATGCGTTTTGAGCTTTTCCCTTACTTTCAAAAGTATAAAATGAAAAATGTGTTCAAAACAGAAAATAAAAAACAAAAGCAGAAAACAAAAAATAGAATAATAAACCAAATGAGCCCTTAGTTTTTCGAATAAATGTAAGAGCATATACACATACACACATTTTATGGCAAGTGTACAAATTCCGTAGAAAATTTAGAAAGAATATATGAATTATTAAGATGTCATTTGATAGGCCTATTTTGGGTATGTTTTTTATCTTACGTTTTTTAAAATAAAGAAAACAGGTGAAAATGTATTTGATCATCCGTGTTTTCAAAACTTCTTTTAGAGAATAAAAAATGAGTTTACACATGAAATGCAAATTGACTAAAAGTCATTTTGAATCTTTTCGACCCAAAGCAAGGTGAACCCTAAAATATGGGAAAAAAAAAGATATTAAATCGGATGTGTTTTTTATCGTCTGTATTTTGAAATTTTCAAAATATAAAACATATAAAATAGTAAATAAAAAACAAAAATAGAAAAAATTAGAAATATAACCAAGTCATTTTGAAAATCCCACGTAATTAATTGCACTATGCTAATCTACAAGTTGTTAAGGAAAAAAAAAGTTCTTTTTTATTTTGAGTGATTTGATTACTTGACTTGTATTTATTTCTCCCACCTTTTTACATCACTCTTACTCTTTATTTATTAAATAAATAAAAAGCGTAAACGCATGCTAGTACGCAAACCAAACTTTATAAAGGATTAGAAAAAGTTAGGAGGGAGAAAGTAGAACTTAACTGCACAAAAATGCCTTCACATATATATATATATATATATATATTTATATACACTCTAAATGCTGTGCACAAGGGATGCGTGTGAAAATTTTTTTTCCAACATTTTGATAGATATATATAAAGATAAGAATAATTATTAAATAAAAATATATCTTAATTATTTTCTAAATTTAAACTTGATAACTGAATTATATAAATTTGAATTTAAATTTAAAATTTTTAAATTTAAAAAGTTATAAAATAATTATTATATCTTTACCTTTTAAAATTAACATATGTATATATGTGTATTTAGTATTAGGGGTATTTTTGTCAATTTAAAAAATAGAGATTTCACCAAAAATGTCACTCTACAAAATCTCGGTATAAATATATATATATATATATATATGTACAATTTAAAAATTTTGGAAAAAGAGTTGGAAGAAAAAGACTAGAAATTACTAAAGAAACGAATAATTACTTTTTATATGCAGTTTACGCTATATTTGCTTTTTACGCCTCCTCGCCATCCTTTAATATGCCACTAGGTTGATCTGGCGGTGATGAGATGGCAAAAAAATACAAATAAAAAAAATAAAAAATTGGTGTAAAAAAAATATGTGATGAAATTTAATTGAAAGAAATTAAAAAAAGTTGATAAAAGTTGAGTAAATTTTGATAAATTTTACTAATTTCAGTTCTTCACCTTCTTTTAGAAAACACTCAGATTATTTTTTCAAAAACCAAAAATATTTCAGAGAATAGGGTTTGGTTCTACTTGAATAAACGCCTTTAACCTTAATCTTAACTGTGAAGTTGAGAAAAAAGTAATATTAAAAAAAAAATTAAAAGATGAATTACATCCTTGCAATTAAATTTCATTGTCCTTTTTTTTTATCAAAGTATATTTAAGATCATATTCATATAAAGAGTTTTTTATGAAAATATTTTTCAAATTATTCATCTTTTTTTTTTACTTTATTCTCAAACTATCAAATGTACCTATTACATTCTCGAACTATCAAATTCCATTCTATTTGATCCAAACACTAACTCTATTCATTAAAGTTAGCAGAAAAATTATCATGTATAAGTCATGTGACCTCTTTCACCCCACCCATGGGGTATAATGGTTAATCCATGTCTAATTAATTTAACTTAATTATTTATTACAAATAATTTAATAAAATATATTTCATATTAATTTAATTAATTATGTTAACAAATTAATTTAATTATGTTATTTATTAAAATATTAGTAAAATATATTACATATTAATTCAGATAATTAAATTAAATTAATTATATTATTATTAAAAATAATTTTAATTTAATAAAATATTTAAATAAAATAATTCATTTTAAAATGATGCAACAAAAATGGGAAATTGTTAAAGTTGAAAATATGTTTGTAACAGAAAAAAAATTAAAAATATTTGTTTTTGTTTTAACTTTTCTGTTTAAGTTTTCATGTTCTAAAAACAGTAAATGTAAATATTATCCAATGGAGCATACATATTTCTCTTAAAAAAATATAATTTGTTTCCATTTCTTTTTTTTTCTTTCTTCTAAACCAAATAATTAAATTAAATTAATTAGTTAATCTATTTAGACATGAATTGATCATTATGTCTCGGGGTAGGGTAAAATAGATCACATGACTCATACATAACAATTTTTCTATTTACTTTAATGGATAAAATTAGTGTTCGGATCAAATAAAACGGAATTAGGTAGTTTAAGAATATAATTGATGCGTTTGATAGTTAGAAGACAAAACAGGAAAAAAAAGAGAGATATTTAAGGATATTTTCATAAAAAAAAAACTTTTATGTAAGTTACCTTAATATTTGAGTTACCCAATCCATCAGCATACTATTAGTTGTAAATTAATATTATCTATTCCTCACCAACTTAATTTCTCTAAGCACTTATTTCATTATATATTTGTGAGATCATGTCTATTAAGAGTGTGTTTAGCTTGCTGAAAAATGTTGAAGAAATCTGAAAATTTCTAAAAATTATTCACTTTTGTATCTCATTACATGAATTATAAATCTACAAATTATCTCACTATTTGTCACTCCAAATTAGAGATGACAATGGGGCAGATCGGAGGTAAATATGACTTTATCCAAATTCAAACTCCAAATCTTCTGTCTACTTCCAAATTTACCTCGAACTCCAAATAGATATTTTTTTGAACCTCTATCCTCGCTTCAAACAGAAAATGAATATATCCATGAATATCCAAAACTCTAAACCATTTGTCCACCCGCGAATCTGCCCTTAAGTTATATGTAACCTAATACTACCAAATAATTCATCTCCAAAATCAAAATAATACATAATAACATATTTTTGTAAATAATGTAAAACATTTCAATAATCTAGTAATATATTTAAAAATACTGTAATGATTAAAATATAAGAAAAAACGTGAGTTGGTAAATTTTAAAATAATTGTAAAAAATAAATAAATATCAAAATGTTAAAAAATATGACAAAAGTTTGTAAATAAATTTTAATTTATTTTATATCTTAATCAAATAAATTTAAATTTAATTTTTTATGATTGCTAAAAATATAAATAAAAATAAAATTTATTTTAGCTTTTTAAATTTTTTTTTATATAAAACCTACAAACATAAAAATAAAAGTTGTAAATTTAAATTTCTAATTCTTTTTTGTCTCTATTAATTTTTTACATCAACCTAATTTCAAAATAGAATGACTGATTTTTTTTCACCATTCACATATAGAAAAAAATAAATCAACAAAAAATTTTTAATTTTTTTATAATAACAAATAATTTTTTTGAATAACATAGAATTATAAATTTTTATCATAATAAGATGACATATCTGCATAAGTAAGTTTTTTTAAAAAATTTAAAATGTAATTATCTGCACTTATCAAACTATCTAAGAAAAAAATTAATAAGTTGCCCTCTCTATATATTTTTTAAAAAATAATTTCCACTATAAAAAAATTTTGAATGTTTCATGAAATATTTTAGTTAAACTATTTGAAAAATCTATTTTCTAAAGAACTCTTTTGAATATCAATATTGAAAAGCTTAAAAATATATTTTAGCTAAAAATATTAAAAATATGGAAAAAACAATAAACTATTCAAAGTTTAAGAAAAAAGTTACTAAATAAAACAATAATTTTTTTGTACTAAAAATAAGAAAAGTAAAATAAAATAGCAAATAAAATATTTTAATTATTTTTTAAAATTTGTATCTAGATATTTTTCTGAAAATAATTGAGTTTGCAAGTCATAATAGGGTTTGACATTGTATAAATTAATATAAATTTATAAAAATTATAGTTTCATAATTCGTGTAGTAAGTAAAAATTTAAAATTTAAAGAGATTTATATAATTTTGTAGAGTCTCAAATGATACCTTAGAAAATTTTAAATTTACCTCTTTAAGTTTTCTTGATTTTTGTGTATAAAAGAAATAAATTGAACTTTTACAACTTTAATTTACACAAAAGTAAGAAAAAAATTAAATTTATAATTCCTTTCCCAAACACGCCCTAATTAATACAAAACGATAACAATTTTTGTTTTAAATTTATTTATTAATATTCATTTTAATGATAATAATAGTGAAGTTCAATAAGTCTAGAGTATTATGAATGTGAATATTGTTTGCCATAGTATAGTGACGATATTGTCATCATGGTTTCAAATAATTTGTGGTTTTTCAGATATTTTTCGGGGTAAATCACGACAAATCGGGCAAAGTGGGACAGATTCGGATTAGATATCGGATTCAAAGCAGATTGGGAAGGAGATAATGCCATTCCCATATCCGATCCAATATCCAAAATTTTTAAAATACTAAATCCAAATCTGATCCAATCTCCAAAAAAAAATTTAAATTTCACATCCATTCAAATCGGATAACAAATCAGATTCGGAAGGATCGACCGAAATACCCATCCCTACTCCAAATACCTCTTAAATTTTATAGACAGTAGGTACGTAATATGTAATTAGTTTATTATAATGGTGCAATATCACTTGTTTACAGGGCCGGTTGAAATAATTGGCAACTTAGGTAATCGTCTAAGATCCCGTTTAATAAAAAAAACTCCAAATCTAATATATATATATATATATATATAACTATTTCAAATTTATTCTCTCATTCTCATCTTAATCTTAAATAGTTTTGAAACTTATCTTAATTTATGAAAAAACAATCGAAGGCCCCAAATTTAAAATATTTATATATATATATATATATATAATTATTTTAATTTATTATTTCTTTAAAGTTAATGTTTATCTTAATCTCAAATATTTTTGAAAATTATATTAATTTATAGAAATAATACCACATAAGAGTATTAGGGTTAAGCTACACGTATGAAAATTGTTTAGGTTAAATTTTCTCTCTTCACCTTAGGTCCCCTCAACAGTTTGATACGATTTAGACCTTTTATTGCTCGAAAACAAATTCAGACACTGAAATGAGATTTCCTGTAAAATTGAATGCTAGTGTAATTTGATACGATTTTACCATTGCAATTGAGCAAGTTTCTCACGTGTGTTAGGGTGCATTTGAAGTATTGAATTTGGCGAAAAATTTTTAATTTTTAACAATGTTTTCTGATTTTCTTCAACCTTTTTCACATTATTTTTTTTTTTGCTTTTCTCCAAATTTTTATCAATTTGTTCAAAAAATCTCAAACTTTTACTAACTTTATCTAATTTTTATTAAAAAAAAATTCACACTTTTTAAGAAACACATTCGGTACAATGAAAATCACTAGAAAATTCTAAAAATTTTTAAAATTTTGCAATACATTTTACACTCCACTTAGTTCGTAAAATTTTTATAAATTTATATAAATCTACATATTCTAACAACTTTTCACAAATCCCAATAAATTTTTTACAAATTCCCATAACATTTCACAAACATCAATAATTTTTCTACAAATTCTAAAAATTTTTAACGACTTTCAATAAATTCTAACATAAAATCATTTTGACGGATTAAAATATAACGCTTGGATAGTTCCTTTCTTAAAAAAATTGACTCAAAAATCAAAAAGTTTCTCAATTCTTCTCTAAAAAATGTGGTTTAGTGGCTACACGCCAAACACAAAAAAATTATGTAAATCACATTTTTCGTTGTTTTTCATTATTTTTCGTTGCTCTAAACACACATCAAACACTCAATAATCAAACTTTTTATTTTTTTTGTTAAAATTTAACACTCCAATTAGACACTCAATATCGCATGTAGAAAGCTTAAATAAGTATAAATATTTAATGATTTTGATATGTTATATCACATAATATTTACTAATATATATTTTTAAAAGTTGAGAATATTTGCCATGATATTATAAAGTAGAATAAACTTGATATTATAAAGTAAAATAAACTAATAGAGAAGTGCATTTATATTTTTTAAAATTGAAATATAATTTTATTTATTTAGTCTATGTTTAGTTTGCTAAAATACTTTGAAAATATCTAAAAATCTTAAAAAATCTTTGAAAATTATAAACTTACAACTTATTTTACTTTATTTCATTTTATCTCACTTTTTATTACTCTAAACACATTCTTATTTATATTAGGGGCTCGTTTGGAGTAAGAAAATTCTCCAAAAAACTCTATAAATCTCTAACAACCCATCTACCTCTAATTTTCCCCCATCACTAATTTCAAAAAATTTTAATATTTCGCTAAAAAAATATAAAAAATCTAAAAATAAGTTAACCGAATGTGTAAATTTTTTATACAATCACATTCTTCATGTCGAAAGTTTTCAAATGAGTACTATTGTCACTATTTTTTTTAAATTTTTTTGAATCCGTGGGAATGGATTTAAAACCGTTCCCACAGTTTATAATTTTTCAGAAAAAAAGATATCAAAATTAATCTCAAATCACATTTTATTTTAATTTATCTTATTTTTTTTTTTATTCCAAATGAGCCTAGGTGAGTTACCCGGGATTCGGTTCAATTTTCCACATTTCAACACGCGGGAAGGTGGGCGGCAGGTGAGGACCGAAATAGTGGGACCCAGAAATTACCGTTGCACATTCATTTCATCGCGGGGCTGATCCATATACTACACGTGGCAAACAGTGGCCGGTTCTGGACCGGTGCGGGGACCACATGGACTTTGCTCAACGTTATCCATGCCAAAAGCTGTCCTCCCCGCTTACGTTAGCAAACATCGCATCCTCCGGTGGTTTTGTCTCCACGTAAGGCCAGCACTTTGGGAGCATCTTGGCCGTATGCACTCTTGAATCTTCCATTTATTTATTTATTTTTCTAACCAAAGTAGATTTGGCTATTAAACTTGTTTTTTTATACATTAATTTTATTTCAAATTATTTAAAAATATTTTTTTTGTTTTTAACTTTAAAATTGTAGAAAATAATTATTCAATATGTAAAAAATTTAATTTATATTTTTTTATTATTACTACTAATTATATATGGTAAAAAAAAAAATTTACCTACAATTCTAACATCCAACTAGCTAATTGGTTTGTGGATCAAGATTGAAATTAGACTTTATTCTATTGGAATTTACTCCCAAAATACATAATCTCTTCCATTTTAATTTTATTAATATTTTGGTTTGAAGTGCAATACTGATTAAATCTATCTGAATTTGTATTTCATGAAATAAAATTAGTTGAAGAAAAATAATTTTTATAAAAATAAATAGATAAAAATAAATTTTACTAATTTTATGAAAAGATTTAACTTAACTATATTTTTTTAAATAAAATTTTTTGAATGACCACATGTGAGCTTATATATTCACGTATCCTAATAATTTTTTATAAACTCTAATAAATGTCTTACAAATTCTAATAATATTCCACAAACTCTTATAATTTTTCACAAACTCTTATAAGTTTTTTACAAATCTCAAATTTTTTTTTATATTTTTCAATAAATTTTAACATAAAACCGTTTTGACTAATTTAAAAAAATTATTTGAATGATTTTTCTCTTAAAAAAAATGAAGTAAAAGTCAAAAAATTCCACTACTTATTTTTGTAAATCGTAATTTGGTGGCTGCATATCAAATACCAAAAAAATATCTAAACCATATTTTTTATTATTTTTTATGGCACTAGATGCCCCCAAATATGTCAAAATAAAGGACATTTAGAGTGACAAAGATTGAAATAAATGAGATAATTTATGAATTTATAATCTATATAATAAGGTGAAAAGTAGAAATTTTTTAAATTTTTTCACATTCTACATCGTGCCAAAACGTACCCTAAATTTCAAGTGGGGAGACAGTAATAGGTAATAGCTTAACCCTGATAGCATAATCGATTTGTCTGCTGCCAAATGGAGGAAGCATCTAATCGGAATCCGTCCAACTCAACCCCCTGGCGTAGTGCCACGTTAGCAACACTAGCAGTGACGTAAAAGAATGCGTCACTTCGGTTGACGTTAGAGTCTTCTCATCCTCTCCCCCACCAAACCAATCCTTATTAATCCCACCTTCATGCTCTATCTTCCCTCCCCCTTCTCTCTCTCTCTCTCTCTCCCTTTTCCCCCAAAACCCTCATTCTCTCTCTAAATCTATACACGATGCAACAGGCACTACCATACAGAACATGGTTAGCCACCTCTTCCTCCTCCGCTACCGCAAACTCCGCGGAAACTCGGCTTCAGCCCTCCAACGCCGGTGTCAATTCCGTCAAAATTGGGACGAGCACGCAGAAACTTGTGGCGGAGAATGCCGTGATCGTGTTCGGGCGGCGGGGGTGCTGCATGTGCCACGTGGTGAAGCGCCTGCTCTTGGGGCTGGGCGTGAATCCACCGGTTGTGGAGGTCGATGACCAGGAAGTGGTGGCGGTGATTGAAGAACTGTCGAGAACCGCCGCTGGTGGCGGTGGTGAAGGAAAAATGGGGCAAGAGGTGCAGTTTCCGGCGGTTTTCGTTGGCGGGAAGCTGTTTGGCGGGCTGGAACGAGTGATGGCCACGCATATTACTGGTGAATTGGTCCCCGTATTGAAAGAAGCCGGAGCTCTTTGGCTCTGACCATGATCTGATCGGATCTGATTGGATCGGCCTTTCTAACAATCTCTCTCTCTCTCTCTCTATCTCGAATCTCTTGTTGGCTTCTTCTCAAGGATTCCTGGAGAGAGGAATGGAGGAAAATTCTCTTTTGTTAATTTTTGATTTGATTTCTTTTCTTTTCTTTTCCAAGAGTGAATTGTATGGAATTAGAAGAGTGGTATTTTTGGAAAAGAGAAAAAAAAGATTATGCACCTATTCGATCATGTAATTTTTTTTCCCCTGTTAGCTTTGTATGTATCATTTTCCAATTAATACACTCTCTCTCCTTCCGCTCCAATGCATCGGCTATTTATTTGTTTATTTATTTATATATTTATTTAAGAGAGTCGGATGATAAGAGAATAAATATCATTTAAAAATATGTGATTAATTTTTTTGAATTATTTTTTTAAAATATTTGATAGCCAGTGATGCAAATATAGAGGGATGTAAAAAAATGTGACGAGAGATTTGACAAGAAAGCAGTAAATTAGAGCTTAGAATTATAAAATATTACACCTATTAAGGTTCTGTTTGGTTTATTGTAAAATTTTAAAAATTTAAAAAAAAATTAATTTTTTTTAAAATTATTAATTGTTTACCTTACTATATGAATTACGAACTCATAACTTACGAATTCATAACTCATCTCATTTTAATTTATTTTTTTATAACTCCGTAAACATTCTGGTTATCGTAACAAGCAATCGACTGCAATTTTGGTTAACTAAACATGTGAGATGGTGAAATTCACGGATTAACTATTCGGTCTTTTATGCTGCATATCCCGTAATCAAACGTAGGCATAGAAAGTAACTATGTACTAGAATTTTTTACCAAAAAAAATTATAAAAATGATGTGACAGTATTATTTTTTGTAATAAAAGATCATTCTAATATATTTTTTATTTTATAATAGTTGCTCTATAATAAATTTACCTGAATTATTCTGATTAAAATTTTCAATTGAACAACATTGATCAATTGAAAAACTGCTTATCACGAAAGATGCTGATAAATCTTAATCGTTTATAGATCAACGATCAAGATTATCTAATTTTTGCTTCTTTGGGGGTAGTCGAGTTGGTTCGGATAACGTGTCGTAAGACTTGAAATTATGTGGTTCTCAGTTCGACTCCTCTTCAGGGTTGATCGTCTCTTTATCGTGGGGGCTGTTTAATAGCCTTTTCGGCTGAGCCAGTCAGCCAGATCTTACCTAGGCTGGTTTACTCTCTGTGGTTCTTGGTCAACTAAGGCCACAGAGCGAGTTTCACCCAGTGCTCACCCTTAACGTAGAGTTGCGGGCTTCCTCGTATCAAAAAATTATCTAATTCTTGATATATCTTTTATATCTTTTACCTAACTTTCAAGCTAGTGTGCGATGCATAATATTAAAGGAGTACATTAAATTTCACAAAATTCAAAAATTTTGTAGTAATCCAAATATTTCTCAAATATTGCTAACAAACTAAGAAGGTGCATTAGGATTCATTTTCTTGCCGAAGCATTCGAAGTTAGGAGGAAATGACGCGACAATTTCGTTGAAATGTTTAGTGGTACCTCTAGATTCACTTGACTTGCTGCAGGTATTTTTTTTGACTTTGTTGTCTCATCTGCCGTTCTTTCATTCAAAAAATTAGACGCAACGAAAATTTTTGATTTGGTCATGAATGGTCGATGAAAATTATTCCGAAGTACACGTATAAGAATTGCAGCTGATTTCTTTTCCATGCGATTTTTACCAATACTTGTCAATGGGGCCATTTGGACGGCCAAAACTGGCTAGAAATTGAAAAAAATGGGGCATGTTAGTTACTTTTTGTTGTTTGGCTCACCAATTAAAAGTGACTAAAATAATCTGTTAAAATAGTGTAAAATAAGTCGTTCCAATGATTTTGATCAAAAAGTAATAAAAACTGACAAATGTTGAAAAAAGTGAAAAAGTGAGCAGTTTTCTTACATCTTTTTGTAACTTCTTGTAAAAATTTGTAAAATTTAAATTTTAAAAATAAACACACGAAAAACGAAAAAATGACAAAAGTTAATAAAAATAGGTAAATATTTATAATTTTTTGTAACTTTTGATAGTTTTTTACCCAATCAAACGGGAACAATGTTAACAATGTTTTTAAATCTTAGTGGGTTTGATCAAATTTGTCCTGTTTATTACGGTGGTTGAGATTTTAGTGGGTTTGATCAGATTGCCCAGAAGATGGTTTGCCCACGAAGAGGGATCAATGAATTAAGTGCAAGGGAATCAACTATAACAAAAAATTTGACAAAATTTTTAGTGGGAACAAAATGTGAATAATTTATGAATTATTTTACAAATGTCAATGGTAAAATTAGATATTCCGCCCCCATTGATACGTGTACAAAACTTTGGAATTTATATATATTGTTGGAATTCAAATCATTAATTAGGGCTTAATCTAAAATGAAACATTAGGGTGACATTTCGTTTACATTTCTATTTTTTATTTTTGTTCTGATTTTTATTTTCTATTTTGATATCCATAATTTAAGAATACTAGAAACACGTTTTCTATTTCTCTTCTTTTAAAATTTTTCATGTTTTGGACTAGAAAGGCCCAAAATGACGTTTGATTTGACCATTTTCTATTTTATATGTAAACCTGCTTTCTATTGTCTAAAATAGATTTTTAAAAATAAATTCAAAAAAAATTTTAAAATAAGCATACCAAATGAATACTATGTTATCCTATTCGCTTACTTCATTTATTATTCTGATATGTTATTTTTTGTAACTATTCTTATAGATTATTATTGTTGTGATTGTTACTGCTTTATAATAAGTTTTAATGCAAACTATGGATGTTCAAGTCTTAATACTAATCGCGTTTATAAAAAAAATCAAACCGAATGCAACTCTTAGCACACTTTGATAGCATACTTAGTATCTTTGTCATTTTATTAATTTTTGCAAATCGGAAGGAGGTAAAAAGAGAAAGTAGGGTATGACTAGAAATAGGGTCACACAATGTATTTCTTTTCATGGTCAAACAAATAGTATTCTAGATTGATTAAATAATTACGCGTGCTACTTTTCATCGGGATATTAATGTGCAGTTTGATCCACTCAAACCAACACTAACGTAATTGACTAACATGGCGTACTAAGTGGGGTTTCTTACCTCATTTTCGTCATATACATATGTTCCCATGATGACATATAATTAGTATTTAATTATACATTTTCACCATATAAGTTAATTTGTGCACGATGGATTAGTTTGTTTGATTTTTCTATTGTGATTGCTCTCTCACTAATTTTTTTTTTTTAAATCAATTGCTAGTGCCGATGTTTGAAAGAGTTGAATGATGATGACAATGGTGATGCTCATGGTGATGCAGGCAATTGAGGGTGGTGGGGGGGGGGGGGGAAGACCATCCCTGCACCATTGAAAGTGTGATGATCCGTCCGTGCATTGTACACGTAGTGCTAAGATTAATTAAATATAGACTTCGTTATCATTCTTTTTTAATTATTGGTATGTAATCATCATTCTTATCTTCTCCGCGGCTGAAAATCAACTTTTAATTTATTCCAACTTGGCATAAACTCTTAGTATGGGGCATGAGTTTGGATTTAAAATTTTGTTTTGTTTTGCGGCTGACAAAAATAGACGTTGTTTTGATCTAAAATAAAAAAAATAATAATTTAATTGAATTAAAATAATATAATAACACTAAATCAAAATGATGTTGTTTTGATAAAAATATTATATATATATATATTTATTTATTTATTTTATTAAATTAACTCACAAGATTTTGAGCTAAAACTCTTTCACGATCGAGCTCGAATTTTGAACCAATCATAAATCAAACTTGAATTTAACTATTAATATCACAAATTGAGCCGGCGACTCCAATTTTCCTGATAATAAGAGTTTGAGGTGGGTTTTGCAAGCCGGCCTGGCCTAGGCTTGGGCAAGGTTTAGATGGATGATTGTTTAATTTATTTCTTTAAAATAATACATCAATTTAGAAGGTGTTTAATTTATCAAAACACACTAAAATTCACCAACTTTTATTAACTTTTTAAAATTTTTTCGAATCAAATTTTATCACATATCACTTTAACTTTTTGTATTTTTTTTTTTCACTTTTTTTTTTTTTTACCTTTCACGTAAAAACAGGGCACCCTTGACTATTGGCTGAATCAATTAAAGAGAGTAAGAGAGGACAAATAAGGAAAACATTTAAAATAAATTATTATTTTTTAATTCTCAACACTAAAGAAACATTTTTAAGGTGGTTGCTTTTCCATACCATGCATAGCAACACAACAACGATAGAGTTGTAAAGACCCGAAATTTTGGAAATCTAGCTAATTATATTTATTTTATCATTTATTTTATTATTCAAAATTTTATTGAATTTAAATTTCTCTCATTTTTTAATTTTAGTGTAACATGCCAATATTATATATATTTTTTACTTTGTGACATGTATATATACATATATGTGTTAGGGCTGGGTGTGTTGCTAATAGGTAAAAAGGGAGGTGTGATTCTATTGGTAGTGAGAGGAGACAATGCTTAAATTGCTTGAAAGGTGTGGTAAGGAATTAATATTGTGAGAGAGGTCAAGGATTGACAGATAAAAAATTTAAATTTTTGTATGGGAGTTGGAAGTATATTAATGGGGGTTATGAAGTGTATGTATTCGTGTTAAAAGAAAAGAAATATATTGACCTTAATATTTTAAATCCTTTCTCACTATTTTTTTTAAACTTTTACTCCATACTTTAGACTTTTATACACACTCTCTTTTCTACTCATTTTCTTCCTTCTTGTGTGAGCGAGTAAACAGAAAGGAGAATTTTTGTACTAATCCAAAATCATTGGAAAATACCGGCAAAAGATAAGTGTAAGCAGTGAAGTACAGGGTTAGGATCGTCATAGGGTATTTTAGAAGGCCAACTTGGGTTAGCAGTAATTTTGGCATTTTATATACATTCTGTCGACGTATATATTTCAGGTACGTGGGGTTTTATGTTTATAAGAAGATTTTTCTTTAGCATGTATGTGTATACATATATAGACGTGTATTTATATAATAGAGGTTAAACGTAGATGGCGAGTATGATTCATAAAATCCATGATATATATTTGAGAATATTGTAAGAGGAAGTTATGTGATATGATATTTTGTTATGGCTAAGTGTTCTTTTTTTTTTTTTTTTGATATGTATATGTATATATATGTTTTGATTGGAAATTTACTAAATTCATTCTTTGTGAAAATAAAGATTCATATGAATATATATATAATCATGTTTTCTTTAATAAAAAATAATCCCATATTGTTGAAAAGAATTTGTAAATTCTATGATATGAATCTTTTTTCTTAGTTGTGAGAAGATGTCATGTTGTATAAATTTATGTTGAGAATATGATGTTACGAGGCTATGTTTTGATTATGAGAATATAAATCTAGGTAATTGATATCTATATTTGTTTCATAGTAAAAATTACCGATAAATTTTCATAAATTCTATGTTCTAGTACAATCGTCCGGATAATGTGTGCCAACATCCAGATGATAATTTGTATTGTTATTGTTGTTAGGATAATGGGTACCAATATTCGAATGATAATCTACATAACTACTGTTATTAGGACAATAGGTACCAATGTTCGGACAAAGTACATTTTTTAGCAATTTTCATCTTTTTTCTTTCAACTTCTTTCTAAATGTTTCCAATTAACATAAGAAGTAAAAAAAAAATACCTTCTCAAACATCTTTTTACCTATATAAGACATGAAATAATTTTCAATTTGGATATATATTTTATTTATTTGTTTAAAATATAATCTTATCTTATTTGATTGGAATGCCTTCAAAATTCTTTTATAATTTTTTTGAGCTAAAGGGATTCCTAAAGTTGATTGACTATGTATATTAATTTCATTTGTGTTCATGAAAGTTTGTTTTACTTTATTAAACTTATATATGTTTTAGGCAACATGAAACTTAGGTTCAGGTAAAATTATTTCATAAAATTTATTAAATTAAAGGATAAACTTGATAATCTAAAATTAAGAAGAACTCTTATTTATGATGTGTTGTTGATAATGGAAAGTATGATTTGATATTGATTTTTGATATTAGAGTCATAGAAGGTACTAAAAAAGTAGGTTCTAGAGCCCAAATGTCAAAAACCCTAAAACCTACACAGGATGATTTAGCATAGTCAGTAGGCTAGAAACCTATAAAGTGCATATACGGCTTGCACTAGCGTATATCGGTATCGAGACTACAGGACCGGTTTACCTAATAAGGCAAGATGAGATAGATTGGGACCGCGAGACTAGGGGCATGAGTACATTTGGGGCTATGGGACCAATTGTACCCCACAACTGAGATCTGGGAATTTATAAGTATATTTGGGATTGTGGGACCAATTGTACCCTACAACTGAGGTTTCGTGATTGATAAGTATATCTAGGACTACGGGACCAATTGAATCCCACGACTTTATAAGTGTGGAGTATAGATTTCATATGAGATCATTAGATTAGATTTTTTTTTAACCGGTATATATAGATCACAAAGATAAATTAATTAATAGATCATATGTACTGGAGTGTGCTCTTGTCACCCCCCTAAAATCCACAACCCAGGAACGTGGGGAGTAAACCCATAAATCAACCACAAATAATCACACATTAAGGGCCAATGAAAGTGAAAACGATAAATAATAATAGTATTCAATATTAGAATATTCAAATGTTTATAACTTTTCACAAAAGGGTCATAAAACTATATATCTCAAATCAGGCCCAAAATCAATATTCAATATGAACCTCAAAGTGTGGAGTATGGGTACTCCTCATATGAAATCTATATAATAAAATAAGACAATTTTTGAATATATTCCTCTCAAAAATTAAGATACAATGGTTAAAAATTATTTTTTTTTCATTTAACAATTGAGATTATTTTTATATTTTTGACTTCCTACTCAATTCTTGTTTTAGTAGATCCCATTACCATCAATCTCACAAAATATTTTGGACATTTTAAATTTCACCATATTTTAAGTGTAGAGATCATATGCAAATTAAAACTGCTAACTTAAATTCTGCCCAATTATGATTTTTAAAAAATTGAACCTTTCAAATTAAAATATCATAATTTGTGTTTTCTTTTATGATACTTATCAAAAATTAATTGGAGAAAGAGAAAGATCAAAACACATATAATAGTTGTTCGGACCTGAACTTTTGAAAAAAATTAAAACTTATGAATTATTATAATTTTTTCGATTTAAACTTTTTGTCAAAAGTTTCATCTATATAAGAGATTTAATACTAATTTTGTTTAAAGTGTCGTAAACACAAGTTATTGTTTGAAATATAATACCAAGAGTAATCTTACCTTCCTGATGATAAGAGAAATTTATAAAGCAGCTGAGAAAGCATAGTGAAGATTAGAAAGATAAAGCGTAGATTTTTTTTTTTTTTTTTTTGGGTTTTTGGAAGCCGGTCACTTTCTATGGACTTATAAGGATTTAAGTCATACCCAAAAAACTTGTTTGTGAATAAGTCACACTTGCAACAAAAAGACAAAAAAAGACATCACGCATTTTCAATACATTTTAAAACTGTTAGTTTTATCCGAATGCTCGTAACTTGCGCGACTTTCCATATTCGTCACAAACAGATTCAAAATCGATTTTTAAAACATAATCAAAACAGATTTAAATGTGTATTCGGTACTATTTTTACAAGAGCATACATTTATACGAAATAGTACCATTAGAAACAGTACCGGTACTGTTTTTATTGGTACTGTTTTCATACTGTCATAAAAAACAACAATCGATACGTAACACAAACCAACCATTAATGGTGCTGTTTGCATACTAGAATGCATATGGTACTCTCATCCATGTGGTACTGTCAGCCATATATTGGATATTTGACTTTTTTTTGTGTTTCATGGTACTGTTTGCATAATAGACACATTCGATATTATTTTTGCAAGAACATACATCTTATACAAAACAGTACCACGTGCATGTGATACTGCCAGCCATACGTTGGATATATGACTTCTTTTTGTGTTTCATGGTACTATTTACATACTAGACACATTCGGTACTATTTTTGCAAGAGCATGCATCTTATATAAAATAGTACCGTATGCATGTGGTACTGTCGGTCATGTGGTACGGTCAGCCATATATTGGATATGTGACTTCTTTTTGTGTTTTATGGTACTGTTTGCATACTAGACACATTCAGTACTATTTTTGCAAGATCATGCATCTTATACAAAACAGTACCGCATACATGGGGTACTCTCGGCTATGTGATACTGTCAGCCATACGTTGGATATGTGACTTTTTTTGTGTTTGATGGTACTGTTTATATACGAGACACATTCGGTACTATTTTTACAAGAGTATGCATCTTATACAAAATAGTACCGCATGCATGTGGTACTCTTATTTATGTGATATTGTCAGCCATATATTAGATATGTGACTTCTTTTTGTGTTTTATGGTACTATTTGCATACTAGATACATTCGGTACTATTTTTGCAAGAGCATGGATCTTATACAAAATAGTACCGCATACATGTGGTACTCGTATCCATGTGATACTGTCAGCTATATATTGGATATGTGACTTCTTTTTGTGTTTCATGGTGCTATTTGCATACTAGACACATTTGGTACTGTTTTTACAATAGCATGCATCTTATACAAAATAGTATTGCATGCATGTGGTACTATCAGACATGTGGTACTACCAGCCATACGTTGGATATGTGATTTTTTTTATTTTTCACGGTACTGTTTACATACTAGACAAATTCGGTACTGTTTTTACAAGAGTATACATCTTATACAAAGCAGTACCGCACGTATGTGATACTCTCAGTCATGCGGTGCTGTCAGCCATACGTTGGATATGCGACTTTTTTTTGTGTTTTATGGTGCTTTTTGCATACTAGACACATTCAATACTATTTTTGTAAGAGCATGCATCTTATACAAAACAGTACTGCATGCACGTGGTACTCTCATCCATGTGGTACTATCAGCCATATGTCGGATATATGACTTCTTTTTGTATTTCATGGTGCTGTTTACATATTAGACACATTCAGTACTATTTTTGCAATAGCATATATCTTATACAAAATAGTACCACAAGCATATGGTACTCTCAAACATGTGGCGCTACCAGCCATACATTAGATAAGTGATTTTTTTTGTGTTTCACGGTACTATTTACATACTAGACACATTCGGTACTATTTTTGTAAGAGCATGCATCTTATACAAAACAGTACTGCACGTATGTGATACTCTCAGCCATGCGGTGCTATCAGCCATACGTTAGATATGTGACTTTTTTTTATGTTTTATGGTGCTATTTGCATACTAAATTAATTCAATATTATTTTTGCACGAGCATGCATCTTATATAAAGCAATACCACATGCATGTGGTACTCTCATCCACATGGTACTGTATTTATATGAGCATGTATTTTACTCGGTACTATTTTTACAAAATCATACATTTATACGAAACGGTACTGGTACACAGATTTGTATATATTTTTTCTTTGACCGACGTTAATATCAGTTGGTGCTCGTTCAAATTAATAATATACCATATGTTTTCACGCGATTTATAACGAAGGAAAACAAAAACGGAAGAAACGTGATTTTCGATTACCAAGATTTCTGGGAACTCTTGTCTAACTTAATTATAGAAATAAAGGGTATTCTTGGTATATTAGAAATTATATTTAAAATAAACTCGTGGGACTTACTTAAAAGTGTGACTTAAATACGAAACTTTCTACATTAATGTGACTTAAAAGTAATATATTTTTTTTTGATATGACTAACAGCCTTAAAAGATTACAAAGTATGATTTAAACACAATTATTCTATTTTTTTTTTCCGTTCAATATGGGTCTTAAGCTTTCCGATGGGCTTGGTATTATTTGATGGATTTGGCTGTTAATTAAACACATTACTTTTTAAGTGGTTACTTTATAATTGAGATGGGCTTGGTATTATTTGATGGATTTGGCTGTTAATTAAACACATCACTTTTTAAGTGGTTACTTTATATTTGTAATATAGTATTATTTTGAGCAGCTCTAGGCCGTAGAAATTTGTTACCATTTTTTTACAAGGATGTTTTTATCCACTATTGATTTTATATAAAATTTTAGCACCAAATTTCTATGTACTAATATAAAATAATTTTTTCAACTTATTATTTTTCACGATCATCATATCATATATGCTGTAATGAGAAGGTAATATCATGTATTGTTTTTTCAAGATTAACCATAGGTGTTGAAAAAAAAGTACTGGTTTCAATGATTATTAACAATTGTAAAAATTTAGGGGTTGCATTTGACCCCTTTTATTGCAGTGTCTCCAATATACACAGCACAAGTCACTTCAGAGTAACAAGATTTTTGTGTACCCACTCATAAGAAAATAAAATGTTTTAGAGATTTTTACCAAAAAGTACTTAATATATTTTTTGGGGGGTAAAAATATCTTTATTTATCTATGTTATCTTGCTAAGGCAAACATATAACATATACATATATATATATATATAGGCAACATATGTGTTTGTTCTCCCCAAAGTGGCCTTTCATCATTGTTGTTGAACTAATTGCTGCCAGATTGCCTGCCGAGGCCTTTTTAAAGATCTGTTGGACTTTCCTTGGTCTACGGCCCAATCCATTAACTGCCCCTAAGTTTGTGGCCCAGGCCTATTACAGTCTCTTCCCAGGTGCCATTCAAATCAAACAATGTTTTGTAGGACAATGCTATAATAAATCAAAGGAAATTGATATTCCAACTACCATGTGTGGAGGTCAAACTTTATCAAGAAAACACAAAATTGATGCATTATCAATCACAATTAAATCATCTTCCTGTTACTTCTATAACCTATTCATCCGTTTATTTGTGAAAATTTTCTTGATCCTATAAATTAACTCGTATAGCTATTAGGGATGGATCTCGAGGTAAAATTTTTAAAATATGAAATCCTTCATTGAAAATTTTAAAATAATTCATAAATTTCTCATATTTATTCTTTTTGGCAAAATTTTGTATATATATATCATATTAAATATATATAAAATAGAGTCTAAAAACGTTAATATTACACCACTTAAGACTTAACTTGTATTACAATTGTGACACGGGACACCCAATATATGTTTTGGCCCCATATATTTACACTAAAATCTTAAAAAAAAAAAAAAAAAGGATTTAACCTCGAGAGATTCACTCCCTAGGCCAAACCCCTAGAGAGTGAATCTCTTTTGGTTTGTGCCACACATACCGGCCCCTCAACATGTATAGCGGTCAATCGCGAACTCGCGTAGCGGCGGGGAGTCGGACCCACACCCAAGAACTGGATACGGTTCGTCCAGCCAAGGAGGCCCGTCCTACCAACCTTTACTACACTTTGCGCCCGGGAGGCTGGCCTCAAGTTTTTGCTAGAGAGGAGACTTGAACTTGAGACCTTGGGGTGGTAAGCCCCTAAATCCCAGTTCAAGACCATCCCATCTAACCCCTTGGGGTTTACACTAAAATCTTAGACTCATCCAAATTGCACACTTTCTCAGTTTTCTCTCTTTCCAAACAAGGGTCTTTGTGACTTTTCAGTCCCCCAGTCGTTACACATATTCTTCCGTACAAAACACCAGCTAATTATACATCCAATCCCTTAAGCATAACAACGAAACATCAAAATTTATTAAAAAGAAAAAAAAAAAGAAAAGAAAAGAAAAAAGAGAATCTCTAAAAATTTGTGGAAAAGAAAATAAAACACGGTGCTTATATGTATGACAGTTTATCAAATATCACCATGGCATTTTGAAGTTTCTAACCATTCTGGTAGGAGAATTAAGAAAGTCAAGTAAGAGAAAAGATGAGCATATCAAAACTTATCCTCTTTACATCATAGCTTGAATAGAAATAATTATGTTCAAGCATAGTTCTAACACAAGCTACATCAATTGTACGTATACATTCTCCTCTAAACAAGTCAAAGTTCCTGTCCAACTTTTCATCATCCACTTTCAAAATAAGCAGCATATTTCAATATAAACAAACGGAAAATGTCGCTCAAATTAATATTGTTTTTACAGAACTTGATACTAGAATCACGTGGTATTGTCAATTATATATATAAGGACTTTTTATGGGTCATTTTTTATTTTATTTTATTTAAAAAAAAGTGAAAAAAACCATACTTGCGTCAAATTATATATATATGTGTGTGTGTGTGTGTTTTCTTCCTAAATTGCTGCAACATTTAATGCTATAAACTCAGAATGACGTAAAATACTTGTAAGCGAGCCTTTCACTTGGCAACAATAGACTTGCAGAAATTACACTTTTCAACTTATATTTTATAATAATCGTAACGCTACATCCATCATTCTAATTGTATATTTTCACCGATATTATTATTTTATACTTTGGTTATAAATTACCACCAAGATATATATATATATATATATATGTATATGTATAATATAGCCGTCAAGATATGGATGGGGCAAAGAAATCGTGGCCTTCAGCAGCGCCAATATTGAAACAAGCATAGAGTTCCTTGTCCAGCAGTCGAAGTTTGGAGTGATGCTGATTGAGAAGCAAGCAGCTGCTGGAGCTTCCAGCTTCATCGCAAGAGGTAGAGATGATGAGTGATTCATTAGCAGGAATAGAAGAAGAAGAAGAGTCCTTAAAGTTGAAAGGAACCAGCAACGTGTCCTGATCACGATCACGATCATGATGATGAGCCAACTTGTCCAACTCGTGTCTGAGCCTCTGGACCTCTCTCTCCAGCCTCTGATTATCTTCCAGCGCATTCTCCAGCCTCAGCTGCAGAGCCTTGTAGTCGACCTCCAGGCTCTGGCTCTTCCACCGCGCCCGCTTGTTCTGGTACCATATGGCGATCTGCCTCGGAGGGAGACCGAGTTCTTGAGCCAGGTGTGACTTCCGATCCGGATCCAGCTTCTGGTTCGAGTTGAAGCTTGTTTCCAGCAGCCTCACTTGCTCTTGGCTGAGTCTCTTTTTGTTGCATTTTTGTTGGTTTTTTCGGGTATGGGATTGAAAGTAATCCATATTAATTTTCCTTCTGGTTGCTATTCTTATGTTATCATCTGGGAACATATATATATATATATATATAGAGGCTATTTATTTATTTATTTATTTTTATCAATGTTCAAGCTCTCATAATTGGGGGGACAGAAACAATATAGAGCTGGGGACTACATTTCAATTTCATTCTCGCATGTGGACATCACGTGGGTGCGGCCCACTCTTGACCAAGGTCACGCAACATCGCAAAAGGGGATGCTGACATTGTATTGATGTTACGTGACATATAACCGTTCGATTAAAATTTAAAGGTTCAGAATCATATTTGTGCGATGTTATATGACATTGGATTATTAGATTAAAAATTAAAATTTTAGTTAAATTAAAAATATGTGAATAAATTTAGACCATTAAATTTTAATTTAATGATTCAAATATGATATTTAGGTGATATTAGAGGAAGCGATGTTAACTCCCAAATCCGTAACCTAGATTTTAAGTAGGGTGAAAGTGAGAATAAAAGTGTAAATATTGTTAACTTTCAAAAATTTATAAAGTGTTTGGAGTGGTAAAAAGTGAGATAAAATGAGATAAAGTGAGATAAATTATGAATTCGTAATTTGTACAGTGAGATAAAAAATAAATAACTTTTAGAATTTTTTTAATATTTTTTTTACTGTTTTTCAGATTTTTTTGTTACTCCAAACGGTAACACGTTTGGTAACTTAAAATATGTTATTTTGATTTTGAGTTACTTTTTAATTGTATATAATTTTTTTATTAAAATTTAATTTTTTTATATCTATTCACATTTAAAACACATTTTTTAATTACGTTTTCGGATAGAACGGAAAACGCAATTTCATGAATTTAAGAATAAAACATTCTTAGGTAGCGCTTACGGACTTCTCCTCGACTTCAGAAGAATAAAACATACTTTCAAACGTTTAAGAATAAAACATATTTTCAAATTACGTTTTCAAATAGAACAGAAAACGTAGTTTCATGATACATTTACAGGCGATTGAGGAAAGATTTTAAAAATGCATTTTGGTGATGCGTTTTTAGGTGTACATATATAAGTACTTTATCCTGAATAGTATTTCTTCACTTTTTACTATTTTAGTGTGTGCTTGGAGTGGAAAAAAAAAAGATAAAATGAGATAAAATATGATTTTAGGTAAATTTTAACGTTTGGTTTTTTTTTTTTTCCAAACTACGATTTTTGAAGATGAATAGTGGTAAATCGCTAGAATAGTTTTCTGAATCCGTTCTAACGAATTCAAAAAATCTCCAAACGTTCTGCTAGTTCTCTCTCTCTCTCCAAATCGTAATTTTTAGAAATAAATAGTGATAAACTGTTAGAAAGGTTTTCTAAATCCGTTCTAACAGATTTAAAAATTCCCCAAATGTTCTACAAGTTCTTCTCTTTCTCTCTCTCTAAATTGTGTTTTTTAGAGATGATAGTGGTGAAACCATTAGAGAAATTTTTTCAAATCTTTTCTAACGGATTTGAACGGTTTCCTGGGCGTAGGTCATAATAGTACTCGTTTAAAAACTTTCAACTGAAGAAACATGATTGCCAAAAAAAATTTTTACACTTAGTTAATCTTCTTCCGAATTTTCTATTTTTGTGGCAAAATATTGAACGTTTTTTAAATTAGTTAAAATGGAAATATGTAAGAGTGTAATAGAGAATTTTAGTAATTTTTAAAGGTTACTGAAGTTTTATTTTATTTTTTGACACACCAAACGCTACCTTAACAGAAGAAAAAAAATAAAGTCCTAATTTTTTCTGCGATGGAGCGTCAGAGTTTCTTTTTATTTTTCTAGAGTGAAAATATCAACCCTTTAATTTGCCCTTCCTCCTAGACCACCACTCTATTTTGAAAGAAAAAAAAAATTCAATTCAATTCTTATTGCATGATTAGAGCTATAGAAACTCTGAGGATGCATTCAATTCAATTCTTATTGCATGATTAGAGCTATAGAAACTCTGAGGATGCATTTAAAGGGAAATTTTGATAAGAAAAAAAAAAAAAAACAGAAAGGAAAGAGAAATAAAAAATATATTAAAAAAGAATAAAATATAAAATGTTAAACGTATTAATCATATTCATTAAAAAAAATAAAAACAAAAACAAAAAATTTACGTCTTTTTAGGTAACGGTTGAAAAAAATCAACTTTTATTTTTATTTTTTTTTAAACAGATAAGTTTTATTTAAATGAGCGCAAATTTTTTGATTTTTTTTATGAATATGATTTCATACATGCCTAAAAGTTATATTTTAAAAAAAAAATTTAAATTTTAGTGAAAAAAAGTAATATAAGACAAAAAAAAACTACAAAAAATTAAAACCTAACTTTTTCGTTACCAAACCAAGCCCGGGCTTTTTTGGTTACAAAAAGCTTCTTGCATTTTCTGTTTTTTAGCTTTTTTTGTCTTATATGATTTTTTTACCAAAATTTAATTTTTTTTAGAAACTATAATTTTTAAGGTTATTCATCGCATTTGTAAAAAATAAAAATAAAAAATTCATGTTCGCAATTTTATCATTTTTTTTTCTAAATAGATAATTTTTATCTAAACAGACGTAAATTTTTTATTTTTTTTACGAATGTAATTAATATACCTAAAAATTGAAGTTTTTAAAAAAAATAATTAAATTTTGATAAAAATAGTCATATAAGAGAAAAAAAAACATATATATGAAAATGAAAATTCTAACTTTTTTTTTTTTTGTGTAATCAAGTAAAATGTAATTCTTTAAATTTCATGTCTTTATTATTTTATTTTTCATCAAATCCAAGTAAAAATAAATAAATAAATCCTCATCCGTTTGAATTGGTTGAGAGACAAGCGAGGTCTCTCTGACAAGAAAGATGAAGCGTGCAGCATGCTGCCATGCGGATTGCAAGATCCCGGAGTACATCTAGATCGAGCTCGGTAGCTAACAAGGGCCATAAAACTAGTCGGTAACGATCAGAGAAGTTCATATTCACTCACATTTTTTTTTTTGGTAAACATTTTATCATCAGAATTGATTTTATTTTAAAATAAAGATTTAATTTAATTTTATTTAATAAGTAAAATTTTGTGTTTAAAACACGTCTAAATTTAAAAATTGAATTGAAATTTTATGTTTAGAACCTAAACAGAATTGAATTGAATTGATTTGAAAAAAATTATCAAATTTGACCCTGTTATATTTAATGTATTTTTTATATTTGAAAAAGATCAAATATATTTAATTTTATAATTAATTAATTAATAGTCAATATCAATCCACTACTTGAATACTCAGCAGTAGATGATTATTTTTTTAAATTGGCCCTTCTGGCAGCAATAGATAATTATGTTTCTGAATTGCCCCTTCTGGTTGCGATCTGTAACTCATATGGCATTCTTGATGTGTGTTCCTGGGCGGAGCTACATGAGGGCAGGAGGCAAGTGACCCATTTTAATTTTTAAGGTAAAATTACTAAAATGTCTTTCTTGTTATTTTAATTTTATTTCGAAATTAAATTAATTAAAAATTAAGATATTTTGATTTTATTAAAAATTTAAAGTTAACTCAAAATTTTTTAGTATATAAAAAGTTTAAAAATAACATTATTTTTCTCCTATTTTTAATCGAAAAATAAGTCAATTGTTATTTTTTCTTAGGTGCTCGGTGCCCTCCTTGGTGCCTAGTGCTCCCTTAGCAAAAATTCTGGCTTCACCCCTGTGTGTGTTGATTGGCTTTGACCTTGCAACCACTCAAAGAAATTTTTTCTTTTAACAAAAAAGAGAGTGTCACCTATTGTGTGTCTAAAAATAATAATAATAAATAAAAAAAATGAAGAGATACATAGATATGCCTGTAAGCAAAATTAGTTGTAAGCAAAAGGAAAAGTAAGGGTAAATTTATCCAATTAATTAAAAACAAATGAATTCTTACCAAATTTCATCAATTTAAGCTTGATTTGAAATTGCATGAAAATTTAAGGTGTCATTTGGTTTGTTTTTTCCTTTTTTTTTATTTCTATTTTTGTTTTCTATTTTTTGTTTTGAACTCATTTTTCATTTCATACTTTTGAAAATAAGGAAAACAAGTCAAAATGCATTTAATCACTTGCGCTCTATTTTCTGTTTTCTAAAATAAATTTATACATGAAATAAAAAATGGTAAAAGAATTGTTTTAAGCGTTTTTAATCCAAAATAAGAAAAGTAGAGCATTTTCTATTTTTCTTATTTTGAAATTTTTAAACCATAAAACACATAAAATAAAGACAAAAAATAGAAAGACAAAAAATAGAATTCAAGTGAAATAAAATTGATTTATTAAATATCATTTATTCAAAACATGAAATTTAAAGTCAATTCTCACCGAATAAAATCAAATTTCATCAAATTTATTGTCCCAAGCACAGTGTCAAGACAATTCAAAACATTGAAATTTAGAACAAGAAGAAGAAGAAAACATGCTAAGCCATTTCTCCCTTATTGACAATTTTTCTTTTATTTACTTATTTATTTTTTTTAGTGAGTTTTTAGTTCAATTCTAAATAAATCTGAATCCAGCCGAGTGACTCACACTCCAAATGTCAAGCGTACAATAGAATTGTGACTCTGATCACCAATTTTAAGTGTGCATTTGGTAACTATAATTAGTTATTCAGTTTCTGATTAGTCAATTTTTTTGTCTTTTTCTAAAATGACTATTTATATTCTCTTACATTTTTAATTTTTTTTAAATTATGAAGGACAAAAATATTAAATTAATAAAAAGTTAAAAAGTTAATTTTTTTTGAAAAAAATTAATTTTTTAGTAGTTAATTTGTAACTAACTAGTAAAAAATTAGATTTTTTGCTTTTCAAACTTAACCTGATAGTGCAATGATATATACCTAAAAAAAATGTACCGTAAAATATAATCAGAATGATATAAAATTTTTGAAGAATCCTTGATTTTAGAATATTGACCATACATAAATATAATTTGATAGTAACACTAAAGTTGCTATGTTATTCTAATTTTTTTTTTCTACAATACCATCTTCTATCCAGAGCATGTGCAGCAAAAGAGGTAAAAGAACTATTTTAGATATTTTGCCTAGCAAATATAAAGAAAGCTCTCTACACCAAACTCTCCAAACTCATAACTATTTTTCCTCTTGTCACAGTTATTCGTTTTTTCTGCCGAGGTACTGTTCCCGAGCTTTTAGTGGATATTGCTTTGCTGCCATGGATGTGTTCTTCAGCCCAAGTCTTCTTTTGCTTTGCTGCCATGGATGTGAGTTTCAATTTTAAAAAATTAATTTTTTAATAGACAATTGGTAAAATACCTAATATTAATGTGACTTAGAAAAAAAAAAACTATTAACTAAACCCAAAATATGTACTGTTTACTAAATAATTTAATTATCTATTGGTACACTTGCTCTAATAGCAGGTCATTTTAGCTACATTGACAATGCAACAACTAAAGCGTATTAGGTCGAAAATGTAGCGTTCAAATGGCGAATCTAAAGCACTATTACATATACCTAATTCAAGAAAATGATGGGATTATGTCGTTTGGAGGGGCTTCATGGTTCCCCCACGCCCACAGTGCTTGAACTACTGGCCCCAGTGGACTCATGTTCATCTGCACTTCTTGGATTTGCAGCTCATGGTACATGGCAAGAGTCAGTGTCAAGACTTTGGAATATGTACATTCAATTGTCCAGTTTAAATATACATATACATATAATAATTGAAAATTAAAGTGGATGAATATACGCTGTATCCACCTCAACTTGACATTTTTTTTAAGTGAAAATATTTATTAAGGATTGTTTAAAAGTATAATGTTTTTCTTTGTTGTGCGGAACCCGAATCACCTTCTTGCAACATTCTAATGAATAATAACAAATTCACAAAGAAACATAATAAAATCATATAAAGGGAAGAACACAATATTGACGTGATTCGATAATTTATCTACGTATAAAAACTAGTTTTCAATTAAAAAAAAAAAAAAAACTCCTACAATAAAACAAAGAACTACAAGAGAGAGGAGAGAATCTTAAAAAATCCTAAACAATTCTATTATTTGTTGTTTACTTTTCTTTCAATCATAATTTTTGAAAACTCTAATCTAAACTTAGCTCTGGTATACAATACTGCTAAATATATAAGAACAGGGAATCCACTTAAAACTGAACTAAGAAATCTACTCAAAGTAAACCTACCCTTTTTGCTTGCTGGGATGAGTTTCCCGACGAGCCAATTTGCCACCATACACAACCCCTTTTTTCTCAGTGAACCAGCCAGTGACCTTCACAACAAACTTATTGCAGCAATGCAGTGCCCTTGCTTTTCCTAATGAGCACTTAGTGACCATCCAGCGAACTGCTGAATTGGTAGTTCTGTATTGAGGAATTAAACCCCGCAACCCCTTAACTTTTTATGTACTCTCATAAGATAAAATGAGTTACAACTCAAATGGTTTATTTGTATTTAACAGTAACCACTCGATATTGTATATTCATATTGGGTTTGGAGTTCTCGTTACATTAATTTTAGAGTTAAAAGACGATTTTAATTTATAAATCTCCAAACACTTCGTTTTTTGCGGTATTCCAGGGTTTACAAACATTAAATAAGTAGTTAATTTAAGAATTTTTAGCACCCATAAAACGCAAAGGGTGGAAATTGAGTGAAGAGGAGGCAAAGAGTGCATGAAGTCTGACTTTAGAGGCATTTGAAGCATTTCATCAAGGACTGGGCGTGCTATGCGCCCAATTTCCAAAGGGCCAAGTTAAAAGTAGGACGAGGCTATGCTCTTGGCAGCCTATAATATTAGCCAAAGACCGTGCATGCCATGCCTCGGCCCCAAAGGTCAACCCAAGGTACTTCCCAAGGACAACAACAACCATAGGTGCCCAAGGGCATGCCTAATAATATATATCTAGGTCCGTGTTTTCAGTTCATCAATGGAAATATTTTAATAATTCATGCACGTGAGGGACTATAAATAGACTTGGGGTTCTTAGAGAGAGGAAATTTTACATTTCTTAGATAGGTTTTGTTGCGCACCAAATTGTGTTGCGCCACCGTCGGCCTGCCTGGCTGATATTATCCCCCTCCTGTAGCCCGAGGGCATTGGGGGTTTTGTTTCCCGCTGTGGGGAAAATGTCTCGATACCAGTGGGAGGAGATGAAGCCCCTTATTAGGTGACCTCAGTCCCCGACTCGATTAAAATGCCTCGATACCAGTGGGAGGAGATGAAGCCCCTTATTAGGTGACCTCCGTCCCCGACTCCAATCGATGTGGGACAAATCTGGACGCAACATAGCCCCCAGTCGGGGACTGGGGGACGATAGGCCACGTCGGACCTGCATGGGCCACCAAATTATGCCGCGCCACCGCCGGCCCGCCTGGCCGATATTGTCCCCCTTCTGCAGCCTGAGGGCGTCGGGGGTTTTGTTTCCCGCTGTGGGGAAAATGCCTTAATACCAGTGGAAGGAGACGAAGCCCCTTATTAGGTGACCTTAGTCCCCGACTCCAGTCGATGTGGGACAAATCTGGACGCAAGAGGTTTTATATTAGATTAGAGAGAAGAGCGTGGGCTCTCCATTTCTCCACCCGTAAATTCAATTTCCTTTTGTAATTTCTTGAATTTTCTTTTTTAATCTCATGTTCAAATAGTATGGTTTAAAGGCAAGGTCCTTAGGTGAATTAATGACCTTCAAGTATGGATCAATTTTTAGTTATAATTGCAACTTAATTTCAATTTATACAGTCTAGATATCTTGAGTGGGTGATTTTCTTTAAAGCTCCCGTACATGCATGATTATCTTGAGTTTATATGACACATAAGTAAATTGTTCTCGACAAAATGCAAGTGAGTTAAGTGTGCTTATCATGTATAAATAATTTTCTAGATTTTGTATGTCATGTGTAGACAGGGCTTGTATTGAGTGATTATGCATGTTAGGTGTTTATTAAAATATTTCTATGCCTAAATCTACTATGCCATGTATGATTGATATTACATTCTATTATACTTTCTACTAATTAAACTTAATTTCTCTAAATCAACCTACTTTGTGATGGCTTACTTAAATACATATAGATAGAATTCATCCACCCTTAATTGGTTCATTACATATTAATTGGATAGTCAATCCTCAACCCCTTGTTCCCTTTATTTCATAGCTTTTTAATTCAATTTCAAGTGTTTAAATTATTGCCTCCTAAGTGTTTGATGAAATGCCAAGTGAGTTTATCTTTTAAAATTCAACTTGATTGTAGTTAGTTTTCATTGTGTATATATACGAGCCTAGAGTGAATTGTGAGTCACTCAATTAGTCTTTCCTTGTATAGTATTATAATAATAGCGTATACTTGCAAAATACAAACAGACCCACAGGATTTAACTGTTCTTAAACCTCTTGGTTTCTAAAGTTTGCAGGTGGGGTTGGTAGTTTACAGAAAATATATTGATGTCTAAATAGATTAATTAAATAGAGGTAAATTAAACCTTGTATCCCAGTTGCTTGTGTTACATTTCGTATCTAGTTTTGACTTAATTAGATATTTTATAGATTTTTATCCTATTTATGTACTCTTTCAAAAGCTTATATTATATAGCTTAAGTTATAGGAATTTTTGAGCCCAAAAATTACAAATCTACATTAGTTAACAAGAATTTTAGGTATGTTTTATTCTGTACTTGAGGTAAAGCCTTGGGTGATGATTCACTCTAATTTCTGAGCTGGGTTAGGTCTCAAAAAAAGTTATCAGGCCAAGGGGTAGCTCAAGATCCATTCATTTTCTCTTTTCCCTTTTCTTTTTTTTTTTTTCCCTTTTTTTCTCTCTCCCCCCCCCCCCCAAAAAAAAAAAAAAGAAAACTCCGATATACATTTTTTCTTTCTTTGTGGCCGAGCAGAGAGAACAAACAAACAGGTGAAAGAGATACGAAAGATAACATACTCTCATATAAGGGTGCATACCCTTGACGGGTGAAAAAAAAAAAAAAAAAACTAAACAATTCAAAATTCGAACTAATTTGATCATTTTAGTTTAAGTTAGTTGAATTTGTATCAAAATTAGTTCAATTCTGAATTAAAAATTAATAATTTGATATTTTCATTTTAATTCTTGAATTTGTAGACAAAGTACCAAATCAAACCGAAAATAACTAATTCAAACAGACTCGAAACTAACCTAAAAAATAAATATATAATATATAATATTATGTATACTATAATATTTATAATATTATATTAATATATAATATATTATTTATTTAGATGTTTAGGAACAAAAAATAAGCAAATTGGCTCACCAAAAACTAAATCGATTTAATCCAATTTACGTTAACCCAAAAATTGAACCAATTCTACTTGATATTTTTGTTTCCATTCAATTTCAAATTGAAATCGATTTATTTCAATTTTCAAAAACTAAAAAAATTTAGGTGGCGTTTGGTTAAATTTTTATTTTTTGTTTTCTATTTTTTATTTTATGCGTTTTATGTTTAAAAATCCCAAAACACCAAAAACAAAAATCGTATTTGATTTAATATTTTTTATTTTTTGTCTTTTGAAAATTTTCTTATCTTGGATTAAAAATGTTTAAAATAATTTTTTATCATTTTATATTTCATGAGTAAACTTATTTTTAATTTTTTAAAATAAATTTTAAAAATATAAGTGACTAAATACGTTTTGAACCATTTTCTTTATTTAAAAAAATGTAAAATAAAAAATTGAATTAAAATTCAAACACAAAACTGTTCCGACCCCTGCACGCCGACTCTTATACGTGAAATTGTGTGTTTTACAAACTAAAAGTCAGAGCCTTGGAATTTAAGTTGGAGGAGGCCTTCGAAATTAAGATTACTATAAAGGCTTCGGTTGGAGTAAGAAAAAGTGAAGTAAATTGAGATAAATTGAGAGTTCGTAATACGTGCAGTAAAAAAAAAATTGATGTAATATAAAGTTAACAGAGATTTATAGAGTTTTTAAGAGAAAAATTACAAACCAAACAAATCCTAAATTAACTATTTAGGTCAATGATGATTTCTAATTACGGAATGACCAGGAAGCTGCCAATTCGCAATTACCGTTCGTAACTACCAATTCGAAATTACCGTTCGCACAAGAATGCTACCTCGGGCTGTCTCCAGTTCCGCTAACATCCTGTTAAATTAATTTTAGCTTCTTTTCATTTCACAACGGTGGAACTTTCGCAAGAAAAGGATATTGACTGGGGAGGTTGTTGTCCCAAATTCCATGACCTTTTTCCTTTTTTTTTTTTTTGTCTCATAGCATCAGCCTGAAATGATTTGAGTGGAATTTTGCTGATAAGATTTCTTCTCCATCTTTCCGTCGGCAAAAAGATATTTAAACGATATTTAATTTGGTTAATAATATCTTGGACATAAAATATTTGATTAAATTTATTATCTAACTGATTATGAATTTGTAAATATATTTGGATCTGGATAAAGGTAATGGGAAGTTAATTCAGAGTTCTGGAAAGTTATATGAAGTTCTTGAAAGTTATCTAGAGTTATAACCACCTAACAGTTACAACTATTAGGATAACCACCCACTCTAGTTGATAAGTGGGAGTCGTTGAGTGGAGGTTACAAACACAGTTGTGGTTACTTTCTTGTATCAACAAGTTTAAATGGAGAAAAACCAGCCAAACAAGGAAGTTCTCACTCAGCAATTTTCATTTCATCATTTAACTTATCTTAGTTTTAATACGAGTAGCTTAACTTAGATCTTCGAACCTCCTCCATTTTATCAAAGCTGTATTTACATACAGATTTGATTACCTGTGTCTATTTTTTTTAAATTAGAAGTCCAATATTTTCAATTATTAGAGGCTTAGATGCAACTTTTTTTGTGATTATAATTAATTTCCTCTTTTTATTTTTATAATGTCTTCGATATTGTTGTGATGATTTTGATTATGATGATGATTAAGGTCCATTTACATCTTATGTATATCAATCTTATAGTAATTCATATTACTATTCTGATTATCAGTGTTATAATAATCCATCTGACACTCAATCATCACAACACTCATTCTCGTGTTCAAATCCACATATTAAAACAAAAATGCATAAGTACTATAGTTTTTAAGCGTGATGTTTTACTTTCTATCTCGATTACAAAAGCGTGATTGATTTAGGTGAAATTGCGAGTCGTCTCACCTCTTTTCGATTATGGTTGTCGAAAACTTACAACAATTACACACTAAAAGCGTGATCTTTTATGGGTTTTGACCTCACTTTCTTTGAAAAACTGTAATCAAATATAGACAAATAATCACATTGAATGGGTTAATTTTAAAAATAATAAAAATCTAATTTTAAAAATAATAAAAATCTACATGACAAACTGCTATCATGGCACCTATGGTGACCTTGTCAGCATAACAATCACATTGAAAAATGGGTTAATTTTAAAAATAATAAAAATCTACGTAGTGGCCTTATCATCATGGCAATCTTATATATTTGATATTTTTTTTTGTTACTGTTGAAAATTGAACTTATACCATTCCTTTGAAAGTTAGTGTGGTTGACCGCCAGTCTAAATTATCATTTGCATATATATTTTACATATTAATATATATAAACAAAATTTTATCACTTTTGGCAATCAATTGCTTGCTAAAAGTAATAAACTTATATTATTTTTATTCAACTATTTTAAATTTTTTACAATAATTTATATCACTTTTTCTAACTAATCAGTAGTTAAAAGTAACATTTTTCCCGATCAATTGATTGGAAAAAAATGATAAAAAATTTATTGATCGGAAAAAATGATAAAAAATTTATTTTTATTTAATTATTTTAATTTTTTGTAATAATTTAAAATCATAATTAATATATAGTATTATCTGAATATTTAATAAATAATTTATGAGTATGATAGATGGATATCAATCATATTTAATTAAAATTTTTTCTTTAATCTTTATATATAACACATATTTAATTATGACTCATTATTTATAATATATTTTTCGTCATTATATATTATATTTTTTAATGTAATTAGGTCGCGTTTAATTTTTAGTATTAGAAAATTATTATTCAAAACAAAATTTTTAAAAACTATTTAAGGATTGATTTGTAATAAAAAAAAAATGTTTTCAATATTATATTCAAAAATTAGTTCTAAAAAGACCAATACAATGAAAATTTTTATTGTTTTTATTTCCAAATTTTTATCACTTCCAACAAAATATAAAATAATATCACCTGTAATATAATTAATATTAAAGATACATTAAACATTTATTATATATTAAATATTTAATATTTATCTAATTATAAGTCATACAATCTATGAAAGCTTTTCCCATATATTCACTGGATAAAAATGATTATACATTTAGCATTATTTAAACTCGATTCGGTAAATTTATTTTTAGCATTAATCTAAAAATATTTTTATTTATTGATTTATAATTGTAGTTTTTATAACATATTAAATTAATTAAAATTAATAAATAAATGTTATAATAAAATTTATGAAATCTAATTTAAATCATATAAAGTGATAAATAAAGTTGTTTGAGTGAGATATAGAACAAGAAATAAGAATATTGTCTCATTCTTTTATCTCGCTTTTAATATATGATTTTTCATGATTTTCCTTACTCTTTTATCTCGATTTTTTTGATTTCTACTGATCTTTTATTTCGTTTTTTTCATTAACGGTTTTGACAAAATTAAGATTTTATCTCTTTTTTTCTAAAAATGGTTTTCACTAATATTTTATCTCTTTTTTTCAATCACGGTTTTAACAAAACTAAGATAAAAAAAGTATTAAAAGTAATTTTAATTAGATTGAGAAGTTTAGCTTACAAACCTTCTCATATAACATTAGAATTAGAATTTTCTTATCCCCATGCTTATTGAGCAGTCGATGTGAAGTGCAACCCACATTGCCTAATTTTTATGTTTATTCTCATATTCATTTTTTGAGTCCTTATGACTGTGGTCTCTCTGCAACCAATCAAATCAAAAACTGTGAAAGAATGTATGGCATTTGAGCTCCCCAGAAAATTTTTCTAGGGCAAACACTTTTTCTTTTTCTTTTTTTTTTTTTTTTTTTGTGGTTTGATAGTATTTGAATTAATTTATTCACATCTTAACTAATTTCTAAAATTAACGAGATTTTTTACTAATTGATAATTAATCAATTTTTTAATCCAATATAATTCCTTTTGCCAAAAATTAATTTTCTTTTTTTTATTTAATTAATTAGTTTTTAAGCATGTTATTCATAATTAAAAAATAAGGTATATGTAAAAAAAAATTAACTTATTTTAAATAAGTTGTTTTTCTATTGTAATTGATTTTTTTCTTTTGAAGTATTTTTTTATAATTTAAAAAAATGTAAATAATTTATACTTAGAAACTAATAAATAAAAAAAGGGAAATTAAATTTTAGCTAAAAAAGCATATAAAATGAAAAAAAATATTCAGAAGAAATTAAATTATTTGAAATAAGTTAGTTGATGCCAAACGGGCAAGAGGGTGCAAATCAGGAATTCCCTTTATGCACGTCAAAGACTTTTCACTTCCAAAGAAAAACAAATTAAACGCAGCCCCATGCTTGAACTTTGAAACCCTCCAAAGTTACTTTTTTCTCCTAGCTCACGTATATAATATATAGATATATATATATATATATAATATATATAGATATATATATATATCACCACCAGTGTTTTAATCTTGGTGAGAGTCTTCCAACAATCCTTTCTCCCGAACTTTCAACTAAATAAAAGAATTAAAATCAACGGAGGTCCCACAGAGATCTTCTTCCAAATAATAAAATATAGAATTTTCCCATATATATAATGTCATCGGAGCCACCAAGACATGAATGCAGAATAATAAACATCTCCTCAATTCATTCATCCCCCTGGCCCTGGGCCAATAATTCCCTTATTGGAGATTTCCACGTCAAGATTAACTTGTTTGAAGTTAAATAAGTTTTGATTCCTTTGTCTTTTGCTTGCCCACTGCTTTTCGATTTGATTTAAAAATTTTGCACGCTTGCTACTTCTAAAGTCATACAAATCTAGTCATGACTCGATAATGGGGAGCAAAACCCAAACCCATTATTATATATAGCATAGATTGTGTGTGTGTGTGTGTGTGTGTACGCATCCAATAGACTTGTTTAATTTTGCTCAAACAAAAGCTGTAAAAAGGATAAGTTTTAAGACGAGGGTCGCTTTCCTGGTGTTTTATTGTGTTAATTTGGTCTCTTACTTGACTTTTCCTACAGTTTACTTTAGAGCGTCATCGCCAGATAAGCACTCTGTTTTGGCCGGTAGATTTGGTTTGTATTCAATGTTGGAAAATATGACATTAACAAATGAGTGAATAAGAAATTGTGTCTCAAAAAATTACATTTGATTTGAAAAAGAAAAAAGTTAAGTGAAAAGTGTGTGGAAAGTGTGAAACTACTTGTCTCACATTAGAAAAAAGATAAAAAATTGAGTACTTTATATATAATTACACTTTTGAAAAGTGATAATTAATTAATAGAAGTACCATGTTTCAGGTGTAGATGAAAGTTGACGAACTTTTGTCGTGCGTGACTTGTGGACACGAATGCCAAATTGAAAAGTGGGTCTCACGAAAAGTTTATTTTTAGCCTTTTGTTTTTCAATGTTTGAATTCTGTAATTGACTGCAGCATAATTACAGAATTAAAATTCTATTTGCCAGACTGAAAAGTGGGTCTCACGGAGAGTCCATTTTTAGCCTTTTGTTTTTCAATATTTGAATTCTGTAACTGACTGCAGCATAATTATAGAATTAAAATTCTGTTTTTAAATCTTTGTAATTGCAAGTTTAATCTGCAGCATAAATTTCAGAATTCCCCATTTCATTTGCCTATAAATACAGACACCTCCTCTGTTTTAGAAAAAAATCAAAAAATTTTCTTATCTCCTCTCATTTTAATCTCTGCATATTTTTGGTTGGTTTGTTCAGTTCGACGACAGTGTTGAAGTACTGTACATACTTCACGACTACTTACCGTTATATCCTGAGAGACAAACGTTCATACCAACCTCAAGTATAAGTAAAGGGGACGAATCTGTTTTAAAGAAATTGTGACAATCACAGTTCTCGATTTTTCTTTTTTACTAAAATCTGTTCTTTTTTTTTTCTGTTATTAGAATTTATAACAGTTTAATATTATCTATTTTATCATATTTCATAACAGTTTACTGGTTTAAGAAAAAAAAATTATAATAACAGTCTAATAAGTTTTTAGATTTAAAAAAAAAAAATTTCCTTGTAACCAATTTCAGTATTCAAATTTTAATATTGACTCTTCTTGTTTTTTAACAGGCAATAGTTTTAGTTAAAACTTCCATTCCCGTGGAATTGGAAATTTCAATTCTCGTTTTTTTTTTCCAATTATATGATTCTATTTTTTCCTTAATTATGTCAAATAAATTAAAATTAACAATGTACGATACAAGATATATATATATATATATACATTGGGAAATTGACGTTCATGACTGGTGTGATGATAGAATAGTTTGTGCTTTGTGCCAACAAAGGTAAACTGAAAGGAAAAGGAAAAGAAAAAAAAAAGGGTAAAAAATATGAAAAAAAAATTAAAATCGATATCAAGTCATGTCGTTTATGACGTGATATTTATTTTTTGCTAATTTTAGGTCATTTAAATATTGCATCCAAAGTTTAGTTCGAGTTATTAGAGATTTTTTTTTTTATCAAATTAGATCTAAAATTATATCTGAACTTGAAGTTGAGCCTCAGGCCCAATCACTTTTTTCTTATTCCTTTATTTATTTATTTATTATTATTATTATTATTATTATTATTATTATTTAGTGGATGGAAAGGGATCTTGATTTATTGGGCACGGTGACTATTGTGGTGATATTCGTTCATGTTGATTTTGCTCGTGGTAAAAATTTTAAGTGTCGTTTGGTATATTTTTTTAATCTCATTTTCTATTTTATAATTTTAAAAATAAGGAAAAAGCAGTTCAAAATACATTAGTCACTTTCATTTTCAATACTTATTTTAGAAAATAGAAAATGGGTTTACACATAAAATGCAAAATAATAAAAAGTCATGTTAAGCATTTTTCAACTTAAAATAAGGAAAATCTCAAAACACTGAAAATAAAAAATGTCCAACTAAATACGTTTTCTATTTTTCTTATTTTAGAATTTCTAAAATATAAAACATATAAAACAAAAAATAGAAAATAAAAATAAAAAATAAAAATACAAACTAAATGGTACCTTATATTTACCAAAAGTACCTATAAATGTAATATATAGTTAAAAGGTAATTAAGGAAAACAAAAATAAAAGAAAACTATAAAATTAATTTATTATGTTATAGTTATAAAATTTTTCATTCTACTACCGTTGAAGTTGTGAGAAGTTATAGAGAATTGAAAGATACTCTAAACAGAAGGAAAAAAGTTTCACCAAATTTGATGCTTCAACAACAAATATCTTTACTCTTCTCATAAATTTGTTGAAATTTCAAATTTAGTAAACCTTAGCTTTGGTGAAGTTTTTTTACATCCTTTGTTTAATATCGCTCAACCTCTCACATTTATTAACAGTTTTTAATGAAATTAAATCAATTTTTTAATAACTACCACTTAATTAAGTAAATTTGGACTTTACATTTTTAGTATTCTTTAAATGCCTTTTTAACCATTCATTTACTTTACATGTTTTGTCTTTTTTAAATACAAATTATTTACTTAATTTCTATTCATGATTTACGATCTACTGTTTCATATGTTTTTCAATATTTTTTATTTTAATTTGTTGGTGACTTATATAAAAATATAAAAAACAATATTTACTTAAAAAATCACACACAATTATGAGAGAGAGATATTGGGCATGCTATGGTAGATCCTTATCTTGGAAAAAAAAAAAAAAAAACTGTAATAATGAGTTGAAAACTCTGCTTTTATTGTATTTTAAATGTAATTTTTAGTTAGTATATTTTAAGATACGTTTGGAGTGATAAAAAGTAAGATAAATTGAGATAAAATGAAATAATTTGTGAATTTATAATTTGTTCATTGAGTAAAAAATAAATAATTTTTAAAAATTTTTAAAATTTTTAAACGTTTTCTAACAAATTAAATTGACCCTTAGTTATATATAATGTCACTGGTAGATGGTTCATGCACGGAATCAATGAAATCTGCAGTCAGATCTTTAACAATAATTTGACAAATGCTATAATTTGCGATTGTTTAATTTCAACAGTTGACGTGATAACCATAAATTTCACCCTGAATCCGGTACGGTGAAATTCACCATATTTTTGGTCCCAAGTCCTTCTCGTTTTTCAAGGGGGAAAAGAAAGGGGCCTCGTAGCGCTTGAGAAACGAATTATTTTTCATGGTTGTCGGGCACTGTTTGGTACGCTAACTTATTTCAAATAAGACTGGTCTTATATAGATAAAATTTTTCAGTCTTGTACTAATTTTTTTCACCAAAAATTAGTTTTTTTTTTTAATGTTCACATTTCTTTAATATTTTTAAAAAAATTATTTTGTTCGCACGTAAATTTTTCTATTTATGAGCCTTTATTTTTTAGATTTCATTTTAAAAAATGTAAATAACATATAAAAAAACTACCGAATAAAAAAAAAAAAAACTTATTTTGATGGAAAAAAACCATACCAAAAAAAAAAAGCTAAACTTATTTTACAGCGAATAATATTCTTATTTTTAATTGCACAAAAAAGTGTAACTTTCAATAGCTTTTTATGTGTTTAGTCGTAAAATAATGTAATCAGTGGCTTCCCTTGATTGCCAAAAGTCGACAAAAAAATGATGTAATTAATAACATGTTGATTGCATAAACACTATATTCATCAACTAACATTTTATATATACTTAATTGTTTAATTATATTATTAATTGTTATTCATTTGGGTTTTTACACTTGTGAATACACATTCATTGTTCTACCTATTGAGTTGTGAAACTCACCCCTTTTATATTTCAAATAAATCTTTCAGAGTTAGGGGTAATTACCCTGAACTTAATTAGCTTCTTATCAGTTTGACCCAGGCTTCGAGTGCCATTTTCTATGCTGTATTTTATTAGACAACCCAAGCTGTGGGTTTTTTGAGAATTGGTTTAGATATTATTATTTTATATTGAGATACTATTGTGATGCTATTGTGACTCACAACCATAGAATTGTCTATGTTTATTGCGGATGATGTGTAATTATAGCCTTTAGGGCTTTTATTTGTTGGTTGCTCAAAAAGTAATCCTTTCTATGAGTTTGGGTTGCCGTAAAACGTTGAAAATTTTTGAAAGTTTTTAAAAATTTTTAAAAATTATTTATTTTTTATCTCATTGCACGAATTACGAACTCACAAATTATCTCATTTTATCTCAATTTATTTCACTTTTTGTCACTCCAAACGCATTAGATGTGATTTGTTTATATGAGAATGAAAGGCATAAACTATAACAATCCCATATTACTGTAATTATGTATATTATCCATCAAGTTGATAATGCTTGAGTTATGATCGAAGAGCAGTACAATTTGTTAATACGAAGGTAAATAACATGTCAAAAAACTATGAATTAAAAAAAAAAAAAAAACTTTCACACATTTTGATAATATCAAACGAAAAAATGGCCGAAACAAGTCAACATATTTCCCAACGTATATAGGGTTTGTTTGGTGCAATCTAAAACGCTGAAAAACTCTGAAATTTGATGAAACTTCTAAAAATTATTCACTTTTTATTTTACTGTACGAATTAGGAACTCACAATTTATCTCATTTTGTGTCACTTCAAATGACTTCATAGTATCCATTTGACATGTTAAAAATTATTCACTTTTTATCTCACTGTACGAATTAAGAACTCACAATTTATCTCACTTTGTGTCACTTCAAATGACTTCATAGCATGCATTTGACATGTTACAAAATCTTACAATATTTAGTAATTTTCATTAATTTTTAGTAATTTTTTTATTTATTTTTATTAATTTTTTTACCAAAAATTACTAATAGTTGTGAAATATTGGTGTGCCAAGCGGGCTTTACAGCATCCGTTTAGCAAGGACTAAATTTTAGTAATTTTTTAATCAATTTGTAACAATTTTTTATTAAAACTTATTACAAGTTAATAAAATAAAAAATAAACAAAATAAAATAGTGTGCAGTGTGCTAAAGGGGCTTTTTTTCACTGTGATTATTAACTGAAACCTCGCAAAAAGTAAAACCACAGATAAAACAGTTAATTTTGAATCGTGGATGTGATTTGATCTTCTTAACTAATTAGTTTTTTTTTTCTTTTTCATGGGAATTTAAGATAAAAAAAATAAAAAACTATATAATGCACAACAAATCAAACACAATAGTCCATGCAGGAATACCATACAACCTGCTGCACTAAATTATACACATATATATATTATAAAGGAGTGGAAGGTGGTGGTCTTTCCAAGACTCCAATAGATTTCTCAGCCAATTTCCGTTTAACCTTTTCCCTCCTCGCTTATCTGCTTATATAAAACCCAATGGTCTTGAGCACAAATCCAATGTTCTAATTCTCTCCCACAAGTAGGAAATTAGGAGTCTCCAATTAGCTATCAAAACTTATTGTTGGAATGTCTAGCCCAATTCTGCTACCAGGGTTCAGGTTTCATCCCACAGATGAAGAACTCATCATCCACTATTTGAAGAAGAAGGTCTCTTCACCCTCTACCTCCACTCCTCTAGTCTCTGTCATAGCCGATATCGATCTCTACAAGTTCAATCCATGGGAACTTCCTGGTATACTTTTACTTTTTTTTCCGATAATTTTGAATCTTCTTTTAAAGGAAAAATGATATTCTAAGCGTGTTTAGAGTTAGAAAAGTCAGTAAAAATTTATAAAAGTTGAAGTTTTATAATTCATGTAGTAAGTGTTCGGCAGCAAAATTTACCGTCGGAACTGCTGACCACGCCAACCAGAAATGCAATCGACGACCTGCTGAACAAATACAGAAAGAGAGGTTACGGCCGGAGTGGAGGACTCTGGCCGGAAAACCCTCCGATGCTTAAGTCAGCAAGTCACTCAAAGAAGGAAGTTTTTCAGAAAAGAAATGAATAAAAGCTTAAGTTGGCAATAATCAGCTTACCTCCATTGTTCAGTGGAATGTCCCATTTATAGTAATTTGAACAATAAATAAAGTATACCTGCAATTTGACATCATCCATGCTTCCGTGTCTTTTTTTCCTTCCTTGCTTTAAATGCCTTTCTCGTCCATGCCTTTCTCGTCCATTTAATGCATCATACCTTTCATTTAATACACCATGCTTTTTATTTAATGCTTCTGGTGGTTTAACACGGCAATACAACCAGAATTTCAGAGTCAAACTGTCTTCCTGTCACATCCGTCAACTACTCATAATGAAATGAACTGACTTAGTTACTTCCTCAGAGATAAATACCCAGTTCAGTCATAACTACGGTGCATTTATGGTTATGAGCCCTCTTTAAGGCTGTGGGTCCCAGGCTCAACATTTACCAGCCACCAATCGATGGGCCGAACAAACTAACTATTGAGGTCCTCAGCTATAGCCACGTAGCAACATACTATTCATAGGTGCTGAGGTTCAGGGTATCCTTTGGAATATTAACCCTAAGACGTGTGTTCGTGTATAACACTCACGTGGAACTCTCGTGCCATCAATCAGCTATTCGGCGGAACGCCATGTGTCACGATGTAACGTGCTCGGCGAATGATTACGTGGCTCACACAAATATGCTCGGCACTGGGCCACGTGGCGCCTTGACTACACTTGTTCGGCATCTGTACATCTAAGTATTATTTTGCCCAACATTTTACCCCCACTCTGGTTGGAAAAAGATATTTTTCGAGCAGAGTAGCAGAGCAGAGGAACCTTATTTTACTGATCCATTCAATCTTTCCCACGCAATTTGTCGTTTAGTATCCTCCTGACGCGCTTCAAATCTGATTGGACTCTTCTCTCTCCTCGTAATGACACGCGTAGTGCCCTTTCAGCTTTTCATCTGCCACGCCACTTACGCGGATCCCCAAATCCTGGCTGTTAAAACGTGAGTGGTCAGAAATTTGAAAATTGGGGCGGTAATAAATGTCATTTTTGCCGCTCGCTGCCTTTTCATTGGCAACGCTTCGATTGCCCCCCACAGATACACACACATATACATATATACTGGGTTCGTCTTCTTTACTTCCTTTCCGCGATTCGAGCCATCAGATTTCCTTTGTTTCTTTTCCTCTGAGTCTTCATCTTCTCGAGCTTTCATCCTTCCCGTCGATCTTCGTTCCTGATGAGTTAATCCTTTCCATCTTAAACCTTTCATTATGGGTAAACTCGCGAATGAGCTCAACTCTGAGGAAAAAATTAGGGTTTTCAAGGAGAAATACCAAATCTCCCAAAATGTAAACATTAAGCTCGCCAAAGAAGGCGAGCGCGCAACAGGGGAATTCCCCATAGTAGCCATCACCGAAGGTGGCCTTAAGTTCCCCCTACACCCTTTTCTTCGCTCTATGATGAGCATCTTAGATCTCGGTCCTAGGAATTTTACCCACAACTTCTACAGGATAGTCAATGGGGTAATAGAGATAAATAGATGATACGGATTCCACATATCCGAGTGGGATCTTCTTTACTGTTACTCCATCCAGAAGGTGAAGAAGGATGAGAACAGGTGGTACCTGAAATCCCGACCAGAAAAAGCCTTGGTCCATATGCTGCCTGATACGATTACGTCAGAAAGTGACCTGTGCGTCGTCACGGGTCACTGGACACACGATCCAGACGAAGATCGTTATCCAATCGTCCCTCTGGTTTCTTTGGGCCCAGGTTGGTTGATTTCGAATGCTACCAGTTCTTACTCTTCTTCGACTTCTAATTTTTTGGAAGCACACTAACTATTTGATTTGATATCTATGCAGCCGACCAAGCAAAGAAGTTCTGGGCCACTGGTATTCGTGCTGATAAAGATCATCTCGAACAGGTGTTCAAATTCCTTGGAGGTCCTGATCTTTATCCATTTGCCAGAGCAGTCCCTATCCTGTTCAACTTCACCCCTACTCATCAAACGTTCATTGCTCCCCCTCAAGGTTTTGCATCTCGGAAGCAATCAGGCGACTCCAGTGGTGGTTCAGGGCTACTGCTGACGAAAAAGAGAACTTCTACGCGCTGAAACACCCAGAGTGGGTTCGTCCTCCTCTGTTTGCTCTCCCGTTGGTTGCCAAACAATCTCTAGGATACGGAAACTCGTTCTTTTGGACGAGGAGGATGAAGAAGAAGAAGAAGTTGAACCACCCCCAGCCTTCGAATACTTCTCGAGTCCTGAAGAAGAAGAGGGAAGAGACATGGCCCCAAAGATCGATTACAAAAAGCTTGCCATGGCGAAGGCCAAAGAGCAAAGGGTTGAGGAGGCCAAAAAGAAGAAAGCCGACGAGCAGAAAGCCGCTGGCAAAAGAAAGTTTGATGAGGGGAAGACCACTGCTCCTGCAACCGCCGAACAAATATTGAAGGTAAAAATAGAGAAGAGGAAGGAGCAAGAGGCAGCTCGAAAAAAACCCTCTGGTCCCCCTGAGCAGAAAAAGGCCAAAACGCTGCCCACAGAAGCGGTTCAGATTGCCGAGCAATCAAAACAACCCATGGGGACTACTGGAAAGGGGGCAGCACCTTCCAAGGACGTGCCACCTACCAGGGATGCGCCGTCCAAGACTTCCGAGCCATTGCCTTCTCAGCCGATTGGGCCTGTGCCTTTTGCCATCGAGTACCCAGCCAATCCGGTTCGAGACTCCCCTCCATTCGTCCCACAAATCCTCATTCCTAGCCTTGAGTTCCCTCAGGGCCGACCATTCACCATCCAAGATACAGCTTTCAATCATGCCGAGGCATATCTCAAAGGTGTCCTCCCTCCTCGGGATGTCCACGCCACAAAGAAAAATAAAACGGAGGACATCCACAAGATTTTGATGAAGAATGCCATTTCTGTAAGTGTAATGATATTCCTTTCTGCACATCCTTTTGCCATTATGCTCTTTCTAACTCTCTGTTCTTTCTACAAACTTCTCTCTATACAATGGAGCTCATTGCTAGGAGCCAGGCCTCTGATGCCAGAGCCGAGCAGGATAGATCTGACATAAAGGATCTAAAATCAAGCGTAAGGGCTTTGGAGAAGGAGAAGAAAAACCTCCAATCCAGCAATGACGCTCTGGCAAAAGAGATGGGCGAGCTTCAAGACAAGAAGAAAGAGCTCGAGCAGCAGCTTAATACTGCCCTTGGCCAGGTAGCAGGAAGCAAAGCTCGTGTGGAGTCCATGGACAAAATCCTGCTCCGTAAAGATGAAGAGCTACTAGAGGTCAAGGACAAACTCTCCAAAGCCGAGATCGAACTATCCTCTTCGAAAGCCGAGCAAGAGATACTTTCAAAGGAGTTGGAGGCTTCCAGGGCCGAGCAAGTCAAATCGAAGCAGGAGCTTGCTAGCCTCCGAGCAAAGCTTGCACTTAAAACTCGGGCTCTGGAAGAAAAAGACACCGCCCTCCGAGGAGCTGAGGAAAAAGCTAAGGTTGATGTTGAGGCCCAAATTAATGACTGCGTGGAACAGATGAGGGATGCTCACAACGATTTCTTCCTTGAGGGTTGGGAGGCTACAATGAAGAAGAACAACATCGATCACACCAACCCCATATACATATAGGTCCCTTATCTTGATCCACAGCGTCCAGCTCCTCAGTTCAGCTTCGAACGTCCACCTTAAACTCCTTCAATTCAAACTGCTGAAGAAACCATTGACGAAGGGGAGGTTGAGGTGGATAGTTCCCAAAAGGACACCTCCCAAGCACCTAAACAAATTGATCTTGTCGTGGAGAGTGATCCCATTAAGGAGGGAGAGAAGTGAGCCTCCTTTTTTTTTATTCAGATGTAAAAACGTGATGAACTATGTAAAACTTCTGACTTTGAATGAATGAGAATACTCCAGTTTTTTCTAATCTTGCTTTGCTTTTTATATCTTTGCTTCTTTAGAACTGTTGACGAACTGATTGAAGAATACCTTGACTTGGTTGCTGACGAAGTGATAGGAAGTGCAGCCGAAGAGTATCTTGATGTATTCTCACACGAGATAGCTACAAATCCTTATAATAAATGTTAATGCTTTGTCTTAAGTTTAGAATAGTCTCCTCGGTAGACAGCAATGTAAAGTACATTGTAATTGTATTCTGAAATACGTAATAAAAACTTTCATCCATTGGGAGTTTACTTTTCTTCTATTCATATGTTTTGTGCTTGTGTCGAAGTATGTACTTTGAATGAATTTATACCAATAATCATGCAATCATAAAATTTAGCAAGTTCAAGTAATAGTTTGCTTTTCATCAAGTAACTTCAAGCTTTCGCTAAAGAGGCATAACATTAATAAATCTCACATACCTCAATGAGCTCGGCTGTCCTCCAGCTTTTATGTAATAACGGAGGAATCTACCTTTTGACAAAATTTCACTTTTCAATTCCATGCCGAGCATCGGAGAAGTGAATCTTTATGATATGAGGGCTTTTGCACATCAAGGCCGAGCTTTTTTGAAATGATTCTTTGTGTTGTGAGAGCTTTTGCTTCCATTGTACCAACGCTAAGCAAACTGAGCGTGGCTTCTATCCTTTTCAATCAATAAACCAATTAATCGAATCTTGGCTTAAAGAGCGTGTCTAGTCAATGAATAAACCAGGATTGGGCCAACATCAAAAGTGATGTGGATTCTTTCTGTACCAATAGTCGGCAAGCCGAGCGTGGCTCCTTTTGATAATCCTTTTCAAAAAACTGGGGAATTGAATTCCAGTTTAAAGAGAATACCTGGTCAGTAAATAAACCAGGGCTGTGCCAACGCTCGGCAAGCCAAGCATGGCTCCTTTTGATAATCCTTTTCAGAAAACTGGGGAATTGAATTCCAGTTTAAAGAGAATACCTGGTCAGTAAATAAACCAGGACTGAACCGACATCCAAAAGAATGCGGCATCTTTCTGTACCAATGCTCGGCAAGCCAAGCATGGCTCTTTTTTAAACCACCACTCAAAGAGGTGTGGCATCTTTCTGCTAAATAGGTAATTGTCTCAAGCTTTTGAAATTGCTTTATTTGCTTACACAAAAGAATGGCTTTTCAATAAATGTACAAAGTCTTTAACAATAAATGTACAATAACATTAATGATAGTACAACTTTAAATGGGCTATATTCCACGGTCTTTTGATTGGCTTTCCTTCCATGTCAGTTAACTTGTAAGCACCATTGCCGAGCACCTCCGAGATGAGGAATGGTCCTTCCCAATTAGCTCCAAGCTTTCCTTCAGTTTGATCTTTTCTGCTCCCCATCAATTTTCTTAGCACTCAGTCGCCAGTGCTGAATTCCCTATGTCTGACCCCTTTGTTAAATTTCTTCCTTGTCTCTTGTTGGTAGTTGGCTAACCTTAATGTGGCCAGTTCCCTTCTTTCATCAATCAGATCCAGACTCACCGCCATGACTTTATCATTCTCTCCTTTATCAAATGCTAGAGTCCTAATGCTCGGCATGCCAACTTCCAGCGGAATGACAGTTTCAACTCCATAAGCCAAAGAGAAGGGAGATTCTCCAGTTGATCTTCTAGGGATTGTTCGGTATGTCCATAGCACTGATGGTAATTCATCTACCCACTTTCCTTTTGCTGTTTCCAGTCTTTTCTTAATACCACTGAGAATGACCTTGTTTGTAGTTTCGGCTTGACCATTGCTCTGGGGGTAAGCTGGTGTCGAATAAATATTTTTGATTCCATATCTAGAACAATACTTCTTAAATGGGGCACTGTCAAATTGCATCCCATTGTCGGAAATAAGTGTCCTAGGGATGCCATACCTAGTAATGATGTTCTTCCAAACAAATCGAATGGTATTAGCATCTCTAATGTGGGCCAAAGGTTCTGCTTCCACCCATTTAGTGAAGTAGTCAGTGCCGACCACTAAAAACTTTCTATTTCCTGAAGCAGTAGGCAGGGGTCCCATAATGTCGACCCCCCATTGAGCGAACGGCCAAGGACTGGTCAGCGGGCTAAGTTTTTGGGCTGGCTGGTGAGGAATGGGAGCAAACTTTTGGCATTTCTTGTACCTCCGAACATAAGCTTGAGCATCATACCCCATATTCGGCCACCAATACCCTTGTGTGATCGCTCGGTGCGCCAGTGATCTGCCCCCAGTATGTGCTCCACAGACCCCTTCATGTAGCTCATAGAGGAAGTCTTGCATTTTGTCAGGATGAACACAAAGAAGATAGGGACCTGTGAAGGATTTCTTGTCTAGCTTATGGTCAGGAGAGAGTCAAAACCTGGTGGCCTTTATTCTCAGCTTCTTTGCTTCTGTTTTGTCCTCAGGAAGAGTCCCATCCTTCAGGTAAACAATGATTGGATCCATCCAAGATCGGGCTAAGTCAGCACACATTACCTCCTCATCTTTTGTTATGCTCGGCCTCTTTAGAACTTCCAAGAAAACCTGATCAGTTAGCCTTATTCGAGAAGAGGTAGCCAGCGTTGCAAGTGCGTCAGCATGAGCATTATGATCTCTCCCAATGAGCTCCACACTAGCTTTATTAAAGCCTTCAATTTTCTTCTTTGCCAATTGTAAATACTCTGCCATCTTCTCACTTCTAGCCATATACTCACCCTTCAGCTGGTTGGCAACCAACTGAGAGTCAGTCTTTATTACAACATTGTTTGCCATTAAGTGCCGAGCAAGATTGAGCCCGGCTAAGAGAGCTTCATACTTTGCTTCATTATTAGTAACCTCGAATTCGAGCTTTATTGCAAATTCTATAGTGACCCCTTCCGGCGTAGTCAAAACAATGCCTACCCCACCGCCCTTCCTAGACGGAGACCCATCGACCTCAAATTGCCAAGGTTGTTCGTCCTCTCCATGTTCGGCTAGGGCAGACCTTATTTCCACTTGCCATACTCCTTCCGCCGGGACAGGAGCTGGGGTGGCAAATTTCGCTACAAAATCGGCCAACACTTGAGCCTTTATTACGGTTCTTGGAATAAATTTTATGTCAAATATACCGAGGAAAACTGCCCATTTTGCCACCGACCAGATACATCAGCCTTTTTCAAAACATGGCCAATTGGCTGATCGGTGACCACCTGAATGGTGTGTGCATGGAAGTAATGGGCTAACTTCCTGGACGCCATCACCAACGCCAGGGTCAATTTTTCTAGGGGAAGGTATCTGGTCTCTGCCCCTTGCATTGTTTTGCTGACATAGTAAATAGGATGCTGCTTCCCTTGTACTTCCTTTAGTAGGACGGCACTGACTGCATGTTCTGAAACTACCAGATATAGTTGTAAAATATCCCCTGGCTGCGGTGTTGACAATATCGGGACAGTTGTCAGGTATTCTTTAAGTTTCTCCAGTGATGCGTCTGCCTCAACATCCCATTGCATCTTATTTGCTCCCTTTAGCAACCTAAAGAATGGTCGGCATTTGTCAGATGATCGACTGATGAACCGATTGAGTGCCGCCACCATCCCTATGAGCTTCTGGACTTCTTTCTTAGTGCGCGGAGGAGAAACAGATTGGATGGCTTGTATTTGATCAGGATCGGCTTCAATTCCCCTTCTGCTCACCAAATGGCCCAAAAATTTACCCGAGCCAACTCCGAAGGCACACTTGGCAGCATTTAGTTTTAACCCATACCGATCAAGGGTAGAAAAAATATGCTGGAGATGTTGAAGATGAGTGTTCGGCTCCTTACTCTTTACCACCATATCATCAATGTAGACCTCCATCATCTGTCCGAAGTCTTCTTTGAATATTTTCGTAACTAACCGTTGATAGGTGGCTCCAGCGTTCTTCAATCCAAATGGCATAACCCTGTAATAGTATATACCTCGAGGGGTTATGAAAGAAGTCTTCTTCTCATCAGGGCCGAATATAGGGATCTGGTGATATCCCCTATAAGCGTCTAGGAACGACATCCTGGAACATCCAGCGGTTGAGTCAACGAGTTGGTCGATCTTTGGTAGGGGAAATGGATCCTTCGGGCAGGCTTTATTCAGGTCTGTGTAATCTACGCAGACTCTCCATTTCCCATTCTTCTTTTTGACCACAACTGTATTGGCCAACCACTCCAGGTATGAAACTTCCCGGATGGCCTCAGCTTCTAACAATCAGCCGACCTCCTCTATGACAGCCTCCGCATGCTGGAGAGCTGACCTCCTTGCCTTTTGTACCACAGGTTTTACCCCCGGATTCACATTCAGCTTATGAGTCATAATTTCGGGGGAAATGCCTGGCATTTCATGCGGAGTTCAGGCGAATGTTCCAGTATTCTTCAAGAGCACCTCCGTTAACTCGAGTTTCTCCTCGGCGCTCAGATTTATGCCGATCAAGAAGAATTTGTCATCCTCAGCAGGGCCAATCTGATACTTCTCCAGGCCTTCAATGGCTTTCTTCTGTGGATCACTGCCGACATCATCGATCTTCGGGGCGTCCTCGGGCAGCTCTGTCAATTGGACTTGCTCGGGAATGGTCTTGGATTTTAAGGCTGTAGTGAAGCACTTTTGAGAAATATTTTGATCCCCCAAAATAGAGATCACTTCCCCACCATAGGGAAACTTCAGCACCTGATGGTAGGTTGAGGGGACCGCCTTCAAAGCATGAATCCACGGCCTTCCTACTATAGCGTTGTAGGAAGAAGGAGAATCCACAACAGTGAACTCAACCTCTTGCTCCACTGGACCCACACGGACAGGAATAACAACCCTGCCTAGAGGCCAGACAGGGGCAGAATTGAATCCTATGAGGGGGCACTCTACTGGTTCCAGATCCTCTTCAGTCAATCCGAGCTTCTTAAATAAGCTCAGGAACATGACTTCTGTTGAACTTCCTGCGTCCACCAAAATTCTCCTCAATTCGGAGTCGAATATACCCAAAGTGATTACCAAGGCGTCATTGTGCGGCAACTGAACACCAGAATACTCGTCTTCACGAAAGGTGATTCCTTCCGTGGCGGCTTTTCTCGGACGTTTGCTCGGCTGACCTACAATACCCAAGATTTCTTGACTTTGTGGATTAGGGGCATGGTTGATGACACTCTGGGGTCGCTGCTCCATATGGATCACATGGATGACTACAGGTCTAGGAATATCTCTACGTGTCCTGGCTCTTGGTGGGGGTTGCACCTCCTCGGTAGCCTCCTCCCCAACAATCTCTTCTCGTTTCCTCTTTGGCTCTTTGTCCTGTGGGGCTGCTTCCCTAGTTCTGCCCTCGTCCACGAACTCTTTAAGATGGCCCTTGCGCACCAATTCCTCCAGATGGTGCTGCAACGATCGGCAGACTCCGGTGCGATGCTCTCTGTCTTGATGATACGCACAATAATCCTTGGAATTCTCCTTCCCAGGGAAGTCTGGCAGCTTTTCGGGCCATCTGAAATATGGCTTATTTCTTATTTGAGGGAGGATCTTGAAGATTGGCATCTTGAACACCGTATTGATCGCTTCGAAGACGGACTTCTCTTCATCTAGGAATCGACGGCCTCCTCCCCGGCTTTTATCTCCTCTTTGGCCTTGGGATCTCCTTTCTTTTTGTTCAGCTGGCTGTGTCTCGTCCTCCACCTAGGCGTATTTTTTAATGCGGCACATAAGGTCTGACATGTTGGCCGCGGGCTTTTTGGTTAAGGAGAGCCACAGCCTATCCTCCTTCCGCAACCTCAACTTGAATGAAGTTACGGCCAATTGCTCCGAATATTCTCCCACCTCGTTGTAGAGCTCCAGGTAGCGACGGGAATAATCTCTCAATGATTCTCTGAGTTTTCTTTTCATCGTGAGGAGAACGTCAGCGGTTTTGGGCTGTTTTGTGTTAGCCAAAAACCGAGTGACGAATTCCTCCACGAGTTGCTGCCAGCTCCGGATACTGCCAGGGGGCAGTTTATGGAACCATTGGAGTGTCGTATCCCCCAAACTGGAAGGGAATACTCTGCACATAAGATGATCGTTGCCACTCCATAATGTCATGGCTTGCATGTAATGACGATAATGGGCCAGGGGGTCAGTTCTTCCATCATAGAGATTAAGCCTTGGAGTTTGGAACTTCTCCGGAGGCTCTGCGTCAGTTATTTCATCAATGAACGGAGAGGTAGAGATCCGCCCCAAGGCTTTCCTTGCCATCATGCGTGTGCTCTGGCCCTGAGCACCCCATTCCTCTTCATGCCCCTACTCCTCTATCTTTGCTTTCTCCGTATTCTTTCGTCTCAAAGTTACCTCTTCTTGCTCTGAGCTATCTGCTTCTTCTGAGTGCGCCTCCAGAGTCTTTTTCGAGGAACTCTTTTTATGATGCACCTTGGTGAGCAGGTCAGCGTCAGATCTCGCGTCACGTTTTGCAACGGTTTTAGCATGGCGCGAGCCCTTCCTAGAAGGAGTGACATCACGTCGTGAGCGAGAACGCACCTCCTCTTGTTCATGGGTGTCCCCGTCATCTTCCTCAGTGGGGTCCTCGTAAAGAGCATCATAACTTTCGTCAAATTCTGAATCAGATTGATCAGAATCGGCTGCATGACTTGCGGTAGACTTTTCCTTTTCCTTACTTAATTCTAGCAGAATCTCCTCCAATTCTGCTTGCTTCTCACTAGCCTTAGCCATCAATTCCTCTCTCCGTTTCAGTGCCTCTGGGTCCTCCATTTTCCTTCTCCTGGCGTGCTCCAAACCTGGAGTCCAAATAACCAACGCACTCCCTTTAGTTTTGACAGGGGTGGAACCGTCCTCTACCCGTGGAGATGATGGTGGAGTAGTGTTTCCTCCTGAAGTCATTATGTGGACAAGTGCTAGAAACTTGATAAAGAAATGAGAAAAAGGTTGATGAACAACAAGACTGGGCTAAACAACGTGCCCCACGGTGGGCGCCAAATGTTCGACAGCAAAATTTACCGCCGGAACTGCTGACCACGCCAACCGGAAATGCAATCGACGACCTGCCGAACAAATACAAAAAGAGAGGTTACGGCCGGAGTGGAGGACTCTGGCCGGAAAACCCTCCGATGCTTAAGTCAGCAAGTCACTCAAAGAAGGAAGCTTTTCAGAAAAGAAATGAGTAAAAGCTTAAGTTGGCAATAGTCAGCTTACCTCCATTGTTCAGTGGAATGTCCCATTTATAGTAATTTGAACAATAAATAAAGTATACCTGCGATTTGACATCATCCATGCTTCCGTGTTCTTTTTTTCCTTTCTTGCTTTAAATGCATTTCTCGTCCATTTAATGCATCATACCTTTCATTTAATACACTATGCTTTTCATTTAATGCTTCTGGTGGTTTAACACGGCAATACAACTAGAATTTCAGAGTCAAACTGTCTTCCTGTCACATCCGTCAACTACTCATAATGAAATGAACTGGCTTAGTTACTTCCTCAGAGATAAATACCCAGTTCAGTCATAACTACGGTGCATTTATGGTTATGAGCCCTCTTTAAGGCTGTGGATCCCAGGCTCAACATTTACCAGCCGGCAATCGATGGGCCGAACAAACTAGTTATTGAGGTATTCGGCTATAGCCACGTAGCAACATACTATTCATAGGTGCTGAGGTTCAGGGTATCCTTTGGAATATTAACCCTAAGACGTGTGTTCGTGTATAACACTCACGTGGAACTCTCGTGCCATCAATCAGCTGTTCGGCGAAACGTCACGTGTCACGATGCAACGTGCTCGGTAAATGATTACGTGGCTCACACAAATATGCTCGACACTAGGCCACGTGGCACCTTGACTACACTTGTTCGGCATCCGTACATCTAAGTATTATTTTGCCCAATAATAAGTAAAAAATTTAAATTTTTTAGAGATTTGTGGAGTTTTTTAAAGCTCCAAGCAAGACTAAAAAATATAATAAAAAAAACTAATCAGAATGAGATGGCAATGTTTTGTGCAGGTAAGGTTTCGTTTGGAGATGATGAGTGGTTTTTCTTCACCCCGAGGGATAGGAAGTACCCAAATGGAGCTCGTCCAAACAGGACAGCAGGATTGGGGCACTGGAAAGCCACGAGAACTGATAAGCCTATTCTCAACTCTGGTGGGTTGCAGTGTATTGGGGTGAAAAAGGCTTTGGTCTTCTATGAAGGTCGTAATCTCGTAACTCGTGCAATGAGTATAAAAGTTGAATTTTATAGAGATTTATAGGGATTTGTAGAGTTTTGTAGAGTTTTAAAAATGATAGATATAAATGAGTAATGTTATAAAATTAAAAGAATTTTTCTTAAAAAACAACTAAAATGATATTATAAAATTGTCCTCCAACTAATTTAAAACAAAAATATCTACCAAATTACCCTTAAGGGAACGTTAGGTTCTCTAATTTTTGTAAACTTTTATCGACTTTTACCTATTTTTGTTTTTCTTGTGCTTGTTTTGAAAATTCGAATTTTATAAACTTTTATCAACTTTTCTAAACAGAACTTTTATAAACTTTTGTCAACTTCTGAATTGGTCCAATGGTTATGTGCTGCAAAAGAGGTGATCCTCCTCTGCAGTGCTGGGCTCGATAATTCGGTTGCTCAAGCTTAACTTTAAAAATTTTGTCTTTTCATACTAGTATACAAATCAAGTCTAAAATTTTTTTTTCTTCCCGGTCCAAAAATTTTTTTTTGGTTGCTCTTGCCCAAAGTGTTGCCCAAGCCCAAGGGCTTGGCCTAGGGGCTTGCTGGGTTCACCCCTAGGCCTGCCCTGCTCCTTTGTTCAAAAAATATTTGGGTCATTGGAAAATAATTTTTACTATAAATTCAAAGGAGTGATGCCACATGTATACCAAATTAAATGCTAGCTTTATTTGGTTTGGGGGCGAAGAAATGTAAAAAAAGACGGAGTGAGGATGAAAGAAACTAACAAAGTGAGAGAAACAAGGAAGAGAATTAAAAGTTCCTCTTACTTGGGTTTGTAGAGAGAAAAATAAGAAAACTGAAAAAGGTTACTTTCTTTTGTTTGATTGTAGATAAAAGACATAGGGTATTTCCACCTTAGCAGTTGCGTTGACTTGGGTTCTGTGTTTGTTACTATTTCAGCTGGATGATTGGGTACTCTGCAGAGTCAAACAAAAGAAAATATATATATATATATATATATAATGTTAAGAAAATAAAAAGAAATAAAAGGACACTGAAAAAATTCTGTATATTAAACTGTATATTAAATTGTATTAAACTTGCGTATTAAATACAATAGAATAGCAATCCTATTTATAGAGAGGTCAAAGTAGAATCAGAATAGGAATAGAAAACTAAATTAGAATAGGAATAGGAAACAATAAGAAAACCTATAATGAAAAGGAAAAGGATTTCCTAATTATAATTTCTAAGTTTCTATATTTTATATATGTTAACACCCTCCCTCAAACTCAAGATAGGAAATTAAAAACCAACTTGAGTTTGGAGATTAAGAACTGGAAAACAATCAGCACATCCCTATCACTTCGCGCAGGTTACACGTCTTGAGAGGTCATGAATATAGCTTTGGTTAAACACCGTAAGATCACGAGCCCAAATCTACTAACGCGCCTTAAGGACACAAAAAGACGTAGATTCAAACTACTAACGTGCCTCGAGAACACAAAAAAATGTAGATCCAAAACTACTAACGTGCCTCGAGCCTAAATCTACTAACGTGCCTCGAGATCACAAAAACGTAGATTACGAGCCAAAATCTACTAACGCGCCTCAAGGTCACAAATGTAGATAAGGAGGAAACATGTTGAATGGCCAAGATACGCAAAGTTAAAACCGTAAGATAGCATGTGCATGTCTCCAACAGGGTGATTGGGGTCTTCAATAGAAAAACTGAAGTAGCAACAAATATCTCCAAAAGAGAAACTTGAAATTGGGTAAAATAGCAGCGGACGTGACTGTGATGGCAGGAAAGGCAGCACCGTCAGCCAAAGATGGGACTGCTGAGTGCCTAAGCTACCCAGGATCAAAAACCATGAGCTCTGATACCATGTTGAAATAAAAGAAGAAATAAAATATTGAAAAGAAAAGAATTGTATTAATGTGTGTGTTGAATACAATAGAATAGCAACCCTATTTATAGAGGTGCAAAAGTAGAATCAGAATAGAAATAGGAAACTAAATTAGAATAGGAATAGGAAACTATAAGAAAACCTATAATGAAAAGGAAAAGAATTTTCTAATTATAATTTCTAAATTTCTATATCTTATATATGTCAACAAGCAATATCCCACAGCAAATAGGAGAACTTAGAAGACAACAGCAACATCACCGCCAATTCCATCCCTCAATTCAATTTCCAATTCCCAAGCAGAAAAAATGACTTCTCCTCCTCCATAGACTACTCCCTCTATGAGAAAATCAAAGAAAATCCAGAAGATGCGGCCCCTGGAGAGCCACCACAACAAAACGAGTACATCAATTTCCAGCTGGGAGGCACTTCCACCAAATCCACAGCCGCAAACACAGCATCAAGTGCCAAGACTCCCTCCTCCAACGAAGAGATATTGGTTTCCCCAGCTGCCAAAGACGTTTTCAAATCCCTCAAGGGGAATATCTCTGTCGCGTCTTTTAGGGAGGAATTCCCATTCCTTTCGAGCAAAAGACTTCGCTCGTTCTCTCCCGAAATCATGGAGGACACCAGCATCTTCCAAATCTGTTATCTAGCTAACTGCGCTTGAGGTCGCGGCACCTCTTATATATATATATATATAGATATGTATGTATAGATTAATTATTTCCTTGTTTTCGTTTATTTTCCAGTCTTAATTCTTTTTGTTCCTTAAGAGAGGCAGGGGAGCTGAGATTTGTAGAAAGAAAAATAGATGTATTTAGATAATTAGCTAGTGTGATCAATAGAGGGAAGCTATTTGTTTGAAATTCCAACTTTATTGTGCTTAAATGATACAAATAATAGGCTGTATTTTGTTGACCAACTTTCACAACAAAAAATAAAATAAAATAAAATAACTTTTACTAATTTTTTTTAAACTTCTCTAAATGTTTCTACCAAACACAAAACTAACTTTTACTAACTTTTATCAACTCTTACAAATTTTTACAAAACATTCAACATTCAGCTGAAATAACACATATCAAAATTCTGTACAAAATTGGTAAAAATTTGAGTTGCCAAATGGCCTCATAGTCACTAACTTCTGTTTATAAGAAAGAAAAAAGATTCTTTGAGTTTGAATTTCTTCTCTCTCTCTTTCTCTTTCTTTTAATCAGTAGCACAATATAATTAATCAACCAACAAGGTCCAATGCCCGTACTCGTTGAGCTAAATGGCATGTGCATATGGTTGTCTCCTTAGCTGCATCATCATTCTTTACTCTGTCTCCCAAACATTGTTTGGTCCTCATTTTCCCAATGTTCCTAGGCTTGGGGATGAGATTTGATATAATACGAGAATAATAAGATTATTATTTAGGTGTTTGATTATGGAAAGTGAGATTAGACAAGAGATGTAATTTGATAAGAGATCTTACAAAAAATAATTTTAGATTTTTAAATTTTAATCGAAAAATTAATTTGGATATTGGGGTATACAATACTTACCTGCCTATACTATTGTATATTCTGTATTCTAAAGATAAATAATCCACTCTAAACTTCCGAGAATACTTTTACACAATCAAACACTAAACAAGGTGGGATCACGGATAACTAATTCAATCTCTATACCCTAACAGAACACAGTCCAAAGCTTTGTGAATAAAATGCTTGACTCAAAGTAACTCATCTATTGCCAGTTGTTGCTTCCATTATTTTTCCTCTCTACTTTTCTAAATAAGAGTGACAAGAACGGAAAAGTAGGAAAAGAAAGCTTGGAATAACTATATCATGATAATGCCTAATATTGTTGCTTTTGTGCCACAACATTAGTGCCATCATTTTCAGAGGCCTCATAGTATTGGTTTTACAGTGAGGTTTGAAGCAGTTAAACATAGCAACATAGATCACGGAAGTGATTGAAAATTTTCTTTGTCAATAACACTTTGGAATCCTAAAGCAATGATCATTAACCAAATACCTCAACCTTGTAAAGAAAAGGAAAAATTATCAAATGGGTTTTTATTTGCATGAAATTGCTTGCAAGGATTGTAACTTTTTAACTTATATGATCTGATTAGACTAATTCCATCTAGCTATGATTATATCAGAACTCTGCACCATCCAATAATCCTGAATATATATGTATATATAGGAATGACCACTATTAGATATGACAAGAGGAAAGAACAAAGGCAAAACATAAAATTCCTAATATTAGCTATAATCTACAAATCTTATTGATCTGCTCAGATTTGAAAGCTAATTTTTTATTTTTTAATGACTCGAGGTGTCCGGACTAGTTTGCGTACACCTCAACTAATCCCTGGAGGCCCTGAAATTAAGGACCAGGTGAATCATAGAGAGAAAATCCTCATTATTTTATGCTATTTATTTGACACATATCGGTCCATGGTTGGTACAAAAGCCTTCATCAAATATTGGAAAATCCAATGTAGAGTTTTCTTATTAACTCAATATTCTACTAGGTCAAAAGCGTTTTTCATCCAATCTGGGAATAAACCACCAAGATTCTCTTTCCCTTTGATTTCTTTCAATTGCAAAAATAAGGATTCAAATTTTATAATTTATCAAAGTAAAATGCATAGAAATTCTTGGGCACGTAATTAGAAGATATTCCATGCGTACACATTTACTTCCCTTGTATTTGTCCTGATTCTTTGTCTTGATCGAGCGTCGACCTATAACTTTGCAAAGTGGTTGATTCGCTGGAAAAACATTAATTTTCACACCCAGAGCACCTGAACATTATAATGCAATGCATCTGCGTAATGGGCTGCTATAATCTATTAGATTTGTCTTGTCTTTTTCTGTTGGGTATGCTCCAAACAATGGCTTGTATGAGTTTACTAATCAAAATTAGTTGCTGGTGGGATGGGAACATTATATTGTAATCTGACTAAGCATTCTTGTCTTTCACATTCTGAGTACCAATAAGGAAACAACTCGAGATCAGTTTGTGTTTAGTTTACTAAAAACTCATTTAAGATCAGTTCATCACAAAATCAGGTCAAATTTGAACATATTTTGTTGCTTGTGCTCGATTTAAGTTCCACTTGATATGCTTAAATCCGTGCAAAAATAATTAAGCTATGGGAGCTCATCTCAACTAAACCTCAACTCAAGATCTTAACAAAACAAACTTAAAACATATTTTCAAGCTCGTAAAGGTTTCTAACTAAATTTAAAAATCCTACTATTTGGCTCGACTTGTTTGCACCCCTAGACACCAACAATATACCTCAACGACTACACAAACACAAAATCCTGCTGGAATCTTTCACAATAATGATGTGTGGCTATAAAATTTTGGAAAATACGAAGCATATGAGATCTTTTCTATTGGGGTTCCCTTCCTCCCAAGCAAGCAATCATATAGTTTTCTTCTCTTTAAATTGAATTAAATAAATGCATAGATGGTGACTCTAAATATATTTTAAACACCGTTAGCAAAGGAGTTTGGTGGTTCTGAGATAGAAATTCTCCTCTAATTATAATTATAAACAATGGAGTCAAAATCTCATCCAATTACTATGTCTTTACCTAATTCGTGATAAGCATTGATTTGAGCTTTGTTGCGAGTTTAATGTCACAGGCAAAGCAAGAGATTATACACATATATATAAGGACTTTAGCTGTTTGAAGGCTAGACCACCCTAACCGGTTTTTCAGATACACTACAAGAACTACATGTCATGGAGAAAAAAGCAGAGTAAGTGGACTACTAATTTCATGGTGGACTGTTATTTTTAGGGTTGAGAAAATCCTTAAATTTGACACAGAACAAAACGATAACAAACAAGGTTGATTTGATTCAGGTTAAAGATAGATTGTGCAGAATACTGGATTATTTTTATGCAAACACACTAGTAAACAATGACTCAAAAAAAAAATGAATACAAAAAAACACCCACAATAGAATAAAGCTGTTGAGAGTTTGGAAAAATTTCGAATTGGCCCCGCCAAAGATGATAGGGTCTTTTTTATTGGGTCCAATTTGAGCGCCGATGAGAAGTTGGAGCTAACCAAAATGCTGCTGAAGAATATTGACACTTTTGCTTGGACTCCGCAAGAAATGCTAGGTATTTCTCCAGAAATCATGACTTATAAGTTGAATGTTAATCCGGAGGCAAAGCTTGTAGTGCAGAAGGCGATGAGATCGCCATTGTAGTACATCGAAGCCGTTATTGAGGAGGTCGGCCGACTGTTGGAGGCTGACACAGTCGTTGTGAAAAAGAAGAATGGAAAATAGAAGGTCTGCATAGATTACATGGACCTAAACAAAGTTTGTCTAAAGGATCCGTTTCCCTTACCGAAGATCGACCAACTCATTAACTTAACGGCCGGAAGTCCCAAGATGTCTTTTCTGGACGCCTATCGTGGGTACAATCAAATCCCTATGTATGGCCCTGATGAGGAGAAGACGTCATTTATCATCCCGGAGGGGCTTATTACTACAGGGTTATGCCATTTGATTTGAAAAATGTTGGTACTACCTATCAACGGTTAGTCACAAAGATATTCAAGGAAGACCTCGACAGGATAATGGAGGTCTACATTGATGATATGGTTGTCAAAAGTAGAGAATCAGGTATCCATCTTCAGTATTTGTAGCATGTTTTCTCCACTCTCGATAAATATAGATTGAAACTCAATGCCGCCAAGTGTACCTTCAGAGTAAGCTCTGGAAAATTCTTAGGCCACTTGGTCAGTAGGAGAGGGATTAAGGCTGACCCTGACCAGATCAAGGCTATAAAGTCTATTGCTCCCCCGTGCACTAAAAATGAGGTACATAAGCTTATTGGGATGGTTGCGACACTTAATAGTTTCATTAGCCCATCGTCTGATAAGTACCGACCATTCTTCAGGCTCCTGGAAGGAGCTAATAAGATGATGTGGGATGCTGAGGCAAACCTAGTACTAGAAAAGCTTAAGGAATACTTGACGACTGTCCCAATCCTATCAACCCCTCAGCCAGGGGATATACTCCAGTTGTATCTGGCGGTCTCAGAATATGCAGTCAATGCAGTCCTGCTAAGGGAGGAAGAGGGGAAGCAAAACCCCATTTACTACATGAGTAAAACTTTGTAAGGGGTAGAGACCAGGTATCTCCCTCTAGAGAAGTTGGCTCTGGCATTGGTGATGGCTTTCAGGAAACTGGCCCATTATTTCCACGCTCACATTATTCAAGTTGTGATGAATCAACCAATTGCCCACTTATTGAAGAGAGTTGGAGTGGGTGTTGTACTGACCACCCCAGAAGGGGTAACCATTGAATATACAATAAAGCTTGGCTTTGAAGCCACTAATAACGAAGTAGAGTATGAGGCCTTTTTGGTCGGGCTCAACATTGCTCAACACCTCTTAGTTAAAAATGTGTCAATAAAGACTGACTCCGAGTTAGTTGTAAACCAATTGAAAGGTGAATACGCGGCTAGAAATGAGTAGATAGTAGAATAGTTGGAGTTGGTTAAAAAGAAACTAGAGAATTTCAATGTGGTGAGCGTAGAGCTTATTAGAAGTGATCATAACTCTCACGCTGATGCACTCGTAACATTGGCTGTGTTTCCCCATATGAGGCTAACCGACACAGTTTTCTTGGAAGTCATTGAGAAGCTGAGCATATCTAAGGGCGCGGAGATGGCATGTATTGAATTGGCACCATCCTGGATGGATCCCATTATCTCCTACCTAAACGAAGGGACTCTCCCCGAAGACAAGATGGAAATGAAGAAGTTAAGAATCAAGGCAATTAGGTTTTGGCTCTCCCCTAATCATAAGCTATATAAAAGTCTTTCACAGGCCCTACCTTTTATGTGTTTATCCTTACAAGGTACAAGATTTTCTTTATGAGTTGCATAAGGGGGTTTATGGAGCACACATTGGGGGTAGATCCCTAGCCCATCGGGTGATTACACAAGATTATAGGTGGCCGAGGATGGGGAATGATACACAAGCTTATGTCCATCGATGTAAAAAATGCCAAAAGTTTACCCCCATACATCATCAGCCGACGCGTGAACGCAGTCCACTCACTAGCCCCTGTTCGTTCGCTCAGTGGGGACTTGATATAGTAGGCTCGCTGCCCACTGCGACTGGAAACAGAAAGTGGTTAGTGGTCGGCACAGACTATTTCACTAAGTGGGTTAAAGCAGAGCCTTTGGCATATATAAGAAATACAGATACCATTCAATTTGTGTTGAAGAGCATCATTACGAGGTATGGTATCCCTAGGACACTTATTTTCGATAATAGAACACAATTTGATGGTGCTCCATTTAGGGAATATTATTCGAGGTATGGTATAAAAAATATCTATCCAATTCCAGCCTACCCTCAGAGTAACGAACAAGCTGAAGCGATGAATAAAGTGATCTTGAGTGGCATTAAAAAGAAGTTAGAAGCAGCGAAGGGGAAGTGGGTTAACGAGCTCTCGTTGGTGCTTTAGGCGTATTGGACAACACCAAGAAGATTAACTGGGGAATCTCTCTTTTCACTAGCCTATGGCATGAAGGCTGGTATTTCGTTGGAGGTCAACTTGCTAACTATCAGAACTCAAGCTTTTGATCAAGGGGAGAACAACAAAGCAATGGAAATGAGCCTTAATTTGATCGATGAAAAGAGGGAGCTTGCAACGTTGAGGCTTACCAATTATCAACAAGAAGCTAAAAGAAAGTACAACAAATGAGTCAGACAAAGGGAGTTCAAGGTTGGAGATATTGTATTGAGAAAGCTGATGGGAGCTAGGAGGGACCCAACTGAAGGAAAGCTAGGAGCTAACTGGGAAGGACCATTTCATGTTTCAGAAGTACTCGGCAATGGAGCTTAAAACTAAGCAACTTGGAAGGAAGGTCTGTCAAAAGACCTTAGAACATTGCCCATCTAAAGCTATACTATCCATAAGCTATTGTATAATTGGTCTTTGTACACTGATCCTATGCAAATAAATGTTGCAAGGAGTGATTTCAGAAGTTAGTGGAAGGCAAAAAGTACTTCACAAAAAGATTACCACGCTCCTTTGGAGTGTTGGTTTGAAAAGGTGCCACACTTAGGTTTTTTCCAAGCGTTGGTTCGAAAAGGCGCAGCACTTGACTTGTCGAGCAGTGGTTCACAAAAAGATTGCCACTCCTTTGGAGTGTTGGTTTGAAAAGGTGCCACACTTGGGTTTTTCCTAAATGCTGGTTCGAAAAGGTGCTAGCCTAGCATTGGTTCACAAAAAGATTGCCATACTCCTTTGGAGTGTTGGTTCAAAAATGTGCCACACTTGGGTTTTCCCCAAGTGTTGGTTTGAAAAGGCGCCACACTTTGGCTTGCCGAGCGTTGGTTCACAAAAGAGATTGCCACACTCCATTGGAGTATTAGTTTACAAGGGTGCCACACTTGGGTTTTCCCCAAGTGTTGGCTCGGGAAGATACCGTGCTCGACTTGCCGAGCGTTGGTTCAGAAGAGCTTGCCATATTTGAACACTTGCTCCAAGAATTAGATCAATGGGTGCCAAGCTTGCTATGGTATTGCTCATTTTTTCTATATTTGAAGTCTTGACTTATTTATTTACGAGTTTGAATTGTTCGATAAAAAGAACCCTTTATTTGAAATAAGCATTATAAAATTTGAGACTAAGAAGCACGGCTACGCCTCAAAAAGATTCTAGTTTCAGCCAACCCCAAACTGGTAGAAGCTCAAGTGTTTAAAAACGCTTTTTATTAGTAAGTTCAATTGCACAGCACAAGCATTCCGACATTAAACGTTTACAAAGAAAGTAAAACATGGCATAAGGGTAAAATTGAATAAACTTTTATTAAATATGCTCAAAGTACATGATGAGGTAGCATTTTACATAAGCAACAACCAATAGAGTTCAGCTAATCAAATATTATTAGTCCTAACTAAAGCTAAGTTGAAAAGTCAATATTTGTTAAAGTTTGACTTTGCTATCTCGTCGGTAAAGACTTCGATGTTCTCTTCGGCTGCACCTCCTAGAACCTCATCAGCAAGCAAATTGAAGTCTCATCAACTAATGCTTGATCAGTTCTAAACAGATAAAAGCATGCAACATTTAAAACAAAAACCTAGAAATTACTTTTCATTTATCCATAGAAAAAGTTTTACAAAGTGTAGGAATTACAAAACAAAGATTAATGGATAAAGGGAGGGTCCTTACTTCTTTTCTTCCCTCGAGAGATCACTCTTCACTACAAGAGTTATTTCTTTGTTGTCTTGGGAGGTTGTGTCCTTTGGAGAGCTCTCCACTTCGAGTTCACCCTCTTCAATGTCCTCGTCAAAAGCCTGAATTGATGGAGTATAGGGCTGGCGCTCAAAGCTAAATGGTGGAGTGAGGCGATGAGGATCGGGATAAGGTACTTTTCTGTAGATCTGGCTGGTATGTTCAATGTTATTTTTCCTCATCACCACCTCCCAGCCTTCTAGGAGATACTCATTTCGGGCATCCCGCTTCTGCTGATGCAATCATTGACTTGAGCCTCAACTTTTGCCTTGGCTTTTTCTTCTGCAACCTTGAGAAGTGCATCTTTTTAGAGACTTGGCTTTCAATTCAACCTTTAAGTTTTTGATCTCTTGCTTCAATAATGCTTGCTCGGCCCTGGAGTTCTTGAAGTCTCTCGCCAACTTCTCTTGCTTAGCCTTAGAAAATGACAAGTCCAATTCTGCCTTAGTCAGTTTACCAATTTTTTCAAGCAGGTCCTTGTCCTTTTTAACAAGAAGCTTATCTAGGTTTGCTGCTGGGACACTGCTAGCTTTGACTTAGGCTTGTGTAGAATTAGCCTGTTGCTCAAGCTTCTTTCTTTCTTCTTCAAATTTTTTCCCTTCCTCCTCCAGAGCTTTATTGTCATTCTCAAGCTTCTTCTTCTCCTTCTCTAGATCTCTGATGTTCTCTTGTAAGGCCCTGATGTATACTTCATCTAAATCCGCCTTCGAGTGGAGTGCCTAGCTCCAAGCAATGAGCTCCATGGTATAGAGGGAAGACTAAAAAAAAAGAAGGAAACGAGAAAAGCAAGTTAAAGCAGATCTTCAAGTAAAATGAAAGCCTAAGGAAAAAAGAAGATACTTACAGAGATGACATTTTTCGTGAGGGTTTTATGGATCTCCTCCAACTATTAACTTAAATTATGTCCAATTATACTTTCTAGGAAGTTGAACTTTTCAAATTAAAGCACCATAATTTCTATTTTCTTATCGAAAATTAATTGGAGAGAAGGAGAGAGAGAGATAGAGAGAGAGCAAAACACGTATAGTAGCTGTTAGAGTCTATAGTTTTGGAAAACAAAAATTAAAACTCATGAATTATCATATTTTATACGATTTGAACTTTTTGTCTAAAGTTTCAACTATATAAAAAACTTAATACTAAATTTGTTCAAAGTGTCGTAGTCACGGCTTCATGCCAGTAATTTAACAAAAGATAAATATAAAAAAACATAATTTAACAAATTAATAAGATATGAGCATACAAGAAAAGATTTGCTTTTCAATGAATTTTAAATATTTACTGTATTATTTTTTAATTTTTGGCATTACTATAAATTTTAAATATTTATTTTCTTATTATTTTTATTTGTTAGTAGATTTATAGGAGTTTGAGATATTATTTTAGATAAAAATTTTAGTAAACATAAAAAAAATTATATTAAAAACAAAAGATGGAGCTCAAAAATTTGTTCTAAATTAAAAAAATTATTTCAAACAAAAATATTTTTTAGTTTAAAAATTCTATATATTAAATTAATTTGATTTTGCTATATATCATATTTACTTAATTAGTATTTTTATCATATATCTCAAACTCTCAGAAATTATAAATTCAAATTTATTACTTGATAAATAGTTTGGATAAGTTTTTAAGTTTTTTTGTTTTTAATCATAAATCAAATTTGGATCAATAAATTTACATCTAGATAATTCCGGTTAAAAAAAAAAAAAAAAAAAACTAGGTAAGTTAATACTTAAAAATAATCAAACATGTAAAAAAGATAAAATGATAACGGTAGCTTAAATAGAAACCGCAACATCATAATGCAGTTTTAGACTGAGAACAAAACGCATGATAATTTCTCAGTTTCGTTAAATGTATTTTTACATTTAGTTATTTTTGGGACAATATTTGAATAATTTGTTTTATTTTTAACAGCAAAACCATACAAAAAATCCTGATTTAGTAGAAACTTTATATGTATCTGCTATATTTTTTTTTTTAAATTCTTTTAAGAATGGCCCCTTCTTTGAACATTGAAAAGTTCATAAGAAGATGAAAAATGATTTTCTATATGTAGGGATATTTAGAGTGAGAAAAAATGATAAAATTTGATAAAAATTGTGAGTTCGTAATTTGTGCAATGTGAAAAAAGTAAATAATGTTTAGAGATTTTTTGTGTTTTTCAGTTTTTTTCATCACTCCAAACGGAGACAATTGATGGTATATGTTGAAAGAGAAATTACAAAATAATTAGTATAGATGTAATTATAGATAGATTCTGTGCTATAAAAACTCATTAAGTGCCACTTTAATTATAATTGACTCAATGTACTAAAAAATCAACTTTTTGATGGTATTTTACATTCAAATATTATCTAACAAAAGGTTGTTATGTATTTTTTGGATTATAGTTATTTAATTTTTTTAGTGAAAATTTGTCGCCCCCCGCATAAAATCCTACCTTTATGTTTTTGTATATATATTGAAGGAAGCAATTCAAAAATGTGGAGAGTGGTGAGTACGAATGATCCAAGCCATTGGAGAAGAGAATTTTATTTATGTCTTTATCTTACATCATATAGGAGTAGCTTTTATGTAGTACAAGCAGACTAAACTATTTTTGATAATACCATCAATCACAATTAGAGGCAGAATTAGGATTTGGGGTTTGCCTGAATTGATATAAAATTTTGTAATAAAAAGATCTAATTTTTGCTTAGATAAAAAAAAACAAATAGAAGAAATAAATATTTGAAATGAGTAGAGTAGGTTGGGTTATAAAAATTTAGAGTGGGTTGAATTTGAAAAAAATAAAATTAAAAAAAAAAAGTTCTGGCCAGGCAATCTGAATTACAGCCTGGGACAGCCTAACTCTCAATCTGCATATTATCACCAATTAATAAAAAAAAAAAAAAGACTTGTTGGGAATATATAGCATCGATTAGAAATATACAAACATTCTAACATAACATTTTATATTCCATTTCTTGATGAAACTGGAATGTTCAAAGTCTAGATATACCATATAAATCAAAATATTAAAAGAAATGAACTTAGAAGAAATTAAAAAAAAAAATCAATAACTCTAGCCAACTTTAACCATGGATGGCCATTTCCATTGAGTTACTTTAATTTTTTTTTATTAAATTACTAAAATATGAAAGTGCATGTGAATTTAAAGAAAACTATCTAGTTTATCTGTAGCTATCCATTGCTGAAAAGCTCTCAAATGGTGGTTTAAAAGTTTATAACATAGATTTGAGATTAATTAATGTAATTGAAAAGACAATTATTTCATGCTTCTTGATATTATAAACAATGGTAGTGAATTTGATGGAGTGATGAGAATAAGATGGCGGTGGGAGATCGAAAGATATTTTTATGGATGATTTAAGTAAGTCACTAGTTACTGTGGAAATTTTCTGGTGCTTGTTACAGTATCTTGGAAGGAAAAATTGTGATGTGTCAATTGAAATACTTGAAACCACTTGAGATGACAATGAAAGTTATCGCTCCCCAAATTCTACAACTGGAAGCGCAAGCTAATAAGCACACATTCACATAACAAATATAGTAACCTGTACCTAATCAGAGCCATCAAATCTATGGAAAGAAAATAAAATAGCAGATAAGTAAAAATATAAGCCTCAGTCATGCAACAATACTCCCAAACAAATAAAGTATTAGGCATAACCCAAGTATACAACCCAATTGAATGTATATAAAAGTGTTTATAATAAACCTCACCCGCTGAAGATATAAAATTGGATATACAATCTCTTTAAAAAAAATAACTCAGACAAAAGAAATCTAAGAAAACTAATGTCCTTGGTTGGATGCAGGGGAGGAAAAAAATCGAGCTATTCGAGTATGGCTTGAAAAAGTTAGACTTGAGCTCGGTTTGCGACAAAAACAAGCTCAAATTAAGCTTGATTTGTGATTCATTTAGATTCGAGCCCGACCTCCAGCCTAGAAAAGTTTAACTCAAAAGTTCGTGAGCAGATTTGATAAAATAATATATATATGTGTGTGTGTGTGTGTATTTAATAATATTTTTATATTTTTAATAATATTTTTATTATTTTTTATAATATTTTATTTATTATATTTTAAACCAAAACGACGTCGTTTTGGTTTAATCGAGTTATTCGCGAGCTGAGCTCGAACCTAAATTCTTCTTTATTGAGTTGAACTCAAGCCCATATAAAAGCTCGAATTGAGCTCGAGCTCGAGCTCGGTTCGGGAAGCTTGAGCTGAGCTTGAACAATGTAAAATTCGACTCGATTTGGATCGTTTTCACCCATAGTTGAATCTCCTAATTTGATAATCAACAGTAAAACCTGTGACAAATTCTATAGGGAAGTGAGCACGTATCTACTAGTGCCCATTATAAATAAAATAAGAATAGTATTTTTTTTTTTTAGGTAATATATACCTTAACATGTTACTAAGGGAGCACAAAATCATAACTATCACACAACATTGCATCACAATAAATATACTCAACAGATAACATTTTAGAATTTATAACAAAAATCAATTTCCCCATCTTATCAAGTTCCAACCATTTAACCTTATACTTTATTTCATGAAAACATACAAACATATATATCTACACAAACTTAGTTAGGTAACAAACATGGTTAATTTAAATATTTTTTTTCTTATGAACATGCAAGAACCTAAAATAATTTAGTTAAATTTATTGTTAAAAATGAGTAACCTTTTATAATAAGCAAAAATAAAAATTTTGAAGAATGTATTTGCAAAAGTTTTACACAATAATTTTGTATTTTTTTAAGAAATATTTCAAAAAATCATATTTTATGAGATTTTTAAAACAGAAAAAGATCAACTAAAAATATATTTTGAAAAATTTGAAGGAAGTGTTTGTTTAACTTCCAATATGTGAAAGTTTTGTCAAAATATTAAATATCAATGTATAACTGCACATTATTGATGAAAATTTAAAAATAAATAAACACATTATTTCTTTTAACTTAGTTAAACAACTCTATATTGGATTAAGTGTTGGGGAAATGATTTTTGATAAACTTTCATCTTGGGGTTTAACTAAAATAATATTTTCTATTACTGTGAACAATGTTTCATATAATAATTGTTATTTTTATTTAATTAGTGTTATGCTTGTGAAGAGTATTTATTTTATAGGCATTGTTGTGTTAACATACTTAATTTAATTGTCAAAGAGGGATTGAATATCTATGATTTGTCTATTGAATACTTATAATTGTCAGGCAAAGCTCATTTGTGCAAACAAATTGGCCTTGATCCCAAATTATCTATCCTAAAGATTTTATATGCATTAAGACAAATGAATGTTGAAAAACAAATATGCTATGAAAAATAAACATAATCAATCACGAAAAGAGCAATGATACAAGATCTTAATGAGGGAAACTCTAAGACCACTTTTAGGTAAAATCTTGAATTTATAAGGTGACTAACCCAAAAATCAATCCACTACAAAATCAAAAGATTACAAGAGATTTATTGAATACAAAGTTTAACTTAGCTCTGTCCTAACTCTATTTTTCTCTTGCTCGCTTAAACCCAGGTAAACCAAGCCCATTGATTGACTGCGTTTTGAAAACTTGAATGACACCTTCTAGAACTCAGAGATATTCTTCTTTATCGAGATGAAAGATTGAATCGTTGTTCTTTCAAATCCAACTTGTAGATCTATTCAATTCAGATGCTAGGAATTTAGATCTTAAGATTTTCTCAATAAAATGGAGTGCTACACAAAGTTGCTACAAAAAGACTATTTATAGTCTGATGGGACTAAGACACAAAATGGTGTGAAATTTGGACATATTAGCAAAAATCTCCATTTGCTACTTGAGCACCTTTCATCGAATCCTAATTGCTCGAACTAGTTCAAGCCCTTCTCCTATAACATGGCTCGAGCACTTTTCCTTTGCTAAAATCAAAATGCTAAGCATTTGAACTTACTTTAAGCACCAGTAGCAAAGCCATGTGTGGCCAAGTGAGAATGACCGCTGCCACTAACATCAGAAAGAAAACAAAAATTACTTGACTTGTGAAAAAAATTATTCTTCAAAACTCGTACTTTTGTAACTGATTATCATGTTTTGTACACATATACTGTCACGCCCTGGATCTCGCGAGGGGTGAGTGATAAACACATATAACATAGCTATCTCATGATCAGAGCAAAACTTTAACCTCTAAGTGAGCCCAAGACACAAGTTGAAATAACATGAATTTAACTTTGGCTATTGCCAGGTTATATACTCCATACAAACTTCCCATCAGTACACAGCTTGGCTTTAGGACCCTTACAACCATATCAAATAGTCTCACAATGAAATGATATTACAATTTCAATTAAAATTTTAAACCAAGTGCCCAAAAGTTCTACTAAATTTAGAAAGGCTCATGCATAACCACTCCTAGCTCAACCCCCATCAGCCCACCTGATTGTTATGACCTGTTCCCGCATCAAAATCTGTAGGGACGTAAGCACGTGTCGACTTGTGCCCACGATGCCTCGTACAAGCATATATGATATGCAATCCAATCATGCATGCTATTCATGGTATAGATAGCTACCTTATCATTGTTTAGAGCTATAACAATTCACCAACATAATGATATATAACCAATTTGGAATATAACATATTATCACACAACAATGTCATAATAAGAATTTAATTCCAAATAAAACTCAACTTTTGAAATCTCACTAATTAAATTCAAATCACATTCCATTTTCACTTTATTATTTAATCACCATTCAACCACATAACCATATCCACATTACCATTATTCATCCTTCAATCACATTGTCACATCCACATTATCACTCTTCAACAATCCATCACATAACTATTGTCACACGAGTCATCGAGGGTTGGGTGCATACACAATACTGTCTTTTATGGGTCCAGACCCAACGGAAATGGTAAACCGAACACTATCATTTAGGATCACAGTCCAGGGTCATAGGTAACCCATACACACACAATATTGTGGGCTACTAACCCATTGGCATTGACATGAAACCTTACGCAGGTTCCGGGTCTTTCAGCCCCCAACACATCATCAATCACATTCTGATTTATTCAAACATATATTTACATTCATTATCATTTAGTTTTCAACAACACACAATCACAATTCCACTTAATCAAGGTTCACATCCCATGGTCCCCTTTCAAATTCATTTTATTCAAGGTAACATTTGTTCATCTTTATAAGTTAATTTCCATTAGCTTATGACAATCAACTCTTAAAAACCCTTTTATAACATATTTCCCCTTTTTAATCCATACAATTAAATAAACAAGGCTTTATGCAAAAAAAAAAAAAAAAAAAACATTCACTAGACTCTTTAATAATCCTAGGGTAGAAGGTTAAAATAAACAAAATTAGGAAATGGACCTAGGCTTGGTGGGCGCCCAAGTTGGCACTCAGCCGTGCGCCCATACCTTGTGTGCCCAAGGAGGCCGAGCGCCCATGTCTTGTGTGCCCAGGGTGCTGGGCACCCAACTGTTTCTCACCTCGTGCGCCCATAGCTTGGTTTGATTTATAGGTTTCATGCTATGTTTTCTGGGTTCTTGGTTTCACACACTTGGGACCTCAAATTGATTAAGTTTAAGTTAGAATACTTAAAATTTCATGTTTCTAACATCACCACAAGTTTCTTAGGCATCAAAAGTAACCAACAATTTTAGTTTTCATCAACTATTGGCTAAGGTATGAATCAAAACATCATCTTCACTCTCTCAACCTATACAAACGTATATATGTGTATATAACTTCTATTTTCTTCCATAGATATAATCAACACTTGAAAAAGGTTCTCTAATGGTGTTCTACTCCTTGTTACACATCACATATGTAAGAAAGAAGCATTAAATCCCTATCTCAAGTTGAAAGAAGATGGATTAACAAGATGGTATATTCTGGTTCCAAGCTTCCAAACTTTGATGGGTTCAATCCTTTCATTCCTTGATTCAAACTACAAATGAATCACATGGAAGGGTTCCTTAAGGGTCTAATTACACACTTACAAGGTTAATTTGATTTCTACTTAGGCAAGAAGAACTTACTCTCAAGGATTCCACTCGGTTCTTCTTCTCTTTCTTCCTTGCTCTTTTTTGCTTCTCACCCGGTTCCTTCTTCTCCAAATAATTTCTCTCTTTCTCTCTTGCATCATCTCACACACATATATATATTTAGGCCAATATTTTAATCCAACAGTAAATTTCAGACCTCTTCCACTCCCCCTAGCTAGTTATAGACTTATAGGTGTGAGGGGTCGGCTACACAGTTCAGAGTAACCATACCTGTCAAGTCTGCTGTACCTTGGGCATCCAAACCCTTCTCAGGTGTGCACCCAAGGTCTTGGGCGCCCATGCTCGGTGCGCCCAAGGTGTCCTTCTCCTGCACTCTTGCTAAAATGCTATCTTTTGAGTGCTTAACTCACCTCTTTCAAAGTTCTCAACTTTAGAATGCCATTAATGATCCATACTACTAAATTAACATAACATCACTTCCAAAATGTACCAAAACCATAAGTTTCGGTTAATACAAAAGACCAGGATATTACATACATTGTACATGATGTACTACTTACACACATGTATAGTTGAAAGTCTTCATCATGTGGGCATTCAACTTCTGGACTTTTATATCTTTGAATCTATGAAAAATTATAAAACTATATTTGACATATAATATTTAACAGTGATAAATATTATTTTTCTAAAAATTTATTTATTTTAATTAGATAATGTCCATTTTATAAAAATACAAATGGATTAATATTTTTTTTTCATATACTCCTTAAAATTGATTTTTTAAAGAGTAAGGTAAAATAGATGAAAGGTTGTGAGAGTAAAAAGTTAATAATTATTTTTATAATAGACTGTTTAGAATTGTACAAAACTTTATAAATTCCTATAAAATTTAAATCTTTTGCTTACTGCACGAACTACGAAATTATAATTTTTATAAATTTACACTTATTCTCACAACTCCAAACACCCAAAATATTTACTTCATGAATTTTCTGCCTCCACTAGAAAAAAATTCCTGGATTTGCCATTGTTTATTTGAATCGAGAAATGACTTGACCAATAAGACTTGATTCAAGATACTTTAAAAACTTTATAGACTTGAATTTTGACGCATAATTATTGTTAATAAAAATTAATTAACCTAAGAAATGTTGATAATGTAGCCATGTTTCTTAACTTAAAGAAGTGAGAAAAAAAGTATGAGTTTGTGCACTTGGTGCTTAACTAGTAGACATGTAGAGAAATATAAGTTATCTACTGACTAGTAAACTAGGAGAAGTATAAATTTTTGTGCCTCTAATCTCATACTCTCGGACGAACGATATGAGAATATGGGAACTAATTAAAACTAAATAAAACATAGTTCAAGGTTAAGTTAACATCAAAAACACCAAATAAAATATTCCCAAATGTCCTTCATTCCCATATAAAATAATAACTGACATCATCTACAATAAGATTCAATGCCACACCCTTGTGACACAATCTAAGGCTTACACAGCCATCAATACATCATTGTAATACAATTATAGAAATATAAATAAGTACAATACTCATACTCGAGTCACACAAAAAAAAAATATAGTGATTTAATAATAAAATAAAATAGCAACTTCATCAAATATAACATGATTCTTAATGATAACATTCATAGCCTACATGGCCATAAGTTGTCATCAAATATAACATCATTCTTGATGATAACATCCATAGCCTATATGGCTATAACATGTACCATAACCATCTATATATCTTTCATGATTATGAAATCATAACTGTAAATATTATATGCACATTCAGGGTCACATGATTCATAATACCGATAACCCCATTCTTATGTTAGAAAAGAATACACTAAGATTATGATGCATAGTTAAGATGGACTTAGGCTACGTAGACCTACGCTGCTTATGTATCACACATTGGGAATTAGATCACTGTAGTTCTTAATTTATTACTCAAGGTTCGCAATCAAACTCATTATTAACAAATTAAACATTAAACTTCATTATAATTAATAACCTCAATATCTCAACACATAACAATAATTTATGCAATCTTATATAATGGGAATGGAATGCTAATATATATACTTTAATCTCCATCTACCCTTAACCTTATCTTGGGATGGGTAATACTTTAGCAAAGTAAGTGAGGCCACCAACCACACCGTTTACAATTACAATGAACATTAATCTCAATATATATCGCGAGTGGGAAATTGAGTTATACTCCCATAGGAGTCAGACTCAAGAGAACTGAGTAACACCTCCTGTCCATTGTGATAGGGAACTGAGTTACACTCCTAGTCAAACGTCTGCTTATCTCATGTAAGAAATCAATATATATAATGGTTAGGAAACCAAGTTACACCCCTAATCAGCTAAGACTCAGGAGAATCGAGTTACACTTCTTGGCCCTTCTAATAGGGAACTAAGTTACACCCTTATTTAAGCATCTGCTAATCTTAAGCAAGGAATCAATATAAATAGTATCTCAAGATTAACGTTTTCAGTTCTAATAATTAAACTCTAGTCATATATATCGATTGGGATCATTCAATAGTTTCAAAATCTCATTTTAACATTTTTCTCAAAATCAAGAAATTTGTCCATATATATGACTCGTGCCTCAGTATACCAATAATATCAACCTGACCCTCTCAGCCAATCAACAGTCATAATATCAAATAGAATAATGTAACCCCAGCCCCATGCTTACGATATAACTAATCATGGAAATAAATAACATCTCAATAAAATAATGCATTCTTATTAGACTTGATGATTTAGGGTTCATCTTATCTTTTAAAATCAATAATTAGTGGTTATAGGTACAAACAATTTCATTTAATATTTAAAAGTCAGATTCCATAAAAATGTAACTAGTTGTTCGTACCCCTGTTCGTACCCATCCATTAGTATGCCTATGGTACGGGCCTGTTAGTAAACACGTTAGTATCCCCGTAAATACACGTGTGCCTAGAAACTAGATGTTTATTCAATTATTCATGCGTAAACATATAAACATCCCTATTACATGTTTATTCAATATTTATTTTTACAATAACTTAAAGAAATACAAAATTTTAACACATATATGCATGTATATAAACAACTATATATACATGTATACACATTATCATAAGTCCGCCAATACTTAACCAAATCCTGCGTATGGTATATCAAAATCATGCTAACAGCATATAGAAGAATGTATATAAGTCTTATCTACCTCAAATTCGAATAAAGAAGAAGAAATCTGGTTTGGGCTTCCAAACTTTTGAAGCCAATTTATCTTACCTCGAGCAAAATCACCTAGCACTGTTACCACTATGGCACTCATGACTGTACGAATAATCTCTTATTCATCTAGTTTCTCTCTCTTTTATCACTCTTTTTCTTTCTCTTGCGGTGATTCTAGAAGAACAACAAAGGATATGTAAAAGAAAAAGAATAAAAACAAGAAGAAAGAAAAAAAAAAAGACGATTGCATCCCTAACCCAATTGTCGAATCCTTATACAATTTTGGGCTAAACACGACTCAAGAAAAATAAAATAAATCTAACCATCCAGACCTAATCTTAGGTCCAAATATTTAATTGTTCCAAACCTCAAATGAGTGGCGAAAAATAAACACTAGATGTTATATAAATTGTGTTACATGTAATTTTACTTTAGATTGTAATTGATAATATTGTTTCTCTTCTTCTTCTTGTATTATTGCATGTTCTCTTTTAGTAATATTTTTTTTATTACTGTATGTTTTCCTTATTTTATTACTGCGTATCTTTTTACTACTACATATGTTAAAATTTGCCATATTATTGTTTAAGCTATGGAAGTACCTTTAAACACAATCTTCCAATTTGGGTGACAATGATTTTATCAATTTATTGTGCGCGCTATTAGAAAAACATAAGAGTGGTTGGTTATTTTGCCTAAGCGTATTTGTGCACAGGGGTTAAGTTCGTGGAAATGTTCTCATCACTTATTTATTTTGAGATTTTTCTGATATGCATGTTAGAATAAAAAATGATGATTATTTTGTGAATTGGTGGATTTTATTATATTAGAAAATTCATGCAAACTACTTCAATATTGAGTTCAGGGATAGCCATCTCAGTCAACCTGTCCATACCTCACTCAATTTCAGCTGTGAACAGACAGGGGATTCGGGGATTTTTTAGGGATCGGGTAGGGTATGAAGACATTTTTTAAAAAATTTTTGGGTATTGGATAAGGTATGAGTATGAGTTTGTCCTCGACCCGTACCCTACCCGCTACTCGTTATGACTTATGTTAATGGTCTTAAGCTTGAATCTGGAGACTACAACTTAAATTGATATTTATGCAGTTATGCTTGAATTTAAAATTTGGACTTGATACTTGAATTTGTAATCTAAAATTTGAAATTTTTATGTGTTTTTTTTTTTCCATTTTGGGTACTCATTCCCTGTGGGGATTCTCGTTCTCCACCCCAATTAAAAATAAATCCTTGGTGGGGATTGGGTAGGATATAAAGATTAATTTAGATTCAGAGATTTAATATAAAGATTAATTTAGATTCAGAGATTGGATATAAAGATAGTCGTACTCGTCCTCTACCTACCCCATGCCCATCCCTACTTGAGTTAGTTAAATGGAAAATAAGAGAGCAAGCATTAGTTAATAGCTATTTTTGTACATAGAAAAATCAAACTTGGTGTCCCAAATAGCAACGCTAGGGGGGTAAATAGGGTTGCTTAAAATTTTTGCAAATAAAAATTTCAACCCTAAAACAAATATGTCAAGATGAAAATGATAGTTAAATATGAAATGTACCAAAAAAATTATTCAATATTTGTGAATGAAGAGTGAGTGCTAGTGTTTGCAATAAATATAAAGAGAATGGAAGAGAAGCAAATACAATCGATTTATAGTGGTTCGACTTCAATGTTGCCTACATCCACTCCCCAAAGCCTTCCTTGAGATTTCTCCACTATTTTTTGAAGAGCTTATTACACACTAACTTCCCAAGGTGCTAGAAACCTTTCCTAAGTGATTTTATCCCCAAATTACTCACACAAGTCTCTCTCAAAGAAAGTCTCTTGTTTTGGTTCTAACACTTGAACCAGAACCAACAAGACCTCACCCAACTCTCACAAATTAAAAGGACTTTAAATTTCCCTTTCTTACAACAACAATAATAAGTTTAAATGCAATCAAATAAAAAAAAAACTCTCACAAGTTGAATATGAAAGATGAAGCACAAGTGTGGGAAAAAATCACTCTATATTTACAAAGTTATGGAATTTCTTGTATCTCTTTGTAAGCACTTCTTTCTTACCTTCTTCATTCCCTTGAATCTGAGTTTGATTCTCTATTTATAGGTGAAAATCTCCAAATGGCTGTTACTAAGTGAAAAGACACTTTTGCCCTTGAAAGAAATTGAATTTCCTTGCTTCCAAGGCTATCTTTCAGATTTAGATTTTCTGAGATACATTTGTGACCATTTTTCACCCTCATAACTTTCAAATCTGACATTACCTCAGAGTAAAGACTTTGTAGATATATAAGTCAGCTATCACATGTCAAATTTTGAGCTTCATCCAACGGTTAGATAGTCAGATATAGCTTCTGAACCGAGACCAGCTTTTGATATCTTTTTCTGATATTCTGAATCTGTGTTTCCAGTTTAAGCTTCTGTTTTACCCTGATACTTTTAGAATTAGAAGAAACTTAAACTACAAAAGTTGTAGCGTTTTGAGTTTTCTTTTCACACACCAAAAATCAGAAGTTTTAAATCTGTAGAGTATGAGTTATGTCTCAAAAACTAAGACTAGCTCCAGAATCCATAATTAAAATCATTTTTGTAATGATTAATATTCCAACTCATTTATTGACATCTTAACTTCAGATCCACAAAAATTTTCCTTCGGTAAAGTTGTAGATATGGAAGTCTAGTTTACTATATTAAAATTTCATAAAAATTGAACCGTTTGATCTTAAGATATCATCTATATACTGACATGTGTCTGATTTCTCTGTTTATCTGAGTTAACCTCTAGTTCAAATCTTTATCTTACTTTGATTTCTATTATTCCCAAACTTTGAAAATTCCTTTATTCTTTCATCCAAATTATGTGAAAATATCTAAAAAATAATATTAATCACTACCAACTCTATTACCTTGAATCTATCAAATGAATTGTAATATTTCATACAGTGTTTATTTAAAAATTAATTGTGAAAATTTAATTCAATATTTGTTATCATCAAAATCAATTATAAAACTAATTTTATAAACCTTGGGCCAACAAAACTTTTACCATTTGTTTTTTTTATTTTTATGTTTTCACCAACTTTAGTATAAAAAAAATTAGATAGTATACTAAAGCATAGAAGACAATAACTTTAAAATAAATTTCTTTTTTTAATGGGATACCTATCATGTCATATAAGATATTTTATATTTTGTAAATAGGGTATAAATAGGTATCATTTAATGAATTATCTTATTTAAATATATATTTATATAATGAAACAGAATGGTTTTAAAATTTTTTTTCTCACAAATTAAGATCAAACGATTTAGAATTATTTTTTTCATTCCTTGATTAATATCATTTTTATATTTTTAATTTCTTGCGAAATTCTTATTTTAATAGACCATATTACCATCAATCTCACAAAAATTTTACATTTTAAATTACTGTAAAGATTTTAACTGATGAGTTGTGGCCTCCTATGCCCCTCTAATACCAATGTTTAATTTGGAAAAAAAGAAAATTATTATTTTTTGTTTAGAAAGGGGAAATTTTAGATTTTTAATAGTAATTTTTTTTTATCTTTTTGCTAATTAGATATTTTTATTTTTTTTGATTTAAAAATTTAAAATATAAGGGAATAATTTTGATTATTTAAAAAAAATAAATATTCAGAAAATTAATTTTTAATTAGTGTTGCAATTCTTCTTCACAATGTAACAGCCCATCTGCGTTCCTACACCAACCTCAAATATCAAAAATGCCATAACCAAACAAAAGAATCAGCTCCTTAAGCAGAGACAAAACGATAATTTCAGTAATTCATACGCTTCCAGATTCAGCATCGTTAAGCTAATAGTTACTTTAACAGTATTTGATCAAATTTAATCTCTCAGGGCCCGATTGGATGGTGCTAAAATTTCAGGGGATAAAGTTTTAAGGGGTATAAAATAAGAGGGGGTATTATTTTTAGAGGGTTGGCCCACATTGATGTGATTTTATAAAGGGGGATAACTTTTGACTTAGTTTGGATATTTTATAAATAAAAGGGGTGAATGATGAAAAAAGTAGTCAAATGACTCTCTTGCCCTTGTGGTGTCCCAAACTTGATTACCCATTAAATTAAATATTAAATTGTAAAACCACTCTATTTAATTATTTTTGGACAATTTGAAGTTATATTATTTATTTCATTGAAAATTTAATTTTTTATAAATTTATATAAACAATTTTTTTTTAATATATATTTTTGAATGGTGGGTTATTATCTAATTTTATTTTTAATTATATTTATTTTGACTTGTTGGCTTGTTTATTATTTTTTTACTAGCATTATATTTATTTTGATCAAGTTAATGAGAACTAAAAACATAAAAAATAAGAGCCATTCCCTGCATATATTTTGGCTAGGGTCGAGAGTGCCCAAATTTTTATTCGGGAGATGACTGCGCGGGAGGAAAAGTGAAGACCCGAGAAAAATGAAGAGGAGGGAAAGTTTAGTTGCCAAACCATAGCAAAGGGTGGACTCATCCGTATGGCTGGGTATAATTTTTGGAGGGGGCTTTCCCCGCATCCAAGCGGGGCCTTACATTTTAACTATCTTTTAAACTTTCGAGGGTAAAAATGTCGAATTAACAAGTTAATCACCCTAAAAAAACCCTAAATTTGTTCCCAAACCAAGCGCCGACAAAAACCCTCAGCACCTGTCGCAATAAATTACAAGTGCTGCTCCTTTCTTTCCCTCCCAGTTTAAAAGAGCACACAACACACTAAAAAGTAATAATAAAGCAGGCCCGGAGATCGAAGAAAGGCGACCCGAGAAGATGATGAAGTTCTTCGGCAGGGGCTCTGGTGAATCTCCCAGCCTTCGCTGGAGCAACCTCTGCCGTCGGCGTCGTCCCGTCTCCACCACAGGACCCGCGCGCCCCATCCGCTTTGTGTACTGCGACGAGAAGGGCAAGTTTCGGATGGATCCGGAGGCCGTCGCCGCGCTTCAGCTCGTCAAGGAACCCGTCGGCGTCGTGTCCGTCTGCGGTCGCGCTCGCCAAGGAAAGAGCTTTATATTGAATCAGGTTCCTCCTTTTCTAGCCTCGCATAAAGTGTAAGTTAGAGAATTTGGATTTTATTCCCTAGTACGCAATCTCAATTATCGTCTTATGCATAAAATTTTATTATGTTCGTTCTTTCTGGGGTTGTTGCTAGTTCTGAATTTAGGGTTTTCGTAGTTTCTATCGGATTAGTAACTAGAATTAGGTGAATTTTTGAGAAGGAAAACTAACAGTACTGGTTGACTAGTTTACTGCAATGCGATCAATCAGAGGAGCAGAGTGCAGGAAAATTGTGCAAAATGTATGCAATGTTTGATTTTTCCCCTCTTCATATATTCTCATGCTTCCTGAGAACAAAATGGACTAGTTAGGATATGATTTCGCGGTAATGATTTTAGGATTGTGAAAGGAAAGGCGAATAAGTGGATACCTATAAAAAGGTGAATAAGTAGCAAATTTGGATAGTGGAAATAACATTGCGGATTGCATAAAATATTTAATAGACTTATTAACCTTTTAGGATATCAAGGAAGGCGGGGTTGATATCCTGAAACATCTTCATTTTCTAATAATGGAAATTGGCTTAAACAACTGGTTAACATTTAAGGGCCTCTTTGACAAAGTTTTGAGTTTTGTGTTCAGTTTTTTAGTTTTCAATTTTCATTGTTCAGTTTTATTTTGAAGAAAAAAAAAAAAAACTTAAAACATGTTTGGCAAAATCCTTGCTTTTTTTTTTGGTTATTGTTTTTAAGAAAAAAGATAAAATAACAAAATGAAAATGATAATTCTTTTCTAGTACTGTAACAATATATTACAAATACAAAAAATAGAGTATAGTATTACATCATCAATGTCTTAATTTGATCAAATTATAGTGCCAAGTAGTACACTAATAGTGTATGTTCACTTCAAAAAACACAGTCTTCATCTTTAAAATCAGAACTATTGTCTTCAGAATTGTCCTCACTAGGTGTATCGGCAAATTGACGCTTAGTTGTAGAGTTCTTACTACTATCAATGGATTGAAGGCAATTTTGTGAAAGGGTGAGCAAATTATCCAGTAGCCGAAGTGTCCCCAAAATTATGCGTCAACTCTTGAAAATGTGGCAACTTTCTCTTCTTGAACTTCCTCGTGTACTTATTAATATGGTGTAGAAATAATAATTTATTAGGACACCGTATTGGAACCAAGCAAAAAATAATTTTATTATGAGAAATTATGCCGCTAAGTAATACCTTATAGAGTTTTTCTTGCCGGTCATCAGAAGCTGATAACATAATGGACCTAGGATCCCAACCAATTCTAGCCTCTTTCAACAGTGCCTGGAGCTTAATACTTGGCAGATGTATGTTAGATTCAGTCTAATTGACATTCATTCATATTTACAAACCATATTTTTTAATGAGAATCTGATTACTCTCGTAATTATATGGTCTTGTATAACATAATTGTGGTCTGGTTTATGCACAACAAGCAGCACACAACAGCACAGCAGGTGTAATGCAGTAAGTGATCAAATTTACAAACCAGTGCGCAATCGAAGTTCTCTAATATATGGCATAAAGGAGATGCAGAATTTTATAAATAAACAAAATTTATCAGCATACACAGAATTTTACACAGCAGGGTAGTGCATATCTGAATTTAATGCAGCAAGTGCTGCGCAGTGCCTAATACAACAAGTGCAATGCAGAGTAGTGCACTGTCTAGAACAAGCCTAAGTGTCGTGAGAGAATTCTTATATGTTGAGTCTATTAAATTTCTACTATATGTTTTGCATACACTTATCTTCTCCTTAAATATGCATAAGTTGAAAGTCTATTAAATTTCTACTAGATGTCTAGAACAAGCTAAGTGCAGAAATGATGCTTGGTCCTCAAACAATCAACAGTCATCTGAATAAATAAAGGATAAAACATTGAAGGGCTTTGGAATTAAAGCATTTATTTTTAGTCTTATAAATACAAACTCCATGGTTCATTGTTTTAATATCTACTAAAACAATTCAATGTTCGGTATCTTGCCAAGGCAGATTTAATTTTTTATGACTAATATGCTCTCTCTCTCTCTCTCTCTCTCTCTCGTGTGTGTGTCAATCATATGTATTTCTGCCAAAGTTCATATCCAGACATGATTCTATGGATCCTTACACATTTGTTTCCTATAGGCTAGCAAAAGATGCACTTTTAAGCCACAATCCAAATATATATATATATAATATGCACTTCCAAGTATGGATTATCAACGATTATATGCTCTCAAATATTCTTGGACAACACTTATCATAGGCAGTTAGGGTGTGTTTGGAGATTCGAAAAAGTTAAAAAAAAAACAAAAGATGTATTGAAATGATGTAAAAGTAACACATGATGAAATTTAATTAGAGCAAGTTGGGAACTTTTGGTTTTTTTTGAAATATTTTGGAGCTCCAAACGGAGTTAATACAGTACACAATAGACTAACGGTAGCAAGACAGAGAAGCAAACAAAGTATTAATTCCAATGCAACATTACTTTCCATTAAAATATAAAGCACAAATACCAATGGCCTGGTTAAGAAGGTAGAATAACATTCAACAACATAAGCAAATGCTAAGAACGAGGGTAACTAACCATGCTGATAAAATAACCCCTTGGTAGAAAATTTCAGGTATAATAAATAAGCTTACAATGTCCACCAGTGTTGCAATTGAATTCCAAATATTCATGATATAGGAAAAAAAAATTATTTCCTAGATTCAAAGGTGGGTAAAAGAGAGATGACCTATGCAGTCATTGTTCTTCTTTCACGCTCAGAGTCTTCAATTCACATGAGAAACCCAGAGTCTGTACAAATCTATTGACAATGAAACTTCAACAAAAACATTTGGCCCATTAACATGTGATATGAGATCAATGCGGATCTCCATTAAAACTTCGATCTCAAACTCATGAAGCAGCCACCGGCATGCATGATAAATACAAGATGTAGAATTATCAAAAGAGTGCTTGGCTACGGATAAAGCTACTTGCTTGGTTACAAATAAAGGTAGCTGGGTAAATTATTGTGCGGGAATAGCCACTCCTTATGTTATTGATGTGTTTATTTAATCTTTAATGTGTACTAAAATGTTGCCAAGTTTTTTAGTGATTGATCTGACTGTTCACCTAGAAAAAATTATGGCCTACCTTATTTTTGAAAATTGAGCAATGAATGGTTGAATTTAAGTCTAGGTGGCCTAGTGCATGAGACTCCTGTCTATGCAGGGCTTGGGGAGGCTTAATGTGCTCGGTCTCTCTCTCAATAATGGGAGAGACTATTTCTAAGTATTGAACCCATGACTTCTAAGTCACAAAGGAGCAAATGTATCGTCGGGAAATGCTTACCCTCTATTGAGTATACATACAACTGAAGAGAAATAAAAAATTCCATGAATACAAAATCAAACAAGTTAATGAAATTAGATGATTTGCAATGCATAAGAAGATAGAAGACTTGCCCAAAAAAAAAAAAAATTGGTTAAGTGGGAACACTCTTGATATTCGGAGACTTGGTTTGAGTTTCATAATACAAGACCTTGGGGGATCAATATAAATGCTAGAAGAGTTCCATTGTCTCTGTTGGATGGGGATTAATTCCATTGTCCTTGATTATTTGACTTCTGTCCCTTTTCTAGTCGTTCCCCCTCTATTACCCTTTTCCATTCATCTTTATCTAGTTGTTCCCCCTTTCTTACCCTTTTCCATTCATCCTTACCGAGCAGTTATTAACAATTGTTTTTAGGAAAAAAGGGGCGGTTAAGGGATGTTTGAATTAATCAAAATTGTGAGCTGTCTACAAAATCAGGAAGATACCAAAACGTGTTCTTTTTTATTTTTATTTTTGATAAATCAAAATGTGTTCCTTCTTTATATATTAGCATAGATTTTTAGTTACTAGAAAACATTACTACTTTTTGTGAATTATTTTTGGGTATACACATTCCGGAATGTGGCACACTAATATTTTAGTACACTAAATTTGATGATCCGATTGGATTATGCACCACTAGGAAAGACCTGAAAATCGTGAATTAATAACAAATTATGTGACAATAACTAGTAAGTTTAAATTTCTACGAAAGGAAAGGATAATGGCTCAAGATTTGTATCAAACAAAAAGTGTGCTTAGTTTCAGAAATATCTATATTGTTTTATTTTTTTAATAATAAATTTTTTGAAAATAAGTCATTTTTGTATACCGAAACTTTTTAATAATATTACAACTGTATGCGAAGCCTATCCTCTATTGCACCACATTTTAGAGCACAAGCTTGCAGTGTTCCCATTTTCATTCCATGTATCGAAACGGTCTACGTTCCAGTTAACATTGGTATAGATAATTAATAGTAGATTACAAGAAAATTATTCTATTTCTGTAACTTTAAGTGCTGCTTTGAATTATGTGCTGTAGCTTCTTGGCAGTGGATTTCAAGTTGCATCAACTCATCGGCCTTGCACAAAAGGGCTGTGGTTGTGGAGTGCACCCATAAGGAGAACTGCTCTTGATGGAACTGAATACAACCTTTTACTGTTGGATAGTGAGGGAATCGATGCTTATGATCAAATGGTTAGTTTTTATTTTTACATGACTGAGCTAATGGTGATTTTGTAATTTCCCTCTATTTGTTTGAAAATTCAAAGTGGTCTAATAGACCCATGTCTTATCATTAGAACTTATCCTTGATGCCCATTTTGCATTGTCCCCTACCGTCAGTCTCCATTTTTTGTTCATCTTGATATTATCAGTTAATTTTTTTATTATTATTTTGGTTGTTTTGATCGTTGCTTTACTTTATGATGTATTCTTATTTTCATTTTTTACCTTTCTTTTCCTTTTGCTTTTGTGTGATCACCAGGGGACGTACAGCGCACAAATAGTCTCCTTGGCTGTCCTATTATCAAGCATGTTTATATACACCAGGTTGGATGATCTTACTCAAAGCTCTTGATTGTTTAAGAGAACATCTCGTAACTGAACTTTTTCTTTATTATTTTTTCTGTCTTGTGATCTGATGCATCTTTTATTCTCACAAATATCTTGTTATGCATGTAATATATGTCAGATTTATTGTTGGCTTCCCCTAATTAATCTGCTGGGTTTGTTGTCTGTTTGCATATAAGTGTCAGGTTTATTTTTGGCTTCCCTTAATTAATCTTCTGTGTTTATTGTCTGTTTAATTCAGATGGGTGGTATTGATGAAACAGCAATTGATCATCTCTCTCTTGTGACTGAAATGACTAAGTATATTCGTGTTAGAGCCTCTGGAGGACGGAGTACTGCATCTGAGCTTGGGCAATTCTCCGCTATCTTTGTTTGGCTTTTAAGGGTAATCATGTTTTGATATCATTGCACATTTGTTTTGTTCAAATATTTAACATGGTATTGTCAAGTCTTCTAGTATTTGTTTTATGCTTTCACAATACATGTTTTTTATGCTTTCGGCTCGCTTACTGTTTGACTTTATGGGGCATCCAATTGTCTATTCAAAGTTGGCTTCTAAATACAACTTACTACTTGCAGGACTTCTACTTGGATTTGGTGGAAGATAATAGGAGAATAACACCGCAGGACTACCTAGAGTTGGCTTTGAGGCCAGTTCAAGGCAGTGGAAAAGATATGGCTACCAAAGATGAGGTTATCATTTAGCTGTACTACTTCTAGTTATAAAACTGTTGGACAAGTAGCGGAAGTACCCCACCCTTATGATTGTGTATTACTTATTTCTAGATTTATTTTAGTGATTTCCTATATTTAGCTTTACTCACTCGATATTTAAATGCCAAGTATCTGCATTTCCAAATTGAGCGTGGCCTTAGCTTGGTTGGTTGAGAGCATCTGTGCCCGTTCACTCGGCTCGGGTTCGAGCCTCCCCCTCCCCCGCTTACCTAACCAAAAAAAAAAAAGTATCTGCATTTCCAAGTCGATGTAATAATGATGCCATTTTCATGGTTACTAGATTCGTGAATCAATTCGGGCTCTCTTTCCTGATCGAGAATGCTTCACCCTTGTCCGGCCTTTGAGCAATGAAAATGAACTCCAGCGACTTGACCAGATTCCGGTCAGAACCTTCGTTCTTGTTATATGCATTTGTTTTATTACTAACAGTGTTGTGTTCATTGACATTGTTCTCTCTCTCTCTGTATTGATCTGCCGGCGCAGTTGGACAAATTAAGATCAGAATTTAAATCTGGTTTAGATTCTTTGACGAAGTTCGTTTTTGAGAGGACTAGGCCCAAGCAAGTTGGGGCAACAGTAATGACAGGACCCCTCCTTGCTCGTATCACTCAGACTTTTCTGGATGCAATTAATAATGGTGCAATGCCTACAATAACCTCCTCATGGCAGGTACTGACAGTTTATGAGGCCATATATTGGCTCCGTTTGGAGCTCTCAAAAAAAAAAAAAAAAAAATCCTACAAATCTCTACAAACACAAATTACGAGATAATAAAATTTAAATTCTTCACTCACTGCACGAATTACGAGACATTTACTTTTACAATTTTATACAATTTTATACAACTCAAACACCCCTATTGTTTCTACTTGATCTCGTTTCATGCATTTCTTATATTTCTTTTATACTTGAATTTGGCTTTGCTTGATGTTGTATTTTTTTTTTTTTTTTTGGGCTCTCTTCTCTATCAACATATGAATGCTATCACCTATCAGTTTTGTTCGCATTAATGTTAATATCGCTGTTATGTATGGTTTTGTTTCTTGTCACAATTAAACTTGGAAGTAGCACTGCAATTGAGCCAAGCTAAGCTTTGGTTTGCTGGAGCTTGGTCGACAAAGAACAACTTGGCTCGAGCTCGGTTTGCGAGTAGCTTGACTAATGAAAACAATTTTGTTTTGGGCCCCCTCCCCCCCCCCCCCCCCAAAAAAAAAAGAAAAAAAGGCAACCTAGTGTACAAAAAGTGTCTGAATCTGGTGTCTGGGGAGGGTCAGATGTAGGCAGCGGTCACTCTAAAAGTCGAGAGTTTGATTCCAAGTTTCCAGCCCTTGACACCTAGGTTGCAATGGAACAATCATACTACTGCTATTCGTCTAAAATATTATAAATCAAAATGAATAGCTTGACAAAACTAGATTGACATCGTTTTCACAAAACGATATTGTTTTGGTAAAAAATGTTATAAAAAAACATTAATTTATTTAGTTAGCTTGCAGCTTTAGAGATGAGTTTTTCCAAGTTTGAGCTTAAATTTTAAATGAGTCACAACTTGAGCTTAAGTTTGGCTCATTAAGGCCACAAATCAACCTCGACTAGCTTGATTCATGGCCATCCCTCTCTAGAAGGGAAGGACGATTTAAATGCTGTCCCAACATAAGGTTGTCGTGTTGGCACTTGGCATGGCCTCATAACATTTGTGGTAGAAAAGAAATATTTCTTATGTGGGTACTTGGGCCACGTCAATAAGGCCTAGCCTGCCAAGGCGAAGAAGAATCCCTGTGGAACAGCTATGGATCACCATATCATTGAAATGACATCCTCGCACCATATGGCTGTGGCAAGGTTATTCTTTTCACACACACTCTTGTGGGGTTACAAACCCCTCACTTGGATTTGGAGCAAGACCCAAGGACCTCCCAAGCAGGTATATATATTCATTTAGTGAGATCATTGGGGACAAGTGCTTTGAGACTTAAGAATCTTTTGATTGGTCTAAAGAGATCTTGGAGAGCTGCCCTTACCATATAGAGGTGTGTCAACTCAAGAGATTGGATCCCTGCCAGACAAATGTAGGGCCCTGATCTTTGCCCTATGGAACTCCTCCTAGCTTCTATGTGCCCCTTTTCTTAGGATCATCATTATTTTCATCATCATTACCATCACCAGAATTACCCTCTATGATTTCTCTATTTTGCTCTCGATTGTCTTGATTCTCATCGTATTGGCCTCCGATGACTCCACCACAGACAACTACTAACATTGTTCCCAGACAGTCAGATCCTCTTTTCGAAATTTGAGCACCCACATCTTGTATGTTTTGTGTGTAGCTGTGGACATTGGCCCGCAAGTTTGCGGGACTCACCCAAGTATTTTAGGGTATCATTTTGTTATTAGGCTATATTGAATGGGTTTGGGAAATTTTTAGGTTTGATATGTTGCTTGAGGCCTTCCTAAAAACATTAAAATATAATTTTGTTATTTAGATATTATTTATATATTATAAAAATTTTAAAATTTACAAGCAATATTACGTGTGCAGCACACCAATGTCAAATATTTTATTATTTGTAACATTATCGATTGGATATTGTAATTTTATTTAATATTTTTATTTGTGTAAATTATGAAAAGAATATGAAATAGAAAAAGGGCAATTCAGTGTACAAGGCTCCTTCATCTGGGGGTCTGAGGGGGGGTCAGATGTTGGTAGTTTTCCTTCTGCAAGTAGATAGGCTGATTTCAGGGTTCAAGCTCGTGCATTCGCAATGAAAACATTTATGGAATAAATAGTGAAAGATTGGTTTATAAATTAGGTTGGTTTAATTGGGCAGTTTTGGCATCTAAGAATTAATAGAGGGTTGTGCTTTGGATAAAAATATTAGGCTCGGTGCCTTCCCACCCATTGTCCATTACTATTTGGGCATAATGACAAGATATTATCCTTAGTTAGATGAGTTAAATTAATGCCATTATAGAAGCTTTTTTCAATTCATGGTCCCAAACGGTAGATAAACAAACAAGCTAAATTTCATCGAGATTAATTCAGTTCTTTCGAATATTGATATAGCCATTTCTAGTAACGTGGTCCAAGAGTGGTTTGAATTCATTTTTTGCTCACATAAGCACATACAACGATGAATGAGGGATTTTTTTTATTTCTCAAAAATTTGGAACTAACTTTTCTACTTCCCACTGTAACAACATATTTATATCTTCCCTTGCCTCACCGTCAAGTTTTGTTGGAGAAGGTTCATATATAGTGATAACGTATAAATTTTGTTGTTTGGTTTTAAAAAGTTAATGTTTCATAGAATAAGATTTTGATTTGTAATTATCAAATTCAATGATTGTCATTTTTTTTTTTCATCTTTTTCCTTTTATAGGAAATAGAATGATCCCTAAGGTAAGGACAATTTTAATGGCAATTTCAGTGGACAATAGTAAATGTAAAACTATTAATCACCATCTTACTTAAAGTTCTTAGCACCAATAGAGTTGGGGATCTAGAGGGAGCAATTTTCCCTTCAAAATTTGGGGGAAAAAAATCTCTTTGTATATTTGCCATTTATATATTTGAAGATTTAATTTAATTAATTTTATGTAAAAAAGATAATATGTATATATATAACTCATTTTCTTCCTATTTCTAATCTAATTTGGTACAAGAATCAATTCAAACTCTTGTTTCCTTGTTTAATTTAAGATCCATTTTAATATTTTACTTTATTTTATTCAAATTGTAAGAGTGTCTTTTGTTAATCTTCCATCAATTATAATTAGGCATGTTCACGTATGTGGATATCTATGATACTAGCGCTATGTTAGTCCTACCTTAAGCTTAGTGCTTACATAGAGAATCCGTGCTCTAGGTTGATGCTTTCCCACATTGGCATTCTAGATTCCTTCAATTAGACACCATGGACTATAGACCTTCAACTGCAACAAGGGCCCTCGGCGACCTTCTAGTGGGACATTGCCTTAGGGGCATTCTAGAATGAGGGCATTTTCAGGTCCTAACACCTATAGGAATGTTTTGTCATGTTGGAACCCGTGGCTCGCTTTCTCATGCAAGGCCCTTGCGTGCACTATTCGGTTCCTCAACACTTAGCTTGAGCAGAATCAACCATCACACTAGAGTCGGAGCAAGGCCCAAAGATCTTTTGCTAGGAGAATCCCTCACCCATGAGCACCCTCGTGCCTTTCTACTGAAATGCAAAGACATTAGGAACGAAAGGCTTGGTAGTTAGAGTTAGGGGATTTATTGAGATTCCTCTGACTGCTCTATAGAGAGGAACTATTGACAAACCCACCAAAATGTGCTCATTCCTACAATATGATCACGATCCATGTAGAACTTGACCATTTAGGGCGCCACCACAACCTGATTGGACTGTTTTCGAGCTGGCAGTTGGTTTAGCCATGTAAAGTTGGATGCTTGTCTCAAAGATCACTGCTTTGGCGGTGTCAAGGTCATTGGCCATGTAGTGTTGGACACTTGGCCTGACCCATTACCTATAAATATCTCATTCATGTACCTTGGATGCCTTCCAATAATTCACCATAGCCAAACATTTGCTCTGGTATGGTTTATTTATAAATACCCCATTCGACTCTCGCTCTACATTGTGCTCACTCTCACCCTGCACACCTCCTGTGAGTCTTGCCATAGACAACATCAGCATTATTTTCAATTCGTCTGAACCCCTGCTATGCTCCAGTTATCAACAATGTGTTGGTACATGTTTAGGGTGTTTATATAAGTATTGCTAAAAGCAAGTACGCAAGAGCAACTATATTACTAAAAGCAAGTACACAAGAGCAACTGGAAAAATTAAGTTTAATACAACTACACGAAGAATAGGCACGGTATGGGAATATAAAGCAATACCAATTGAATTGGAGGGTTCATTAAAGTATTGTTTTAGGCTTCTTTTGGATAACTATAGATTTTAAAAGAATAAATTTGAGGTTAAATTGTATTAAAACATAAGAGAGAGAGAGAGAGCTAATCCATGGAAGATTTCTAAGAATTACCACTAAATTAATAGAGTCACTACTTTCTAAAATATTAGAGCCACCAACATAATGGATATCAAATAATTGCCTTTTTTTTCCACCCCCCGGGGGGGGGGTTATTTCAAATTTGCCTAATATATCTTGTTAAATCACTCAAATTCATGATCAAATCAATATCTAAACTAACAAATTTTTGAGCAATATTTCTTAAATAATCACCACCGAGTCCGTCAATTTCAAATCCATAAATACAAACATAACTTTAGGCATGTAATTTCATTAGTCGTCAATATGTTCTCAACAATCTCATATAATTAGAATATGTTATTGCAGGGGATTGAAAGTCTATTCGTTTGGTAAAACCTAATAGTTATATGCATATGTTTGATTTCATTTGCTTGATTAATTTTGAGGGGCCCAAAAACTTAAAATGTGTTACCAATTTAATTTGAGTTTTGGAAAAAAATTACTTAAAATGTGTTTGACCATGGTATTAACCTTTAATATCCCTCCTCTCCTGCGGCAAAATCCTTGCTTCCGTGTGGAGTCACTGATTGCCTGGAAATGGATCCAATAATTTATATCAAGTTTATGTGTTTATGTGTACCCCTAACTTGCACATGGACAGAAGAGACAAACAAATTGAATCAAACAAGGTGCCCTAATATAGACAAATAAAGTGCAAAATAATAAACAGACAATGGACATTGATAACAAGAGTCCAAGACCTTATGAAACTAGAGCTATCATATAAAATTGTTAGTCACGATCTCACCTAAAAGCTTAAGAATTAGGAAATGGATCAATATATTGAGCTATCTTACATTAAGGATGATTATGATTTCTAACGATTTTTGATTTAATCAAATAGTTTATGGAAATGAAGGATGATTATGATTCCTAACATCCTTTTTGATTTAATAAAATAGTTTGTGTAATGAATAGTCTTTGAGGTGGCAATCCCTTGATGCCTTACTGATTAAATCTTCTTATTCATCAAAAAATATATATTACTCATCAATTTCTCTCTCTTGTTTTGCAGAGTGTTGAAGAATCAGAGTGTCAAAGAGCATATAATTTAGCAACTGAAGTCTATACATCCACCTTTGACCGCTCAAAGCCCCCTGAGGAAGTGAGTGTTGTTTTCCTCTTACTGGTTTTTAATTACATTGCTTCCTGATTTTGAGGTTGTACATGTTGTAGGCTGTACTTAGGGAAGTACATGAAGAAGCAGTTCAAAAGGCTATGGCTGCATTTAATGGCAGTGCTGTTGGGGCTGGTTCAATAAGGCAGAAATATGAAAAACGTCTCCAGATTTTTCTAAAGAAGACATTTGAGGTAATCTTTGATCTCCTTACCTCTGCTTAAAGATATTTTTATTAACACAAAATGTTAGATGTCTATAGATGATAACCTTTCTTTGTAAATTATGTAGTCAATTTTGTTTTATGCTCTCTTTTTTCTTCTCTAATGTGATGGAAATTTGCAATGGGCAGCGTACTTTCCACCATCTAATAATTTATGATAATGGTAAAATGCCCATTGACTTTGGAATTGAGTATGCAGAAGAATTAAATCCTAACACTGAAAGATGTATTCATCAAGAAGTGTGTATTATTACATGTGCTTCTATTGGCAAGCATGAGATCAGTTTGTAGAGATGTGTAGCAATTCAATGAAAGAAGTTGATATTTTGATATTCTGTGAAATGTGTGTTGCTTAGGGAAACACCATATTGTAATAATTGTGATGTGGATACAGATGTACAGATGTACGCATCAACGGGTGATGCAATGTCTCCGTAATATAAGACATTTTTAAGTTGTAACAAATTTGCAAACGGGACATCTGGGTGATCGAGTAGCCTGTTTATTTTTCTTCAGGTTGTTTGCCCCCAAATTGGCATTTTGGTGTGGCTGGCATATATTTTCCAGAACCGTAAGCTAAGTAAGTGTACAGTAGTTTTGAGAAACTTCATAAAAGCCCAATGGCGGGGTAATTGGTAGACCAGTCGGTGCATTTGAGTGGAGGGAGGGAGGGAAGGGGGGGAGGTGGAGGGACGGATAAATTCAAGAGTAGGGACAATGACGATGTAGTTGAACAATTGTGTCTTCTTCTTGTCCTGGCTGCCCAGGTGGGCAGGGAGGACTACTTGCCTTCTCTAGTGGCAGTTTCCGGTCAGGATGTTTTGTTGGATAAGCTGAGATATTTATTTGATGGTTGTTACCAATGCTAGATAATAGTCTTTAATTGTGTGAGCTATAAAGCGGGCATCCCCCAATTTAAAAAAAAAAAATAATAATAATTGTGATGTGGATTGGACATATAGTAATCATAATATTTTGGCTAACTGAAGTATGTTGGCGAATACTTTACTTATTGATTTTACTTACTGTATAAGTTTTACATAAATTTTAACTAGGATGAGTTATAGTCTGCCTACCTTGTTCAAGTATATCGAACTTGCTATTGTCTCACAAAGATAGAATGATATTCTAACTCGTAATGGACATTTTAGGACAATATTTTGAGATTTTTCCCGTGGTAAAAATATTTGTTGAGTCATTTATTAGGTAAAAATTTCTTTATAATTCTTGCTTGAACGTGTTGATATAACACTGAAGTTGACATTGTTTGTCCCAGACATAAATCAATTTGAACCTGATTATTGCTGTAGCTGACTTGTCTGATCCTTTGGTACGTAAAGTAGTTTCTAGTTGAAGATAAACAAATAATTGACCAGACCAAGTATAACAAAGCCTCCAATATTTGGCTGCCTGTACAAGTATATTCAATTTCAGGGGAAAAAGTTGCTATCCTGTTGTAAATGTGACATAAAGATAACAGTACTGATGCTGAATTCAGTTTACCGTAGAAGACTGCAGGATTGTCATTGGCAATGATTTTTCAGATTCCAAATATAATAGACTAGGAAATATGGCAGTTGATTTTTTGGTGAACATGTTTCCATTCTCAAAACAGACTGATTAATGCGGGTCTGGTCATATCTCATGTCTGTTTCAATAGCAAGTGGGAAAATTTGTTGAATATCTTTATGAGTTTGTGGTTCGGTACACTTCATCTCAACTAAATAATGTTAAGTTTCTTAAGAATGGTGAAAGAGCTACCTACCAAAATTCAGTCTAACACAGAGAAAAAGAGGCTTAGTAAAAAGTATACTGACCACCTTTGTAGATTACTGATTTATGAGGTCCAAATGATTTATGCAGCGAAAGTTCAATTTTGATTTAGAACAACCAATAAATCTAGCAAGTAGCAGAGATCTAACTTAACATATCAAAGCCTTTAGGTATTTGATTAGTAAATGGCTGTTTGGTAATGTTGTCGTTTTTTTGTTTATATTTAGATGTTTATATTTTTTGTTTTTGTTTTTTGGTGTCTCTCTCTCTCTTTCTCTTTTTTCTCCCTGAAATGAAAACTGAAATTGCGTTTGGAAATTTGATTTTGTTTAGAATTATTAATTTTTTATTTTCATAAAATATTTAATTTTATTAGTTTTAAAAATATTAATTAAATTTAATAAATATATTTCATATATTAATTTAATTATATTATTTATTAAAAACAATTGAATAAAATATCAGTATTATATCATTTAACCGGTTAACCCAGTAAATATAAAATATGTTAATTATAATTTAAGTATATTATTTGCTAAAAATAATTGAATAAAATATATTTCATAATAATTTAAATTATTTAATTAAGATATTTATTAAAAATAATTTAATAAAATATATTTATTTTAATTAAATTATTTATTAAATTAAATTAAATTAATATATCTTATTTTATTATTTATTAAAAATAATTTAATAATACATATTTCCTATTAATTAAATTAACTAATTAAATTTAATTATTTATTTAGTAATAAATTAGTAATATATGTTACGTATTAATTTAATTAATTTAATTTAATTATATTATTTATTAAAAATAATTTTCGTTTAATAAAATATTTGAATAAAATAATTTATTTTAATTTGATGTAACCAAAATAAACAAAGTATTGGATTTGACAAAATGTTTGTAACAAAAAAAAAAAAAAAAGAGTGAAAACACTTTTTTTTGTTTACATTTTGTTTGTTTAAGTTTTCATTTTTTTGGAAACAAAAAAATGTAAATAGATTTAATAAATATGTTTCTATTGGTAGTTTACAAAATTTTGAAAACATAAACAGAAAAATAGAAAACAAAAATGTTGCTAAACGGGGCCTAACTGTTAAAGCATACAGACCTTGTTCAGGAGGATAAGAACTGGTGTCCGCTCAGACCCTATACCAGAATTTTTGGTCTATGCCATCAAAATTTGCAGATAACAAGGTTCATTTTATCTATTGTCTTGCATGGACAATTGTAAGTGTAAACTGGCAGTGATATTTTTGGCAAACACCTAAAGTAGCGTTGATTATATGGGGTAATTAAGTGTCCACTTTTATCTTAACAGACTGCTCGAGGTAATGATTTTGGATTTGATATTGATGTAGGACTACAAAAGGGATGCATTTAGGGAGGCATACTTGCAATGTTCAAATGCTATTGAGAACATGGAAAAAGAACTAAGAAAAGCTTGTTACTCTCCCGATGCAAAAACAAACAATGTTCTTAAGGTAAGCACATACAATCCTGGCTGTTGTTCCTCATTTTCTGTTGCTGGTGTAGTTGAAAGAGAACATCCATCCACATTATTTTTTAGTTTTTTTTCTCATAACCTTAGTCTCCAACTCTCTCTTTCTTTTTGTTTGTTTCATTGGAAAGATGATTGTGTGTATTCCTATTTGTCAGGGTTTTCATTCCAGTTTCAATTATTCTAATATATAAATACATTTTTCTGCTTTATATATTTGTTTATATATTTGAAATTGAAGGGGAGCATATTTTTTCAGTGTCAAAAGCATTAATTTCAAGGCTTCAAGCATTCTTTGGGTGACTCATTGACGGTAAAACTAATGATATGCCAAATGGCGTTGTTGCTTATGTTTAGGCTTATGCTTAGGATAAAGAACTTTAAAAAACAAATGTTGATGTATGAATTTCCAAGGTCAAAATTTGGAATAAAAGAGACTTTAAACACTTGGATTTCCTTTAATCTAGGTTGCATATAGGTAGATTATTTGTTAGGGTCCTAGGTTATGTGGAAAGTCCCTTGTACTTCACTGAGATAATCTCCTTGGTCACCAATAGCTTGTGTTAGGGTGCTTTGATTAAGTCTTTTTTTTTGTTTTTTTAATAAAGCAATTGAAACTTTAGATTTTGGTATTTTATTCTCCTTAATGTGTCAGTTTTGTGCCCCGATGGCTTGTGGTTAGAAAGCAATTAACCTCCTCCCACCACAACACTTCTCTCTCTCTCTCTCTATTTCTCTCTATGCATCTTTCAGCCTTGATCGTAGTCCATTATTGTTATGCCATTGTTGTGGTGTACAAGACATGATGCAACGAATTCCTCACAATGAACGAAAAAATATGTCAAGTTTGTAGAGATTATTGCTGATGAGCCTTTTGGGAAGGCTGAATAGCAAATTGTGATAACGTCAACAATGACAAGAGTTGAAAATAAAAATATGAAGGATACAGATGAAAGGAGAATTAAGAAAATAGATTAATTGTATAATGGCTGTATATTGGCCCCCCATCAACCTTGCATGGTATTTATAACATCACAAATTAGGGCCAGCTGCCAATATTCATGTAGATAAATATTGTAATTTTTAGAATGACTAGATTAGCACTTTATTAGGAATGATTAGATCAGATTATACAGCTGGACTGATTAGATCAAGTTATACAGTTGGACTATAGGAATTAAATCTCTGATTTTCAGGAATTTATTCCCTTAACCGTATGATACTCATCTGAAGGAGATTTCTTATTTTTAGGATATTGATTAGGAGTCAATCCCTTAATCAAAGGGAGCTGATTAGGTGCTGGTGTATATAAATAGGGATATGTACTGTATTCTTCATTGTGAAAAAATACAATTCAGATTTCTTGCATGGTGTCAGAGCTTGAGTCTTCTTAAACTTTATTTTTTTTTCATCTATCCAGCTGAGGTTTGTCCTCAGTCATCCTTCGTCTACTTGTTCTGTCCGGCTGAAGGTTTGTCCTCCTTAGCCAGTTCTTTGTCATTTAAAACCATTCCTGTTACTGCTTCTTCCCAATCCTTCATAACATGAGTTCAGGAAAGGACTCTGCAACTCCATCTGCTGATCATTCCCATTCTCCGATAGCCTCTCAAACCTTTGGAGAAGGAGCAACTCTACAGATCATTAATCATAAGTTGAATGGAAAAAAACTTCATTCAGTGGTCACGATTAGTGCACCTTGTTATTCGAGGCAAAGGAAAGATGGGATATCTCAATGGAGAGATCAAACAGCCTAAACAAGAAGATCCCTCCTATGCAAATTGGGAACTTAACAATTCAATTGTTATGGCCTGGTTAATAATTTCCATGGAACTTCACATTAGTCGTACTTATCTATTCCTTCGAACAGCCTAAGCCATCTGGGATGCCGTTAATGCTAATTATTCTGATCTCAAGAATGCTTCTCAAGTGTTCGAGATCAAGAATCGACTGAAGGAGATACGTCAAGGGAGTTTGGAAGTAACAGAGTATTATAATGAACTGCAAATCCTCTGGCAAGAATTGGATTTACATTATGAAGCTGATTGGGGGGATCTTGAAGGCAACCTAAGATTGAAAAGGCACTTGGAGAAGGAAAGACTGTATGATTTCTTGGCTGGCCTAAATCGAGAACTAGATGAAGTTCGAGGAAGAATTCTTGGCCATAAACCACTACCCTCCATTGATGAAGCCTTTGCCGAGGTAAGAAGAGAAGCTAGTAGGAGAAGAGTTATGCTTGGAGTAAACAAAGCAGCCTTTGCTACTGCAGTTGGTGAAAGATCCGTTGAAACAACAGCTCTTGCTGTCAAGAATGATTATCGAGGAAATCAAAAAGGAGACAAAGGAGGAAGGCCCTAGTGCAGTCACTGCAATAAGCCAGGGCATACACGAGATGTTTGTTGGGATCTTCATGGAAGACCAACAAACTGGAAATCTCAAGGACCAAACCGAAGTAAAGTTTTTCAAGCCACAATGGAGGAAAAGACTGTTGAATCTCAAAAGGACACTGAGTTGAATGGAATTTTCTTAACCAAATCCCAACTGGAGCAACTACATAATTTGCTGAGTCACGCAGCAATTGGAAACACTGGAACAAACAGCACTGCTACTGCTGCAACTGCATCAAGTACAGCTCTACATATCAAGAATAAGAATTCTTGGTTGCTTGATTCAGGGGCCTCTGATCATATGACAGGTAACCCATCCCTATTTATCTCTTACACTCCAACCTCTGGAATGTCCAGAGTTAAAGTTGCTGATGGAACATACTCCACAGTTGTTGGACAGGGATCTATTCACCTCACAAAAAAGATTTTCCTTCATTCAGTCCTTTATGTACCTCAATTGACTTGCAATCTGATTTCCATTAGTAAGCTCACTCGTGAACTAAGCTGCTGTGCTAAGTTCTGTGCTGGTGGTTGTGAACTGCAGCAATTGGACTCGAGAATGATGATTGGCAATGTTAGAGAAAGAAATGGACTCTACTATTTCGACGCTGAAGACAGTTTAGAAAAGAATGCTGCTATAGCTGAGAGTGAACCTCCTTTTATTTCCAATAATGATGAAATAATGTTAAGGCACTATAGGCTAGGTCATCCTAATTTTCATTATCTCAAAAGGTTGTTTTCAGATTTATTTATCAATAAAAATCCAAGTTCCATCAGTTGTGATTTTTTGTCTTCTTGCTAAACACAGCCGTGCACAATTTCCCATTAAACCATATAAAAAATCTCAACCTTTTTCCCTAATTCATAGTGACATATGGGGGCCCTCTCGTATTAAAAATATCTCAGGCACCCGCTGGTTTGTTACTTTCATTGATGACCACACTCGGGTATGCTGGGTATATCTTCTTAAAGAGAAATCTGAAACTGCCAAAATTTTTCAATCCTTTCACTCAATGGTTTTGACTCAATTTAATGTCCCAATTCAAGTCCTAAGAACTGATAATGGTAGAGAATATTTTAGCTCCATTCTCAATGATTACCTTGACACCCATGGGATAATCCACCAAAGTTCCTGCACAGATACACCCCAACAAAATGGTGTAGCTGAGAGGAAAAAAAACAGGCATCTTCTTGAGGTTGCTAGGGCTTTAATGTTCACTATGAATATACCCAAATATCTATGGGGTGAAGCTGTTTTGACAACTTCATATCTAATCAATCGAATGCCCTCAAGAGTCCTTAATTTTACCTCTCCTCTTTCCACACTCTTATAGTGGTGTCCAAATTTTAGGACTATGTCATCACTACTTCCTAAAGTATTTGGATGCACTGTGTTTGTTCACAATCACTCACCAAATTACTCCAAACTTGATCAAAAAGCTATTAAATGTGTGTTTATTGGATACTCTCCTACTCAACGAGGGTACAAATGCTACTCCCCATCTCTTCGTGGTGTCTTTGTCTCTATGGATGTCTCCTTTGTTGAAACACAACATTTATTCCAAAATACTTATCTGCAAGGGGAGTCTTTATGTGCAGCAGATAAGTCATGGGATATACTTGAAGGGCATATTTTCTCACCTCATTCATCACACTCAAAATCTCCAAATCTGCCTCTACCCTTAGTGCCTAATATTGAAGCTGTGACAGACATGGAAATGAGAGGAGATAACTCTCAGCCAGGGGGAGAGGATATCAGAACTGACTCTCGGCCAGAGGGTCAATTGTTGGTTTATTCAAGAAGAAATCACAGACAGCAATGCCAGTCTGACTCAACCTCCAGTTCCCGAGACAGTGAAGCTACGGAAAACCAGATTCAGCACTCAATCTCCAGTTCCTGAGACAGTACAGCTATGGAGGATCAGATTCAGCATAGTACTGAAGTTTAGAACCAGGATTTGGATCCTGAACTCTACCTACCAATTGCTGTCAGAAAAGGAAGAAGGTCCTGTACTCAGCATCCTATATTAGATTTTGTATCTTAAGCAAAACTATTTCCTTCTTTCTAGGCATTCACCACTGCACTGTCAAAGACTGAAATTCCTAGAAATATAGAAGAAGCTCTAGCTGACCCAAATTGGAAGAAAGCAGTACAGGAGGAATTGGATGCACTAAAAAAAAAACAACACTTGAGAAATGGTTAGGCTACTTGTTGGAAAGAAAACAATTGGGTGTAAATGGGTGTTCACCTTGAAATACAATGCTGATAGAAGTATTAGTAGGTATAAAGGAAGGCTGGTGGCTAAGGGATTCACACAAACATATGGTATAGATTATCAAGAAACTTTTGCCCCTGTAGTAAAGCTAAATACCATAAGAGTTTTACTCTCTTTGACAGCTAATCTTGGCTGGTCTCTACAACAGCTAGATGTGAAGAATGCCTTTCTAAATGGTAATCTAAATGAAGTAGTTTTTATGGATGCACCTCCAGGATTTAAAGGAGAAGACAACATGGTCTACAGATTAAAAAAGTCCCTTTATGGGCTGAAGCAATCACCTAGAGAATGGTTTGAGAAATTCACTAGAGCTGTTAAGAAGAAAAGTTTTATACAAGCCCAAACTGATCACACATTGTTCTACAAGCACTCTCAAGATAGTAAGATTGCTATTCTCATCGTATATGTGGATGATATCATTGTCACGGGCGATGATCTTGAGGAATTAAAATCTTTAAAGGAGTTTTTTGGCTGGGGAATTTGAATTAAAGGATCTTGGGACCCTAAGATACTTTCTTGGAATGGAAGTTGCTCGCAGCAATGCTGGGATTACTGTTACACAAAGAAAATATGTTCTTGACCTACTTCAAGAAGTAGGTATGATGGGTTGCAGGCCAGCCGAGACACCTATGGATCCTAATATTAAATTGGGGCTTGAAGGAGGTGAAGATGTCAATAGAGAAAGGTATCAGAAATTGGTGGGAAAGTTGATCTATCTGTCACATACTCGACCTAACATTACCTTTGCTGTAAGTATGGTAAGTCAGTTCATGCACTCACCAAAGGAGCAACATATGGAAGCAGTGTTTAGAATTTTAAGGTATCTGAAAAGCACACCAGGAAAGGGGATGTTCTTTAAGAGAGAAAATCACAGAATGGTGGAAATTTATACTGATGCAGACTGGGCAGGTTCCTCTATTGATAGAAGATCTATGTCGGGTTATTGTACCTATTTGTGGGGTAATTTGGTAACTTGGAGAAGCAAAAAACAACATGTAGTTGCAAGAAGTAGTGCAGAAGCTGAATTTCGAGCCTTAGCCCATGGAATCTGTGAAGGGATTTGGCTGGAGAGACTGCTAAGAGAATTAAAAATGTCTACTGGTATTCCTATGAGAATATATTGTGACAATAAGGCAGCAGTTAGCATCGCCCAGAATCTAGTCCATCATGATCGTACAAAACATGTTGAGGTGGATTGACACTACATCAAGGAGAAGATAGACAATGGGAGCATCTACTTGAATTACATCCCAACTAAAGAGAAAACAGCTGATATCTTGACCAAAGGTCTGCATAAACCAAGTTTTGAAAGCCTAGTCAACAAGTTGAGAATGATCAATATATACTCCCAGCTTGAGGGGGAGTGTAGATAAATATTGTAATTTTTAGAATGACTAGATTAGCACTTTATTAGGAATGATTAGAGCAGATTATACAGCTGGACTGATTAGATCAAATTATACAGCTGGACTATAGGAATTAAATCCCTGATTTTCAGGAATTTATTCCCTTAACCGTATGATACTGATCTGAAGGAGATTTCTTATTTTTAGGATATTGATTAGGAGTCAATCCCTTAATCAAAGGGAACTGATTAGGTGCTGGTGTATATAAATAAGGAAATGTACTGTATTCTTCATTGTGAAAAAATACAATTCAGATTTCCTGCAATTCAAAATTGCGAAGATATGATTCCAAAATTATAGGATCCTAATATTCTAAATATTCTAAGACTCCTTCAAGTTAGGGCAAACAAGTTCCTACCTTGCCAGATAAGTCTTGAAACATGCATAGCAGTGATTTGGCAAGAATGCCGTCTAATTGAGATTTGGAACGAACATAGGGGGTGTAAAGCACAATGAATTACAAATAAAGTGATAATCCACCTCAATGTGGGCTTAGCAATGAATATGGCTGCCTAGTTGTAATAGACCATTGACATAGGCCGAGGGACATTAATACCAAAATCATGAAGAAGTGAGCAAATCTAGAGTATTTCAGAAGCTGCATGGGCCATAGCATGATACTCGGCCTAGGCACTAGGGTGAACAAACACATTTTGCTTTTTGCTTTTTGTTTTGCTAGGTAACAAGATTATCACTGGCAAATATTCAAAATCCAAAAGTAGAATGTCGATCCAAAGAGCCATTGGGCTAGACAGCATCATTAGAACCTATCATAGACAGAGAAAATGGAGCACAATAGAGCAACTCACGACCATGCGTCCCTTCCAAATAACGTAAGATGTGACACATTATTTCAAAATGTGGAGAGCGAGGAGCATGCATAAAATAGCATTTCAAATCGGCAATACCAGACTCATCATCCACAAGAAGAATAACATCATCAACATGCACAATTAGTTGAATAGTTCCAAATAAAGTATGGCGAAAATTGAATAGTCAGAACTAGATATGCGGAAGTCATAATCAAGCATAATGACACTGAATCTGTCAAACCTAGCATGGGGTGACTATTTTAGTCCGTATAATTCACAACACAAACAACATTCCAAATATTTACTTCACGGTGTAGTATGGCCTCGTGGTTGATACATACAAACTTCCTCTTGAAGTTCTCCACTAAGAAATTCATTCTTAATGTCAAGTTGGTAAAGACGCCAATAGTGACTTATAACAACCGCAAGAAAAATCTTGACAAAATTCAAGTGTGCAACTAGGGAGAAGGTCTTCAAATAATCAACGCCATAGGTTTGAGTATGACCATTATCAACAAGTCGTGCCTTAAATTGTTCAACAGAACCATCTTGGAGATATTTTACAGTGTACACCTAACAACATATTTTGCAGTGTACACCTAACAACGTCCCATAGTTTGTTTGACAGAGGGCTGAGAAGTAAGCTCTCGGGTTCTATTTTTATGCATTGTACTTATCTCTTTATCTATGGCGTGCCTCCATCCTAAGTAAGATGGGGCGTCGATATAAGATGTTGGAATAGAGACAGAAGATAGAGCATAAACAAAGAAATGCAAACAAAGAAATATGGTAGTAAGAAATAATTTTAGCACCTGAATGTTGAGTGAAGGTATGCTTATCACAGCGTAAATCAATAGGTAAATCATCGAGAAAAGAGATGGTACAGGGGCCTTGGATGAAGTGGATAGTTCACAAGAGAGAACATGCCTATGTGGAGTCCTCTAGAGTACCTACAATTGGAGAGTTAGAATCCATTGATATAAGTTAAGTAGGCGAGGACTCCCTCTAAGTAGTAGATATGAGATCCTAGGAGAGTTGAGCCCTTGAATTGGAAAAAAAGGACATTCACTCAAAAAGAGTGACGTTGGCACTCTCAAATTCCGTGTGAGAAGGTGGATGATAGCAACAATAGTCTTTTTTTTTTTTTTTTTGGTTGTCAAAGTAACCAAGAAAAACACTTTCTAGGATGAGGATAGTGTTTATCGTGGTCTGGGTCATAGAGGTTCGCGGGTCAATCTGGTACATGATACGGGTATAGATTCATAGTACGGTACTTTGGTTGGTACGCGGCACGGTGGGAGTATACTTAGTTGGAACGCTATTTTGGATTGCAATTTGTTTTAAATTTTTATTTGATTCAATATGTAGTAATATATGCAATATGCATTATGCGTATTATAAAATATGTATAGAGTGTTTAATAGTAGAGTTATTTTTTTGGTTTGAAAAAGTAAAGGAAATTCGTAGTCCTTTTTGGTTGAAACAAAAAAACACAAATTAATTATCTTGACTTGAAAAAATGGAAGGACAGAAGTTGTAGAGTCCTTTTTTGACCAAAATTTGACCTAAATATCAAAGAAAGTTGCAGATATATACTAGGAGGTTATAAAGTCTCTTGTTTTGATTTGAAAAAGTAAAGAAAATTCGTAGGGTCTTTTTTGGTTGGAACAAAAAAATGCAAATTAATTATCCTGACTTGAAAAAATGAAAGGAAGAAAGTTGTATAGTTGGACCAAATCTTGACCTAAATATCAAAGGAAGTTGTAGAGTCCTTTGTTGGACCAACTCCGATGAAGGGCGATTATGATGGCAGCTACAGTAATTTCAAGTCGAAACTTGTTTCTTTCTCATCTCAGATTTTCGTTTTCCTTTCGGATTGTCAATATTTGTGATTTGGATCGCGAACGCACCCAAATTGGGATTGCGCGATCTAGTTTGAGGGTTGGGGGAGTCAACAAATTAGGTACCTATGGTCTGGATCAATAGCATGAACAAAGACTACACATCCAAACACATGAGTAGTCAAAGGAAGAAGGCTAACCTTTGGGATATAAAATTGAAAAAGGTGAGTTATTATCTAAAACGTTAGTTGGGTTACGATTAATAAAATAAAAAGTATAAGAACATCCTCCTCAAAAAGGATTTTGGTACATGCATATTAAACATCATAGTACCAGCAACATCACGAGCAACATCAAGCAGATGGTGATGTTTATATTCAGCCTCACCATTTTGCTGGGGTGTGTGTGCGAGTAGTCTGATGAAGAATACATTGATCAACACAAAAAGAGGCTATAATAGATTGAAGGTATTCCAAAACATTATTGGAATGAAAAATTTTAGTATGTTTGCCAAATTAGGCAAGAATCTCATTATGAAAATGAGTGATAATAAAAGGCAATTCAGACCTCTTTTTCATTAACAATAACCAAGTCATACGAGAATGATCATCAACAAAATTTATAAAATAATGAAAACCATTACTGCTAGAGACATGAAAGGGACCCTATATATCTGTATGAACTAAATCAAATGACTGAGGTCGACGACTAACATCATGACTTGGAAATCAGCTACAATAATGCTCGCCCAGTTAACAAGCTTCATGCTTAAGACTTGATATAGGACTCAAATCAGGAATAGCTAACTCAAATTTATGCAATGAAGGACGTCCTAGATGAAAGTGCCACTAACGAGGAGAAACTATAGCACTCAAAACTGAAGCACATGGAGTGAAAAAAACTAGTAGGATCTAGATGGTATGGTCCATCTCTCTCATGCCTTGAGCCAACCATTTCTTGATCTTGAAGTCCTGAAATACACAAGGATAAAAAGTTATTGGGTAGTACAAGGACTTGGTCAGTTGACAGATAGAGAACAGATTAAATGAGAAATTAGGAACATAATGGCTATGGGTAAGGAGGCAAAAGAATGAGGATGAAAGACTCCTTTACCAGCAACTGGCTGAGAGGACCTATCAGCTGAAGTAACATAAAAATTGACAGAATTTAAGTTAAAAAATAAGGAAGATCTACTAGATATGTGAGCACTAGTACTGGAATCAATGACCCATGAGATAGGTGAAGAGACAATACATGCAGTGTTACCTGAATTGGCTATTAATTGTAGAGGTTTTGGATGGATTAGAAGCACGCAGAGTGCAGTAATTCACTGAGATGAGCTGTGAGATCGTCTTGAGTACTAGGCACTGGGGAACCTGAATCAAGTATAATGTGCTGTACTGAAGATGAATTACTGTTGGAGACATGATGAATTTGGTCAGGCTTACCGTACTTTGTCCAACAGTATTGTACTTTGTCCAACAGTATTGCTCAGTGTGGTTGGTACCACCACAATGGTTACATTTACGATTGCTACACCCCTAGGAACGACCAACTCCACAAGGATAACCTCGATATGGACGGCCACCATGTCTGCCATGCACAGACTACCTTGAAAACTTCCTCAACTATTCTGCTGGGACGTCATGGCAGAGGACTGTAAAAGAGTTACGAATTGAGGAATGGCCTAATCTGACACAAGCCTTCAATAATTCAATAAATAAGCAATTTAACAGGCCATAACGGGAATAGCAATTGCTCAAACAAGGTAATTAAGCCACACATGGGATTATACCAGGATCCACAAACACAAGAATGACTATAGATTAATCAAATGACAGATGCTGCTAACAAACATTCCAAAGAACAGAAGCTGCTAACATGACGAAGAACAGCATTGCAAACACTGGAGATCAAGTAATGAAGCTTGCCGGACTATAGGTCAAAAGTCAGCATCACTGGAGATGCTGGGGACCCTGACACAGCAAACCGGGGTCAAAAGACCTCCTTACATGTCATCACCCACCACCGCGAGTGGTGACGATTGCACTTGGAATACAGGCAGTGTGTGGAGGTGCATCAAGCTCTAGTAAGGCTGAGTTCTGGTCGGTAGACTTGGATGTGTATGTTCTGATACTTTACAATCTTTAACCTTAGGATTTTATCCTCTGATAACAAATTGAAAATAATAACACAAAGGACAAAGAGGAAAGGAGAATCAAGAAAAGAGATTAATTGTATAATGGCTGTATATTTGTCCCATCAACCTTGTATGGTATTTATAACATCTCAAATTAGGGCCAGCTGCCAATATCCAAAATTACAAATATATGATTCCAAATTAGAGAATTCTAATATTCTAGATATTCTACCAGCAAGAATGTTGCATGTCCAAGACATTATATTCTAGATATTCTATTTCATGCTTGATATCAATTTATTGCTCTTTAATAATCCAATGTTTCTTCTCCTTTCTTGGTTTTACTTGTGTTGTTGATGCTCTCACACAATGTAAGTGTTTGGAACATTGTTAAACATTTGGATTCGGCATGTTTTTGGTCCTTAAAATGTATGTTTTTAATTTCATTATGCAGGTTCTTGATGACCTTGTCTCCAAGTATGAAGCATCATGTCATGGTCCAGAAAAGTGGCGGAAACTGACCGTTTTCTTAAGGCAAAGGTTTGTATAATTTTTATTGAATCCATACAAGTTAAATTTACTCCTGTGAGCATTTCTGCCAAATTTTTCAGCGGTGCATTTTTGTTAACTCTTCACTGCTCCATATTCTTATGATTTTGAATCTTGAAACGTACTGCCTCAATTTGTCAATCTCCTTAGTTTGGAAGGACCGATTGCTGATCTCATCAAGAAGCAAACAGACCAAATTGGATTAGAGAAGAGTTTCCTTGTGTTGAAATGTCGCTCAATTGAAGATAAGATGGGGTTGCTCAATAAGCAATTGGAAGCTAGCGAGAAGTATAAATCTGAATATTTGAAGCGTTAAAGTATTAAAATTAATTTTAATTAGATTGAGAAGTTTAGCTTATAAACCTACTTATTGGCCAATAACATTATATTTAGAATTTTCTTGTCCCCATGCCTGTAGATTGGCCGATGTGAAGTACAAGTCACACCACTTGATTCTCATGTTTATCTTTATTCTCATCTTTTAAGTCTTTATGACTCTTTATAACTCTGGTCTCTCCGCAATCAATCTAATTAAAAACTGGGAAAGAACGTGGTGATTGCGCCCGCCAGAGAATGTTTTTTGGCGCAAACATTTTTTTTCTTTTTTTTTTTCGGTTTGATAGTATTTGAATCAATTTATTCACATCTTAAGTTATTTATAAAATGAACGAGATATTTGATTAAGTGATAATAAATCAATTTTTTTAATCTGATATAATTCTTTTTACCAAAAATTAATTTCCTCTTTTTATTTAATTAAGTAGTTTTTAAATATGTTTTTCATATTTAAAAAATAAAAAAATTAAGGTATACGTAAAAAATTAACTTATTTTAAATAAGTTTTTTTTCTATTGTAATTGATTTTTTTCTTTTGAAGTATTTTTTTTTATAATTTAAAAAAAATGTAAATAATTTATACTTAGAAACTAATAAATAAAAAAGGGAAATTAAATTTTAGCTAAAAAAGCATGTAAGATGAAAAAAAAAATATTCGAAAGAAATTAAATTATGTGAAATAAGTTAGTTGATGCCAAACGGGCAAGAGGGTGCAAATCAGGAAATCCCTTTATGCATGTCAAAGACTACTCACTTCCAAAGAAAAACAAATTAAATGCAGCCCCATGCTTGAACTTTGAAACCTCCAAAGTTAACTTTTTTCTCCTAGCTCACATATATGTATATATAGATATGTATATTACCACTAGTGTTTCAATGTTGGTAACAATCCAACAATCCTTTTTCCCGAACTTTCAACTAAATAAATGAATTAAATCAACGAGGGTCCCACAGAGATCTTCTTCCAAATAATAAAATATAGAATTTTCCCATATATGTAATGTCATCGGAGCCACCAAGACATGAATGTTGAATTATAAACATCTCCTCAATTAATTCATCCCCCCTAGCCCTAGGCCTATAATTCCCTTATTGGAGACTTCCACGTCAAGATTAACTTGTTTGAAGTTAAATAAGTTTTGATTCCTTTGTCTTTTGCTTGCCCACTGCTTTTGGATTTGAGTTAAAAAATTTGCACGCTTGCTACTTCTAAAGTCATACAAATCTAGTCATGACTCGACAATGGGGAGCAAAACCCAAATCCATTATTATAAATAGCATAAATTATATATATATATATATATATATGCGTGTATACGCATACACATCCAATAGACTTGTTTAATTTTGCTCGAACAAAAGCTGCAAAAAGGATAAGTTTTAAGACAAGGGTCGCTTTCCTGGTGTTTTATTGTGTTAATTTGTTCTCTTACTTGGACTTTTCCTGCAGTTTACTTTAGAGCGTCATCGCCAGATAAGCATGTTGTCTCTGTTTTGGCCGGTAGATTTGGTTTGTATTCAACATAGGTAGCAGCGTAAATCAAATTAATTCCCTAGGAAATAGTTTTAGTTAAAACTTCTATTCCCGTGGAATTGGAAATTTCCGTTCTCGTTTTTTTTTCTCCCCAATTATATGATTCTATTTTTTTCTTAATAATGTCAATAAATTAAAATTAACAATGTACGATACAAAATATATATACATATATACACAGGGAAATTGGCATTCATGATTGGTGTGACGATAGAATAGTTTGTCCTTTGTGCCAACATGTGTAAACCGAAAGGAAAAGGGAAAGAAAAAAGAAAAGGGTAAAAAATATGAAATAAAAAAAAATTAAAATCGATATCAAGTTATGTCGTTCATGACGTGATATTTATTTCCCGCTTATTTTAGGTCATCTAAATATTGTATCCAAAGTTTAGTTCGAGTTATTAAATTTATTTTATTTTTTTGATTAAATTAGATCTAAATTATATCATTATATCTGAACTTAAAGTTGAGGCTAAGGCCCAATCACTTTTTTCTTAATCCTTTATTTATTTATTATTATTATTATTTTTTTTTGGGGCTGAAGACAGAGGGATCTAGATTTATTGGGCATGGTGACTATTGTGATGATATCCGTTCATGTCGATTTTGCCCATGGTTAAAATTTTAACTGCCATTTTGGTATATTTTTTTTATCTCATTTTTTATTTTACAATTTTAAAAATAAGAAAAACAGTTCAAAACAGATTAGTTACTTTTATTTTTAATATCTATTTTAAAAAATAGAAAATAGATTTACACATGAAATACAAAATAATAAAAAGTCATGTTAAGTATTTTTAACCTAAAATAAGGAAATTTTCAAAACACGGAAAATAAAAAATATCAAACTAAATACGTTTCCCGTTTTTCTTATTTTAGAATTTTTAAAACATAAAACACATAAAACAAAAAATAAAAAATAAAAATAGAAAATGAAAAATAAAAATACAAACTAAATGGTACCTTATATTTACAAAAAGTACCTATAAATGTAATATATAGTTAAAAGGTAATTAAGGAAAACAAAAATAAAAGAAAACTATAAAATTAATTTATTATGTTATAGTTATAAAATTTTTCATTCTACTATCCTTGAAGTTGTGAGAAGTTATAGAAAATTGAAAAGTACTCTAAACAGAAGGAAAAAAAATTTCACCAAATTTAACGCTTCAACACCAAATATCTTTACTCTTCTCATAAATTTGTTGAAATTTCAAATTTAGTAAAACCTTAAATTTGGTGAAGTTTTTTTGGCTTTCTTTGTTTAATATCTCTCAACTTCCCACATTTACTAACAAATTTTAATGAAATTAAATTAATTTTTTAATAATTACCACTTAAGTAAATTTGACTTTACATTTTTAGTAGGGATGTTAACGGGGCAGGTATGGGATGAGTATGACATTTTTCGTCTCCGTTTAGCAATACCTTTACTTGTTCCCATCCCCATCCCCATTTCGGAAAAAAAAATTTCCCATACCTGTCCCCACGAGGTAATGAATTCCCTGTTCTCGTTTACCCGCCAAGTATATTAACTTTTACAAATTATATATTATACGTATAAAATAAATATTTAAAATTATTATAAATATTATATATATGAAATAAAAATTTATATTACATATATATATTAAATAAAAATTAAAAATATATATATAAATCTTTAACTTTGATTGGTACACTTACCAAAGAGGAAGGGGTCTTTATTTATAACCTCATAAGACCTTCACTTCTTTGTGAGAAACCGATGTTGGATTTTTAAAAGAGCCACCACGCCAACAAAATTAATGAATAAATATTTAAACGGGTACGGGACGGAGTGGGGACTATCGTTCCCATCCCCGTCCCCGTACCCGTTCAGGTAACATTTCAAATCTCCATACCCGCTCTCGTCCCCATTATTAACATCCCCATACCCTCTCCGAACGGGGCCGGTGAAGCAGGTATCTACCGGGTACGGATATATTTGACATTCCTAATTTTTAGTAATCTTTAAATGCCTTTTAAACCATTCATTTACTTTACATATTTTGTCTTTAATACTAATTAAATACAAATTATTTGCTTAATTTCTATTCATGATTTACTATCTACTGTTTCATATGTTTTTCAATATTTTTTATTTTAATTTGTTGGTGATTTATATAAAAATATAAAAACAATATTTACTTAAAAAATCACACACAAGTATTGTGTACACCCACTTCTAGTTATAATAACAAACATTAGAAGTGAGTGCACATACTACATGTACCGTTGTTAATTTTTTATTTTAAATAAAAAAATAAAAATAAATTGGAAAAAATTCTCAAATGATAAATAATGAGTAGTTAAGGTTATAAATCATTAAGAAAAATTTAAAAAAATAAAAAATTATAAAAATAATGAGTAGTTAAAAGGTATTAAAAAAGACAAAAATATAAAAAATAAAATTACTTAATTATGTAATAGTTATGAAATTTGTTTCACAACACTATTGAAGTTATAAATAATTATAGCAAATCGGAAGGTATTAGAAAGAAAGGGGAGAAAATTAACAAATTTAGGGTTTTATCAAATTACTATATTTTATAATAAAATTTGATCAAAATTTATTATGTTCTAGTAATTACTATAGTTTAAAATATAGTAAAAATTATATATAAAGATAAATTTGTCCATCTAATTAGATAAAAATTGCATATAAAGTAAAATTTGTCCATTTAATTAGATGGATCAAGAAAATAATAATTTTTTATCAAATTTTATTATTTTGTATCAAATTTCAAATAATATAGAAATTTCAAATTTTAAGTTATGAAATCAAATTAAATTCGATTTATAAAATTTTATTTTAATTCTAAATATAAAAATTAATGAAAATTTTTATTAAATGAAATTAAATTTTATCAAATTCACTGTTACAAACAAAATATAGAGGAATTTATACATAAGCGTCGATAGCTGCGAATTCAAAGACGCGTATATTTGTTCAAATTTATCTTATAATTCAGTCGTGAAAGATTTCGAAAAACGACCCGCATGCAGATTTGCTGGAATATATGGAGGCAAAGAAAAAAAAGGACACACAACTAACAATTGTATGTTTCAATTGTTAATTTTTTGTGACTTCCACCCATTGTTTAATTAATCAGAAAGTTCTTCCAAGCCCTCATTTTAAAATACAATTATGAGAGAGAGAGAGAGAGAGAGAGATTGGGCAACCCATGGTAGATCCTTATCTTGAAAAAAAAAAACCTGTAATAATGAGTTGAAAACTCTGCTTTTATTTTATTTTAAATGTAATTTTTAGTTAGTATATTTTAAGATGTGTTTAGAGTGATAAAAAGTGAGATAAATTAAGATAAAATAAAATAATTTGTAAATTCGTAATTTGTTTATTGACATAAAAAATAGATAATTTTTAAAAATTTTTAAAATTTTTAAGCATTTTTTAACAAATTAAATTGACCCTTAGTTATATATAATGTCACTGGTAGATGGTTCATGCACGGCATCGATGAAATCTACAGTCTGATCTTTAACAATAATTTGACAAATGCTATAATTTGCAATTGTTTAATTTCAACAGTTGACATGATAACCATAAATTTCAGCCTAAGTCTGGTACGGTGAAATTCATTTTTACATACCTGACCATAATTTTGGTCCCAGATCCTTCTTGTTTTTCAAGGGGGACAAAAAAAGGGACCTCGTAGCACTTGAGAAACGAATTATTTTTCATGGTTATGGGCACCGTTTGGCAAGGGCGGATCTAGAATTTTTATTAAGGAGGCATAATGTATATAAAATTACACAAGAAGATACTTTGCATTAAAACTCAAAAGTAAATAATACAAAAGTTAAACGTTATCCTTGAAATTGGAATTTGACTTACAATTGACCCCTACGATTTTTCATATTTTGAAAATAATTCATGATAGATTTATTTGACAAGCTATTGAATATATCTTTTTCAATATACACAATCAAACAATCATTCATGAACTCATCACCCATTCGGTTGCGAAGTGAATTCTTCACCATCTTCATACCAGAGAATGCTCTCTCTACCGTAGCAATTGCAATGGGCAAAATCAAGATCAAAGTTAAGAGCTTGTAAACCAATGGGTATGCCATGTCTCTTCTAGTTTCAACCATCTTTTGAATAATATCGCCAAGTCCCTTTAATCTGAAAGCTCAACATTCAAGCGCACATCCATAATAAAATTTTCAAGTTGATCCGGAAGTGCCAAAAGCTCAATGTCTGAAAAGTCTTTTGGATAAAATTGAGCTAATTGAACCACCTTTTGCTTGTCAAAAGCAGCAAATGAATTGGATGGATTTAAGCATGCAACACAAAGCAACAACTTAGTATTTACCTCATTAAATCTGCTATTCAACTCTTGCAGTTGTATATCTATGACAGTATTGAATAACTTGACACGGTAGTAATGCGAGTTTGTCACTTCTTCAACTCTACGACGTGATCTTCCTTGAACTACATATAAATCATCCATACTAGAAATAATAATATGATGTTTCACACAAAAAGCAAAAACTTCTTGCACCAAAGAATTCCATCCATTCTCCCTCATCACTTGAAGTCTTTTCTTAGAAATGTTAACTAAAATAATGGCATTTCCGATGTCTTGATGTTTCTGTTGTAGTGCTTGGGACAAATCATTTGTTATTCCCAATATTGATTTCATCAAATGCAAAGTAATCACAAACTCAAAGGATTGCATCGCTTTCAATAAACGCAATGCTTCAGCCTTCTGATATGAATTTGTTCCCTCCTCCACAATCATATCAAGCACATCAATTACAGAGGCAAACATGTTAATCAAGCTCATAAGAGTCCCATAATGCGATCCCCAACGTGTATCACTAAAACAAATTAAAGTACTTTCTTGATTCAAGCCTCGCCTGCTTGTGATTTCTTCATTCTCTAAGCCTTCAATAATTCGAGCAACTTGTGCCCCTCGTAAAGTATCCCGTCGCTTGCATGAGGATCCAACCACATTAACAATATTAGAAATCAAGAGGAAGAGTGTGGCAATAAGGACGTGGTTCTTCGCCACTGCAACCAGAGCTAGCTGAAGCTAGTGAGCAAAACAATGCACATAGTATGCACACTCATTCTCTTTCAAGATAAGAGCCTTCAATCCATTAAATTCACCTTGCATATTACTTGCCCCATCATAACCTTGCCCACGCAACATAGATATGCTTAATCCATGTGTAGAAAATAACTCTTCAAGTGCATTTTTAAGTGATTGAGCAGTTGTACTAGTGACATGCTTTAAGCCCAAAAAACATTCAACCACACATCCTCTTTTGTTTACAAATCTTAAAACAATGGCCATTTGCTCTTTTGTTGACACATCACGAGATTCATCAAGAAGAACAGAAAATAATCCATCACCAAGCTCTCTAATTATAGCATTAGTTGTTTCAAATGCACAAGCTCTAACAATATCCTTCTGAATTTGAGGCGCTATTAACTTAAGATTCTCAGGAGCATTTTTAAGTGCAACATTTCTCACCTTCTCATTATGATCTGCAAGGAATTTTAGAAGCTCTAGAAAATTTCCTTAATTGTTTGAACCATCATACTCATTATGCCCACGAAATGGAAGTCCCTGTTTTAAAAGGAATCAAATGCAGTCAATTGATGCATTAAGCCGAACTCTATAATCAATCTTTGCTTTATCTGTCATTTTACTAAAACTAGTTTCAATATGCTGTTTCTAATTCATCAAATCTTGACATTTACTCCAAGCTTGTTTGTGAGCACTATTAACTCCTCCCTCATGTTTGTGAAACTTATCTTTCTTTTTCTAATCCCTAAAACCTTCACTAACAAATGCATCACCACCCCCTTGATATCCACACTTAGGGGCAGAGCCAGAATTTTTGCCCAGGGGGGGCACCAGGCGCCAAGGGGGCACTGAACATCCAAGAAAAAATAACAATCGACTTATTTTTCAATTAAGAGTAGGAGAAAAACGATGTTATTTTTAGAGAGAAAATAAATTATTCTTGAGTATTAACTAGTGAATATATTTCTCACAGTTAATGGTTCAAACACCTAAAGTTTATTAGAGATATCCCTTACTACAAAAAATATAATTATTATTAAATTTTATTATCTATAGAATTTATTATGTTATATGCTAAATTTGCTGATCGTATAAACAAAAATATACAATAATGTATTAAAAGATACACTTTATTTCATAAAAAATATCAAGTTTGATTCTTTTAAACTTCTTATATGTTAAAAAAATTTGAGTTAACTTTAAATTTTTAATAAAATCAAAATATCTTAATTTTTAATTAATTTAATTTTTAAATAAAATTAAAATAATAAGAAGGGCATTTTAGCAATTTTATCTAAAAAATTGAGGGGGGTCACTTGCCCCCCTTGCCCCAACGTAGCTCCGCCCGTGTCCAAACTCATTCTTAAAAAGGTAACAATAAAGACAAAATGCAGCATCCTTGGATATGCTATACTCCAACCACTTAAATTCATCAGACCATGAAGGATTGAACCTTCTTAACTTCCCATTGAAATCTCTTTGTGGAAATTCATGTTTACGAGGTTGGCAAGCACCATTAAGGTAGTACTTTCTACGAACCATTTCATGAATATTGGGATCATATTCTACAATCTTAAGCCGTTCTTCTTGATTAGATAGAAGTTCAGGAAAGTTGAATTCTGCATGATTACTTTTTGAAGAATCTTCAGTACTTAATGATTGTGTAAAAACTGGATTGAATGAAAACTCAAGAACCTGAATTCCACACGGCTTTTTTTTGAAGGCTCGCTACTCAATGGCAGCTTTTCTAAGGAGATTTTTGTTGAAGGATCATCGGAATTCATTGAAGACGATTCTCCTTCGTCACTTTTTCTTTTAAAATACCTCAACATATCTCTAGAAAAAAAATTAAAATTAAGACTATTCGAAATAAAATTAAAAATTAAGGTGGAATTAACTAGCAAATATAATTTTTATACAAAAGAAAAATCACATTGTATTTTAAAAAAAAAAAAACAAGAAAAATGTAGAAATGCTAATATAGTATAAAAGAAAGAAAAAATGCAAATCTGAATTATTGAAACATCTTTAGATAGTGGCACATCTTTAATTTTTTTTAAATCCTAATTTTTAGAAAATAACACAAAATTAGGGTTAAGGAAACAAAATCAATAAATTGAAATTAAACAATAAATGGACCAAATCTATACCAAAACTACCAACACAACAAGGGCATCTATGTTTGAAAATTTTTTTCTTTATGATTTTTTTTTGAATAGCTAGAACTATTTTTTATTTTAATTTGAATCAATTTCGGAACTAAAATTAACAAAAATTAAAAGTTGCATCAAATTTGCATTAAATAGAAATTAACATAAAGCAAATTTAAACAAAAATTTATAACACCCAATTTAAACAAACATTTTATCAAAAACTAAACTGAAAAAAAATTTTTTTTTGCTTACTTGTGAGTTGTGATTCTTGCGAATGGCCGAAGACTCAAAGTAATGGAGAGAAGAGAGAAGATACGAGGCTTATTGATGGACGCCCAAGCTAGAGCAGCGGAATGGGAACTGGGAAGAGAAGACTTCAAAGTTCAAATGTCAACCGTGCGGTCCGTGCGGCGTGCAGTGAGCATAAGCATTTGGAAGATTGGAAGTCTGGAACGAGTGGGACAAAATAGGGCAAAGGGGCATATTTTTAATAAGTTAAATGTTTGAGGGGTATTTTCATAATTTTATATACAAAATTAAGGGGGGTCACGTGCCCCCTGCCCCTTACTGGCTATGCCCCTGCCGTTTGGTATGCTAACTTATTTTAAATAAGACTGGTCTTATACAGATAAAATTTTTCTGTATTATACCAATTTTTTTCACCAAAAATTAGTTTTTTTTAATTGTTTACATTTCTTTCAAATTAAAAAAAAATTATTTTGTTCACACGTAAATTTTTCTATTTATGAACTTTTATTTTTTAGATTTCATTTTAAAAAATGTAAATAACATATCAAAAAACTACCGAATAAAAAAAAGAACTTATTTTGATGGGAAAAAAACATACCAAAAAAAAAAAAGCTAAAATAAGTCAACTTATTTTCACAGCGGATAATATTCTTGTTTTTAATTGCACAAAAAAGTGCAACTTTCAATAACTTTTTATGTGTTTAGTCGTAAAATAATGTAATCAGTGGCTTCCCTTAATTGCCGAAAGTCGACAAAAAAATGATGTAATTAGTAACATGTTGATTGCATAAGCACTATATTCATCAACTGACATTTTATATATACTTAATTGTTTAATTATATTATTAATTGTTGTTCATTTGAGTTTTTACACTTGTGAATACACATTCATTGTTCTACCTATTGAGTTGTGAAACTCACCCCTTTTATATTTCAAATAAACCCTTCAGAGTTAGGGGTAATTACCCCAAACTTAATTAACTTCTTATCAGTTAGACCCAGGCCTCGAGTGCCATTTTCTATGCTGTATTTTATTCGATAACCCAAGCTGTGGGTCTTTTGAGGATTGGTTTAGATATTATTATTTTATATTGAGATGCTATTGTGACTCACAACCATAGAATTGTCTATGTTTATTGCGGATGATGTGTAATTATAACCTTAAGGGCTTTTATTTGTTGGTTGCTCGAAAAGTAATCCTCTCTATTTAGAAGTGATTTATCTATACGAGAATGAAGGGCATAAATTATAACAATTCTATATTACTGTTATTATGTATATTATCCATCAAGTTAATAATACTTGAGTTATGAAGAGTAGTACAATTTGTTAATACGAAGATAAATAACACGTCAAAAACTATGAATAAAAAAAAAAAAAAGAAAAAAGAACTTTCCCACATTTTGATAAAAAAATCATACCAAACGAAAAAGTAACTGAAACAAGCCCACATATTTCACAGTGCATATAGGATTTGTTTAGTGTGATATAAAACATTAAAAAACTTTGAAAATCGATAAAAATTTTTAAAAGTTATTTACTTTTTATCTCACTACACGAATTACGAATTTATAATTTATCTCTTTTTTTTTATTTTTTGTCACTTCAAATGACCCAATAACTTTCCGTTTGACATGCTACAAAATCTTACCATTTTTATTAATTTCTAGTAATTTTTTATTTATTTTTATTAATTTTTTACTAAAAATTACTAATAATTGCCAAATATTGGTGGGCCAATCGGACTTTACAGCATGCGTTTGGCAAGAACTAAATTTTAGTAATTTTTAGTATTTTTTTAACTAATTTGTAACAATATTTTATTAAAACTTATTACAAGTTAAAAAAATAATAAATAAACAAAATAAAATAAAATAGTGTGCAGTGTGCTAAAGGGGTCCTTTTTCACTGTGATTATTAACTGAAACCTCGTAAAAAGTAAAACAACAAATAAAACAGTCAATTTTGAATCGTGGATGTGATTTGATCTTCCTAACTAATTAGTTTTTTTTTTTTTTTCACGGGAATTTAAGATAAAAAAAAATAAAAAAACTATATAATGCACAACAAATCAAACACAAAAGTCCATGCAGGAATACCATACAGCCTGCTGCACTAAATTATATGCATATATATATTATAAAGGAGTGGAAGGTGGTGGTCTCTCCAAGACTTCCCATAGATTTCTTAACCTATTCCCTTTAACCCTTTCCTTCCTCCCTTATCTGCTTATATAAAACCCAATGGTCTTGAGAACAAATCCAATCCAATGTTCTAATTCTCTCCCACAAGTTGGAAATTAGGAGAGTCTCCAATAAGCCATCAAAACTTATTGTTGGAATGTCTAGCCCAATTCTGCCACCAGGGTTCAGGTTTCATCCCACAGATGAAGAACTCATCATCCACTATTTGAAGAAGAAGGTCTCTTCACCCTCTACCTCCACTCCTCTAGTCTCTGTCATAGCCGATATCGATCTCTACAAGTTCAATCCATGGGAACTTCCTGGTATACTTCATTTTTTTCTGATAATTTTGAATCTTTTTTTAAAGGAAAAATGATATTCTAAACGTGTTTAGAGTTACAAAAGTCAGTAAAAATTTATAAAAATTATAGTTTTATAATTTGTACAGTAAATAAAAAATTTTAATTTTATAGAGATTTGTGGAGTTTTTTAGAATTCCAAACAAAGCTAAAAAATATAATCGAAAAACTAATCAGAATGAGATGGCAATGTTTTGTGCAGGTAAGGCTTCGTTTGGAGATGATGAGTGGTTTTTCTTCACCCCGAGGGATAGGAAGTACCCAAATGGAGCTCGTCCAAACAGGACAGCAGGATTGGGGTACTGGAAAGCCACTGGAACCGATAAGCCTATTCTAAACTCTGGTGGGTTGCAGCGTATTGGGGTGAAGAAGGCTTTGGTCTTCTATGAAGGTCGTCCTCCTAAGGGGATGAAGACTGATTGGGTGATGCACGAGTATAGGCTTCTTGATGATACTCGCCCTGTCCCTCGGCTCAGGGGATCCATGAGGGTGAGCTAGCTATTCATCAATTAGCCCAAAACATGTTCAAATGCCTGCTTTATGAATCATGACAACGAGGGTATTTGAAATTGTATAGATTTATAAGAGTTGTAATCTCGTAATTCATGCAATGAGTATAAAAGTTGAATTTTATAGAGATTTATACAGATTTTTAAAATTTTGTAGAACTCTAAAGAAGATCGATATAAATGAGTAATGTTATATAATCAAAAGAATTTTTCTTAAAAAACAACTAAAATGATATTATAAAATTGTTCTCCAACTAATTTAAAACAAAAATATCTACCAAATTACCCTTAAGGGAATGTTAGGTTCTCTAATTTTTGTGAACTTTTATCAACTTTTACCTATTTTTGTTTTTCTTGTGCTTGTTTTGAAAATTTGAATTTTATAAACTTTTATCAACTTTTCTAATTAAAACTTTTATAAAGTTTTGTCAACTTGTGAATTGGTCCAATAGTTATGTGCTGCAAAAGGGGTGATCCTCCTCTGTTCGAAAAATAATTGGGTCATTGGAAAATGATTTTTACTATAAATTCAAAGGAGTGATGCCACATGTATACCAAATTAAATGCTAGCTTTATTTGGTTTGGGGCGGAAGAAATGTAAAAAAAGACAGAGTGAGGATGAAAGAAACTAACAAAGTGAGAGAAACAGGGAAGAGAATTAAAAGTTCCTCTTACTTGGGTTTTTAGAGAGAAAAATAAGAAAAAGGTTACTTTCTTTTGTTTGATTGTAGATAGAAGGCATAGGGTATTTCCACCTTAGCAGTTGTGCTGAGTTTAGGCTCTGTGTTTGTTACTATTTCAGCTGGATGATTGGGTACTCTGCAGAGTCAGACAAAAGAGCAACATCCCACAGCAAATAGGAGAACACTCAGAAGACAACAGCAGCGTCGCCGCCAATTCCATTCCTCAGTTCAATTTCCAATTCCCAAGCAGAAAAAATGACTTCTCCTCCTCCATAGACTACTCCATCTACGAAAAAATCAAAGAAAATCCAGAAGAGGCGGCCCCTAGAGAACCACCACAACAAAACAGGTACATCAATTTCCAGCTGGGAGGCTCTTCCACCAAATCCACGGCCGCAAACACAGCATCAAGTGCCGAGACTCCCTCCTCCAACGAAGAGATATTGGTTTCCCCAGCTGCCAAAGACGTTTTCAAATCCCTCAAGAGGAATATCTCCGTCCCGTCTTTTGGGGAGGAATTCCCATTCTCCTCGAGCAAGAGACTTCACTCGTTCCCTCCCGAAATCATGGAGGACACCAGCATCTTCCAAATCTGTTATCTAGCTAACTGCGTTTGAGGTCGCAGCACCTCTTTTATATATATGTATAGGTTAATTATTTCCTTGCGTCCGTTTATTTTCCAGTCTTAATTCTTTCTGTTCCTTAAGAGAGGCAGGGGAGCTGAGATTTGTAGAAAGGAAAATAGATGTATTTAGATCATTAGCTAGTGTGATCGATAGAGGGAAGCTATTTGTTTGAAATTCCAGTTTTATTGTGCTTAAATGATACAAATTATAGGCTGTATTTGGTTGACCAACTTTCACAACAAAAAATAAAATAAAATAACTTTTACTAATTTCTTCTAAGTTTCTCCAAATGTTTCCACCAAACATAAGCTTCGTTTGGAGTATCAAAATTCATCAATTTTAATTTTTTTTTTGGTAAGTAATTTTAATTAATTTTTTTGTAATTTCTTCCTATTAAAATTTTTCACATATGACTTTTATGTCATGTCTTTCTACTTTTATTATATTTTTTGATTTTTTGTCAACCAAACAAACCCATAAAACTAACTTTTACCAACTCTTACAAATTTTTACAAAACATTCAACACCCAACTAAGATAACACATATCGAAATTCTGTACAAAGTTGGTAAAAATTTGAGTTACCAAATGGCCTCACACTAACTAACTTCTGTTTCTAAGAAAGAAAAAAGATTCTTTGAGTTTGAATTCTCTCTCTCTCTCTCTTTTATAATCAGTAGCTCAATATAATTGATCAGCCAACAAGGTCCAATGTACTCGTTGAGCTAAATGGCATATGCATATGGTTGTCTCCTGAGCTGCAGCATCCTTCTCCTCTTTGTCTCCCAAACATTATTTAGTCCTCATTATCCCAGTCCTCCTAGGTTGGGGGATACGATAATAAGAATAAATAATGCCTTGAGATTTGATATAATACGAGAATAATAAGATTATTATTTAGGTATTTATTGTGGAATGTGAGGTTAGACAAAAGATATAATTTGATAAGAAATCTTATAGAAAAATAATTTTAGATCTATAAATTTTAACTACATCATGATAATGCCTAATATTGTTGCTTTTGTGCTGCAACATTAGTGCCGTCATCATTTTCAGAGGCCGCGTAGTACTAGTTTTACAGTGAGGTTTGAAGCAGTTAAACTCAGAAACATAGATCACGGAATCGATTGAAAATTTTTTGTCAATAATACCTTGGAATCCTAAAGCAATGATCACTAACCAAATACCTCGACTTTGTAAAGAAAAAGAAAAATTATCAAATTGGGTTTTTATTTGCATGAAATTACTCACAGGGATGGTAACTTTCTAAGTTTTTAACTTATATGATCTGCTTAGACTAATTCCATCTAACTATGATTATATCAGAACTCTGCACCATCCAATAGTCATGAATATACATGTATATATAGGAAGGACCACTATAAGATATGACAAGAGAAAGAACAAAGGTGCCCCGAAAGGGATAGTCGAGTTGGTTCGGATGGCGGGCTGAAGGGCCTGGGACCAATAGGTCCGAGTTCGACTCCTCTTGGGGGCAGTCCTTCCTCTAATTGTGGAGGGCCATCTAACAGTCTTCTCGGCTGAGTCGGTCAGCCAAGGCTTGCCTAGGCTGGTTTACCTCCTCGTGGTTCTTTGTCGGCTAGGGCCACGGGGTGAGCTTCACCCAGTGCGCACCCATGAGTAGCGGCTGCGGTCTTCTCCCCGACCCCAGAAGAGAAAGAACAAAGGTAAAAACATAAAATTCCTAATATCAGGTAGGATCACAAATCTTACTGAGCCGACCAAATTTGAAAGCTTTTTTTTTTTTTTTTAATGACTCGGGATATCCAAATCAGTTTGCGAGCACATCTCAACTAATCCTTGAGAACTCTAAAGTTAACAATCGGGTGAATCATAAAAAGAAAATCCTCATTATTTCATGCTATTTAGTTGTCGGTCTATGGTTGGTCCAAAAGCCTCCAGCAAATATTGGAAAATCCAATGCATGAGTTTTCTTATTGACTTAATATTCTACTAGGTCAAAAGCATTTTTCATCCAACCTAGGAATAAACCACCAAGATTCTCTTTCCTTTTGTTTTCTTTCAATTGTAAAGATAAGAATTCAAATTTTATAAATTATCAAAGTAAAATGCATAGAAATTCTTGGGTACGTAATTGGAAGATATTCCACGCGTACACATTTACTGCCCTCGTATTTGTCCTGATTCATTGTCTTGATCGAGCGTCGACCTATAACTTTGCAAAGTAGTTGATTCGCTGGAAAAACATTAATTTTCACACCCAGAGCACCTGAACATTATAATGCAATGTATCTGCGTAATGGGCTGCTATAATCTATGAGTTTTCTCTTGTCTTCTTCTGTTGGGTATGCTCCAAACAATGGTTTGTATGAGTTTATTAATCAAAATTAGTTGCTGGTGGGATGGGAACATTATATTGTAATCTGACAAAACATTCTTGTCTTTCATGTTCTGAGTACCAATAAGGAAACAACTCAAGATCAGTTTGTGTTTGGTTTGCTAAAAACTCATTTGAGATCAATTAATCATGAAATCAGGTCAGATTTGAACACATTTTGTTGCTTAAGCTCGATTTAAGTTCCACGTGATATGCTTAAATCCGTGCAAAAATAATTAAGTTACAGGAGTTCAGCTTGACTAAACCTCAACTTGAGATCTTAACAAAGCAAACTTAAAACATATTTTCAAACTCATAAAAGTTTTTAAACTAAATTTAAATATCCTACTATTTGGCTCGACTTGTTTGCACCCCTAAACACCAACAACAAACCACAACAACTACACAAACACAAAATCCTGCTGGGATCTTTCACAACAATGACATGTGGTTTTAAAATCTTGGACAATATGGAGCATATGAGATCTTTTCTGTTGGGGTTCCCTTCCTCCAGATCTTTTCTATTGGGGTTCCCTTCCTCCCAAGCAAGCAATCATATAGTTTTCCTCTCTTTAAATTGAATTAAATAAATGCATGGATGGTGACTCTTAATATATTTTAAACACCATTAGTAAAGGAGTTTGGTGGTTCTGAGACAGAAATTCTCCTCTAATTATAATTATAAACAATGGAGTCAAAATCTCATCCAATTACTATGTCTTTACCTAATTCGTGATAAGCGTTGATTTGATCTTTGTTGCGAGTTTAATATCACAAGCAAAGCAAGAGATTATATATATATATATATAAAGAAGGACTTTAGCTATTTGAAGGCTGGACCACCCCTAACCGGCTCTTTAGATACACTACAAGAGCTACATGTTATGGAGAAAAAGACAAAGTAAGTGGACTACTAATTTCATGGTGGACTGTTATTTTTAGGGTTGAGAAGATCCTTGAATTTGATGCAGAACGAAACAATAACAAACGAGGTTGATTTGATTCAAGTTAAAGATAGATCGTGCGAATACTGGATTATTTTCATCCAAACACACTAGTAAACAATGACCCAAAAAAAAAAAAATGAATGCAAGAAAACACCCACAATAAAAGAACGCAAAATTTGCATGATTTAACACTTTATTTCTGTTCACAAATACAGTAATATCTAATTTTTTTTATAAACTCCAGTAATAAAGTAAAAGAAATTTACAAGAAGTATATAAAAGAACATTAAGTGACCCCTAGAGAAAATTCTCATGTTTCTTAACTATTCTCTCAATCATACGCTTAGAAAATCCTAATTTAAATTTCTTATACATACCAGAATATATATCTCGAAACCTTAGACGAAATTAACCTCTAAAATGCAATTTTGCTAGACCCATGCTTTTAGCAAATATCCGCACACTTCCCACAAAACAAAAATCTTTTTGCGAACCAAAGTGGTCTTCCCACAGGCTTCTAACACTCTTCGAGCAAAGTGTCAAATCCATAGTACTGTCATATTGCACAGCGGGGGGCAAGTCTCTGGGATCCCACCCTTTTTTTTTTATTTTCACAAACCACTGTAAACCTGAACGGATCGCTTCACTTGCTGTACTCAGGCATCTACTCTTTTTGCAGTGTCTAAATGTAACGATTATAACTCTAACAAAATGGTTAGTTCTCTCAAACAGCCTAATGCAAATTCTAAGTAGTGCTTTGTGCAAGCCACCACAAAACAGAAAATTAATTCTCTCAAAATAAAAACTTTATTAAATCAAATATGATAGTATCAAGAGGTTACAGTATGTTTATAAAGAAACTAGCGTAACCCTAATTTTTAATTAGGACTATAATATGTATTAAATTTATCAAAAGTATAATAATGATTTCAAAATCATATAAAAAAAAGAAAATTAAATTAGTACAAAATTTGACAGCGCTTTTATTTTGGCAGCAATTTTCAAATTAAAAACTATCAAAGATAGAATAAAAAAATGTTGACTCAAAGCCAATTCGTAGAAACCCCAATCGAAGATATCCATTTGCTGTATCTATAGTCTAATGATATTGAAATTCTATCCAAAATTGACAATTGACCGTTCAAATCAGATACCTATGAATGAACTGCTAAAAGTATCTCGGTATCTGAATTGGGCCAAATTAGTCCAAATAATTAGGCCACGGTGGCCTGTTCTGAGCCATTGCAACTTTGAAAGGCAACCTTAGGCCCTTAGTAGCTTGTTTAGATTAAGGGGTTTGGGGGGAAGTGAAGGGTTTGGAGGTGAAATGGTAGTTCATGTAGCGTTTGAATTGACTGGTCTAGGGGGGAAGAGAATGGAAGTGGAGTAAAGGTTAAGGGGGAGATCGTCTACAATTAAATAATTCATGATACTTCCATTCTAGACCTCCAAAATTGGGAGGAAATGAAAGTGAATTGTAATCAATTCTAAACTGCTCCCTATTTTGACCTTCACTCCACTACACTTTCCTTCACTCCCCCCCTTAACTGAAACAAAACTTACTCCACTCCACCTCCATCCTAAAGGACTAATAGAGATTGGTGTCATGCTAATAACTTCCTCCTTGAAGTGAAATCCTACCAGCGGTTGTGCTGCTCCTTTAACCCTTCATTACTCTTTCCTCGTACAATCAAGGGAACTTGAAATGGTCAGTAGGAGTAACTAGATAACAGAAGACAGAGTCAAGAGTAAATTAAGAAACAAAGCGAAGTAACAAGGGTATTCCAGTTAAATTCTTGACTCAGATGAACCTAATTAATTACATTTGAGCTTTAATTTTAAGCTTTTTGGATCCTCGAAATCATTTTGATTGTCTTCGGTATATGTTAGAAGAAGATCGGAATGGCTTGATTTTTCTCAAGTAGCCCTCAGTTTTTCTCTTCAAAGAGACATCCAAACTTGTGGATTGGTTGGAATCATAGCCCTGAAAGAATTGGTCACATGAACATTCGTTCAGTACTAATAGAAACAATATTATTTTCTGCTAAACATATATAGAAAATAATTACTGCAGTAATTAATAGAGATTAATCTCCCAGAAAATATATTTATATACACAAGTCCTTTTACTGTGCTCTCCCTACCATTTGATTCGTCACGAAATTTACTAAATTTCTCTTTGTTGAAAGATTTTTCGGATTCACCAATGCTACAAAATCTACCTGTTGAATTGCGTACGAAACAACATATAATATATACATACATACAAATAAATTTATTGATTCCGGTGTGCATAATCAGAACGCAACAGGTCACTGGCCAAACAATGACAAAAAAGACTATTTTTTTTACTAAAGGCTGATCTGCCCAAGATCCTCCACCACTACAATTTTACCTCCTATTTATATTCTTGTTAATCTCCAAGCATTTTGAAGAAGGTTTTGGATTATATATATATATATATATACACACGTACATATCTTCCTACATCTCTATCTTGATGGAGGGCATCACCATGTCAACTCCTATTCTCCCACCAGGTTTCAGGTTCCATCCCACTGACGAGGAACTAATTACCCATTATCTGAAGAAGAAAGTCTCTTCTCCTACAAGTCCTGTAGTCTCTATAATAGCTGAGATTGATCTCCACAAGTTCAATCCTTGGGACCTTCCAGGTGCCTTCTCAATCTTTAATCTCTCTGTTTTTTTACCTTTTTTTTTTTTTTGGCAGATCGTGAAGAATTTCAACTCTATATTATTATTTGAGAAATAAGATTAAGTCACTCGAATTGTGTGTGGTGTGAATATGAATGAAGAAAGTAATAAGAAAATAAGAAATCAACATAAAAGATTTGTAAAGTCTTGTGGCAAATCCAATCAAAATCTTAGTTAAATTAGGAATGCTATTCAAGTTTCCTAAAGTGATGCAAATTGAAGATTTGAAGAATTCTAAACAACTAAGGAGATAAAATGAATCAAGTTGACCAAGATTTTGAAGAATTCTAATTGGTGTGAAGGATTACAAAACCTAATGGAATTCGGACGCAGCCTTCTGGAACATGAATGGAATTCCAGTGTACCTCGCAGGCACGGCGCAGGGAGCGCGCGGGTGCGCCCCAAGCACGCAGGCAGCCCGAAGGGAGCGTGCGGGTGCGCCTCAAGCACGCAGGCAGCCCGAAGGGAGCGTGCGGGATGCGCCAAGGTGTCTCAGAAATTCCAGTGAGGTCCGCAGGCTGGAGGATGGGAGCGCGAGGGTGCGCCAGTGTTATTTCCTAAAGCGCAAAAATTCCAGTGCAGGTCGCAGGCTGGAGGATGGGAGTGCGAGGGATCGAGCTATGAATATTTTGTTCGGATTCAATTTCCTATTTTGCCAAACTAGGGCAACTTTGTAATCCTATATATATGTGAAACCAACTCTGTTATTGTAAGGAGGTGGGAGAACATATTATAGGGACCTAGAGAAAGAGTCTTTGAGTATTGAAGAGCTTTCATGTTCTTTCTCTAAATTCATCTTGTATTTTCTTTTCACTTTCTGTGTGAGGCAGAAAGCCTACTTGTAGGGTTTATCGAGTGATTCGAGCAAGAGTGACGAAAGGATTCGTGCGAGTGATTCGTAGAGAGTCTGAGTAGAGTCTTGTAACCCGTTGATAGTGGGATTGTAAATAGAGGTTTTTCTCCCTGTGATAGGGTTTCCTCGTTATTCTCTTGTGTGATTATTTTCACTGTGTGTGTGATTGTGTGGGTTTGGAAATTTTCAATTGGTATCAGAGCAGGTCACTCTAAGTTCTTGAGTGAAGATCTTCGTCCAAACCAATGGATCCACCACGTGAAGGAGGTTCAAGCACCAGACCCCCTTGGTTTGACGGCTCAAACTACTCATACTGGAAGGTACGAATGCAAGCTTTTCTTTTGGGAATTAATTACAAAGTCTGGATGTCAATAGTTAAAGGATGGGAAGAACCGACCCATGAAGTCGACGGAAGAATCGAACAAAAGTCAATTCAGACGTGGACTAAAGTTGAGCAAGAGAGTTCGGAGTGGAACTTCAAAGCCTTGAGTGCCATATTTTCTGCAGTTTGCCCTAATGAATTCTGCCGTATCTCAAGTTGTACGAGTGCCCGAAAAGCGTGGTTAATTCTGCAAAGTACACACGAAGGGAACGAACAAGTCAAAACCAGCAAGCTTCAAAAACTCACTTTTGAGTTTGAGGGAATAAGGATGAATGAAGACGAAAGGTTTGATGACTTTTATGTCCGGCTCAGTCACATTGTTAATTCATGCCACAACCTTGGAGAACCTATTCCAGAATACAAAGTGGTACGTAAAATTTTACGTTCTCTTCCACGAGTGTTTGATTCTAAAGTTACAGCAATAGAAGAAGTCAAATATGTGAACTCTATGAGAATAGAAGACCTTGTGGGATCCTTGCAAACGTTTGAAGCAAATATGGTGAAACCTCGCAAAGCGTCAAAAGGTATTGCTCTAAAGACAGTGGAAGAAGAAAGTGATAAAGAGGAGTCGGATAAAGAAATGGCGCTTGTGGCTAAACGATTCGTGAGATATATGAGGAAGAAGGGTTTATTTAATAAGAATAACAAGAATGAGTCACAATCTCAAGAAAAAGGAAAGAAAATCAAGAAGATTGAATCTGGGGAAGAAAACAAGAAGAACAAGGTCAAGTGTTTTGAGTGTCACGGATATGGACATTTTGCTCAAGACTGTGCAAACAAAAAGATGAAAAAGAAGCAAGTCAAAGTCATGAACGCTACATTAGATGATGAATCCAGTTCAGATGAATCATCTTCATCAGCATCCTCAAACGATGAAGGTAATTTTGTTGCTTTTATGGCGTCTCACTCTTCGTCTGCAGGAACAGCTTCTGGATCTCAAAGCGACACTGATATATCAAATCATGAAGATGATGACTCTGAGGATGAATTCAACAATGATTTGCAAGTAGCATATGATGCTCTCATTGTCGAATACAGTAAGGTAAAGAAACAAAGACAAGCCCAACATACCCGCAACAGTAAACTCTGAAGTGAACGAGATTCCTTGAAGACAGAGAATGAAAAACTCACAGGTAAAATATCTATTTTGGAATCTGACAAAACTTCTCAGTCTCATAGTGCAGAAAAGTTCAAAGAAAAACTTGAATAAAAGAATAAAAAGATTGATAAATTGGAGAAAGCTGTTGAAGAACTTCAGGATGAGGTCAGTAAGCTGAAAGAAAAGATCAAGAGTGATGAGAAGATAATTGAAAGAATGAACTCCAGTTCACAAAAACTTGAAGAAATTTGGAGCCAACAACGAACACATGGAGACAAAACAGGCTTAGGCTACACTGGAGGGAAAAATACAATTGTTTCATCATCATCAGCGCCTTCAGTAGTAGAAGAGGTTGTTTCAAAACCTGCAGCCAATCCCAAGACCTTCCATAAGTCTATTGCACCACCAAAGAAGAGTTTTGAAAAGAATAAACACTATCAGCATTCTCCTCACATAGTGAAAGGTATGCATTTTGCTAGATCCCAATCCCTTGTACCTGTTTGTCACCATTGTGGAATCAAAGGTCATATACGCCCAAACTGTCACAAACTCTATGGTCTTCCTTTAAACCATGTTAAAAATTTTTCAAAAAACCCGGAGCCTAGAGTCCCTGTGAAGAATAAATTTCAAGTGTTTTCAAAATTTTCAGAAGATTGTTACAAAAACTCACGTCCTTTTCAAAAACAAAATAGTCCAATATTTCGAAGAGGTACAAATTTCAAATTTGTTGAGAAAAAGAATTTTCATAGAAGTCAAAAACGCGAGGAAAAACCTGTCAAGACAACTGGTCTTAAAACTAGAGCTATTTGGATTAGAAAGTCAGATTTAAATTGTTTTGTTTCACAAAATGCCCTTCGCTTTGAGTCTCTAAGAAAATCTGTAGACATTTGTACACACCATTGAAATCTAAAAGATAAGTTAGAAGTTCAATGATTAAGTTGAAAATATTTTATGACTTCTATACTGTTACCTGTACATTAAATCTTCCAAATTCATCGATTTCAATGAGTTCATAATTTTCGCATTTTCTTGTAAATTGATACGAAGTGTTTTGGTGAATTTTGTCATAATTTTGAAGTGCTTCCTATTACACTTGACTGTACATGCATATATCTTTTTCTCTTCTTTTCTACGAATCAAGGGTTGTTGTTTGATGTGTTTAAAAAATGTTGAGGAGCCTGATTTGTGCATATCAAAGTTATGCATAAAAAAAAATAAAAAAAAAACAAAAAAAAAATTTCTTGGAAAGGGCTACCGGTGGGACCAGTGAGAAGCCCCTTAATGACTCGTTGATTGTTAAGGAATAGCTACCTGCCCATAAGCGTGTGAAAGCCGCCAAGTGTTTAAAAAAAAAAAAAAAAGGGAAGATTGGCTCTCAATTCATTTGGTACATCAAATTTAACTTTTTGAGTCTATGATTTGTTTGAGGGGGAGCCTATATGTATATTATAGTCAAAAACTCACACGTGCACAAGCATTTGTTCAATTTTGTGACTTATTTCACCTCCCGACACAGAATTGACAATTTTCTTGGAAAATCAAAATGTGAATCTTTGAATTTATGAAGGGTGAGAGATTGATGTACATGTATTGGTATAGTGGAATTAAAAGTTTTTTTGACATTTTTTTGTGAATTCTTCTACTGTCTCTTTTTAGTTTTGATTGTCTGTGTCCAAATCTGCACTTACACGTATTTTCCTGAGAGCCTCGTAGGCAGGGCGCAGGAGATCCTCCCTCACATTATTCTGATGTCACACTTAGAAGAGGCCGTGTCATGTATGCCATACTCATGGGTCTTCGGTTTGATCTTGCCTTATTTTTTGTGAGCTTGTTACTTCCATATCAAAAAGGGGGAGTTAATTTAACTTATGTATGTAATATGTGAACTTGTTTAGGGTATGGCATGATATTTTATGTCTTATGTGCTTTGGTAAGATTTTGGTGCCTTGATGTGTGTGTTCAGTACGTGCAGTATTTGAGCAGAATTCAGAATTTGAGCAGAATTTAAAATTTAACTTAAGTTTTGATATGGAATTGCCAAGGGGGAGATTGTAAAGTCTTGTGGCAAATCCAATCAAAATCTTAGTTAAATTAGGAATGCTATTCAAGTTTCCTAAAGTGATGCAAATTGAAGATTTGAAGAATTCTAAACAACTAAGGAGATAAAATGAATCAAGTTGACCAAGATTTTGAAGAATTCTAATTGGTGTGAAGGATTACAAAACCTAATGGAATTCGGACGCAGCCTTCTGGAACATGAATGGAATTCCAGTGTACCTCGCAGGCACGGCGCAGGGAGCGCGCGGGTGCGCCCCAAGCACGCAGGCAGCCCGAAGGGAGCGTGCGGGTGCGCCAAGGTGTCTCAGAAATTCCAGTGAGGTCCGCAGGCTGGAGGATGGGAGCGCGAGGGTGCGCCAGTGTTATTTCCTAAAGCGCAAAAATTCCAGTGCAGGTCGCAGGCTGGAGGATGGGAGTGCGAGGGATCGAGCTATGAATATTTTGTTCGGATTCAATTTCCTATTTTGCCAAACTAGGGCAACTTTGTAATCCTATATATATGTGAAACCAACTCTGTTATTGTAAGGAGGTGGGAGAACATATTATAGGGACCTAGAGAAAGAGTCTTTGAGTATTGAAGAGCTTTCATGTTCTTTCTCTAAATTCATCTTGTATTTTCTTTTCACTTTCTGTGTGAGGCAGAAAGCCTACTTGTAGGGTTTATCGAGTGATTCGAGCAAGAGTGACGAAAGGATTCGTGCGAGTGATTCGTAGAGAGTCTGAGTAGAGTCTTGTAACCCGTTGATAGTGGGATTGTAAATAGAGGTTTTTCTCCCTGTGATAGGGTTTCCTTGTTATTCTCTTGTGTGATTATTTTCACTGTGTGTGTGATTGTGTGGGTTTGGAAATTTTCAAGATTTAATGTGGTTCAAGCAGATTGCCTACGTTCACAACGGTAGAAATATTTTCCTTATTAACTGTAAAATCTTTTGTGGAGTTACATAGTACAAAACATATATATATACTAAAAAAATCCTGATCTTGTCAGTAAGACCAAAATATCTTTACTGTACCACAGGGGACTATGCTCCTCGCACCCCCTCACGCAACAAAACGTATATCCCTGCGAAAGAGTTTCCTACACTCTACTCTGCTACGTTCCTCTTTGGAAACTTCTCGTTCTTTCCTAATTCTTCAATCTAAATATGAATCACATATCACAATAATCTCCACCTCGGTGAATATTCACACTTTAGAAAACTGTGCAGAACTCCTCCTGTTAGTACTATATTTTACTTGAAATAAAAATTTTACTAGAATCGTTTATTAGAATGAGTGATGGAGTAGTGTACTTACCACTTTAAATGAAAACGCCCATTAAGATATGATCTAATTACAAAGCTATCATCGGCACATTATTCAGCTGACAACTTTTTCCTCGTAGCTGGAATAACATTTTCCTTCATTTTATGCTAGGAATTTTGCTAAAGGGAGTCTTGCAAATGCTAATAGTTTTACTCGTATTATTCGTGCAGACAAGGCCTCGTTTGGGGAGAGTGAGTGGTTCTTCTATAGCCCAAGAGACAGGAAGTACCCAAATGGCGCTCGGCCAAACAGGGCAGCTGCTTTTGGGTACTGGAAAGCCACTGGAACTGATAAGCCCATCCTCTCTTCTTATGAATCACAGTGTGCTGGGGTGAAGAAAGCCCTTGTGTTCTACAAAGGTCGCCCCCCGAAGGGCATAAAAACAGATTGGATGATGTACGAATTGTTAGATTTATTTTTCTTTGGTGCCCTTGAAAGCATGTTTTGTAATGACATTTCATTGAATTTATTTTTTTGGTCAAAATAAAACATTTTATTTAAGCATACACTATTGTCCCTTATTTATAAAGTATGTGATTTAAGTATTGGGCATAAGATGCCAATACAGAAAGATTTAAATCACAAGTTTTATAAATAAAAATAAATTCACAGCTATTAATGAAATGGGCATTTTATTATGTTAAAACTGTAACTTTTCTACTTCTTAATTGGGTGATTTATCTTGATCACTAAAGTGGTGACTTTGAGTAGGAAAGTTAGTATGTATATGAGATATACATATTGAATGGACTATTGTAAATTATGATTTGGTTAATAAATATCTTTAATCATAATTTACATAAGCTTTAATAAACTTAATAAACCTTAATCCTACGTTCGTAATTGCCTCACATTCATAGATTAAGTCTATTTGAGTTATCACGGAGTGAGATCTTATTAATGGTCAAAACCTCGATAACTTGGAGATTTAATATTATGAATCGTGGGAACATATTCTTACGAGATGAAATCCATTCTGATACGCTCACCTAAGCTATTTATCTTTTTGATCATTAAATCTGTGGCCGCAGTTTATTCAATAAATTGTTTATTGAATAACAATATTTATTTGTAAATTGTTTACAAATATGGAAATATTGAGAATGATTAAAATATAGATAAATAGTGACTTAGGGTTAAATATGTAATTAAGGGGCTCGACATTTAGCCTAACTTAATTACAAGCTTAAAATGGAGGGTTAATTAAGTGGATATTATTGGTCTAAGACCAAAATTCATTTTATTAAAAGTTGTTTTAAGTTAAATGAATTTCAACATGAACTACTAGAGTGCAGCTCATAACTTTTCATGGAATAGCCCTGGGTTAATTTAAAAGATAATGGGTTGTCATGAGATGACAAGGCCCAAATATCTTTTAAGTTGGAGCTAGGAATCAATGGGCCTTCAGTCCCCAAGCTAGCTCAATTTATCTTGATGGGCCAGGTCCAGTTGGCTAATTATTTATAATTTATTTATGAAATAAATTATAGATAATTAATATATATATTTAGATATGATGATATGGTTGGGAAATTTTCTCAAGATACCATATTTTCTAAATATATGTTAAGATGATATATATAGATAAGATATGTGTGAGAGTGGATAAGAGATAATCTCTAGAGTTAGAGATCTTCTCTGATACAAACTCTGTATCTCGCTCTTTATAAATATCTTTTATATATCAATTAGCAAGAGATCTGAAAGAAAGACCACACATATCCATCTAGAGAGATAATTTGAGAATAGTTTGAAAGGCTGAATCGCTGAAAGAAGGTGCTTCCGCCGTGCATCAAAAGAAAATTTTAAAGAGTTCATCCTTCCATTCGAGGTATTTTTTCTCAACCCTATGCTATAAAACCAACAATATAGGCTACTTGTTGAGAGTCATCACTCTACGAGGATCAGAGGATCAATGAGAGTAAGTCTAATGACATAACATGAACCCATTGCCGAAAAAATATATATGAAACTTTAGAACGACATGGTAAAGCTACGCTTTAGTCTATTTAAAATATGTATATACTTAACAAAATATATAAATATATATATATTTATATATCCACCTGTTTATGAATTTCTAGTGCCATAGCATTTTTTTACCCTATTTCCGGGTTGCATTAACTGCAACATCATCAGCGTGCTCATAACCTTCAAAATTTTAAATGGTATCATTGACTTTTTAATAAATAACTAAAGGGTAATTAACAATTTCCATAGACATTTTTAAGTGAAGAAAATCAATCAAAATCTTCATAATTCACCACCCCCCAAAAAAAAATATTGATTTTGGGTTGACTAAAAAAACTTTGATGCATTTTTACGGTTAGATGATTGGGTTCTGTGCCAGGTGCGGCAAAAGAGAAACATGCCAATCCCTAGAAAAGACCTCAAGGAGAGCAACAACAGGAGCCTCCTCCCCTACCATCAAATTGATCACCTAGGGCCTTTTGAAGAGAAAGATATCGTGGAGAAAATGAACTATCTAAAAGACTCTGAACTGGTTCCTCAAGAAGGCGAAGTGGTAGATGAGCTCCAAGGAGGGTTTTCAGAGCACTTGATCTTCGGCCCAAATTCCGAAATTCAATCTCCAACGATCCTCTCCATGAAAGCAGCGCTCGCGACGATCAAGAGAGTTGTCTCGGTTGGAAGAGCCTTGGATGAACAAGTTCATCATCATCCAATCTCTCCAAACAAGAAAGAGAGTGCCATGTACAATAATCACTCGTAGTGGTAGCAGTAACTTGGACAAGTCAAAGCATTTTCGAAGTCTCTTCCAATCACTACTTCAGAAACTCTGATATTTTATCATACATCTTAAAGTCACTCTTCCTCATTGTAAACTTGGCCTTAAGTTGTGATATATAGTAATTTATATATATATATATATATATATATAATTATGATACAGAAGCACATAAGAGGAGAGTAGCAATTTTATTGGTATTTAAGACTTGTCCATATGTGTGCTATAATAATAAAAGGGGGGTTATTTGAGAGCAGCCAATATATATATATATATATATACATATAATTTAAAAATCCTATCATTTATGACATTTGTGTAGTGTCTGGGGAGCCATGCCCCATGGTTCAAGAGTGGCTCTATTTTTACTATAACTAGTTGAGTCTATAGATGAATCGAAAAGAAGGATAAGCCACATTCGGTTCAATAAATAAATAAATAAATAAATAAAATTAGGATGAAAAGAAAACAATTAATGTTAGAATTCCCACGAGTCAAAGTGTTAATTTGTTGGCTCCTATCCCACATTGGATTTCTCATAAAGGCAGAAGTCTTGTGAGGTTGTAAATCCTGTCCCACATCGGTTTACTCATAAAGGCAGATGGGGCCTTGTGGGGTTATAAATAGAGGGTCCTTCTTTTTGGAAAAGGCGCACCAGTCAAAGCTTTGGGTAGCAAGCTTGTACTCTAGTTATATTCCTCCTTTGAGGTGAGAGTTGTAGTTTTGCTTGGGGAATTGCTTTGTGGGGTGTATTGGGGTATTGGGTGAGAGGAAATATTGTGTGATTGTAATATTATTCACGTAGTGGATTTTCTTCTCTGAGTGCTCGTGGACGTAGGCAAATTACCGAACCACGTAAATCTTGTGTTCTTCTATTGTGTGTCTTTCTTGTGTTCGTGTTTGCTATTATTTGCAGGGGTGTTGCCAGAAAGTGATCCAGGGTTACGTAACAACAATTGGTATCAGAGCTCAAGTTGCCTTGGTTTGTGGTGTGGATATGTACGAGTTTAAGGAAGTTCTGTTTAGGAGGTTGGGTTTTAAGTGGGACCAGTGTGACCCCTCCAATCTTTCCTGGGAACTTACTTAGTGGGTACTATTCACTTCAACGAGGCATAATGTCAGGAAGCTCTTCGTCTGCAAAGTTCGAAGTCAACAAGTTCAATGGAACGGGGAATTTTGGATTATGGCAGAAAAGGTTAAAGGATCTATTGGTGCAACAAGGAATGGCAAAAGCATTGGCGAAGACGAAGCCTGAAAAGATAGAAGAAGCAGATTGGCTTGAACTTCAGGAAAGGGCTGTGGCTACAATCAGATTGTGTCTGGATGATGATGTGATGTAGTATGTTATTGAGGAGAATTCGCTAGCAGAGGTATGGAAGAAACTCGAAGCGAGATACATGTCTAAGTCTCTTACGAACAAGCTCTATCTTAAGCGAAAGCTATATCGCTTGAAGATGGAGGAGGGCTCAGACCTGGAACAGCACATCAACGCGTTCAATCAAATCATTGGCGATTTGAAGAGGGTAGAAGTCAAGTTCGAGGATGAAGACAAGGCTCTCATGTTACTGCATTCACTACCAGATTCATCAGTGTTTGAGAACTTGATCACAACCCTTACTTATGGTAAAGAGACTCTTGTATATGAGGAAATCACAACAGCCTTGTTAGGTTTTCAACAAAGGCGAAAGCAAAGTGATGGGAATTCTCAAGGAGAGGGTCTGGTTGTGAAGGACAAGCAAGATAGAGGAAGGAGCAGACAAAGGGAATCAAATGGGAATAAAAATTCTCGGTCCAAGTCAAGAAAAAAGAAAAATCCTCAATGCTTCAAGTGCGGCAAGAAGGGCCACTACAAGCGAGATTGCCCAGAGTGGAGTAAGGATAAGGGCGGCGAGAATAAAGATGGTTCAAAGTCTGCAAATGTTGTAGAGAATTATTCGGAGGATGGCGACATGCTTTCAGTTTCATTAAGTTCAAATCATCTCACGGATTCTTGGATACTAGATTCGGCGTGTTCTTTTCACATGACGCCAAACAGGGCGTGGTTCGACACCTACAGGTTAGTGGATTCTGGTTCAGTTCTAATGGGTAACGATGTTTCATGCAAAGTTTTTGGGATTGGGAATATCAAAATCCGTATGTTTGATGGTGTGGTACGAACCTTATGTGATGTAAGACATATTCCTGATCTTAGAAAGAATCTTATTTCATTGGGTGCCTTAGATTCAAACGGATTCAGTTTTAAATCTGATAGCGAGCAATGAAAGTTTCAAAAGGGGTGATGGTGGTGATGAAAGGGCAAAAAGTTTCTAGGAATATCTACAGACTGTTAGGGAGTACAGTTGTAGGTGGAGTTACCGCAGCAGAGTCTGATTCTGATAGCACAGTCTTGTGGCATATGCGGTTAGGGCACATGGGGGAACGTGGCATGTTAGAGCTACACAGGCGGAATTTGCTCAAAGGGATAAAGACTTGTAAGCTTGATTTTTGCAAGTATTGTGTTCTTGGAAAGCAGACCAAGGTACAATTCAAGACAGCTACGCACAAGACAGAAGGCATTCTTGATTATGTCCATTCAGATGTTTGGGGGCCAGTGAGAGTTGCATCACGGCAGGGACATCAGTATTTCGTCACGTTTATTGATGACTTCTCCAGGAAAGTTTGGGTTTACTTCATGCAGCACAAGTCAGACGTGTTTGCCAAGTTCAAAGTGTGGAAAGCTGAAGTGGAGAACCAAACTGGGAGGAAGATAAAGTGTTTGAGGACAGATAACGGCACTGAGTACAAGGAGAAGAAGTTCATGCAATTTTGTGAGCAACAAGGAAGAAAGAGACACTTCACAGTATGCAAGACACCGCAGCAGAATGGTGTAGCGGAAAGGATGAACCGAACAATTGCTGAGAGAGCAAGATGTCTCAGGTTGAATGCTGGGCTTACAAAGAACTTCTGGGCAGATGCAGTTAGTATGGCTTGCTTCTTAATCAATAGATCACCAAGGGTAACACTAGAAGGGAAGGTTGCATAGGAAGTGTGGACAGGGAAGGAGGTTGACTACTCTGGGTTGAGAGTCTTCGGTTGTCCTGCATATATGCATGTTTCTAGTGATGAGCGGTCCAAGCTTGACCCAAAGTCGCGACAGTGTATCTTTCTCGGGTATGAGAAAGGGGTCAAGGGGTATAAACTCTGGGATCCTAAGGCAAACAAAATCGTGATCAGCAGAGACGTGGTATTTGATGAAAAGTCCATGTTAAAGAGTACTCAGTCACAAGAGGAGCAGAAGCCAAAATGCAATGATTTCAGTAAGCAAGTGGTGCAGGTGGAGGTAGAGAATCAGGCTAAGGACATCTCTACTCAGAGTTTAGAGGCTCCTAGTTTGGAAGAGCAAGCTTCCAGTTCAAAGGAGCAACAGCACCAGAGTTTAGCTTCAGGGCGGACCAAATGCATTATCAAACCACCGACTAGGTATGGTTTTGAAGATTTAGTTTCTTATGCACTTGTTACCAGTAGTGGGGATCCAGTTACTTTTCAGGAGGCTATCAGCAGTCAAGAGAAGAACAAATGGATGCAAGCTATGGTGGAGGAGATGGAGTCTCTGCATAAGAACAAGACATGGGAGTTGGTGGAGCTTCCAGAGGGAAAGCGGGTGATAGGATGCAAATGGGTGTGCAAACGCAAGGAAGCTGCGTCAGAAAAGAAATGTGAAAGATTCAAGGCTCGCTTGGTAGCGAAAGGTTACTCACAAAGGAAAGGAATTGACTATGATGAGATTTTTTCCCCAGTGGTTAGACACACTTCTATTAGGGTGATGCTGGCCTTGGTAGCTCATTTTGACATGGAGTTGGAACAGATGGACGTAAAGACGGCGTTTCTTCATGGTGACATTGAAGAAGATCTTTACATGGAGCAGCCGGAGGGGTTTTCACAACCCGGGAAGGAGCAGTTAGTCTGCAAACTGACGAAGTCACTTTATGGGCTAAAGCAGTCTCCACGGCAGTGGTACAAGAAGTTTGACTCTTTCATGATCAGAATTGGCTATGTGCGATGTGAGTATGATTGTTGCATTTATGTGAAACACCTTGATGATGGTTCTTTCATATATCTCCTATTGTATGTGGATGATATGTTGATTTCTGCAAAGAGTATCCTTGAAGTCAACAAGTTGAAGGCCTTGTTGAGCAAGGAATTTGAAATGAAGGATTTGGGCGCAGCCGAGAAGATTCTTAGAATGGAGATTCACAGGGACAGAAGCTCAGGGAGATTGTGGTTATCTCAGAAAGCTTATGTGGAGAAGGTGTTAAAGAGGTTTAGCATGGATAAAGCAAAACCGGTGAGCACACCTTTGGCGGGTCATTTTAGACTGTCTGCAAATCAGTGCCCGAAGTCCGAAGATGAGATCAGGGACATGGAGTCAGTTCCATATGCCAGTGCAGTTGGATGCCTTATGTATGCGATGGTTTGTACCAGACCAGATTTGGCACATGCAGTTAGTGTGGTGAGCAAGTTTATGGCTAATCCAGGGAGACAGCATTGGAGTGCAGTCAAGTGGATCTTCAGATACTTGCGGGGTACCACGAGGTATGGCATCATGTTCAGCAGACAACAAGAAGAGCTTTCAGTTGTAGGATATGTGGATGCAGACTATGCAGGGGACTTGGATAACAGGAGGTCGACTACTGGGTATGTCTTCACTCTGGCAGGAGGGCCTATTTGTTGGAGGTCCGTGGTTCAGTCTCTTGTTGCTCTTTCTACAACTGAAACAGAATACATGGCAGTGGCCGAGGCTGCCAAGGAAGCATTATGGGATGCTAGACTAGTTAAGGAGTTGGGTCTACAGCAAAGTGGAGTTGAGATTTACTGTGACAGTCAGAGTGCCATTCATTTGGCGAAGAACCAGGTGTATCATGCAAGAACCAAACACATAGATGTGAGGTTCCACAAGATTCGGGAGTTGGTGTCTTCAGGTGAATTAGTGCTAGAGAAAGTTCACACTTCTAACAACGCTGCAGACATGTTGACGAAGTCCCTCACAGTAGATAAGTTCAAACATTGTTTGAACTTGATTCATGTCTCCAGTTGCTAGATGAGAGACGACCCCAGCTTATGGGGTTCGTGGTGGAGTTACCAGTATTCAGTTTCCTAAGGGGTGAGCAGTCGCCAAGGTGGAGATTGTTAATTTGTTGGCTCCTATCCCACATTGGATTTCTCATAAAGGCAGACGTCTTGTGAGGTTGTAAATCCTGTCCCACATCGGTTTTCTCATAAAGGCAGAGGGGGCCTTGTGGGGTTATAAATAGAGGGTCCTTCTTTTTGGAAAAGACACACCAGTCAAAGCTTTGGGTAGCAAGCTTGTACTCTAGTTATATTCCTCCTTTGAGGTGAGAGTTGTAGTTTTGCTTGGGGAATTGCTTTGTGGGGTGTATTGGGGTATTGGGTGAGAGGAAATATTGTGTGATTGTAATATTATTCACGTAGTGGATTTTCTTCTCTGAGTGCTCGTGGACGTAGGCAAATTTCCGAACCACGTAAATCTTATGTTCTTCTATTGTGTGTCTTTCTTGTGTTCGTGTTTGCTATTATTTGCAGGGGTGTTGCCAGAAGGTGATCCAGGGTTACGTAACAACACAAAGTAACTGACCTGATCCGGAAACAGATATCAGTAAATTGAAAACAGAGGATTTTGTGTTAAAGGACCTTTGAACAATTTTTCATTGCCAAAGGACACAAATTTGGACTAGATTTTTTTTCCCTTCCCTTGGATGTATGAGAAAGAAGTTACAAAAGAGGGGGGAAAAATTCATTTGTTAACAAAGGGAGGTTTAATTTATTAGGGAATTTTTTTTCATCTCAGCCCATCTGTCTATACAGCCTGATTCGTTCTCACCCCAACCCATCTGGTTAGGGCTTGGAGCACCCTTGCTCAGCCCAACTGACCCACCCAGCTCAACTCGCTCCTGTTCCACTGAGCTGCCAGCCTGCTTCCCCAAGTAGTCGTTGCTACCCCCTTTTTTCCCCTCCTTTCCTAGGTAGTCGTTGCTACCTTTTCTGTTGTTTTTTCGGATATTAATTAGATTCAAGGTAGTTATTTCTCTAAATTTTAATTTTAAATTTAAATTAGTCATATTTACTTTGTTTGTTTTATTTTATAAAGCACATATAATCAATAATAATATTCTTTATTTGAGTTATTTTTATAAAACCAATTAAATTTTTTTTTCAAATCTTGTGGGACATTCTATTTATTCATCATTCTACTTTATATTTTTTATTGTTACAAATATTTAAATAAAATTAATTTTTGGGAAGTGAAGTTTTTGTAAATTTTAATTTTAAATTTAAAGCTAACTAATTAATATTCGATATTTTAGTTGAGAAGTGCCATAGGTACAGGTTATTCGTTAGCATATATAGTAAAACACAACGGTTTTTAATAATCTCTCTCACATAAATTAAGATCCAATGGTTAAAAATTATTTTTTCTTTCACTCAACAATTGAGATCATTTTTATATTTTTTATTTCCCATTCAATTCTTATTTTAGTGAACCGCACTGCCATCTTTCTTACAAAACGGTTTGGCCATTTTAAATACCATATTTGAGGGTAGAGATCGTATATAAATAAAAACTATTAACTTAAATTATGTCCAATTATACTTTCTAGGAAGTTGAATATTTTAAATTAAAGCAACATAATTTGTATTTTCTTATCAACAATTAATTGGGGACAGAAAGAAAGAGGCTGTTTGGCCAACCAAAAAATACCAAAATTCACCAAACTTTAACTACTTTTTGTACTTTCCTTCAATAAAATTTTAACACCTATCAACTTTATGTCACATTTTTGTACTTTTACTGTACTTTTTCCTCAACTTTTTTTCAACCAAACAACCCTAAAGAGACCAAAACACGTATAGTAGCTATTAGAGTCTAAAGTTTTGAAAAAAAAAATAAAACTCATGAATTATCATATTTTATATGATTTGAACTTTTTGTCTAAAGTTCCAACTATATAAAAAACTTAATACTAAATTTGTTCAAAGTGTCGTAGTCACGGATTCATGCCAGTAATTTAACAAAAGATAAATATAAAAAAACATAATTTAACAAATTAATAAGATAGGAGCATACAAGAAAAGATTTGCATTTCAATGAATTTTAAATATTTATTTTTTTATTTTTTAATTTTTTGGTGTTACTATAAATTTTAAATATTTATTTTCTTATTATTTTTATTTGTTAGTAGATTTATATGGAGTTTAAGATATTATTTTAGATAAAAAGTTTAGAAAAAATAAAAAATTATATTAAAAACAAAAGATGGAGCTCAAAATTTTGTTCTAATTTAAAACAAAATTATTTCAAACAAAAATATTTTTTAGTTTAAAAATTCTATATATTAAATTAAATTGATTTTGCTATATATTAGATTTACTTAATTAGTATTTTTATCATATATCTCAAACTCTCAGAAATTATAAATTCAAATTTATTACCTGATAAATAGGTTGGATAAGTTTTTAAGTTTTTTTTAAATCATAAATCAAATTTGAATCGATAAATTAACATCTAGATAATTCCTGTAAAAAAAAAAAAAACTAGATAAGTTAATATTTAAAAATAATCAATCACGTAAAAAGGATAAAATGATAACGATAACTTAAATAGAAACCGCAACATCATAACGCAGTTTTAGACTGAAAACAAAACGCATTATAATTTCTCGGTTTCGTTAACTGTATTTTTACATTGAGTTATTTTTGGGACTATATTTGAATAATTTATTTTATTTTTAACAGCAAAACCAAACAAAAAAATCCTAATTTAGTAGAAACTTTATATGTATATGCTATATTTTGTTTTAAAAAAAAAAAACATTGGCCTCTTCTTTGAACATCGAAAAGTTCACAAGAAGATGAAAAATGATTTTCTAAATGTAGGAATATTTGGAGTGAGAAAAAATGATAAAATTTTATAAAAATTGTAAGTTCGTAATTTGTGCAATGCGAAAAAGTACATAATTTTTAGAGATTTTTTGTGATTTTTAGTTTTTTTCATCACTCCAAACGGAGACAATTGATGGTATATGTTGCAAGAGAAATTACAAAATAATTAGTATAGATGTAATTATAGATAGATTATGTTCTATAAAAACTCATTAAGTGCCACTTTAATTATAATTGACTCAATGTACTAAAAAATCAACTTTTTGATGTTATTTTACAATCAAATATTGTCTAACAAAAGATCGTTATGTATTTTTTGGATTATAGTTGTTTAATTTTTTTTAGTGAAAATTTGTGGCCCCCCGCATAAAATCCTACCTTCATCTTTTTGTATATATATTGAAGAAAGCAGTTCAAAAATGTGGAGAGTGGTGAGTGAGAATGATCCAAGCCAATGGAGAAGAGAATTTTATTTATGTCTTTATCTTACAACATATAGGAGTAGCTTTTATGTAGTACAAGCAAACTAAACCATTTTTGATAATACCATCAATCACAATTAAAGGCAGAATTAGGATTTGGGGTTCGCTTGAGTTGATGTAAAATTTTGTAATAAAAAGTCTAATTTTTGCTTAGATAAAAAAAACACAACTAGAAGAAATAAATATTTGAAATAAGCAGAGTAGGTTGAGTTATAAAAATTTAGAGTGGGTTAAATTTGAAAAAAATAAAATTAAAAAAAAAAAGTTCTGACCAGGCAATCAGGATTACAGCCTGGGACAACCTAATTCTCAATCTTTCTCTTATCACAAATTAATAAGAAAAAAGACTTGTTAGGAATATATAGCATCAATTAGAAATACATAAACATTCTAACATAACATTTTATATTCCATTTCTTGATGAAACTGGAATGTTCAAAGTCCAAATACACCATATAAATCAAAATATTAAAAGAAATGAACTTCAAAGAAATAAAAAAATAATAATAACTCTAGCCAACTTTAACCATGGATGGGCATTTCCATTGAGTTACTTTAAATTTTTTTTTTTATTAAATTACTAAAATATGAAAGTGAATGTGAATTTAAAGAAAACTATCCAGTTTATTTGTAACTATTCATTGCCGAAAAGCTCTCAAATGGTGGTTTAAAAGTTTATAACATAGATTTGAGGTTAACTAATGTAATTCAAAAGACAATTATTTTGAGCTTCTTGATATTAAAAACAATGGTAGTGAATTTGATGGAGTGATGAGAATAAGATAGTGGTGGGAGATCGAAAGATATTTTTATGGATGATCTAAGTAAGTCATTGTTTACTGTAGAAATTTTCTGGTGCTTGTTACAGTATCTTGGAAGGAAAATTTGTGATGTGTCAATTGAAATACTTGAAACCACTTGAGATGACAATGAAAGTTATCGCTCCCCAAATTCTACAACTGGGAGTGCAAGCTAATATGCACGCATTCACATAACAAATATAGTAACCTGTACCTAATCAGAACCAACAAATCTATGGAAATAAAATAAAATAGTAGATAAATAAAAATATAAGCCTCAATCATGCAACAATACTCCCAAACGAATAAAGTATTAGGCACAACCCAAGTATACAACCCAATTGAATGTATATAAAAGTATATAATAAACCTCACCCGCTGGAGATATAAAATTGGATATACAATCTCTTTAAAAAAAAAAAAAAACTCAGACAAAAGAAATCTAAGAAAACTAATGTCCTTGGCTGGATGTAGGGGAGGAAATAAATTGATATATTCGAGTACAGCTTGAAAAAAGTTAGGCTTGAGCTCGGTTCGCGACAAAAATAAGCTCGAATCAAGCTTGATTTGTGATTCATTTAGATTCGAGCTCGACCTCGAGTCTAGAAAAGTTAAACTCGAAAGTTCGTGAGCAGATTCGATAAAATAATATATATATGTATATATATATTTTAATAATATTTTTATTATATTTTTTATAATATTTTATTTATTATATTTTAAACCAAAACGATGTCATTTTAGTTTAATCGAGTTATTCACAAGCTGAGCTCGAACCTAAATTCTTCTTTATTGAGCTAAACTCAAGCCCATATAAAAGTTTGAATTGAGCTCGAGCTCGGTTCGGGAAGCTTGAGCCAAGCTTAAACAATGTAAAATTCGACTCAATTTGACTCATTTTCACCCATAGTTGAATCTCCTAATTTGATAATCAACAGTAAAACCTGTAACAAATTCTATAGGGAAGTGAGCACGTATCTACTAGTGCCCATTATAAATAAAATAAGCATAGTATTTATTATTATTTTTTGTTTTTGGTAATATATACCCTAACATGTTACTAAGGGAGCACAAAATCATATCTATCACACAACATTGCATCACAATAAATATACTCAACAGATAACATTTTAGAATTTATAACAAAAATCAATTTCCCCATCTTTTCAAGTTCCAACCATTTAACCTTATACTCTATTTCATGAAAACATACATACATATATATATCTAATCAAATCAATATATGTGGTTTAGATACTTTGTCAAGTGGGTCTATAATCACACAACCAAACCCAAAATACATAATCAGTGTAGAGATATAAATGGGTTAAGTCGACTTGTGATTAGGCTTGGAAATACACTTAACTTATCAACCTATGTATCCGTACAACATGAACCACTCCCACCCCACCATGCCCCCGTCAGGGCTTGTGGCATCTTGGCTTAGCTCGGCCCTATTGACCCACCCAGCTCAACTTGCCCTTGCCCTTGTTGAGTTGCTAGCCTGCCATTCTTTTTTTTTTTTCCTTTCCTCAAGTAGCTATTGTTGTCTTTTTCCCCTCCCCGAGTAGTCGTTGTTGCTTTTTCTTTTTCTTTTCCGTTCCTAGGTAGTCGTTGCTGTCTTTGTTTTTTCTTTTTTTTTTTTTAGCTAGCCAAATGAACACTAAATTTTTTAATTGCAAAAAGGCCCTTAAATTTTGCAACCCCTTAATCTTCCATTGTAAATATGCCACATATATTTAATCCAAAAATATATAATTCTCTCTCAAAGCTCTTTATTCTAAACTAGCTACTTTTAAATGTGTTCTTCAGTTATGCTCAAGTGTTCCCAATTCTGTCAAATTTTAAGTCAAGATTGAATAATTAATTGCTTCAAAATTTTAAATGATTCTAAGTTAGTAAATTTGCATGCTTTATTTTTTTTTTAATTTGCATACGTTAATTTTTTTGCATCAAATTATTTTTTTTCAAATAGATCCTATAAAGACCTATATTTTGATAACGTGAGTGGGAACTCAATTAGTTCTCTCAGCCATGAGCAATTTTCAACACCTACGAGCATAAGTGGTGCTGCTATTGCACCATCATCATGGCAATTTTCAAAAGTGTGGAGCTATTTTACTAGAATTCCATGCAATGATGAAATGCATAAGGTAAAATGTAATATTTGTAGAGATTTACTAGATAATAGAACTAGTTTTGGACTAGTCATTTTAAAAGACACCTAAATAAAAAGCATTGACACAATCCCGTGTCAACCCTGTAATTGATCAACTTTTTCACATGCGACACAAACTTAGTTAGGTAACCAACGTGGTTAATTTAAATATTTTTTTTCTTATGAACATGCAAGAACCTAGAATAATTTAGTTAGATTTATTGTTAAAAATGAGTAACCTTTTATAATAAGCAAAAATAAAAAATTTGAAGAATGTATTTGCAAAAGTTTTAACAATAATTTTGTATTTTTTTAAGAAATATTTCAAAAAATCATATTTTATGAGATTTTTAAAATAGAAAAAGATCAACTAAAAATATATTTTGAAAAGTTTGAAGGAAGTGTTTGTTTAACTTCCAATATGTGAAAGTTTTGTCAAAATATTAAATATCAATGTATAACTGCACATTATTGATGAAAATTGAAAAATAAATAAACACATTATTTCTTTTAACTTAGTTGAACAACTCTATATTGGATTAAGTATTGGGGAAATGATTTTTGATAAACTTTCATCACGGGATTTAATTAAAATAATATTTTCTATTATTATGAACAATGTTTCATATAATAATTGTATTTCTTATTTAATAAGTGTTATGCTTGTGAAGAGTATTTATTTCATAGGCATTGTTGTGTTAACATATTTAATTGTCAAAGAGGGATTGAATATTTATGATTTGTCTATTGAATACTTATAATTTTCAAACAAGGCTCATTTGTGTAAACAAATTGGCCTCGATCCCAAATTATCTATCCTTAAGATTTTATATGCAATGAGACAAATGAATGTTGAAAAACAAATATGCTATGGAAAATAAACATAATCAATCATGAAAAGAGCAATGATACAAGATCTTAATAAGGGAAACTCCAAAACCACTTTCAAGTAAAATCTTGAATTTATAAGGCGACTAACCCAAAAATCAATCCACTATAAAATCAAAAGATTACAAGAGATTTATTGAATACAAAGTTTAACTTAGCCCTATCCTAACTCTATTTTTCTCTTACTCGCTTAAACCCAGGTAAACCAAGCCCATTAATTGACTTCGTTTTGAAACTTGAATGACACCTTTTAGAACTCAGAGATATTCTTCTTTATTGAGATGGAAGACTGAATCGTTGTTCTTTCAAACCAAACTTGTAGCTCTATTCAATTCGGATGCTAGGAATATGGATCTTAGGATTTTCTCAATAAAATGGTGTGTAACACAAAGTTGCTACCAAAAGACTATTTATAGTCTGATGGGACTAAGACACAAAATGGTGTGAAATTTGGATATATTAGTAGAAATCTCCATTTGCTGCTTGAGCACCTTTCATAGAAGCCTAATCGCTTGAACTAGTTCAAGCCCCTCTCCTATAACATGGCTCGAGCACTTTTCCTTCGCTAAAATCAAAATACTAAGCATTTGAACTTACTTTAAGCACCAATACCAGAGCTATGTGTGGCCAAGTGACAGTGACCACTGCCACTAACATCTAAAAGAAAAAAAAATTAACCCGACTTATGAAAAAAAATTATTTTTCAAAACTCGTACTTTTGTAATTGATTATCATGTTTTGTACACATATACTGTACATGATGTATTACTTACACATATGTACAGTTGAAAGTGCTCATCATGTGGGCATTCGACTTTTGGACTTTTATATCTTTAAATCTGTGAAAATTTATAAAATTGTATTTGACATATAATATTTAATAGTGATAAATATTATTTTTCTAAAATTTTATTTATTTTAATTATATAATGTCCATTTTATAAAAATACAAATGGATTAATATTTTTTTTTTCATATACTCCTTAAAATTGATTTTTTAAAGAGTAAGGTAAAATAGATGAAAGGTTGTGAGAGTAAAAAGTTAATAATTATTTTTATAATAGATTGTTTAGAACTCTACAAAACTTTATAAATTTTTATAAAATTTAAATCTGATTGCATGCAATCATTGACATTCTTTAAGCTCATTTTACACTCTTCTCATCAACATTTTGCCAAGTAAAACTCATTTTTATCATGTTTTTATTATATACTTCTTCTTTGTGTATTTTGTAGGATAATGGAGAAACGTAACACAAGAGAGTCAAGTTAGAGCTTAAAATTTCAAGTCTAGAAGGAATTAGTCATCCTTGGGCGCACAACTGAGCAAGGGATGGGCGCCCATAGAGAAGGGATCACATAGGAGTTGTCTTGAAAAGAACCATGGGCGCACGAGTGTTGGGCGCACAAGAGGTTGGGCACCCGGCTGAGTGAAACCATGGGCGCCCGTCGAGGCTCAACTTTGCTAGACACCCTGTTAGTCTTTTAATCATAACTTTCTGTTCACAACTCCGATTGACTTGATTCTTGTTGCGTTGGAAAGAAGACTCGAAGCCCTACAACTTTGCTGGTTTAGCTGAAGCTTGAATCCGTCATCTTCAATGTCAAAATCACACCGGAAGTCAAGGACAGAAAGCTGTCAAAGAAGAACTATTCACTGTAGTTACAGACGGGCGCCCCACCTCAACCATGGGTGCCCCACCTAGACCCATGGGTGCCCCACTCTTCATCAGGTGGGCGCCCACAGAGAGGGAGTTCTGACTGTTGTTTTTGGTTATCTCTTTGAGGACTTCATCAAACACTTGTACCATGGGCGCCCATGAGGACTCTTCCAGCACAAGTTTAGAATAAGTTTGAGCTGTGTTTTTACCTTTATGCCCTTGTAATATACGTTGATATAAAAGGTTAAAAATATGACGTATGAAGAGTCGAAACCCTACGCACTTCTTTTTTTTTTCTTAGTTTAGTTTAGATTAGGGTTAAGGTTTTGATTTCGCTCTGAATTGTTCAAGCTTTAGTTTCATCTTTGCATTAAGATTAACGTGTAAGTTATACTTGTTATTTTGTTTTAATAAAAAGTTCAGTATTCTCTATGGCTTTGCTTGTTATTTTTGCTTTGTAGTATTTTGTAGTCTTAGTTTGGATTGGTTTGCTTTCGAAATTGTTTTAAATCTTTTCAGTCTATTTCGTTCTTGTGTTTTGTTGCATGATGAAGATGTTTCTCTTTTCGAATTGCTTTGTTTATACTTTCGCTATGCTAGGCTAGGGCTTTTCTTGGTTTTAACCTAGGTTCGTAATGAAATCGAAGGTCTTGGGCTCAGATAAAGCAAATTGAAATGAATTTATTTTCTTTTGAATGATAACGTAAGAATTGTAATTTTAGGTTGATTTTCGAAAATGAAACCTTGTGATATAATTGACCTCTGTTACACTAGCGTGAATCGGAGCTCAATTCCATGTCCCGGTGATTTCTAACTTGACTTCAAAACCTCAGAAATACAATTTTCTTTACGAAATAAGGTTTTTAACGTTGAATTTTCCGGCCTAATCTTACATGTGTAAAGGTTAGATTGAGTTAATTTCACATCCAAGTTCAAGCCTTCGAGGACATTACGAGACTAGGTTAATGCCAAGTGTTTCCATTCACATAGTTGTTTAAGTTCAATTCACGTCGTCTGTTAAGTTTTCAAATTGATTGTTTTGTTTAGTGTTTTCGTTTTTCATTTAATTTGTGTTTTCAATTTTTAAATCATCATTTCAATTCCACAGTCAAAAACTCCAAAAAGATTTTCATCTTTTCGTTTTAAGATTTTCGCAAGTGTTTTCGAAACCAAGTTTTCCAAACATTTAGCCACACCCTTGCTTCCTGTGGAAGATGACCTAGGACTCACCTAGACTAAACTCAACCGACCTCTTATACTTGAGAGTGAGCCACTACCAAATTAGAGAGCGGTCAAGTTTTTGGCGTCGTTGCCGGGGAGCAACGGTATGTGTGTGCTGAACTCAGAGAGCTTGTGGATGAAAGCACTTGCTGGTGCGGTTACATTTGGACTTCCAGGTGACATCGCTCCTTATTTCTTTTCCTTTGTATATTTCATTTTTTATTTTTTTTTTATTCCTTTTCTGTGGTTTTAGGATTTTTCTTCTTTTAGATATTTGGAAAAAAAAAAACAAAAATAATATAGTCATTTGCATATCATATAATCTAGTTTGCATGCTAGTTAACTTAGGTTGCATTTTAGTGTAGTTTTTCTCTTTTCTCATTTTATTTTCATTTTGATTTTCTGATCTTTGAGATGGATGTTGGTGAGTTTGTACATAGCCCTTTTGATACCCGAGAATACATAGAGTATCTAAGTGGCATGTTTGGGTATGCTTTTACATTAGATACATATAGTATGCTTCCCCAATTTTTCGGGCATGAGGAGGAAGACCCATGTCTTCACCTTGATAGGTTTGAGGCAGTGTGTGGCTTATATGATGATGTTAGAATGAGTAAGAGGCTTAGGTTAATGTTCTTTCCTTTGTCTTTACAAAGTGTGGCTGGTGACTGGTGCTATGATTTTGGTGAATGGACCACTTGGGAACAATGTTATCAAGCTTTTATTGAAAAATTCCTTCCCATTCATCAAACCTTCACCCATGGCCTTCAAATTAGAAATTTTTATCAAAAGAAGGGTGAAGTATTTTATAAATGCTAGGAGAGATTTAACATACTTTTGGACACTTTCCCAAGTCATGGATTAGAGTTAGGGGCCATTATAGCCATATTATACAATGCTCTATCTCATGAGTTGCACCAGGCATTTGATAAAGTCTTGGGGAAGGAATTTCTTGACCTTACACTGGGTGAGGCATGGTCATTCCTTGAATTTTTCTATGAACACACCAGGCCACAGGAAAGACTTGAAACTAGGTTTGAACCACATGTATTTGAAAGCCACACCGACTTTTTCCCGTATGCTCCTACTTCACTTGATCCTCATGATCCATCCCTTGGAAACAGCTTATGCGTGGAGCCTGATTATTCGAATTTTGCATGTCCCAACCTTGTTCCATTCACTGAGGACCAGTCTAAGGAGCCCCAAGATTATTGGCCTAGTGACTCTTATGATGCATAATTTGAGACCATAGGCCCTGAGTGGGAAAATTGCCCTAACCACATTAGGGATGATGTTTGGGATGAGTTTCTTTCTCATTTCCCTGTGGACTCTCCCATTCAGGAGATTTCTTTACCACATTTTGAGAGTTAGGGAGACATGTAGTCCTTTCCTACCACTGAGTTTGATGCTCTACCCACCTAGACCACCACGGGCCCTATGAGAGTCTTTTGACTCCGTCACCTCTTGACTTAGCCGCATCTGAGAGTCTTACTCAGGGGATTGTGAGTGATCACACTGTGACCAATTATCATTGGAGGGAGGAAGTAGACATTGGGGGTGAGTTCATTGATTTTTTGGGTATCGAGAGACTGATTGAACCCACCATATCCATCTCTTTGATTGCATTATGGCCACATCCGAGGTTTCATGAACCTCACCTGGCCTTCTTTCCTCCGACGTGTTTTACACTTGAGGCGTATCCACCTTTTGGTGCTTCATGGGCCCAAAGAAAATATTTTATTTCTTAAACCATTTGTGGTCGCATGGGATAGAAAGGGTGTTGGATAAGCCTTTTTCTTTGTTTCCTTTTGTATATAGCAGATTAGAGTTTTCTTTTTCTTATTTTCTTTTTTTTTTTTTTTTGGTTTGATTTTCTTCTCTTATTTTTTTTCTCTTATTTCTTCTTTTGTACTAATTCTTTCTTTTGTCTTATTCTCCCTTTATTTTTCTTTTATTTTTTTTTCTAACCTTTTCTCTTGTATAACTTTTTCTTTTCTTCAAATAAGGAAGTTCTTGAGGTAATACCCTTCCTCTCCCTTTTTCTTTAATCTTGCACTTTCAGTTTTGGTACTCCATTATACAAATTAGTTGTTGTTGGGAGTGCTGTAGAATCTAGGTTGGGGGGTGTTTTGGGTGATGCCTTAAGAGGCTTGAATAATGGGTGCATGCTTGGTTTAATTTGTGATATGTTCTTATTTGTCCCTTTGTGGCTATTATTTCATGCTCATCATCATGCTCACTTTACACACTACAAACCCACTTATGCATCATGGTTCTCACATTGAGGACAATGTTTAGTTTAGATTGGGGGGTAGAGCTCGCATGATGACTTGTGTGCTAAAAATTGCAAAATATTAAAATTTTTGAGATTTTTGAGCTTGAATACATGATTTAGCACATTTATGCCTACATGTTGGCCCTTTTTGGTTTGGTTGATGGTGAATTTGAGTGAGAAAGTGATGAATGAGTCTTGTTCAAACTTTGATAGGAAACTTAATTTAAGTTGAGTGTGTCATGACCTTGTGTATTTTTGGCTATCACGGAAGAACTTATGTGCTTAAGAGTGAACTTTGTGTAACATTGGTCGATTGAGCATCCTTGGACTAGGTAAAGACTTATACCTTTTCTAGTGGTGAGCTTTAGAGCCATTTTTCTTTTTAAGAGGGGTTGCACATTATTTCAGCTCAATTGTTCTCTATTTTGGTTTTCAATGCCCCAGTTGCATCACACACACTTGCATGAGTAGTCATTTGGCGCATATGAGCTGTTTGTGAGCTTAGAACATGATGCTAGGCCCTCTTTGTTAATTTGAGCCTTTTTATCCTTTCTTGATATGAAATTGTCCTAGGAACCCACTTGAAGGCTCAAACTGAAGTGTGTGATATAAAGTATTCTCTTTTTGATTCGCCTCACACATAATGTCCCCTACATAGGGATGTCAAATATACCCGTACCCAGTGGGCACCCACTTCACCCGCCCCGTTCGAGGAGGGTATGGGAATGTTAATAGCGGGGACGGGGACAGGGACAGCTATAGAGATTTGAAATGTTACCCACACGGGTATAGGAACAGGGACAGGTATGATAGTCCCCACCCCATCCCGTACCCATTTAAATATTTTTTTTGTTAATTTTGTTGGCGTGGTGACTCCTTTAGAAGTCCCACATCGGTTTCTCACAAAGAAGTGAAGGTCTTGTAAGGTTATAAATAAAGACCACTTCATCTTTGGTTAAATACATCAATTAAAGTCAAATATTATATATATATTTTTAATTTTTATTTAATATATATATGTAATATATTTTTTTATTTAATATATATAATATTTATAATAATTTTAAATATTTATTTTATACATATAATATATAATTTGTAATAATTAATATACTTAGCCGGTAAACGAGGACGGGGATGGGGAATTCATTATTTTGTGGGGATGGGTATGGGGAAAATTTTTTTCCCCAAAACGGGGATGGGGACGGAGACGAGTAAGGGTATTACTAAACGGGGACGGAGAAGGTCATACCTGCCCCATTGACATCCCTACCCTTACACCCCATTCACACACTTTAAGCCTGACCCTCACATGTCTTAGGTTGTGAAAGTGTCTCAATGTCTAAGTTGTGAATTTGGGATGGGAATGTGAGCTTTTAAGAGCAAAATGAGGAAGAATGTTGGGAAGAGAATTCATACGTTGTATAGTTCATTATTCATTTTCCAAAAAAAAAAAAAAACAAAACAAAAACAAAACAAAAACAAAAACAAAATAAGAAAAAAAAAGAGAGAAAAAAATTTCATTCCTTTTGTTTATTCAATTATGGGACTTAGGCTTTGTAATGCAGTTGCTAAGAATGTCCTAAGAGTAATTTGTAAGTTTATGAATAAGCTTCATGTTGTTGGTTGGGGTATAGAAAGGAAATGGGTAGCTTGGGACTTGTGCACACCTGAGCATCTTTAGCCCAGGACATGTGCTTTGATTTCCATAACTTTTGTTGTTTAACCATTACCCATAGCCAAGTTACAACCAGATTAAAGACCTAGTGGATTCAAAGCAAGCAATTCTTGTGTGTACATGTAGTGGTCTTGTGTGGGTTGTGTGGTGTAATCTTTTGCATGGCATTGGAACTTTTTGATATGAGCTGTTCACTCGACACTTCAATTCGATTCACTCACTTATTTGTGAGGTTTTGTGCAACTAGGAGAGCATTTTATGGTCATAGGTATGAATGAACCCTTGATGAGTGAGTTTCTTTCTATGAGTGGAACCGTGTGAGCTTTTGAAGTCGAACCTTAGTTCCGATTATGCTCTCGAGACCTTGTTGAATGAATGACACTATTTTGCACATATGCTCTTTCTACTTTGATAGTCTATGCATTTATGCTTAGCACTTGGGAATTACACATGATATTTGGATTATGTGACTTGTTGGGCTTGAGCTTGAATTCATTTTTGATCTTAATCACTCATGGACATATTGAGACCATTCCATAGATGTTTGTGGGTAGCATCACTGCAAACCTTCACGAGACCTTGCTCGTCCACTAGAGGGAACCTAAGGGTTTAAAAGGCTTGCCTCACGCGCTAAGTGTGGCTGTGTGTCTCCTACGAAAATGGACCTCCTCTTTAGGTTAGAATTAGTAGTTTTCTTCACCTTCATTTGAATAATAAGGGTTTGCTTGGTATAAGTTTATGTCTCTTTGGTCAATAATTCTTTCTATTCCTAGGGACTAGTAATGTTCAGGTTGGGGGGTGTGATTGCATGCAATCATTGACATTTTTTAAGCTCATTTCACACTCTTCTCATCAACATTTTGCCAAGTAAAACTCATTTTTATCATGTTTTTATTATTTACTTCTTCTTTGTGTATTTTGTAGGATAATGGAGAAACGTAACACAAGAGAGTCAAGTCTGAGCTTAAAATTTCAAGTCTGAAAGGAATTAGTCATCCTTGGGCGCACAATTGAGCAAGGGATGGGTGCCCATAGAGGAGGGATCACATAGGAGTTGTCTTGAAAAGAACCATGGGCGCACGAGTGTTGGGCGCACAAGAGGTTGGGCGCCCGGCTGAGTGAAACCATGGGCGCCCGCCGAAGCTTAACTCTGCTAGACACCCTGTTAGTTTTTTTATCATAACTTTCTGCTCACAACTCCGATTGACCTGATTCTTATTAAGTTGGAAAGAAGACTCAAAGCCCTACAACTTTGCTGGTTTAGCCGAAGCCTGAATCTGTCATCTTCAATGTCAAAATCACACTAGAAATTAGGGACAGAAAGCTGTCAAAGAAGAACTATTCACTGTAGTTGCAGACGGGCTCCCCACCTCAACCATGGGTGCCCCACCTAGACCCATGGGTACCCCTGAGGACCCTTGGGTGCCCCACTCTTCATTAGGTGGGCACCCACAAAGAGGGAGTTCTGACTGCTGTTTTTGGCTATCTCTTTGAGGACTTCATCAAACACTTGTACCATGGGCGCCCCACCTCAGCCATGGGCGCCCATGAGGACTCTTCAAGCACAAGTTTAGAATAAGTTTGAGCTGTGTTTTTACCTCTATGCCCTTGTAATATACATTGATATAAAAGGTTGAAAATCTGATGTATGAAGAGTCGAAACCCTACGCACTTCTTTTTTTTTTCTTAATTTAGTTTAGATTAGGGTTAAGGTTTTGATTTCGCTTTGGATTGTTCAAGCTTTAGTTTCGTCTTCGCATTAAGATTAACATGTAAGTTATACTTGTTATTTCGTTTTAATAAAAGGTTCAGTATTCTCTATGGCTTTGTTTGTTATTTTTGCTTTGTAGTATTTTGTAGTCTTAGTTTGGATTGGTTTACTTTCGAAATTGTTTTAAATCTTTTCAGTCTATTTCGTTCTAGTGTTTTGTTGCATGATGAAGATGTTTCTCTTTTCGAATTGCTTTGTTTATACTTTCGCTATGCTAGGCTAGGGCTTTTCTTGGTTTTAACCTAGGTTCGTAATGAAATCGAAGGTATTAGGCTCGGATAAAGCAAATTGAAATGAATTTATTTTCTTTTGAATGATAACGTAAGAATTGTAATTTTAGGTTGATTTTTGAAAACGAAACCCTGTGATATAATTGACCTTTGTTACACTAGCGTGAATCGGAGCTCAATTCCACGTCCCGGTGATTTCGAACTTGACTTCAAAACCTCGGAATTACAATTTTCTTTCTTTACGAAATAAGGTTTTTAACGTTGAATTTTCCGGCCTAATCTTACATGTGTAAAGGTTAGGTTGAGTTAATTTCACATCCAAGTTCAAGCCTTCGAACTATAAAAAAAAAAAAAAAAAAGTTCAAGCCTTCGAGGACATTACAAGACTAGGTTAAAGCCAAGTGTTTCCATTCACATAGTTGTTTAAGTTCAATTCACGTCGTTTGTTAAGTTTTCAAATTGATTGTTTTGTTTAGTGTTTTCATTTTTCGTTTAATTTGTGTTTTCAATTTTTAAATCATCATTTCAATTCCCCGGTCGAAAACTCCAAAAAGATTTTCATCTTTTCGTTTTAAAATTTTCGCAAGTGTTTTCGAAACCAAGTTTTCCAAACATTTAGCCACACCCTTGCTCCCTATGGAAGATGACCTAGGACTCACCTAGACTAAACTCAACCGACCTCTTATACTTGAGAGTGAGCCACTACCAAATTAGAAAGCGATCAAAATCTTTTGCTTACTACACAAACTACGAAATTGTAATTTTTATAAATTTACACTTATTCTCACAACTCCAAACACCCATAATATTTACTTCATGAATTTTCTGCCTCCACTAGAAAAAATTTCCTGGATCTGCTATTACTTCTTTGAATTGAGAAATGACTTGACCAATAAGACTTGATTCAAAATACTTTAAAAATTTTACAAACTCGAATTTTGACGCATAATCATCATTAATAAAAAATAATTAACCTAAGAAATGTTGATAATGTAGCCATGTTTCTTAACTTAAAGAAGTGAGGAAAAAAAGTACTGAGTTTGTGCGCATGGTGCTTGACTAATAGACATGTAGAGAAATATAAGTTATCTACTGACTAGTAAACTAGGAGAAGTATAAATTTTTGTGCCTCTAATCTCATACTCTCGGGATGAACTGATATGAGAATATGGGAACTAATTAGAACTAAATAAAACATAGTTCAAGGTTAAGTTAACATCAAAAACACCAAATAAAATATTCCCAAATGTCCTTCATTCCCATATAAAATAATAACTGACATCATCTACAATAGATTCAATGCCACACCCTTGATGACACAATCTAAGGCTTACACAGCCATCGATACATCATGTAATACAATCTATAGAAATATAAATAAGTACAATACTCACACTCGAGTCACACAAAAATAAATATAGTGATTTAATAATAAAATAAAATAGCAACTTCATCAAATATAACATGATTCTTGATTATAACATCCATAGCCTACATGGCCATAAGTTGTCATCAAATATAACATCATTCTTGATGATAACATCCATAGCCTATATGGCTATAACATGTACCACAACCATCTATATATCTTTCATGATTATGAAATCATAAATGTAAATATCATACGCACATTCAGGGTCACATGATTCATAATACCGATAACCCCATTTTATGTTAGAAAAGAATACACTAAAATTACGATGCATAGTTAAGATGGACTTAGGCTACGTAGACCTACGCTGCTTATGTATCACACATTAGGAATTGGATCACTATAGTTCTTAATTTATTACTCAAGGTTCGCAATCAAACTCATTATTAGCAAATTAAACATTAAACTTCTTCATAATTAATAACCTCAGTATCTCAACACATAACAATAATTTATGCAACTTATATAATGGGTATGATAAAATGGAATGTTAATACATATACTTTAATCTCCATCTACACTTAACCTTATCTTGGGATGGGTGATACTTAGCAAAGTTAGGTGGGGCCAGCAACGACACCGTTTACGAATTACAATGAACGTTAATCTCAATATATATTGCGAGTGGGAAATTGAGTTATACTACCATAGGAGTCAGACTCAGGAGAACCTGAGTAACATCTTCTGTTCATTGTGATAAGGAACTGAGTTACACTCCTAATCAGACAGTCTTCTTATCTCAATGTAAGAAATCAATATATATAGTGGTTGGGAAACTAAGTTATACCCCTAATCAACTAAAACTCAAGAGAATCGAGTTACACTCCTTGGCCCTTCTACTAGGGAACTGAGTTACACCCCTATTTAAGCATCTGCTAATCTTAAGCAAGAAATCAATATAAATAGTATTTCAAGATTAACATTTTCAGTTCTAATAATTAAACTCTAGTCATATATATCGATTGGGATCATTTAATAGTTTCAAAATCTCATTTTGACATTTTTCTCAAAATCAAGAATTTTGTCCATATATATGACCCGTGCCTTAGCATACCAACAATATCAACCTGACCCTCTTGACTGATCAACAGTCATAATATCAAACAAAATAACGCAACCCCAGCTTTATGCTTACGATATAACTAATCATGTGAATAAATAACATCTCAATAAAATAATGCATTCTTATTAGACTTGATGATTTAGGGTTCATCTTATCTTTTAAAATTAATAATTAGTGGTTATAAGCACAAATAATTTCATTTAATATTTAAAAGTCAGATTTCATAAAATGTAAATGGCTGTTTGTACCCCCGTTCATACCCATCCATTAGTATGCCTATGGTACGCGTCTGTTAGTACACACATTAGTACCCCTGTAAGTATATGTGTGCCTAGAAACTAGAAACTAGGTTTGTTTTCAATAGGAAACTGAACCAATCCAACCCCAAATTAGCCATCCAAGCTACAAGCTCAATAATTATTCATACGTAAACATATAAACATCCTTATTACATGTTTATTCAATATCTATTTTTACAATAACTTAAAAAATACAAATTTTAACACATATATGCATGTATATAAACAACTATATATACATGTATACACATTATCATAAGTCCGCCAATACTTAACCAAATCCTGCGTATGGTATATCAAAATCATGCTAACAGCATATAGAAGAATGTATATAAGTCTTATCTACCTCAAATTCGAATAAAGAAGAAGAAATCTGGTTTGGGCTTCCAAACTTTTGAAGCCAATTTATCTTACCTCGAGCAAAATCACCTAGCACTGTTACCACTATGGCACTCATGACTGTACGAATAATCTCTTATTCATCTAGTTTTCTCTCTCTTTATCACTCTTTTTCTTTCTCTTGCGGTGATTCTAGAAGAACAACAAAGGAATGTAAAAGAAAAAGAATAAAACAAGAAGAAAGAAAAAAAAAAGACGATTGCATCCCTAACCCAATTGTCGAATCCTTATACAATTTTGGGCTAAACACGACTCAAGAAAAATAAAATAAATCTAACCATCCAGACCTAATCTTAGGTCCAAATATTTAATTGTTCCAAACCTCAAATGAGTGGCGAAAAATAAACACTAGGATGTTATATAAATTGTGTTACATGTAATTTTACTTTAGATTGTAATTGATAATATTGTTTCTCTTCTTCTTCTTGTATTATTGCATGTTCTCTTTTGGTAATATTTTTTTTATTACTGTATGTTTTCCTTATTTTATTACTGCGTATCTTTTTACTACTACATATGTTAAATTTGCCATATTATTGTTTAGCTATGGAAGTACCTTTAAACACAATCTTCCAATTTGGGTGACAATGATTTTATCAATTATTGTGCGCGCTATTAGAAAAACATAAGAGTGGTTGGTTATTTTGCCTAAGCGTATTTGTGCACAGGGTTAAGTTCGTGGAAATGTTCTTCATCACTTATTTATTTGAGATTTTTCTGATATGCATGTTAGAATAAAAAATGATGATTATTTTGTGAATTGGTGGATTTTATTATATTAGAAAATTCATGCAAACTACTTCAATATTGAGTTCAGGGATAGCCATCTCAGTCAACCTGTCCATACCTCACTCAATTTCAGCTGTGAACAGACAGGGGATTCGGGGATTTTTTAGGGATCGGGTAGGGTATGAAGACATTTTTTAAAAAATTTTTGGGTATTGGATAAGGTATGAGTATGAGTTTGTCCTCGACCCGTACCCTACCCGCTACTCGTTATGACTTATGTTAATGGTCTTAAGCTTGAATCTGGAGACTACAACTTAAATTGATATTTATGCAGTTATGCTTGAATTTAAAATTTGGACTTGATACTTGAATTTGTAATCTAAAATTTGAAATTTTTATGTGTTTTTTTTTTTCCATTTTGGGTACTCATTCCCTGTGGGGATTCTCGTTCTCCACCCCAATTAAAAATAAATCCTTGGTGGGGATTGGGTAGGATATAAAGATTAATTTAGATTCAGAGATTTAATATAAAGATTAATTTAGATTCAGAGATTGGATATAAAGATAGTCGTACTCGTCCTCTACCTACCCCATGCCCATCCCTACTTGAGTTAGTTAAATGGAAAATGAGAGAGCAAGCATTAGTTAATAGCTATTTTTGGACATAGAAAAATCAAACTTTTCCCATTTGTTTTTTTATTTTTAAGTTTTTCACCAAATTTAGTATAAAAAAATTAGATAATATACTAAATCATTGAAGACAATAATTTTAAAATAAATTTTTTTTTTAATGGGATACCTATCATATCATATAAGATATTTTATATTTGTAAATAGGGTATAAATAGGTACCATTTAATGAATTATCTTATTTAAATATATATATATATATAGTAAAACAGAATGATTTTAAAAATATTTTTCTCACAAACTAAAATCAAATAGTTAAGAATTATTTTTTTCATTCCTCGATTATTATCATTTTTATATTTTTAACTTCTTATCAATTCTTATTTTAATGGACCATATTACCATCAATGTCACAAAAATTTTAGATTTTAGATTATTGTAAAGATTCCAACTGATGAGTTGTGGCCTCCTATGCCCCTCTAATACCAATGTTTAATTTGGAAAAAAAGAAAATTATTTTTTTTTGTCTAGGAAGGGAAATTTTAGATTTTAATAGTAATTTTTTTTGTTAATTAGATATTTTTATTTTTTGATTTAAAAAATTTAAAATATAAAAGAATAATTTTGATATTTCAAAGAAATTAAATATTCCAGAAATTATTTTTTAATTAGCGTTGTAATTCTTCTTCGCAATGCAACAGCCCATCTGCGTTCTTACACTAACCTCAAATATCAAAAATGCCCTAACCAAGCAAAAGAATTAGCTCCTTAAGCAGAGACAAAACGGTAATTTCAGTAATTCACACACCTCCAAATTCAGGCGCTACTAAACTAATGGCTACTTTAAGGATACTTAGTCAAATTTACTCTCTTATATTTAACATTCTTTTAAACTTTTAAATATGAAAATGTCAAATTAATAAGTTAGTCATCTCTAGGGATGTAAATCGGGCTGACTCGGCCCCAGATTTCGGGCTGACCCGCCCTAAGCGACTTGCCCCTGCCGATCTTAGGGTCGGGTCGGGTTGGGTCAAGGGTCACACACCCCGCCCCTGAACCCCGCCCCAACTGACCCGACCTATTTTTAATATTTTTTTATTTGTTTAAAGAAATAAATAAAAAAATAAAATAAAAAATAAAACTCAAACAAACACATTAAAATCATTATTGATAAAAATTTAAAATTTATTACACAACAACCAATACATAATTAACATTAAATTTAAAATTACAATTTATAAATGTAAAATTATAAAAAAAAATAAATGATAGAGTAATTAATAAGTGTATCACTTTACATCTTATACATTCCAACTAGATTGGCACCTATAAGAGTGACTATCACTTGCAAATATACTCTATTTATATATAATTATTAATTTATTATTCATCACTAGATCCACTAGCGTGTTCTTTCTCTTCACTAATACATTGTATCAAAATTAAGGGCAAGTTGCTCTTTTTCGGCATCTTCCTGTATTCTATTTTTTGCAATATACCAATCTCATAAACACTTCAAAACTTCTACTATCGGAGGGGCCAGTTGACTCTTGAATTGACTGATAACGCGTCCACTAGCACTAAAATGCTTGCTCAGATGTTACGGTAGAAACTGAAAATGCGAGTATATTACGAGCTAAAGCTGAAAGAATTAGAAACTTTGATTGTGTTCCTTCCACCAGTCTAAAAGACTGAAATCATCTTCATTTCTATGAAGATGTACCGAGATAACGTTGGAGGTCGGATGAATTTGAACTTGAACTTGCATTTGTTGATGCATCTGTCCATCGGGATGTTATTCTTCTCCAAATGGACATATTGCCACCAAAGTCACGGTGAGAAGAGGACGTTGTGGGCCATAGTTGGTTGGACAGTTGTATGATTGCTATCATACCGACCCAATAGAGCTTGCATTCCTGTTTAATTGATTTAATTGTTCTTGGGCACTTTCATGCCCATATATCATCTTAATAATTGAAAAAAAAGATCTTCTTTATACCTAGGGTCTAAAATAGTAGTAATACCAAAATGTATGGGAAGTGGGTTGAAATATTTATCAAAATTTCCTTCATTACAATAACCAAAGGAGCATAATATTCTTGGGCACCATATTTGTTAAAAATTTCATCAATAACCCCTAATTGATAATAACAGTAGAAGAAGTAGGATAATAAATTCCACAAAATATTTTAGTAGCAATATCAGAAACATGTAAAAAAAATCTTTATAAAAAATTACATTTGCCCAATCAATTGGCTCAATACTATTTAATCCAATAGCTTGATTACTTAAAATAAATAAATCAATTGCTTTTTGATATTTAATAGCAACTTTTAACACTATATATGTTGAATTCCAGCTTATATTAATTTCCAGGTGTAATTTTCTAGGTTTTAAACCAATTTGATTGCATATGCCAGCAAATAGACTAATTCTTTTTGGAGAACTCATGGTACAAACTACAGCTCTTTTTATTTTTACAATAGAAGATTCATAAATGTCCAATCCATCATTTCACAATTAAATTAAGTATATGGGCACAACAACGATCACGGAATATGAACCATTTGCAGACAAAGTATTAGCTAAATAATTAAAACAAACATCATTATATGAAGCATTGTCTAAAGTAATAGAAAACATTTTTGTACATAATTGTCACGATGCAAGTTCATGCAAAATAAGTTCCCCCACGCTGAATCCAGTGAATGGGTTGTTTAACTAATTTAAATGAAATAATGCGTTTATTTATTTTTCAATTTTCATCAATATAATATGCAGTTATACAAAAATATTCAATATCTTGGCAAGAATTTCTACATATCGGCGGTCAAGCAAACATTTCCTTCAAAATTATTAAAATAAGTTCTTAATTCATCATTTTTTGATTCAAAATCTCGTAAAACTTTATTTTTGAAGTATTTCTTGAAAAACTGCGATATTGTGGCGTCAAACTTTCGCGAATAAATTCTTCAAAATGTCGATTTTTACTCATTGTAAAGGGTTGCTCATCTTTAAAGGGTTGCTAACTAAATTATTTTGTGTTCTTGCAGGGTCATAAGAAAAAATATTTAAATTACTCAATTCATTACCTAATTGAGTTTGTGTTGTACGTGGAAAATATTGATCAATTAAACTATTAATGTGAGGATTCTATTGGTGCATTTTATTTAAATGTATTTTTAAATGACTAGTTCTAGATGTATTTCTACCATCTAATAAATCTCTCACAAATAACGCATTTAGCCTTATGCATTCCATCATCACGTGGAATTATAATAAAAAAAATCCCATACTTTTGAAGTGCTATGCTGTTAGGCATGACGGGAAGATGATGCACCAATATCACCAGCTGCGATAGTAGGTGTTGGTATTTGTGGTGATACAAATTGTTTCCATTTGTTCTTGAGGGGGAAAAGATATTCAGTCTCCACCCTCCAAATCAAAAAAATGAGTGTCCCGTGGATCCATTTAGAAAAAATAATTTAATAAAAAAAATTAAATTTATGCAAATTAAAAAAATGTATGTATGCAATTAAAAAAATAATTAATACTAACTTGAAATAATTTGAAGTCTGGAATCACTTTATCTTGAAATCTTGACTTCAAATTTGACAAATGGAATGCACTTGAGTACAATTGAAGAGTATACTTGAGTGTTGGTAGCTTGGTAGTGTAGAATTTTGAAAAGAAATTTTATTAATTTTTTGTGAGGGCGAGTGAAAGTGAGTGTTGGGTATTTATAATGGAAGAGGATGGAGGAGTTTTGTAATTTTTGAATTTGTTTGTAATTAGATAAAAAAATGGACGTTGGGGGGAACGTTCACCAGCACCCCCAACGGCTATTAAAAAAAAAAAGAGACGTTCTACTGGCAGAACAATGAAAAAAGAGAAAGAAAAAGGGGACGAAGGTCTGGGTAGGTCAGGCCTCGGGCTGGGTCAAGGGTGATTCAAGCCCTGACCTGAGGAGGGAGGGACAAGTCGGGCTGGGGCTCGTACGAAATGGTGGGCCGGGCCTGCGTTGGGTCAATTTTGACCCATTTACATCCCTAGTCATCTCAAAAAAAACCCCAAATTGTTCCAAACCAAGCATCGACGTAAACTCTCAGCCACCTCGTCGCAATAAATTACAAGTGCTGCTCCTTTTCTTTCCCTCCCCAGTTTAAAAGAGCACACAAACACACTAAAAAGTAATAATCAAGCAGGCCCCGAGATCGAAGAAAGGTGACCGAGAAGATGATGAAGTTCTTCGGCAGGGCTCTGGTGAATCTCCCCAGCCTTCGCCTGGAGCAACCTCCGCCGTCGGCGTTGTCCGTCTCCACCCAGGACCCGCGCGCCCCATTCGCTTCGTGTACTGCGACGAGAAGGGCAAGTTTCGGATGGATCCGGAGGCCGTCGCCACGCTTCAGCTCGTCAAGGAACCCGTCGGCGTCGTGTCCGTCTGCGGTCGCGCTCGCCAAGGAAAGAGCTTTATATTGAATCAGGTTCCTCCTTTTCTAGCCTCGCATAAAGTGTAAAGTTAGAGAATTTTGGATTTTATTCCCTAGTACGCAATCTCAATTTATCGTCTTATGCATAAATTTTTATTATGTTCGTTCTTTCTGGGGTTGTTGCTAGTTCTGAATTTAGGGTTTTCGTAGTTTCTATCGGATTAGTAACTAGAATTAGGTGAATTTTTTGAGAAGGAAAACTAACAGTACTGGTTGACTAGTTTACTGCAATGCGATCAATCAGAGGAGCAGAGTGCAGGAAAATTGTGCAAAATGTATGCAATGTTTGATTTTTCCCCTCTTCATATATTCTCATGCTTCCTGAGAACAAAATGGACTAGTTAGGATATGATTTCGCAGGTAATGATTTTAGGATTGTGAAAGGAAAGGCGAATAAGTGGATACCTATAAAAAAGGTGATAAGTAGCAAATTTGGATAGTGGAAATAACATTGCGGATTGCATAAAATATTTAATAGACTTATTACCTTTTAGGATATCAAGGAAGGCGGGGTTGATATCCTGAAACATCTTCATTTTCTAATAATGGAAATTGGCTTAAACAAACTGGTTAACATTTAAGGGCCTCTTTGACAAAGTTTTGAGTTTTGTGTTCAGTTTTTTAGTTTTCAATTTTCATTGTTCAGTTTTTATTTTGAAGAAAAAAAAAAAACTTAAAAACATGTTTGGCAAATCCTTGCTTTTTTTTTGGTTATTGTTTTAAGAAAAAGATAAAAATAACAAAATGAAAATGATAATTCTTTTCTAGTACTGTAAACAATATATTACAAATACAAAAATAGAGTATAGTATATTACATCATCAATGTCTTAATTTGATCAAATTATAGTGCCAAGTAGTACACTAATAGTGTATGTTCACTTCAAAAACACAGTCTTCATCTTTAAAATCAGAACTATTGTCTTCAGAATTGTCCTCACTAGGTGTATCGGCAATTGACGCTTAGTTGTAGAGTTCTTACTACTATCAATGGATGAAGGCAATTTTGTGAAAGGGTGAGCAAATTATCCAGTAGCCGAAGTGTCCCCAAAATTATGCGTCAACTCTTGAAAATGTGGCAACTTTCTCTTCTTGAACTTCCTCGTGTACTTATTAATATGTGTAGAAATAATAATTTATTAGGACACCGTATTGGACCAAGCAAAAATAATTTTTATTATGAGAAATTATGCGCTAAGTAATACCTTATAGAGTTTTTCTTGCCGGTCATCAGAAGCTGATAACATAATGGACCTAGGATCCCAACCAATTCTAGCCTCTTTCAACAGTGCCTGGAGCTTAATACTTTGGCAGATGTATGTTAGATTCAGTCTAATTGACATTCATTCATATTACACCATATTTTTAATGAGAATCTGATTACTCTCGTAATTATATGGTCTTGTATAACATAATTGTGGTCTGGTTTATGCACAACAAGCAGCACACAACAGCACAGCAGGTGTAATGCAGTAAGTGATCAGAATTTAACAAACCAGTGCAGCAATCGAAGTTCTCTAATATATGGCATAAAGGAGATGCAGAATTTTATAAATAAACAAAATTTATCAGCATACACAGAATTTTACACAGCAAGTGTAGTGCATATCTGAATTTAATGCAGCAAGTGCTGCGCAGTGCCTAATACAACAAGTGCATGCAGAGTAGTGCACTGTCTAGAACAAGCTAAGTGTCGTGAGAGAATTCTTATATGTTGAGTCTATTTAAATTTCTACTATATGTTTTGCATACACTTATCTTCTCCTTAAATATGCATAAGTTGAAAGTCTATTAAATTTCTACTAGATGTCTAGAACAAGCTAAGTGCAGAAATGATGCTTGGTCCTCAAACAATCAACAGTCATCTGAATAAATAAAGGATAAAACATTGAAGGGCTTTGGAATTAAAGCATTTATTTTTAGTCCTTATAAATACAAACTCCATGGTTCATTGTTTTAATATCTACTAAAACAATTCAATGTTCGGTATCTTGCCAAGGCAGATTTAATTTTTTATGACTAATATGCTCTCTCTCTCTCTCTCTCTCTCTCTCGTGTGTGTGTCAATCATATGTATTTCTGCCAAAGTTCATATCCAGACATGATTCTATGGATCCTTACACATTTGTTTCCTATAGGCTAGCAAAAGATGCACTTTTAAGCCACAATCCAAATATATATATATATATATATGCACTTCCAAGTATGGATTATCAACGATTATATGCTCTCAAATATTCTTGGACAACACTTATCATAGGCAGTTAGGTGTGTTTTGGAGATTCGAAAAAGTTAAAAAAAAAACAAAAGATGTATTGAAATGATGTAAAAGTAACACATGATGAAATTTAATTAGAGCAAGTTGGGAACTTTTGGTTTTTTTTGAAATATTTTGGAGCTCCAAACGGAGTTAATACAGTACACAATAGACTAACGGTAGCAAGACAGAGAAGCAAACAAAGTATTCATTCCAATGGAACATTACTTTCCATTAAAATATAAAGCAGAAATACCCAATGGCGTGGTTAAGAAGGTTTCTACCATTCAACAACATAAGCAACTGCTAAGAACGAGGGTAACTAACCATGCTGATAAAATATCCCCTTGGTAGAAAATTTCAGGTATAATAATAAGCTTACAATGTCCACCAGTGTTGCAATTGAATTCCAAATATATTCATGATATAGGAAAAAATAATTATTTCCAAGATTCAAAGGTGGGTAAAAGAGAGATGACCTATGCAGTCATTGTTCTTCTTTCACGCGTTAGAGTCTTCACTTCACATGAGAAACCCGGAGTCTGTACAATCTATTGACAATGAAACTTCAACAAAAAACATTCGGCCCATTAACATGTGATGTGAGATCAATGCGGATCTCCATTAAAACTTCAATCTCAAACTCATGAAGTAGCCACCGACCTACATGATATATACAGATGTAGAATTATCAAAAGAGTGCTACATTTAACCCTTTATTTTTAATAACAGAGACCAAAATGAGTGAAGGGCTATGAAGCACAGATACGAATACGAGAGCGGGTACAGGTACATATATAGGATACGGCAATTTTTAAAAATGAGGATACGGGTATATCGAAAATACGGCAAAAAATAAAAAAATATAATATATATTTTATTTAAAATATTTTTGAAGATAGCATTTATATATTGCTAGACATTATATAAATAACAATTATACAGCATGAAAAATACCATTCAATTCATAAAAAGTTAGATTTAATTTTCAATCTATTTTCAATCTGTGTTTTAAAACCATAATTTCTAAATTTAAAAATTCATATTTTCAATTTATATCACTATTCTAATATCAATACAACAAAAATTACAATAAAAGAAAAAATAAAGAGAAAGTTGTGCACAAACAAAAGAAAGCAGCAGCAAAAGTAGTGAAAGATAGCCGAAAAACACCGGGATTGTTGGAGTCGAGCAAACGTGCGCCGTTGAGATTCGTCGAGGTCTAGGACTTTTTTTTTTTTCCTTCATATGTCTCAGGTATAACAGAACGTAAGAATAATTAGTAAGTTTATTATAGTTAATTACAGGTTGATCCCTACTAAAATTTTTATCATATCAATTTCACCCCCCAAAAAAGGTTTAAAATATTGCATTTGGACTCCCGCCGTATTTCAGGCGTATCCTTCCGGTATCCCAGCCGTATCCTACCCGTATCCTAGCCGTATCCTACCCATATCCTGTCCAAAATTTAAAATAAAAATTAGGATACACCACGATACGTATTCAGCCGTATTCGTATCCACGGAGTATTCGATACGAGTACGGCACCTAATTTGAAGTATCCGTGCTTCATAGGTGAAGGGAATCACATCAAGCAAATTGAACAACATATTTAGCAAAATATTTAACAAATAAAGCAAATTCAAGCAACAGACCAAGCACAATGAATCCAAATGAAGCACAACCAAGCAAATTAAAGCACAGTGGAGCAAAATGAAGCAAAATTACCCCCCCCAAGAAAAAAAAGGTATAAAAATCAACATAGATATTTTTTTTTTGATATGAATGATAGATCACAAATAGGGGGTCTTCAATATTTATATGTATGAAAAAAAATTTACAAATATGGGATTTCAAGTTGAGGAGACGATCAAAAGAAATCATGAACCCTAGATCTGTGATTAAGAGCCCTAGATTGACTGAAGGAGAGGAGAGTAAAGAGAGAGGCAGAGTAGAGAGAGGACCTTCTCGTCATTGGGAATCTTCTCGTTGCTGGACAAACTGCTGTCTTCTGAGTTTGCCTCTTCGATCGTCTTCTTAGGTTGTCGACTTCAAGCAAGAGTAGAACACAAAAAAAGCACAGCCTGCTGAAACCTAGGGGTGATTTATTAAGCTCTGCTTTTGCTTGGAAGAGTGTTCGAATCCTGGTCTTGGAAATGAACACTGATTTTTTGTTTTTGCCTTCAAACGGTCAAACACCTTTTTGGTGTTTCCTTTATTTTCCAAAATAATAAAAATTGAGATTGATAAAATTTGAAAATTGAAAACCAATACTGCTTTATCATACAAATTTTCATTTTCAGTTTTTAAAATTATGAATACTAAAACAAAAAACTGAAAAGAAAATAGTTGTTAAATGGGGCCTAAATTGTGATGGTTTTCTATAGGCCTTTCTTTTTGTAATAAACTAGTTCCAGTTACGCGATTGAGTGAATGATGACTGTTGTATGGAGTGATAAGTAGACTGCTTGGACTTTTGAACTTTGAACTTCTATGGACCGCTGTAGTTGTCTTATTTTATTGTGATAACTGAGTATGGTTTTAGCTCATATTGGTCAAATTTTCAGTTGTCTTCTGGTTTTTATGTGTTAATGATTGAGTACAACAAATGGGTATGCAGAAAGGCCATTCTACATACCTTTTAAGGAGCATTTCTCAACGGTAGGAAGGAATCCAATAGTTCTAACCCTGTTTTGTAGGCACTTCTGTGCTTGCTGTACGTTGAAATATGAAATCAACTTTTGCAATCATCACTGGTCATGCACCAAGAAGGCTAGGGCCTTTTAGTTTTGCATTCATCTTTTTAACCTAAGTTTCACTTCACTAGACAATTGAAATTTCTCAAATAGTAGATGAGTCTAATTATTTTTGATTCTTAAAAGTTTTATTGCCCCTTGTTTTGTGGTCTTAGCCATTAAATTAAAAATAGTTCATGAGAAAACTACAGGACCAATGGTGGGATGAATTGGAGGTGAGGACACTTGTGAGCGGTTCATATAGCACCAAAATTGAATATTGCCGGGAAGGTGTTATCGAACTTACCTAAACTCTAGAAGCCTTAGTCTTAGTTATTGTGAATTGGTTATATGGATCCATTTTCTCTAGTTATCTAAAGCAATAATATCCTTTTTCAGTGGTTTTATCATGTTTGCTTGGCTACGGATAAAGCTACTTGCTTGGGTACAGATAAAGGTAGCTGGGGCAAATTATTGTGCGAGGAATAGCCACTCCTTATGTTATTGATGTGTTTATTTAATCTTTAATGTGTACTAAAATGTTGCCAAGTTTTTTAGGTTGATTGATCTGATGTTCACCTAGAAACAAATTATGGCCTACCTTATTTTTGAAATTGAGCAATGAATGGTTGAATTTAAGTCTAGGTGGCATAGTGCATGAGACTCCTGTCTATGCAGGGCTTGGGAGGCTTAATGTGCTCGGTCTCTCTCTCAATAATGGGAGAGACTATTTCTAAGTATTGAACCATGACTTCTAAGTCACCAAAGGAGCAAATGTATCGTCGGGAAATGCTTACCCTCTATTGAGTACTACATACAACTGAAGAGAAATAAAAACTTCCATGAATACAAAATCAAACAAGTTAATGAAATTAGATGATTTGCAATGCATAAGAAGATAGAAGACTTGCCCAAAAAAAAAAAAATTGGTTTTAAGTGGGCAACACTCTTGATATTCGGAGACTTGTTTGAGTTCCTAATACAAGACCTTGGGTGAGATACAATATAAATGCTAGAAGAGTTCCATTGTCTCTGTGGATGGGGATTAATTCCATTGTCCTTGATATTTGACTTCTGTCCCTTTTCTAGTCGTTCCCCTCTATTACCCTTTTTCCATTCATCTTTATCTAGTTGTTCCCCCTTTCTTCCACTTTTCCATTCATCCTTACCGGAGCAGTTATTAACAATGTCTTTTAGGAAAAAAGGGGCGGTTAAGGGATGTTTGAATTAATCAAAATTGTGGAGCTGTCTACAAAATCAGGAAGATACCAAAACGTGTTCTTTTTCTATTTTTATTTTGTTTGATAAATCAAAATGTGTTCCTTCTTTATATATAGCATAGATTTTAGTTACTATGAAAACATTACTACTTTTGTGAATTTATTTTTGGGTATACACATTCCGGAATGTGGCACACTAATATTTTTAGTACACAAATTTTGATGATCCTGACTTGGATATGCACACATAGGAAAGACTCTGAAAATCGTGAATAATAACAAATTATGTGGACAATAACTAGTAAGTTTAAATTTTACGAAAGGAAAGGATAATGGCTCAAGATTTGTATCAACAAAAAGTGTGCTTAGTTTCAGAAATATCTATATTGTTTTATTTTTTTAATAATAAATTTTTTGAAAATAAGTCATTTTTGTATACCGAAACTTTTTAATAATATACAACTGTATGCGAAGCCTATCCTCTATTGCACCACATTTTAGAGCACAAGCTTGCCAGTGTTTCCCCTTTTTCATTCCATGTATCGAAACGGTCTACGTTCCAGTTAACATGGTATAGATAATTAAATAGTAGATTACAAGAAAATTATTCTATTTCTGTAACTTTAAGTGCCTGCTTTGAATTATGTGCTGTAGCTTCTTGGAAGGAGCAGTGGATTTCAAGTTGCATCAACTCATCGGCCTTGCACAAAAGGGCTGTGGTTGTGGAGGTGCACCCATAAGGAGAACTGCTCTTGATGGAAACTGAATACAACCTTTTACTGTTGGATAGTGAGGGAATCGATGCTTATGATCAAATCGGTTAGTTTTATTTTTACATGACTGAGCTAATGGTGATTTTGTAATTTCCCTCTATTTGTTTGAAAATTCAAAGTGGTCTAATAGGACCCATGTCTTATCATTAGAACTTATCCTTGATGCCCATTTGCATTGTCCCCTACCGTTCAGTCTCCATTTTTGTTCATCTGCTATTATCAGTTAATTTTTTTTATTATTATTTTGGTTGTTTTGATCGTTGCTTTACTTTATGATGTATTCTTATTTCATTTTTTACCTTTCTTTTCCTTTTGCTTTTTGTGTGTGATCACCAGGGGACGTACAGGCACAAATAGTCTCCTTGGCTGTCCTATATCAAGCATGTTATATACAACCAGGTTGGATGATCTTACTCAAGCTCTTTGATCGTTTAAGAGAACATCTCGTAACTGAACTTTTTCTTTATTATTTTTTCTGTCTTGTGATCTGATGCATCTTATTCTCACAAATATCTGTTATGCATGTAATATATGTCAGATTTATTGTGGCTTCCCCCTAATTAATCTGCCTGGGTTGTTGTCTGTTGCATACTAATATGTGTCAGGTTTATTTTTGGCTTCCCTTAATAATCTTCTGTGTTTATTGTCTGTTAATTCAGATGGGTGGTACTGATGAAACAGCAATGATCATCTCTCTCTTGTGGACTGAAATGACTAAGTATATTCGTGTTAGAGCCTCTGGAGGACGGAATACTGCATCTGAGCTTGGGCAATTCTCCCCCGTCTTTGTTTGGCTTTTAAGGGTAATCATGTTTTGATATCATTGCACATTTGTTTTGTTCAAATATTTAACATTGGTAGTGTCAAGTCTTCTAGTATTTGTTTTATGCTTTCACAATACATGTTTTTTTTTATGCTTTCGGCTCGCTACTGTTGACTTTATGGGGCATCAATTGTCTATCAAGTGGCTTCTAAATACAACTTACTACTTGCAGGACTTCTACTTGGATTTGGTGGAAGATAATAGGAGAATAACACCGCGGGACTACCTAGAGTTGGCTTTGAGGCCAGTTCAAGGCAGTGGAAAAGATATGGCTACCAAAAATGAGGTTATCATTTAGCTGTACTTCTAGTTATAAAACTGTTGGACAATTAGCGGAAGTACCCCACCCTTCTAATTGTGTATTACTTACTTCTAGATTTATTTTAGTGATTTCCTATATTTAGCTTTACTCACTCGATATTTAAATGCTAAGTATTTGCATTTCCAAGTGGATGTAATAATGATGCCATATTCATGGTTACTAGATTCGTGAATCAATTCGGGCTTTTTCCTGATCGAGAATGCTTCGCCCTTGTTCGGCCTTTGAGCAATGAAAATGAACTCCAGCGACTTGACCAGATTCCGGTCAGAACCTTCTTTCTTGTTATTTGCATTTTTTTATTACTAACACTGTTGTGTTCATTGACATTGTTCTCTCTCTCTCTCTCTCTCTCTCTGTGCATTGATCTGCCGACGCAGCTGGACAAATTAAGATCAGAATTTAAATTTGGTTTAGATTCTTTGACGAAGTTCGTTTTTGAGAGGACTAGGCCCAAGCAAGTTGGGGCAACAGTAATGACAGGACCCCTCCTTTCTTGTATCACTCAGACTTTTTTGGATGCAATTAATAATGGTGCAGTGCCTACAATAACCTCCTCATGGCAGGTACTGACAGTTTATGAGGCCATATATTGTTTCTACTTGATCTCGTTTCATGCATTTCTTATATTTCTTTTATACTTGAATTTGGCTTTGCTTGATGTTGTATTCTTTTTGTTTTGGCTCTCTTCTCTATCAACTTATGAATGCTATCAACTATCAGTTTTGTTTGCATTAATGCTAGTATTGCTGTTTGTATGGTTTTGTTTCTTGTCACAATTAAACTTGGAAGTAGCACTGCAATTGAGCCAAGCTAAGCTTTGGTTTGCTGGAGCTTGGTCGACAAAGAACAACTTGGGCTCGAGCTCGGTTTGCGAGTAGCTTGGACTAATGAAAACAATTTTTTTTGGGCCCCCTCCCCCCCCCCCCACCCAAAAAAACAAAGAAAAAAAAGGCAACCTAGTGGTACAAAAAGTGTCTGAATCTGGGTGTCTGGGGAGGGTCAGATGTAGGCAGCGGTCACTCTAAAAGTCGAGAGTTTGATTCAAGTTCCAGCCCTTGACACCTAGGTTGCAATGGAACAATCATACTACTGCTATTCGTCTAAAATATTATAAATCAAATGAATAGCTTGACCAAAACTAGATTGACATCGTTTTTCACAAAACGATATTGTTTTGGTAAAAAAATGTTATAAAAAACATTAATTTATTTAGTAGCTTGCGAGCTTTAGAGATGAGTTTTTCCAAGTTTGAGCTTAAATTTTAAATGAGTCACAACTTGAGCTTAAGTTTGGCTCATTAAGGCCACAAATCAACCTCGACTAGCTTGATTCATGGCCATCCCTCTCTAGAAGGGAAGGACGATTTAAATGCTGTCCCAACATAAGGTTGTCGTGTTGGCACTTGGCATGGCCTCATAACATTTGTGGTAGAAAAGAAATATTTCTTATGTGGGTACTTGGGCCACGTCAATAAGGCCTAGCCTGCCAAGGCGAAGAAGAATCCCTGTGGAACAAGCTATGGATCACCATATCATTGAATGACATCCTCGCACCATATGGTGTGGCAAGATTATTCTTTTCACACCCACTCTTGTGGGGTTACAAACCCCTCACTTGGATTTGGAGCAAGACCCAAGGACCTCCCAAGCAGGGATATATATTCATTTAGTGATGATCATTGGGGACAAGTGCTTTGCGACTTAAGAATCTTTTGATTGGTCTAAAGAAAGATCTTGGAGAGCTTGCCCTTACCATATAGAGGTGTGTCAACTCAAGAGATTGGATCCCTGCCAGACAAATGTAGGGCCCTGATCTTTGCCCTATGGAACTCCTCCCTAGCTTCTAGTGCCCCTTTTCTTAGGATCATCATGATTTTCCATCATCATTACCATCACCAGAATTACCCTCTATGATTCTCTCTATTTTGCTCTCGATTGTCTTGATTCTCATCGTATTGGCCTCCGATGACTCCACCACAGACAACTACTAACATTGTTCCCAGCCAGTCAGATCCTCTTTTCGAAATTTGAGCACCCACAGCTTGTATGTTTTGTGTGTAGCTGGTGGACATTGGCCCGCAAGTTTGCGGGACTCACCAAGTATTTTAGGGTATCATTTTGTTATTAGGCTATATTGAATGGGTTTGGGAAATTTTTTAGGTTTGATATGTTGCTTGAGGCCTTCCTAAAACATTAAAATATAATTTTGTTATTTAGATATTATTTTATATATTATAAAAATTTTAAACTTTACAAGCATATTACGTTTTGTTTCGCAGCACACCCAATGTCAAATATTTTATTATTTGTAACATTACGATTGGATTATTGTCATTTTATTTAATATTTTATTTGTGTAAATTATGAAAAGAATATGAAATAAGAAAAAAGGGCAATTCAGTGCTACAAGGCTCCTTCATCTGGGTGGTCGAGGGGGGGTCAGATGTTGGTAGTTTTCCTTCTGCAAGTAGATAGGCTGATTTCAGGTGTCAAGCTCGTGCATTCGCAATGAAAACATTTATGGAATAAATAGTGAAAGATTGGTTTATAACTTAGGTTGGTTTAATTGGGCAGGTTTTGGCATCTAAGAATTAATAGAGGGGTTGTGCTTTGGATAAACATATTAGGCTCCGGTGCTTCCCACCCATTGTCCATTACTATTTGGGCATAATTGACAAGATATTATCCTATAGTTAGATGAGTTAAATTAATGCCATTATAGAAGCTTTTTTTCAATCATGGTCCCAAACGGTAGATAAACAAACAAGCTAAATTCATCGAGATTAATTCAGTTTCTTTCGAATATTGATATTAAGCCATTCTAGTAACGTGGTCCAAGAGTGGTTTGAATTCATATTTTTGCTCACATAAGCACATACAACGATGAATGAGGGATTTTTTTTTATTTCTCAAAAATTTGGAACTAACTTTTCTACTTTCCCACTGTAACAACATATTATATCTTCCCTTGCCTCACCGTCAAGTTTTGTTGGAGAAGGTTCATATATAGTGATAACGTATAAATTTTGTTGTTTGGTTTAAAAGTTAATGTTTCATAGAATAAGATTTTGATTTGTAATTATCCAAATTCAATGATTGTCATTTTTTTTTTTCATCTTTTTCCTTTTATAGGAATAGAATGATCCCTAAGGTAAGGACAATTTTAATGGCAATTTTCAGTGGACAGTAGTAAATGTTAAAACTATTAATCACCATCTTACTTAAAGTTCTTAGCACCAATAGAGTGGGGATCTAGAGGGAGCAATTTTCCCTTCAAAATTTGGGGGAAAAAAATCTCTTTGTATATTTGCCATTTATATATTTGAAGATTTAATTTAATTAATTTTATGTAAAAAAGATAATATGTATATATATAACTCATTTTCTTCCTATTTCTAATCTAATTTGGTACAAGAATCAATTCAAACTCTTGTTTCCTTGTTTAATTTAAGATCCATTTTAATATTTTACTTTATTTTATTCAAATTGTAAGAGTGTCTTTTGTTAATCTTCCATCAATTATAATTAGGCATGTTCACGTATGTGGATATCTATGATACTAGCGCTATGTTAGTCCTACCTTAAGCTTAGTGCTTACATAGAGAATCCGTGCTCTAGGTTGATGCTTTCCCACATTGGCATTCTAGATTCCTTCAATTAGACACCATGGACTATAGACCTTCAACTGCAACAAGGGCCCTCGGCGACCTTCTAGTGGGACATTGCCTTAGGGGCATTCTAGAATGAGGGCATTTTTCAGGTCCTAACACCTATAGGAAAGTTTTGTCATGTTGGAACACCGGTGGCTCGCTTTCTCATGCAAGGCCTTGCGTGCACTATTCGGTTCCCTCAACACTTAGCTTGAGCAGAATCAACCATCACACTAGAGTCGGAGCAAGGCCCAAAGATCTTTTGCTAGGAGAATCCCTCACCCATGAGCACCCTCGTGACTTTCTACTCGAAATGCAAAGACATTAGGAACGAAAGGCTTGGTAGTTAGAGTTAGGGATTATTGAGATTCCCTCTGACTGCTCTATAGAGAGGAACTATTGACAACCCACCAAAATGTGCTCCTTCCTACAAGTATGATCACGATCCCTGTTAGAACTTGACCATTTAGGGCGCCACCCCACCTGATTGGACTGTTTTCGACGCTGGCAGTTGGTTAGCCATGTACAGGTTGGATGCTTGTCTCAAAGATCACTGCTTGGCGGTGTCAAGGTCATTGGCCATGTAGTGTTGACACTTGGCCTCGACCCATTACCTATAATAATCTCAGTTCATGTACCTTGGATGCCTTCCAATAATTCACCCATAGCAAACATTTGCTCTGGTATGGTTTATTATAAATACCCCATTCGACTCTCGCTCTACATTGTGCTCACTCTCACCTTGCACACCTTGTGAGTCTTACCATAGACAACCATCAGCATTATTTTCAATTCGTATGAACCCCTGCTATGCTCCAGTTATCACAATGTTGGTACATGTTTAGGGTGTTATATAAGTATTGCTAAAAGCAAGTACGCAAGAGCAACTATATTACTAAAAGCAAGTACACAAGAGCAACTGGAAAAATTAAGTTTAAAACAACTACACGAAGAATAGGCACGGTATGGGAATATAAAGCAATACCAATTGAATTGGAGGGTTCATTAAAGTATTGTTTTAGGCTTCTTTTGGAAACTATAGATTTTAATTGAATAAATTTGAGGTTAAATTGTATTAAAATATAAGAGAGAGAGAGAGAGCTAATCCATGGAAGATTTCTAAGAATTACCACTAAATTAATAGAGTCACTACTTTCTAAAATATTAGAGCCACCAACATAATGGATATCAAATAATTGCCTTTTTTCCACCCCCGGGGGGGGGGTTATTTCAAATTTGCCTAATATATCTTGTTAAATCACTCAAATTCATGATCAAATCAATATCTAAACTAACAAATTTTTGAGCAATATTTCTTAAATAATCACCACCGAGTCCGTCAATTTCAAATCCATAAATACAAACATAACTTTAGGCATGTAATTTCATTAGTCGTCAATATGTTCTCAACAATCTCATATAATTAGAATATGTTATTGCAGGGGATTGAAAGTCTATTCGTTTGGTAAAACCTAATAGTTATATGCATATGTTTGATTTCATTTGCTTGATTAATTTTGGGGCCCAAAAAATTTTAAAAGTCTGTATGTTTGCAATTTACAATTTTATTTTGAGTTCGTACATGTGATGAATAGGCATCTGAATAGTCGATAAAAGCAATGATTGAAGGATAATATTGAGTAATTTTCCTGCTTATTGATTTTCTTATCTATTTTATTTATTTAATACTATGAAAAAAAATAAAAAGAATTCTGTTTAAAATGCTACCTGTGAAATGAATGCAATAAAAAGACATAATATGAACATGTGCTTAAAATGTGTTACCAATTTAATTTGAGTTTTGGAAAAAAATTACTTAAAATGTGTTTGACCATGGTATTAACCTTTAATATCCCTCCTCTCCTGCGGCAAAATCCTTGCTTCCGTGTGGAGTCATGATTGCCTAGAAATGGATCCAATAATTTATATAAAGTTTATGTGTACCCCTAACTTGCACATGGACAGAAGAGACAAACAAATTGAATCAAACAAGGTGCCCTAATATAGACAATAAAGTGCAAAATAAAACAGACAATGGACATTGATAACAAGACTGGAGTCCAAGACCTTATGAAACTAGAGCTATCATATAAAAGTGTTAGTCACGATCTCACCTGAAGGCTTAAGAATTAGGAATGGATCAATATATTGAGCTATCTTACATTAAGGATGATTATGATTTCTAACATCCTTTCGATTTAATCAAATAGTTTATGGAAATGAAGGATGATTATGATTCCTAACATCCTTTTTGATTTAATAAAATAGTTTGTGTAATGAATAGTCTTTGAGGTGGCAATCCCTTGATGCCTTACTGATTAAATCTTCTTATTCATCAAAAATATATATTACTCATCAATTCTCTCTCTTGTTTGCAGAATGTTGAAGAATCAGAGTGTCAAAGAGCATATAATTTAGCAACTGAAGTCTATACATCCACCTTTGACCGCTCAAAGCCCCCTGAGGAAGTGAGTGTTGTTTTTGTCTTACTGGTTTTTAATTACATTGCGTCCTGATTTTGAGGTTGTACATGTTGTAGGCTGTACTTAGGGAAGTACATGAAGAAGCAGTTCAAAAGGCTATGGCTGCATTTAATGGCAGTGCTGTTGGGGCTGGTTCAATAAGGCAGAAATATGAAAAACATCTCCAGATTTTTCTAAAGAAGACATTTGAGGTAATCTTTGATCTCCTTACCTCTGCTTAAAGATTTTTTATTAACACAAAATGTTAGATGCTTATAGATGATAACCTTTCGTTGTAAATTATGTAGTCAATTTTGTTTCATGCTTTTTTTTTCTTCTCTAATGTGATGGAAATTTGCAATGGGCAGTGTACTTTCCACCATCTAATAATTTTTGATAATGGTAAAAAGCCCGTTGACTTTGGAATTGAGTATGCAGAAGAATTAAATCCTAACACTGAAAGATGTATTCATCAAGAAGTGTGTATTATTACATGTGCTTCTATTGGCAAGCATGCGTTCAGTTTGTAGAGATGTGTAGCAGTTCAATGAAAGAAGTTGATATTTTGATATTCTGTGAAATGTATGGTGCTTATGGAAACACCATATTGTAACAGTTGTGATGTGGATTGGACTATAGTAATCATAATATTTTGATTAACTGAAGTATGGGCGAATATTTACTTATTGATTTTACTTACTGTATAAGTTTTACATAAATTTTAACTAGGATGAGTTATAGTCTGCCTACCTTGTTCAAGTATATCGAACTCGCTATTGTCTCACAAAGATAGAATGATTTTAACTCGTAATGGACATTTTAGGACAATATTTTGAGATTTTTCTCATGGTAAAAATATTTGTTGAGTCATTTATTAGGTAAAAATTTCTTTATAATTCTTGCTTGAATGTGTTGATATAACAATGAAGTTGACATTGTTTGTCCCAGACATAAATCAATTTGACCCGATTATTGCTGTCGCTGAATTGTCTGTCCTTGGTACGTAAGTAGTTTCTAGTGAAGATACAAATAATTGACCAGACCAAGTATAACAAAGCCTCCAATATTTGGCTGCCTGTACAAGTACTTCAATTTCAGGGGAAAAAGTGGCTATCCTGTTGTAAATGTGACATGAAGATAACAGTACTGATGCTGAATTCAGTTTACTGTAGAAGACTGAAGGATTGTCATCGGCAATGATTTTTCAGATTCCAAATATAATAGACTAGGAAATATGGCAGTTGATTTTTGGGAGCATGTTTCCATTCTCAAAACAGACTAATTATTGCGGGTCTGGTCATATCTCATGTCTGTTTCAATAGCAAGTGGGAAAATTTGTTGAATATCTTTATGAGTTTGTGGTTCAGTATACTTCATCTCAACTAAATAATGTTAACATTCTTAAGAATGGTGAAAGAGCTACCTACCAAAATTCAGTCAAACACAGAGAAAAGGAGGCTTAGTAAAAAGTATATTGACCACCTTTGTAAATTACAGATTTATGAGGTCCAAATGATTTATTCAGCGAAAGTTCAATTTTGATTTAGAACAACCAATAAATCTAGCAAGTAGCAGAGATCTAACTTAACATATTAAAGCCTTTAGGTATTTGATTGGTAAAGAGCTGTTTGGTAATGTTGTCGTTTTTTTGTTTACGTTTAGATGTTTATATTTTTTGTTTTTGTTTTCTGTTGTCTCTCTCTCTCTCTCTTTTTTCCCCTGAAATGAAAACTGAAATTGCATTTGGAAATGCGATTTTGTTTAGAATTATTAATTTTTTATTTTCATAAAATATTTGATTTTATTAGTTTTAAAATATTAATTAAATTAATAAATATTTTCAATATTAATTTAATTATATTATTTATTAAAAACAATAATTATATTATTTACTAAAAAATTGAATAAGAATATTTCATAATAATTAATTATTTAATTAAGATATTTATAAAAATAATTTAATAAAATATTTATTTTAATTAAATTATTATTAAATTAAATTCAATTAATATATCTTATTTTATTATTTATTAAAAATAATTTATAATACATATTTCCTATTAATTAAATTAACACTAAATTAATTAGTTATTAGTAATAAATTAGTAATATATGTTATGTATTAATTTAATTATATTATTTATTAAAAATAATTTTAGTTAATAAAATATTTGAATAAAATAATTTATTTGAATTTGATGTAACCAAAATAGACAAAGTATTAGAATTGACAAAATGTTTGCAACAGGGAAAAAAAAAGTGAGTGAAAACACTTTTTTTTGTTACGTTTTGTTTGTTTAAGTTTTCAATTTTTTTGGAAAAAAAAAATGTAAATAGATTTAACAAACATGTTTCTATTGGTAGTTTACAAAATTTTGAAAACATAAACAGAAAAACAGAGAACAAAAATGTTACCAAACAGGGTCTAACTTTAAAGCATACAGACCTTGTTCAGGAGGATATGAACTGGTGTCCGCTCAGACCCTATACCTGAATTTTTGGTCTATGCCATCAAAATTTGCAGATAAGAAGGTTCATTTTATCTATTGTCTTGCATGGACAATTGTAAGTGTAAACTGGCAGTGATATTTTGGCAAACGCCTAAAGTAGCATTGATTATATGGGCTAATTAAGTGTCCACTTTTATCTTAACGGACTGGTCGAGGTAATGATTTTGGATTTGATATTGATGTAGGACTACAAAAGGGATGCACTTAGGGAGGCATACTTGCAATGTTCAAATGCTATTGAGAACATGGAAAAAGAACTAAGAAAAGCTTGTTACCCTCCTGATGCAAAAGCAAACAATGTTCTTAAGGTAAGCACATACAATCCTGGCTGTTGTTCCTCATTTTCTGTGCTGGTGCAGTTGAAAGAGAACATCCATCCACATTCTTTTTAGTTTTTTTTCTCATAACCTTAGTCTCCTCTCCAATTCTCTCTTTCTTTTGTTTGTTTCATTGGAAAGATGATGTTTGTATTCCTATTTTTCAGGGTTTTCATTCCAGTTTCAATAATTCTAATATAAAATACATTTTCTGCTTTATGTATTTGTTTATATATTTGAAATTGAAGGGGATCATATTTTTTCAGTGTTAAAAGCATTAATTTCAAGGCTTCAAGCATTCTTTGGGTGACTCATTGACGGAAAACTAATGATATGCCAAATGGCGTTGTTGCTTATGTTTAGGCTTATGCTTAGGATAAAGAACTTTAAAAACAAATGTTGATATATGAATTTCCAAGGTCAAAATTTGGAATAAAGAGACTTTAAATACTTGGATTTCCTTTAATCTAGGTTGCATATAGGTAGATTATTTGTTAGGGTTCTAGGTTATGTGGAAAGTCCCTTGTACTTCACTGAGATAATCTCCTTGGTCACCAATAGCTTGTGTTAGGGTGCTTTGATTAAGTCCCTTTCTTTTTTTTTTTTAATAAAAAAAAAAGAAATTGAAACTTTGGATTTTGGTATTTTATTCTCCTTAATGGGTCGGTTTTGTGCCCTGATAGCTTGTGGTTAGAAATCAGTTAACCTCCCCCCACCACAACACCTCTCTCTCTCTCTCTCTCTATATATATATATATATAGCATCTTTCAGCCTTGATCGTAGTCCATTATTGTTATACCATTGTTGTGGTGTACAAGGCATGATACAAAGAATTCCTCACAATGAACGGAAAAATATGTTAAGTTTGTAGAGATTATTGCTGATGAGCCTTTTGGGAAGGCCGAATAGCAAATTGTGATAACGTCAACAATGACGAGTTGAAAATGAAAATATGAAGGATAGAGATGAAAGGAGAATTAAGAAAATAGATTAATTGTATAATGGCTGTATATTGGCCCCATCAACCTCGCATGGTATTTATAACATCACAAATTAGGGCCAGCTGCCGATATTCAAAATTGCGAAGATATGATTCCAAAATTATAGGATCTTAATATTCTAGATATTCCAACACTCCTTCAAGTTAGGGAAACAAGTTCCATGTGCCTACCTTGCCAGATAAGTCTTGAAACATGCATAGCAGTGATTTGGCAAGAATGCCGTCTAATTGAGATTTGGAACAAACATAGGGGGTGTAAAGCACAATGAATTACAAATAAAGTGACAATCCACCTCAATGTGGGCTTAGCAATGAATATGGCTGCCTAGTTGTAATAGACCATTGACATAGGCCGAGGGACATTAATACCAAAATCATGGAGAAGTGAGCAAATCTAGAGTATTTTAGAAGCTGCATGGCCCATAGCATGATACTCGGCCTAGGCATTAGGGTGAACAACCACATTTTGCTTTTTTGCTTTGCTAGGTAACAAGATTATCAAAGGTCCCTCTTCCGTGGATTGTCTCCTTGAGGCCAACCAGCATGCTTTCACTTAAGCTTGTTAAATTAGCTAAATGTAATCCTTAAATTTTTTTGTTTTATTTTCAATGCCATATTTGATTAGACTTGAAAAAAATAACAGAAAGAGAAATCGTCAGTTTAGCTTCTCTCTCGGCGCATGATAAGCTTACTGCTATCATGCACCACTTTAGGAGCTCTAGGAGATGGAACCCATCGTTTCAAAGGGGCAGTATTGGGAAATCCTTTCATGTGGATCATGTCACTATAGATATCGCTGAGGATTACAAGTTTAAAGGAGGCATAAGAATAGTGGAGCGAGGAAGAGGCTATGTAAGGTTAATGGTCTTATATGAAGAGTAGCTTCAATGGTTCCAAAACATGTGCCGGAAACCTTTAGGAAAGGAAGACAAAAAGTTGCAGCTGGGTGCCATCAGAGGAGGAGCCAGAACTGTTATCTGCTCTCTGATTTCAGATGGTTTGGGGTAGGATGCTGGAACTATGTCTGTTTGCCCCCTATGGACGAAGGCTGATTATGATACCAGAGGTGGTAGAAAGGAAAGGTTGGGACTTCCTGGCAAAGCTCTTAGAACCTTTCCTTCCTTGGAGTCCTCAAGTAACAAATAGAGTTTCTACTCAGTCCAGCAAATCCATGGTTCAGAAAGCTGGAAGTGTTACGCTGCAAACTAAGGTTACAAGATCCTATCTTCAGGCTGCAGCAATTCCTGTATGGAATGCTTCCACTGTTCGCAGTTCTTTTAACAAACACCAGGTTATTGTCAATTTAGAAGATGCTGTTGAGAGTAGTCACAGTTTGAAGAGATGCCTGGTTGGTAGTTTTGGTGATTCTGCCTCTGCCAAGATCGATTTAAACAGGGTACAATCCTGGGCAAATAAAAACTGGTCTCTTCCTAGTGGAGTTATTGTTAAAGAATTATATGAATACAGATACCTTTTTATATTTCCCTCAAAGAGATTGCCACTCAGATCTTAAAGAAAGATCATTTCATTGAGGGGAATTATCTAGTTTTAGACCCTTGGCATAGTTGGATCTGTTGTTCCAGAAGAGGGTGGAAGCAAAATTCTGTGTGGATCAAGGTGGTGGGTATACCAGTGTATCTATGGAACATTAATGTATTTCAGAGTATAGGAAACTTCTGTGGAGGAAAATTGAAGCAGTTCTTCAAATTACAAATGGGTTAGGATCAAGGTTAAAGGTGATGGAAGAAGAGTTCCGGCGTCAGTTCCTCTGTCAGTTGGTCAAACCAATTACAATTGCCCTATTTGGGTTGAGAGGAGACCATGGGTGGACTGGCTTGACACATCCACCATCAATGGTGTCTTCTGGCCATCAATGAGGAAGCTGAAGGTGGCGCGTGGAGCAACTGCTGATACATTGAATTTACCAGTTCTTGGTAATCGGAAAGGCAAATTTAGTCAACAGACCGAGAGGCAGAAATCCAAAAGCCACCCCAATATTGCTGGGAAGTTTAAATGGATCCGGGTAGGTGAAACATCAAAGAAAACTGAGAATGAATCTCAACATTCAATGAACCAGGCGGTCCATCTTTCAAATAATAAATTTGAGAATCTAGGAGCTATGAAGGATGAGGAGTTATTAACCTCTAATAATGACAGTATGGAGCATATTAATGATGACCTCTCACAGCCGACAATTGTTTATAATGATTATAATGATCCATTAAGGAGGATTTATTGTCCTTCTCAGTTGGCTACAGTAGTTCCTGACAGTGAAAGATTCTTTGGGAAAAAGTATAGTCCCAGGAAGCTGGGGATGAAAACTAATCCTGATAAAAGGACAGCTCTACCCTTAGCTCTCTCTATTCCAGTTGATGGAGCAGATGACTGTGGAGAGTTTTCTCCTTTTGAAGGAGTAACTGATGAGGAATTATGCTCTGAGGGTATGCTCGAGCCTTTAGATTGCACACCTCTTGCTTCCTGTAATCCAACAGAGTGGAATTCTGATGTTTTATTATTGGGAGACTGTGGCCATGATCAGCAAAAGATCTCAACCTGGGTTCTTAATAGAATGAAGTCACTGAAGAAAATTTTGGGAATCTCTGGTGAGGATTTGGAAGACAAGTTAATGGAATTGTTGCACTCGATTGAAGAAAGGAGGAGGAATAAGCAACCTGGAGAAAGGAGAAAACAGAAAGGAACCTGCAAAGGAGTTCGAGAGCTAAAAAATTTGCAGTGGACAATTTCATACGAAAAAGGAACACAGATTATCAGTCGGCAGTTTTTGGGGAAGGAAAAAGTAGTAAGCTATTACCATTGTGTCTTAAATGAAGCCTAAAATCTTGAGTTGGAATGTTAGAGGTTGTGGTGGGGTGGAGAAAAGAATGATAATCAAATCATCTCTAAAGGCATGGCATCCAGATGTGGTCTGTTTGCAGGAAACTAAGTTAAGTGACATTGATGATTTTACGGTTAGATCTCTATGGGGTGGAAGCTGGGTTAAATGGTTAGCGTTGGATTCTGTGGGTGCTTCAGGAGGAATTCTGATCATGTGGGATGATAGAAAGCTGCAGCTAATGGATTCAGAGGTTGGAGCACACTTTCTGTCTTGTTTGTTTCAGCAGATTGAGGAAGACATTTTTGGTCTTTTACAGGTGTGTATGGGCCAGTTGAGAATAAGTTAAAAGCAGGTTTTTTGGAGGAAGTAGGGGTAGCAGTATTTCGCTGGGATGTTCCTTGGTGTATGGGAGGTGATTTTAATATGGTTAAAAGTGTAAACGATAAATGGAACTGTAAAAGAAGAACCAAAAACATGGCTGTTTTTTCAGATTTTTTAGATGATCTGCGATGTGTTGATCTGCCATTGGGAGGGTGCAAATATACTTGGAGTAACAGTATTAGTAAATCAAGAATTGATAGGTTCCTAGTGTCTAATGATTGGGAGGAATTATTTCCTGAAGTCTATCAAAAAACATTGCCTCGATTAATATCAGACCACTTTCCAATATTGCTGGAAGGGGGAGGGTTGAAGGGTGGACCTAAACCTTTTAGGTTTGAGAACATGTGGTTGCAAGTGGAAGGCTTTAAAGATATGATTGCAGCATGGTGGCAGAGCTGCAAATTTAATGGAACAGCTAGTTACAGGTTAATGCAAAAGCTATCATGCTTGAAAGCTGATTTAAAGAAGTGGAATGTTGAGGTTTTTGGAAGGATTGATCATCAGAAATTGCAACTGGAAAAGGACATTTGTCATCTAGATTTATTGGATGATGAAGGTAAACTTTCTGAGCAGGACAGAAGCAGCAGGGAGGAAAAAATTTTAGAGCTGAAAAAAATACTTCATATGGAGGAGATTAGTTGGAGACAAAAGTCTAGAGTGAAATGGCTCAAAGAGGGAGATCGGAACACTAAGTTTTTCCACAAGATGGCATCAGCAAATAGGAGGAGGAACTGAATTGACAGAATTAGTTTGAATGATTCAACAACAGAAGATCTGAAAAAGATTAGACAAGGTATTCTGCAATTTTATTAGCAACTCTTTGAGGAAGAGGCTTGTTGGAGGCCAAAAGTTGATAATTTAAGCTTTTCTCAGTTGAGTTTATTAGAAGTCGAGGAGCTGGAAATGAACTTCACTGAGAAGGAAATTGTTCAAGCTCTTAATGATCTTAATGGTAAAAAAGCACCAGGTCCAGACGGCTGGACTATTGCCTTTTTCCAACGCTGTTGGACTGTTTTTAAGGAAGATTTGATGCAATTTTTTGCTGAGTTTCATGACAGCAACAGATTTGTCAAAAGTATGAATTCAACATTCATTGCTCTTGTTCCAAAGAAACCTAGTGCAGTGGATATTAAAGATTTCAGGCCTATTAGCTTGGTGGGGGCAGTTTATAAAATTTTATCCAAGGTTCTTGCTAGCAGGTTAAGAAAAGTTTTGGACCCTCTTATTTCATCTTCTCAAAATGCTTTTGTGGGGGGAAGATAGATATTGGACGCTGTTTTAGTAGCTAATGAGGTCATTGACTCAAAGTTTAAGAAGAAGGAAACAGGAATAGTTTGCAAATTGGATATAGAGAAAGCTTATGACCATGTTAATTGGAATTTTTGGTCGACTTGCTAGGGAGAATGGGATTTGGTAGCAAATGGTGTCAATGGATCAAATGGTGCATTTCCATTGTTAGATTTTCAATCTTGATAAATGGGTCTCCTGAGGGTTCTTTGCTTCTTCTAGAGGTTTAAGGCAAGGAGATCCACTCTCTCCTTTCCTTTTTCTTTTAGTTATGGAAGTATTTAGTAAGATGTTGCAGCAAGTGGAAGGAGCTGGATTTATTGACGGCTTTGCAGTCGGTACAGGTAGGAACTCTCTTCAGTATATCTCATTTGTTATTTGCAAATGATTCTATTATCTTTTGCGGGGATGATTTAATGCAAGTGGGACATTTACGATGCACTGGGATTTGAGGCGGTTATAGCCTTAAAAATTAACCTCCAAAAGTCAGAGGTTATAGCAGTGGGTGCTGTGGCAGGAGTGGAGGATTTGGCAAACATTTTGGGCTGTAAGATTGGCTCTTTTCCTACTACTTACCTTGGTTTGCCATTGGGAGCTCATTATAAGTCCAAAAATATTTGGGACCCTGTCTTGGAGAAATTTAGAAGCAGATTAGCCGGTTGGAAACTCAAATATCTCTCGACTGGGGCAAGGATCACTTTGATCAAAAGTGTTCTTGCTAGCCTACCAACCTATTTCCTAGCCCTTTTCACAGCCCCAATCTCAGTTGTTAAGGAATTGGAAAGGATGCAAAGAGATTTCTTGTGGGATAGAAGTGAGAAGGTCCACAAACACTGTCCAGTGAGTTGGAAGGAAGTTTGTAAACCCTTAGAGGCAGGAGGAGGGGTGTCCGACAATTGCAGCTAAATAATGAAGCTTTGTTAGGGAAATGGCTGTGGAGATATGCTCAGGAAGATAATAGACTATGGAAAAAGGTGATTGCAACCAAATATGGTGAAGAGTTTGGAGGATGGTCCACTTCTTTGGTAGCCAGTCCTTTTGGTACTGGGTTATGGAGAGGAATTAGAAGACTCTGACAGATTTTTAGAAGTGGTATTTCATGGCAGGTTGGGAAAAGTAACAGAATTTTATTTTGGAAGCAAGATTGGTTAGGCATTGGCTGCCTTTCTGAAATTTTTTCAGAAATTTATAAAATTGCAGCAAACAAAGAGGCAACAGTCTTAGAATATCACAATAACGCTGGAAATCAGAGCAGTTGGTTTGTACTGTTACGAAGGACTGTGAATGACTGGGAGTTTGATAGTCTTATGGCGCTGATGGAATTACTCTGTTCTGTTCAATTGACTAATAATTCTGATGTGGCTATTTGGAGGCATTCAACGAATAGGGTCTTCTCAGTGAAATCCTTTTATTCCTTTCTACAGGGTGGTAGTAAAGACATTTTTCCATGGACGAAGATTTGGAAAGCAGCAGTCCCTACTAGAGTTCTATTTTTCTCTTGGTGTGCTGTAAAAGGTAAGATTTTGACTATGGACAACCTACAGCATCGAGGACATCATTTAGCCAATCGGTGCCCATTGTGTCTGAAGCAACAAGAATCTATTGCTCACCTTTTCATTCATTGCTCATGGTCGACCGAGCTATGGAGTTTGGTTTTGAATTGTTTTGGTGTTCATATGTGTTTTCCGGAAGATATTGGAAATTTGCTATTACTTTGGTGGGGTCAATCTTTGGCAAAGAGGATAAAGCTTACCTGGAATTTGGTTCCCTTTTGTCTTTTTTGGATAATTTGGAAGGAGCGTAACAGAAGGATTTTTGATGATGACATGAGAACAATTCTGAAGATAAAGTCTTTATTCCTTAATTGTTTATATAGTTGGACGAAAGAGGGAAGTGAACTTGATATTTGCTCTTTTTTGAATTTTCTAGATGCTTTGAGCTACTCAAGGTTATAGGATGCTATGTAAAGCTTTATAGCAGCTTTAAAGCATCTCCCTGATGCTTTTAACTGCTTCTTTGAATAAAATTTTACTTATCTTTAAAAAAAAAAAAAAAAGGTAACAAGATTATCACCGACAAATATACAATATCCAAAAGTAGAATGTCGATCCAAATAGCCATTGGGCTAGACAGCATCATCAGAACCTGTCATAGACAGAGAAAATGGAGCACAATAGAGCAACCCACGACCATGCGTCCCTATCAAATAACGTAAGATGTGACACATTATCTCAAAATGTGGAGAGTGAGGAGCATGCATAAAATAGCATTTCAAATCAGCAATACCAGGCTCATCATCCACAAGAAGAATAACATCATCAACATGCACAATTAGTTGAATAGTTCCAAATAATGTATGGCGAACAAGAATAGTCAGAACTAGATATACGGAAGTCATAATCAAGCATAATGACACTGAATTAGTCAAACCTAGCGTGGGGTGACTGTTTTAGTCCATATAATGCACAACACAAACAACATACCTAATATTCCCTTTATGGTGTAGTATGGCCTGGTGGTTGATACATACAAAGTTCCTCTGGTAGTTCTCCATTAAGAAATTCATTCTTAATGTCAAGTTGGTAAAGACGCCAAGAGTGACTTATAACAACCGCAAGAAAAATCTTGACAGAATTCAAGTGTGCAACTAGGGAGGTCTTCAAATAATCGACGCCATAGGCTTGAGTATGACCATTATCAACAAGCCGTGCCTTAAATTGTTCAACAGAACCATCTTGGAGATATTTTATAGTGTACACCTAACGGCGTATTTTACAGTGTACACCTAACCACATCCCATAGTTTGTTTGACAGAGGGCTGAGAAGTAAGCTCTCGGGTTCTATTTTTATGCATTGTACTTATCTCTTCATCTATGGCATGCCTCCATCCCAAGTAAGATGGGGCGTCGATATAAGATGTTGGAATAGAGACAAAAGATAGAGAATAAACAAAGAAATGCAGACAAAGAAATATGGTAGTAAGAAATAATTTTAGCACCTGAATGTTGAGTGAAGGTACGCTTATGACAACGTAAATCAATAGGTAAATCATTGAGAAAAGAGATGGTACAAGGGCCTTGAACCTTGGATGAAGTGGATAGTTCATAAGAGAGAACATGCCTATGTGGAGTCCTCTAGAGTACCTACAATTGGAGAGTTAGAATCCATTGATATAAGTAGAGTAGGCGAGGACTCCCTCTAAGTAGTAGATATGAGATCCTAGGAGAGTTGAGCCCTTGAATTAGAAAAAAAGGGCATTTGCTCAAAAAGAGTGACGTTGGCACTCTCAAATTTCGTATGAGAAGGTGGATGATAGCAACAATAGTCTCTCTCCTTTGTGTGTGTGTGTGTGTGTGTGTGTGTGTGTCAAAGTAACCAAGAAAAACACTTTCTAGGATGAGGATAGTGTTTGTCATTTTTTGGGTCACATAGTTACTAGGTTCGCAGGTTGATCTGGTACATGGTATGGGTATAGATTCATAGTACGGTACTTTGGTTGGTACACGGTACGGGATCGCAATTTGTTTTAAATTTTTATTTGATTCAATATGTAGTAATATATGCATTATGCGTGTTATAAAATATGTATAGAGTGTTTAACAGTAGAGTTATTTTTTTGGTTTGAAAAAGTAAAGGAAATTCGTAAAGTCCTTTTTTGGTTAGAACAAAAAAACACATTAATTATCGTGACTTGAAAAAATGGAAAGACAAAAGTTGTAGAGTCCTTTTTTGATCAAATCTTAACCTAAATATCAAAGAAAGTTGCAGATATATACTAGGAAGTTGTAAAGTCTCTTGTTTTGATTTGAAAAAGTAAAGAAAATTCGTAGGGTCTTTTTTGGTTGGAACAAAAAAACACAAATTAATTATCCTGACTTGAAAAAATGAAAGGAAGAAAGTTATATAGTTGGACCAAATCTTGACCTAAATATCAAAGGAAGTTGTAGAGTCCTTTGTTAGACCAACTCTGATGAAGGGCGATTATGATGGCGGCTACAACAATTTCAAGTCGAAACTCGTTTCTTTCTCATCTCATATTTTCGTTCTCCTCTCGGATCGTCAATATTTGTGATTTGGATCGCGAACGCACCCAAATTGGGATTGCGCGATCTGGTTCAAGGGTTGGGGGAGTTAACAAATTAGGTAACTATGGTCTGGATCAAAAGCATGAACAAAGACCACATATCCAAACACATGAGCAGTCAAAGGAAGAAGGCTAACCTTTGGGATATAAAATTGAAAAAGGTGAGTTATTATCTAAAACGTCAGTTGGGTTACGATTAATAAAATAAAAAGTATAAGAACATCCTTCTCAAAAAAGACTTTGGCACATGCATATTAAACATCATTGTACGAGCAACATCAAGTAGATTATGATGTTTATATTCAGCCTCACCATTTTGCTGAGATGTGTATGTGCAACTAGTCTGATGAAGAATGCATTGATCAACACAAAAAGAGGCTATAATTTGAAGATATTCCAAAGCATTATTGGAATAAAAAATTTTAGTATGTTTGCCAAATTAGGCAAGAATCTCATTATGAAAATGAGTGATAATAAAAGGCAATTCAGACCTCTTTTTCATTGACAATAACCAAGTCATACGAGAATGATCATCAACAAAATTTATAAAATAATGAAAACCATTACTGCTAGAGACATGAAAGGGACCCTATATGTTTGTATGAAATAAATCAAATGACTGAGGTTGATGACTAACACCATGACTTGGAAATCAGCTACAATAATGCTTGCCCAGTTAACAAGCTTCACGCTTAAGACTCAATATAGGACTCAAATCCGGAATAGCTAACTCAAATTTATGCAATGAAGGATGTCCTAGATGAAAGTGCCACTAATGAGGAGAAACTATAGCACTCAAAACTGAAGCACTTGGAGTGGAAAAACTAGTAGGATCTAGATGGTATTGTCCATCTCTCTCATGCCTTGAACCAACCATTTTTGATCTTGAAGTCCTGAAATACAAAGGATAAAAAGTTATTGGGTAGTACAAGGACTTGGTCAGTTGACAGATAGAGAACAGATTAAATGAGAAATTAGGAATATAATGACTATGGGTAAGGAGACGAAAGAATGAGGATGAAAGACTCCTTTACCAGCAACTGGCTGAGAGGACCTATCAGCTAAAGTAATATAAAAATTGGCAGAATTTAAGTCAGAAAATAAGGAAGATCTACTAGATATGTGAGCACTAGTACCGGAATCAATGACCCATGAGACAGGTGAAGAGGCAATACATGCAGTGTTACCTGAATTGGGTATTAATTGTAGAGGTTTTGGATGGATTAGAAGCATGAAGAGTGCAGTAATTCACTGAGATGAGCTGTGAGATCGTCTTGAGTACTAGGCACCGGGGAACCTGAATCAAGTATAATTGGGCTGTACTGAAGATGAATTACTGTTGGAGACATGATGAATTTGGTCAGGCTTACCATACTTTGCCCAACAGTATTGCTCAATGTGGTTGGTACCACCACAATGGTTACATTTATGATTGCTATGCCCCTAAGAACGACCAACTCCACAAGGATAACCTCGATATGGACGGCCACCATGTCTGCCACGCACGGACTACCTTGAAAACTTCCTCAACTATTCTGCTGGGACGTCACGGCAGAGGACTGTAAAAGAGTCACGAATTGAGGAATGGCCTAATCTGACACAAGCCTTCAATAATTCAATAAATAAGCAATTTAACAGGCCATAACGGGAATAGCAATTATTAGCTCAAACAAGGTAATTAAGCCACACATGGGATTATACCAGGGTCCAAAACACAAGAACCACTATAGATCAATCAAATGACAGATGCTGCTAACAAACATTGCAAAGAACAGAAGCTGCGAACACGACGAAGAACAGCATTGCAAACACTGGAGATCAAGTAGTGAAGCTTGCCGGACTATAGTTCAAAAGTCAGCATCACTGGAGACGCTGGGGATCCTAGCACAGCAAACCGGGGTCAAAAGACCTCCTTGCAACGTCGTCACCCCACCACCCGCGAGTGGTGACGATTGCACTTGGAATACAGGCGGTGTGTGGAGGTGCATCGAGCTCTAGTAAGGCTGATTCTGGTCAGTAGACTTGGATGTGTATGTTCTGATACTTCACAATCTTTAACCTTAGGATTTTATCCTCTGATAACAATTGAAAATAATAATACAAAGGACAAAGAGGAAAGGAGAATCAGAAAAGAGATTAATTGTATAATGGCTGTATATTTGTCCCATCAACCTTGTATGGTATTTATAACATCTCAAATTAGGGCCAGCTGCCCATATCCAAAATTACAAATATATGATTCCAAATTAGAGAATTCTAATATTCTAGATATTCTACCAGCAAGAATGTTGCATGTCCGAGACATTATATTCTAGATATTCTATTTCGTGCTTGATATCAATTTATTGCTCTTTAATAATCCAATGTTTCTTCTCCTTTCTTGGTTTTACTTGTGTTGTTGATGCTCTCACACAATGTAAGTGTTTGCAACAGTGTTAAAAATTTGGATTCGGCATGTTTTTGGTCCTTAAAATGTATGTTTTTTAATTTCATTATGCAGGTTCTTGATGACCTTGTCTCCAAGTATGAAGCATCATGTCATGGTCCAGAAAAGTGGCGGAAACTGACCGTATTCTTAAGGCAAAGGTTTGTATAATTTTTATTGAATCCATACAAGTTAAATTACTCCTGTGAGCATTTCTGCCAAATTTTTCAGTGGTGCATTTTTGTTAACTCTTCACTGCTCCATATTCTTATGATTTTGAATCTTAAAACGTACTGCCTCAATTTGTCAATCTCCTCAGTTGGAAGGACTGATTGCTGATGTCATCAAGAAGCAAATAGACCAAATTGGATTAGAGAAGAGTTCCCTTGTGTTGAAATGTCGCTCAATTGAAGATAAGATGGGGTTGCTCAATAAGCAATTGGAAGCTAGTGAGAAGTATAAATCTGAATATTTGAAGCGTTACGAGGATGCTATAAATGACAAGAAGAAGCTCGCTGATGATTATATGAGTCGGATAACAAATTTGCAGAGTAAATATAGCTCACTGGAGGAGAGGTCTTCTAGCCTATCAAGGCATTAGATTCTGCTAGGCAGGAATCCACAGAGTGGAAAAGAAAATATGAGCACATTCTGTCAAACAAAAGGCTGAAGAAGAACAGGCAAGCTCTGAAATAACAATTCTCAAGTCCAGGAGCAGTGCTGCAGAGGCAAGGTTAGCAGCTGCCAGGGAACGAGCTCAGTCTGCTCAAGAGGAGGCCGAGGAGTGGAAACGGAAGTATGATATCGCTGATAGGAAGCAAAAGCTGCTCTTGAGAAGGCAGCTGTTGTTCAAGAACGCACAAACAGCCAATGCAGCTGAAGGAAGGTGCTCTGAGAGAAGAATTTTCTAGTACCTTGGCTGAGAAGGTGCTCTTTCTCTCTCTCACCTCATATTTATTACTTCTATGTAGAGTAAATTATGTTCATATCACTTTGGGATGCCACAAAGGTTGATTGTTGTATCTGATGAACCTGCAGGAAAAGGAAATAAAGGATAAGGCTGCAAAGATTGAATATGCGGAGCAGCGCTTGACAACTTTGAGTTTCGAATTGAAGGTAGGTTTGGGGGCTCTATCATTATCCAGAAACAATATTTTATGCTATGCAAGCCTATCCATATTTACTAAAAAACTCGATGTTTGTATTGTTTTATTACATTTCACTTTATTATATCGTATTTAAAATTTGTAATCAAATTATAGGGAATGGATTCATGGTGCCTAGCAGTATTCACATTTCTGTAAATATATTATATGTAGTGATGGTATTTAATTGTGCTGTCCTCTTTTTAGGCTGCTGAGTCAAAGATAAAGAACTACGATGTAGAAATTTCGACGTTGAAACTTGAAATTAAGGAGCTGGGTGAGAAGTTGGAAACCAAAATTGCGGCAGCTCAATCATTTGAAAAAGAAGCTGGGAGATTGGAACAGGAAAAAATCCATTTGGAGCAAAATACCGATCTAAGTTCAACGGGTTTGAAGAAGTCCAAGACAGGTGTAGAACTGCTGAGAGGGAAGCTAAAAGAGCAATTGAGGTTGCTGATAAAGCCAGAGATGAGGCGGCCAATGCTCAAAAGGAAAAGGATGAGATTCAGCAAAAAGCATTGAAGTGGTTGGATGAAATAGGTACGTTAAAGAGAGATATTGAAAGCCTACAAAGGCAGAAAACTGACCTCGCTAATGAAGCAGAGAGATGCCGTGTCGCTGAGATGGATGCAGTTTCCAAAGTTGCAATGCTGGAGGCGAGGGTCGAAGAAAGGGAGAAAGAAATTGAATCACTCCTGAAAAGTAATAATGAGCAGCGGGCTAGTACAGTTCAAGTCCTTGAGAATCTATTAGAGACTGAGCGTAGAGCCCGTGCAGAAGCAACCAACAGGGCAGAAACACTTTCCGTCCAGTTGCAAGCGACACAAGGAAAACTTGATTCACTCCAGCAAAAGTTGACTGAAGTTCGTCTTAACGAATCAGCATTGGATGGTAAGCTGAAGACTGCTGCTCATGGGAAACGTGCAAGATTAGACGACTATGAAATGGGTGTTGAATCCATTCAGGATATGGGTTTCAACGACAAAGTAATAAGAGGAAATAAAAGGCTAGAAGTACAGTTAGCCCTTTAAGTTCTCGCAGGCAGAAGATGGAGGTTCAGTGTTCAGAGGTGATGAAGATAATCAGAGCCAGCAAACCAGTTCAGAAGACTACACAAAGTTCACTGTTCAGAAACTCAAGCAGGAGCTCACAAAGCATAATTTTGGTGGCGAGCTCCTTCAATTGAAGAATCCCAACAAGAAAGATATCCTCTCTCTTTACGAGAGATGTGTTCTCCAAAAGTGGTGATATTTGAAATGTTTGCCTGAAAATTGTTCTATAGCCAGCTTGTGAAGCCCTGAGTAACAAAATGCAAAGACAATATAACAGAGCTTTTACGTCTTTTGGTGTAATTAGAAAAAGTTTTCTTCTAGTGGCTGCTATTGACTCAGATCTGTGTAGCGTAGGTTTGATATATATATATATATATATATATGTAAATGCTGTTAGATTTTTCTCCTTTTTGTGGGGATCTATCTTTGGTTTGTGTGGAATATTTTGATTTTGTAGGTATTTATGGTGGAACATTTATTTGGTTTAGTGTTCGGTATCCTAACAGTAACAGAACGTATGTGTGGACCTGCTAGACTCTGCATGTTTAGGGATGTCGGGTATCATTTTAATTATTTTAATGATGTGACGATTGATTTGGAGCCTCGAAATTTTGTATCTCCTAGGTTTTCAGTTTCTGTAAGTTTTTCTCCATTTGCATAGTGGATGGTACCCATCATAATCATCACCTTGTTCTTATTTTATTTTATTTATTTATATTTTTATTACGACAAAGGATTGACTACCAATCCAGTCGCATTAGATCTGTGTTCAGACAGTTAACATGAAGGAAACACTTTGTCTCACTACATATGCACTTCAGTTAAGTCATGGTGAGTTGGCTATAAAGAGGAGAAATTGGCTATGGTGAATCGAATTTGCGATCTCTTGAGTTTATAGCTAGAGGCGGGTTAATCTTTACCACTTGAACTGATCTCATGGTCGATGGGTGGCTATCTCTCATTCGTAGACTGAATGAATTGTCTATGTTTATGTTATCATAATTTCAGAGTAATTTTGTCGAAGTTTGATTTCTCTCTCCTTGTTTTTTGGGCATTAGGAAATCTTTTCTATTGCTCGAGTGCCCTCTTGAAGAAAGGGCTTATTATTTTCTGCAAACCTGGACCAATGCAAATCAAGTGTGGAAATTCATTAAGGTGAAATCACGAGAGCTATCTACCACTGCAATGAGTGAAAATCATCAATTATCATAAAGAATAAGGGATGAGAGTTGATCATTGAATACTTTACTCGTGCCTATATTTGGAACTTAACAAGAGTGAGAATTGGTTAGACCAATGTATTTGGTTTGACTATAAGAGTGAAGGGCGGTGTGATCTATTTTTCGTATCTCTATGTGATATGGATGAATTTTTTGAAAAAAGTTTTCAGAGATATCTTGCACATTATTTAACATAAATTCATTGTTCTTATATTTTTAACTCATCTTAATTTTCATGCCTAAATGAATTTGATTTGTATTGAAATAACATATTTTGTCAGAGATTTATTTATTCATAACGTTATCAATTGATTATGTGTAAAAATTTTTCATCTTTTCATTCATTTTGTTATTTAATTTATTTTTTTTATATTAGTAGATTTTAACTGGTGAGTTCATATCATTGGTTTCTTATCTTATATTTAGATATATTCTTGAAGGGGAATGACATTTATTTATTTATTTTTTTTTTTTTGGGGCCATTGCTCGCCAAAAAGGAAAGGAAGGGGGGGGGGAGTAACAAGGTGAATTGATAAAGGAGAGAATTATTAATTTTTTTATTTAATTATCTTTTTTTTAGTAACCGAGAGTATCCAGATTAGTTTACGTATATTTCGACTAATTTCTGTGATCTTGAAGTTAACAACCGGCTAAGATCCTCTAGTGGCCTGACGGGACTCGAACTAGTGACCAATGGAGAATAAAGCCAAGCTCTTATCAGTTGAGCTAACCTTTAGGATTATTTATTTAATTATCCTGACCTAACTCTTTGACTATTTTTTTTTTTTTTTTTTAGCCTGTTTCCCTATCATCTTAGATCCTTATATAAAATTTCTTAATTTGAGAAATTGAAACTTCCCTTCTCTGTAGGTCAAATCCAAGAAGAAGAAGAAGTAGAAGAAGAATAATAATAATAAAATACGAAAACTATCATGACAAGTTACGAAATCAATACTTCGCAAACCAAATGAGTTGATGCTCATTACTATTGAAAATATCTATTCTTAAATATAATCAAAAGGATCATAAGATATATATTCATATTGAAACATATGGAGTTACAAGTTAATTTATTGATGATCTAAACGGTGTAGTGGTTATTTTTCTTGGAACTACCTATGTTTGTCAGCATGGAAATGATTTTTTGTTCATAAAATTGAATGGTGGAGGAGATCACATAAAGGTTATAAGATTGAGATGAGTCATTTGATAAACTATAGGTCATGTTGATTAATATTTACTTCACGTTTACTCCATTCTATAGAAAATCTAATTAGTCTTCTTTCTCGATATGTAATTCAAACCAAGAAGAAAATGCAAAGAAATGCGTGACTTTTGCCCGCATTAGTGGCTCCCGTTTGACAAAACTTTCAATTTTTAATTTTTCATTTTTGTTTTCATTTTTTTAAATTGAGTATGAAACCTCATTTGATAAATTTATTTTTAATTTTTAATTTTCTAAAAAACGAAAACTATTTTCAAAAGAAAGAAAATTGTTTTCAAAATTTTCAAAAATTATAAAAGCATAAAAAAATTGTTTTGTCAAGTTTTCATTTTCAATTTTTATTTTTTTTTCAAAACCATTATCAGTCAAAACCATTACCCACTATTAACCACTACTGTCCACTAGCCACGACTCACATTCAGCCATCACCGACTGCAGCCACCAAGCATCACTAACGCTGCCGTCCCCCACCCCTACTCATCTCTAGTCACCACCAGCAGTCGCTTCCTTTCAACCACCTCTGACTATCGCTGACCACCGGTAGCCATCACTAACTTTGACTACCAATGTCCGTCGTCTACTTCCAACCACTAACATTAGTTGGCCACCACCTCAGCTGCCAACCGCCAATCAACTCTGACCACTGCCACTGCTAACTGCAGTCGACTGTCGCCTACCTCCAAACAATGTTTGCCAATCACCACTAACCTCTAACCACCATTGCCACCGCCACCCATCATTGCCAACAACTCTTTCAATGCTATAACTATCATTACTAAATACGCTTTTAAATTTTTATTTTTTTATTATAAAAATGAAAACTAAAAATTAAAAATTGAATACAAAAATTAAAAACCAAACACAAAAACTGAAAATTGAGTGCTTTATTAAAAGAACCCTAAATAAGTTGATTACTATTTTTGCTAACACAATATATAATAATTATAGGAAGTTATGCTACTTGATATACTAAAATGTGGCAAGGTTGAAACTTGCTTTAGGTCACAAGTTTTAAATCCTCAGATACATTAAGTGTGGTACGGTTGATAAGATCAACCTCCATGTCTTATTACATCATAACAAGTTATTAGGTATAGATTCAAATACTCACTGCTATACAACTTTATGATTTTTTAAACAGACATGTTAAAGGGTCAACGTATATGATAGATATTTTACTGAGAATGCATTTGGTATGGAATTAGAAATTAATGAAATAAATACTATGGATATAATTAAAAATCTCTTACTCCCTCTGCTTTTTCATTCTTTTTATCTCTCATTTCAAAAAGTTTATAGTTAACCCCTCAAGTGTGAAAAATATTAATGTATTCAATTTTTGATATCATATATATATATAATTGTAATTCAGGGTATTCGAATTAGCATACGCACATCTCAACTATAATTAAAAATAATGAAATTTTACATGCAGATAGTAATATTTTACTTCCTTTTAATCTCATACCAAACACATCTCAAGCTTGATTTGGTAGGAAAATTTCCCGACTAGTCATTCTTTACTTGAGTACTAAAATGTGTGGGTAGCCATAGCTATTATTCCTTACATACCTATTACAACGACATTTTATCTTAAAATTAAATGTAAATAAGTTCATGCATATATAGTTAAACAACCATCACACCTTGGCAAACTATAAGTTAGCGCATTAATTATTATTGGAAGAGCCCTTGTTCTTGTCAGCATGACAATGAAATGAGGAGAAAAGTATTCAAGATAGTCGATTGGATATGAACCAAATAATACGTGCTTAGAAAGATAAGGAAGGGAGAGAAAGGGACTGTTTATTCAATTAAAAAATTGGTAAGGAACAATGTTAGATTGAAGATAACTAATGTTATGCTCACCAGCATTAAAAAAAAAACTGTGGGGAAGGAAACTATAACCTATTACTAGTAGACTACGTAAGGAACTTTGTAAGAACTAATTGTAAGTCACTTTACCATCAATATAATAACAAATATTACATAATAACTACAATTGTTAAGGACAATTATCCCACTTACTGAAGAAAATGGCTATATATATATATATATATAGTTAAAGAAACAACCCACCTTATTCCCCCTCTCTAGCTCCCTATGTAAACCCTTCAATCCATTTTTTTTTTTTTTTTTTGACTACGACATATATAGCAACAACAAAATGAATCCTTGTCATTGTGTGGCCCTAGTAATTGCTCCTCCTCATCAACCTCCATGTCTACTTCCTCTCAAGTACTCTTCCTTTACTTGCAATATTATCAGTGGGTAGATGAATAAACGAAGACGCATCACCTTGAAGAACCAAATTGGGGATTAGCTGAGGTGAGCTCTCACTATTTTCCATTCCCATGTCATAGGATATCAAAGTAGGATTATAATACTCCATCGCAGCACTTTCCTCCCCGATCTGACTCCTCGAATATTTTTGGCTAAGCGAATCTTGAGCGCTCGAGCCGCATTGCCTCGGCTGCGTTTGGTAGAACACCTTCGAGACCACTAATTCTCCGTCTTTCTCTTCCTCATTGTTGCCAAGATGGTACTGGTGCATCACCCAGTTCGTCTTCTCGGGTTTTCTTTGCCTCCCGTAGTTGGTGTAGAGCACTAGTATTTTTTTGAACCCTTTCGCCGTGCCATTAATGAGAACTGCCCTAGTCTTGCCTGTTTTGTGCCACCTTGTTTCTCCGCCGTCCGCATCTGTGTGCACCTTTCTTCGTTTCCTCGTTCCGGTGGTGTATGCCTTTGAAGGCCGGTGAAAGAAGTGGCGGATTTGGCCATCTTTGCTTACTCCTGCATGGTTTGAGAGTTGCATGGAAAGAAAATCATTTCTCATTAGTGTAGTGTGATCATTAGAAATATAGACAAAGTTATTGAAAATATATACATATATATTATCAGTAACTTATTTTACCAAACTAAATTCATGCAAATGTGCATGAGCCTCTAAAAAGATATAAAACTTCAACTTTTTACAGTTTTCATCAATTTTAAAATGGTAATTTATGAAAATTTATCCCATTTTTTGAATTTCAAACGCACTCCTATGAAAAAAAAAATTATAGTGTAGTGTACCGTAATATTATACCTATTCCCAATTTTAAAATTATAGGTGCCACCATCACATTATATGATGCTAATTTGAAATAGTCTCTATATATTTTGAATTTGTGTGTGTAAATTAATGAATAGCATACTAGTAGCATCGTTGAAATATCTATTACGTCTGTACTTAATGAATAATAATCTCTTCCAAATAATTTGTTGAAAAAAATGCCTAAAATAGCTTTAGAATAACAGTTGGCTGAAGACCAAGTCTTTAGGAAATAAGATGATGTTTTTGAATTAGGATGATATTTTTGAATTTTGAATTTTTTACTTGTTATTAGGAAGTTGTTATCAGCAAATTGTTTCCTTTTTTTCAGTAGATTTGTTACATTTTCTGTTAAACTTAAGCTCTATTTAAAGGAGCTATGCAGTGAATAAAAAATATCTCTCCACAACAGCTAGTTTTTCCTTTGTGTTGTTCTCGTTCTTTGCTCAATTTTTATGTTCAATACCAACAAATTGGTATCAGAGCTTTTATCTTAAGGAATCTGTGAGTTGAGTGTGCCCACAAACACAACCCAAACCACAAATACAAAACCAGAAACATAACCACTGCCAAGAAATGGAAACCGAAGCATCCATCTCACATGTTTCACCACTAGTTTTTGATGGTGATAATTACCACGCCTGGGCCATAAGAATGACAGTCCATCTTGAAACATTAGATCTTTGGGAAGCTATAGAGGAAGATTACAATATTCCTCCACTGCCTGAAAATCCTACAATTGTTCAGATCGATGAAGGCTCACAAAGAAAAGAAGACCAGGACGTCCAAAGCTAAAGCTTGCTTATTTTCTGCTGTGTCGAGCATAATATTCACAAGAATCATGAACCTGGAGTTTGCAAAGAACATTTGGGACTACCTCAAAAAGGAATACCAGGGCAATGAAAGAACCAAAAATATGCAGGTGCTCAACTTGATCAGAGAATTTGAAATGCAGAAGATGAAGGAGAAAGAAAACATCAAAGACTACACTGACAAGTTGCTGAGCATAATAAACAAGGTGAGATTGCTTGGTAAGGACTTTCCTGATGAATGAATTGTGCAAAAAATACTTGTATCTGTGCCTGAAAAATATGAGTCTAAGATTTCTTCATTAGAAGAGTCAAGCATATCCTTGGGAGAATTGGTGAATGCATTGTAGGCGCTGGAGCAAAGGAGACTCATGAGACGAGAAGAATTTGTGCAGGGTGCTTTTCAAGCAAAGGCACAAAATTCAAGAGAAAGCAAAGACAAGAGGAACAACAAGAAGAAGAACAACAAGAAAGCTGAAAATAATGACAAAAGCAAGGAGGAAATATATCCACCTTGCCTGCACTGTAAAAAAACAAATCACCCGTAAAGGAAATGCTGGTGGAGACCAGATGTCAAATGCAGAAAATGCGGTCAAATTGGACACATGGAGAGGATCTACAAATCACAACAACATGAAAGAAAAGCAAATACTGTTGCTGAGGAATATGAAGAGGAGCAGCTGTTCGTTGCAACCTGTTTTACAACAAGCAACAGCTCTAGTAACTCTTGGCTAATTGATAGTGGTTGTATACATCACATGACAAATAATCAGGAACTTTCAAGGACCTCGACAAGACTGTGATTTCCAAAGTTAAAATTGGAAATGGTGAATACATCCCAATCAAGGGCAAAGGAACTGTGGCTATAGAAAGCTTATCAGGTTTGAAGTATATTTCTGATATTTTATATGTGCCCAACATTGACCAAAACTTGCTTAGTGTTAGACAATTGATGGAGAAGGGCTTCAAAGTTATATTTGAAGAAAAATGGCGCATAATTAAAGATGACAGAGGCAGAGATTTATTTAAGGTGAAAATGAGAGCAAAAATCTTTGCTTTAAATCTAATGGAGGAGGAGCAAATAGCCTTTCCAAGCAGTACAAGCAATGTGGAATTATGGCACAAGAGGCTCGGGCATTTCCATCATGCTAGACTCTTATATATGCAGAAACACAATATGGTGAAAGGGGTACCATGGCTAGATGATAGGCTATCTAACTGTGTGGCTTGTCAGTATGGAAAGCAAGTCAGAAAACCCTTCCCTCAAAGTGCATGGAGAGCAACACGCAAGCTTCAACTTGTACACACAGATGTTGGAGGACCTAAAAGAACTGCTTCTTTAAATGGTAGTAAATACTATATTACATTTATTGATGATTATACCAGATTTTGTTAGATTTATTTTCTCAAATTCAATCTGAGGTTGCTGATGTGTTTTGGAAATACAAAACATGGGTAGAGAATCAAAGTTGTTGTAGGATGCAGATAATAAGGTCAGACAATGGGAAGGAATACACTTGTGAAAATTTTAAACAGTTCTGTGATGAAGCTGGTATTGAACACCAGCTTACCGTACCATATACCCCACAGCAAAACGGTGTAAGTGAGAGAAAAAATAGAACTACTATGGAAATGACAAGGTGTATGCTACATGAAAAGGGGCTGCCAAAGAAACTGTGGGCGGAGGTTGCAAACACTGCAGTTTTTTTGTTGAATAGGCTGCCAACCAGAGTTCTGCAAACAAGAACTCTATTTGAAGCTTGGTTTGGTTACAAACCAGACCTACAACATCTAAGAACTTTTGGTTGTCTCTGTTTTTCTTATGTGCCACAGGTGAAAAGAGACAAACTTGATAAGAAGACTGAACCAGGAGTGTTTATTGGATATAGCAGCTCATCCAAAGCTTACAGAATTTTTCAACCGCAAAATGGAAAAATTCTTGTAAGTAGAGATGTCAAGTTCATAGAAAATAGACAATAGAATTGGGAGGAGTTAGTAAATGAGCAGCAGTCAGAGTTTTGGCTAAACACTGATGATAACATTGATGATAAACCACTCAGAGGTACAAGGTCATTATCTGATATTTATGAAAGGTGTAACATTACTGTTTTTGAGCCTGCAGAGTTTAAGAAGGCAGAGAAGGATAACAAGTGGATGGAAGCAATAAAAGAGGAGCTAAGAATGATTGAAAAGAATGACACCTGGGAGTTGGTGAACATACCTCAATAGAAAAAGCCCATAGGAGTCAAATGGGTTTATAGAACCAAACTTAATGCAGATGGTTCGGTAAACAAATACAAGGCCAGATTAGTTGTGAAAGGATATGCTCAAGTGTGTGGAGTAGATTACTTAGAGACTTTTGCTCCTATAGCATGACTTGATACAATTAGAATGTTGCTTGCCTTCTCAGCACAGAAGGGATGGAAGGTTTACCAGTTAGATGTAAAATTTGCCTTCTTAGAGCCCATTTGGAAGCCAAAAAAAAACTCAAAAAAACTCAAAAAACTTCAAAAATTTTCAAATCCCTCCAATCAAAATTTACCACCTATCATTTGTATATCACATCAATCTCAAAAGTTGAGTTTTTTTTTAGTTTTTTTAAACTTTCAAACACCCCCTTAAATGGTTATTTACATGAGGAGATTTTTGTAGAACACCCTAAGGGTTTTCAAGTCAAGGGACAAGAGGAGAAGGTCTACTTGTTAAAGAAGGCCCTATATGGTCTTAAACAGGCTCCCAGGGCCTGGTATAGCCGGATTGATGAATATCTTCACAGTCTTGACTTTTTTAAAAGTCTAAGTGAAGCCACATTGTATGTAAAAGGAACGGATGTTAATTTAATTATAGTTTCTGTTTATGTTGATGACCTGCTTGTAACAGGAAGTGATGAGAAGTTGATGGAGGAGTTTAAAGCTGAAATGCTCAAAGTATTTGAGATGACAGACCTTGGCTTGATGTCCTACTTTATGGGAATGGAGGTGAAGCAAAATCATAATGGAATCTTCAGATGCCAAAAGAAGTACGCAAGGGAAATACTCAAGAAATTTCACATGGAAGATTGCAAAAGCACAAGCACTCCAATGAATCAGAAGGAGAAATTCAGTAAGAACGATGGAGTAGACAAAGTTGATGAAGGTTAGTACAGGAGTTTAATTGGATGTTTGATGTATCTTACAGCAATCAGACCAAACATTATGTTTGCAGTAAGTCTATTGTCACGATTCATGCACTATGCCAGTGAAATGCATCTTCAAGCTGCCAAAAGAGTTGTAAGATATATCAAGGGCACAATAAATTATGGTATCAAATATTCTCACTTTTAGAATTTTATACTTCATGGTTATTCTGATAGTGACTGGGCAGGTTCTGTTGATGATATGAAAAGTACAACTGGTTTTTGTTTCAGCTTTGGATCAAGAATGTTTTCATGGTGTTCAAAAAAATAAGATTTGGTGGCTCAAAGTACAGCCGAAGCTGAATATATGGCAACAACTGCTGCAATTAACCAAGCAATTTGGATCAGAAATATACTGGCAAATTTACATCTGAAGCAAAATGAGCCAACATAGATTTATATAGACAACCAAGCTGCAATTTCAATTGCAAATAATCTTGTTTTCCATGGTAGAACTAAGCACTTCAAGATCAAGTTGTATTTCTTAAGAGAAGTGCAGAAAGAAGGTGAAGTCAATCTGCTTTATTGTAGAACCGAGGATCAAACTGTAGATGTGTTAACCAAAGCTTTGTCAAAAGCTAGTTTTGAAGCCTTAAGAAACAAACTAGGCCTCTGCAGCTATTAAGGCAAAGAGGAGTGTTGAAAAAAATGCCTAAAATAGCTACAGAATAACAGTTGGCTGAAGACCAAGTCTTTAGGAAATAAGATGATGTTTTTGAATTTTGAATTTTTTACTTGTTATTAGGAAGTTGTTATCAGCAGATTATTTCCTTTTTTTTTTTTTAGCAGATTTGTTACATTTTCTATAACACTTAAGCTCTATTTAAAGGAGCTATGCAGTGAATAAAAAATATCTCTCCACAACAGCTAGTTTTTCCTCTATATTGTTCTCTTTCTTTGCTCAGTTTGTATGTTCAATACCAACATAATTCTCTAAAAACTCAATAGTAGCTCAGGTTTTTCAAACAATAAATGCACCATTGGGTTGGAAGTGCTGCATTTTTCAGTTTCAAATGAGAAATTATTTTGTGATCATTAAAATATATTTGTGTTGCTTCATAAATTTGTCAAGATTAATTTTTGGGAATTTAGCAACATTGACTATATTAAACATATATAATATGTCATAACATCAATATTAGCAAACCAAGCAATCATGAATCACTTTTTGTATAGTTCCCAGTTGTAGGACACCCTATTCGCAAGAGGGATTTGCCCAAAAAAGTTATTTAAAATTAACAATTTCTCAAATAAATCAATCAAAAATTAATTTTTCTAAATTAATCACTTGCCGGAATCGTCAATCTAAATAACTTATTCAAAGTGAGATCGTCATTTATAATAATGGATTCAAAAAAAAAAAAAAAGAAATGTTGAAATCATCAATCTTATATCGTATTCATTATAAAAGTCTTTATTTTTAATAAGGGATTTAAAGAATAGATAAGGTCTGATGCAAGTGAACCGATAAAAAGATACGTTAAGAAATGTGGTAAAAACATGACTTGAAGTCATCATTTGTAATAACGGATTTAAGGAATAATTAAGGTTGATAAATTTGATTTGAATATGCATTTGAAATCATCATTTGCAATAGCAGATTGAAGAAATAGATAAAATTTGGTATAAGTGGGTCGATGAAAAGATGTGGTTGAAAAATTTGATTTGATTACGCACTTGAAATCTTCATTTGCAATAATGGATTTAAGGAATAATTAAGGTTGAGAAATTTGATTTGAATATGCACTTGAAGTCGTCATTTGTAATAACAGATTTAAGGAATAGATTAGGTTTGGCGTAAGTGAATTGATAAAAAGATTAGGTATAAAAATTTGATTTAAATACTTTATCCATGTTGACGACTTCATTTAAATGATTTGACTATACTATTCACATTAACGGCTTCATTTTGAAGTGGTCATTACAGAAGAATAGAAGATAACTTTTGATAAATGACTTCATTTTGACTACATTATTCAAATTGATGATTTTAACATATGTCGTGATTTTAACACATGCCTTATTCATAAAATGAGGGATTGTTGGTTTTAAATGTGTTATTTAGACAAATCCCTCTTATTCACAATCACAATGGACCAATTCTTCAGTTCCCAGGGAAAAACTATAAAAACATCATTTTTAACCTAAAAACAAGGTAAGAATAAATGGAGCTATTTGATATGATATCCTATGTTGTTAAAGGCACACCTACAACTACAATTAAGGGGGCCAATAATATTGAACTATGGCAAATATACACTTATGTAAGTATATATCCTACAAGAATTTCATGCTCATATATAACATGGCAGACAATTCTCTATAAAAATGATTTCATCCACTAATGAACTAATTCAATAAAATGGGAAATGCAGTCAATTCACAACTCTATATATGGTTGCACTTCATATATACTAGCAAATATTCTTAGCCAGCCTTGTAGTTTAATTCATGAGCTGCTAATGTAGTGCATGTGGAATAAAGATAGGACAATATGGATCATATATATATATATACAGAGATACATATACACCAAGGCAAACTATGACATTATCTGAAGTAATTCAGGTTATGGTGCTAAAGAAAGCGTGACCGTGGGCAAACATTGTTCCAGCTGTTGCTTGTTAGATCGCCAATGGAATATTAGTCTCTTTAGCTGTCTGAAACAATCAATTTGGCAGTTATAACTAGCTTGCCTTTGCTTACTTTTTTTTCTTTTTTTCCTTTATCTTTTTATGCTTGCAAACTTTCGAATCTATATACTTGTCACGAACCGAATGACTTAATTTGTCTTAAAGGTTGAGCCTATTTATATATATATATATATATATCTATGTTCCCTTATTTTTTTCGTTAAAGTCTTTGTAGAGGTAAATGATATAGTATAAATTTGATATTTTTTAATTTTTTTGAGATTTATTTTATTTCTATTTTATTTATGATTTTATTAGTTGTATTTGAGGCAAAGACTACTTGTGATACAAATATAATTTAGATTGGATAGAAAAAACTTCTAGAAAACCTTTCCTAATAAGGATTAGATTTATAATTAATTTTTTTCATAAATAAGGATTTTTATAAATACTTTTAATAGAAATCAATTATTATTTATTCTTTAGACTTATATCTTGTGTTTTCTCTCAATTATCTTGATAGATTCCAAGATGTGGTTTTGACATTGAATAAATCAATTTATCCTTATTTCACGCTGCGTCAGTAGTATTTATGTTTGTGTATATAAAATAAAACAAATGACAAATTAAGAAAGCTATAAATACTTAAGTAAACAAAGGAAAACATATCTAAGGGAAAATTTCATCTTCTCGCTGCACCTAAGAAACGTGGTCCACCCAAATTCTCACTCAACAATTCTAATATTTTACTCTCAATCTACATAATAGTTTACGAAGAACGATTATTACCATCGTGCAACGTTGTTAGGTAAGGATTTTGAGGATTAGAAGAGTTTATGAAAAATGATTGTTACTGTTATGCAAAACTGTTATGTAAGGATTTGAGTCCTTCTAATCCTGTTAAACTTTCCGTTATACCTTGGTTACAAACTGCATTCGGATCATCTTAGTCATTTATGTTACATCAACCATTAACGGTGTTTTTTTTTTTTTTTCTTTTTAAATCTTATACACTACAACAAAGGCCCATTAGGTAGCAGTTGAAACTTGAGATCATAACACTTTTCGATTTGAGCAAGTTTAGGCAATCATTGACCAATCTCAAATTGCTTTTTATCCAATTGAAGTATCAGTGGTTTGAAATTGAACTTCCAATCTCAGGAGACTTTCTGTTGAGAGAGTTGGTCTGTTAATACAATAGATCTAAATATAAGGAATGAACTATATGTATAATTTGATAACATAAAAATGATTACCTGGTAGTTTCTCTGGGTGTGTAGAGCAAATTCCATTCTCGCCCTCAAGGGTAGGAATAAACTCATCAATTAGAGGATGAAGCCTGTGGGCATTAGCGGACACCTTACTCTCTAAATGTTCAAGAATTTCTTGGTCTGAGGGATCAAACTTCACCCCAGCTGGAAGCCCCGGCAAATCCTGAATTCCAGCCTAGTTCAAAATTTTATTTCCGTATGGTAAAATTAGTAATAATTTAATTAGAAAAAAAAATGTAGTAGATCTATATAGGTGCCGTATAAACAATTAAAGGAAAGTAATTAGGAGAGGAAAATGATATATATATATATATATATATAATATACCTGATCTAGTAATTCTATGCTATGGCCGCAGGAAGGGCATGTAATAAATCGATGAGTTTCATCAGTTTGTGAATCAAGAACACAATTTTCTTGGGAAGAAGATGAGATTATTTGGGTGAGCCTTTGGTCTGGGGAGTCATTGGACCATGTCATCTCTCTTGTTTTGCTGATCTCTTATGCCCATTCCAAACAGGGTATATCCCAGCTGCCCTTTCCTTCCTCCACCTCTCCAAACTGAACAAAAGAGTTTCGCAGTTTATATATATATAAATATTCCACAGATAAATAAATTTTAAAAAAAAAAAAAGAAGAAAAGCAAGTTCACTCTTTTAAAGCACGTTTAACCAAATCTTGTCCTCCTCCTTCTTGTTGATGTTTTCGAAGGAATTGAATTCTCCACTTTTTTTTCTTTCTTGTCTGTGATCATCAAAGTGTGTTATATATCTTGGTAAGTTTTTCCAGAATGAGGGGGAGAGAGAGAGAGAGGGAGAGGGAGACAGAGGGATCAGATTTTTCTCATCTCTTTTGAAAGAGGAGAGATGGAAAGAGAATTTCTTTGTCTATTAAAATAATTTATTGCTTGGAGGTCAAGTTTGGTTTTGTTTGTCTGTGTATGCACACAGAGGTTTCGAAGAATATATGCAATTTTGTTTTGCTTGTCTACATATCTAACTGATCAAACAGAGTTAAAAAAAAAAAAAAAAAATGGTGCAAAAACAAAAAGTGTGTAGAGTGGAGATGGGGCAACCTGATTCTCTTAGGACGTTTCACCCAGAGAGAGAGAGAGAGAGAAAGGCTTTAGCTCCAGGGTCAACCTAGAGTGTCCTCAAAGCGATACGTATATTTATACACATTTGAAACTACATATACATACAACAAATATGAAAGTAGCGAACTGATCAAATTTACACCACCAACCTGTAAACTTCTACCAATCCATTTCTTTACGTAGACTTCTCATTTCAAGCAAGGAATTATCTCCTCTCTCTCTCTCTCTCCCCCCCCCCCCCAAAAAATACATATATGTATGCATATACAAACATACATGCACATAACTAAGCTAACCATTAATAAATTCTTTGAACGCACAATACAAATTTAAATTCAGTTGACTTCCTATATATACATATATATAAAATCATTTAGTAATGGAATGCATATGGAAAATTAATTAAAAAATTACATGAAAAATTACTATTAAATCATATCTGTTTTTTACAAATTTTATGCATGGAAAAATATGTAGTAATAGTTTTCTAAGAATATAAAATTTAATTAATTTTTTATTTTAAAATGGCATTGAAAATACAATACATTGTTTTGATTTGTAAGTTATAAGCATATAAAAGGTGTGTTTAGAGTAACAAAATATGAGATAAAATAAGAAAAAGTGAGATAAGTTGTGAATTTATAATTTTTACAATGAAATAAAAAGTAAATAATTTTTAAAAATTTTTAATATTTTTATCATTTTTTTAAATTTTTTTTTCTCACCCCAAACCGGAGCTAGAAGAAAATTTTTGTAAATATATATACACACAAAACAATACGCGTGGATTGTTTCGGGGGTGACAGGCTGGCGCGTGCAAATGTGTGAGAAAGAATGGTTATAGAGGAGTGTTTCCATCGGCTGTATTATAGGCGACAAGTATGTGTGTGGATATTTTCCAATATGAGAAGGTCCAATTCATGCATTGAGCTTCTCAGATAAGTCAGGTAACAGAAAGAAGCTTAGCGAGGAAGCTTCACTTTTAGGGTTTACTTTTAACGTATGGATGAGAGTTTTTGGATAATGTCCATTCGTTGGCTTTCCTCCTCTAGTACACTATTGTCTACATTTTAGATCTCTTTGGTATATATACATTTATATACATATTTTATATATAAATACATGCATATATTGGAATTGAGCAATAGCATGGACAACTTAAAAGAGTTATTAGGTGCAATTTTTCCTTTATATAATGTAATTAGTAATTAGCTGTCTTTGACCACTAATTGGAAAATGATGAATCAATTATAACGTTTTCTTTAAGAAATGAGAAAAATTAGCTACAGTAACGCGTATTGCATTTATCGCTTTATTGACTTTGATTTGTGTAGAACGCATAGTGAACATGCGTTCCACACCAATCAAATAGTAGGATCTATACCAATCAACTCCAATGAAGCAACAATCGAAACTACCTTTAACATTCATTTTAGGAAACACTTTAATGGGTTTTTTGATTTAGAGGATCTCAAGCCAATCATTAATTGCGAGGTGACAATCATGATAGTTTCTAGCATCCTTCTAAGAAAATACTTTAATAAATTTATTATTTTAGAGTGATAGACTTACAAATATGTCATGTTATTTTGCTAAAGAATTTTTACAAAGTTTTACAAAACTTTTTGATCATATAATATTACTTTTACAAGTTATGAAAGAGTTGTGCTATACTAATAGAAAGATGTGAACACTTTTTTGGGCTCACCATTTTGAGGTAATGTTTGAAGTGATAAAAAATAAGAAAATATGTGGTTTGAGTAACTTTTGACGTTTGGTATTTCTAATTCAAATCACTTTTTTTGGATATGAATAGTGTAACTTTTGAAATTTTTTGCGGTGAAAAGTTGGAGAGAGAAACCGTGAGAACAATTTTTTTTGATTCATTTCGACGGATTTATGTCTAAATTTTTTTAAAAATTATTGAACTTTTGACTTCTACGTTAGTACTTAGAGAGAGAAATCATTGGAACAAATTAATTTTTGGATCCGTTTCAATGGATTTATATTAGATTTATTGAAATTTATTGAAAAGTTATTAGAGTTTATGAAAAATTTACTGTGATTTAAAAAAATTTGTTAGGCTATGTATATATATATAGATTAGTTAAGATTTCGCAAAATGAATTAGAGAGTTTTAGAAATTTTCAAAGATATTTAAAGATTTTTGTTGGTTTTTAGTAAATTAGATGCTGCCTAAATAACAACATCAATTAAGATGTCATTTAATTTGAAAAATTGTTACATTATTTGGGCAATTGTTTCATATAATTTCTTAGGCCATAAATCATTTTCTATTATAAAAATAATTGAATTGTATTTTCTTTTGGTACACACTTGGTGTCTGATTAATGTAAGGTGAATAAATTTCCCATAAAAAAAATAAGGCCAATAAAATTGGTGCACTAAGTATTTTCGGCTGTATTTTAAGACTGAGTCTTGTTTTTTCAGTAAAACATGAGAACCACTTAGATTATGTTTGGAATAATGATTTGTTAAGGAATAAAAAAAAAAAAAAAGAGGAGAATAGAAATTCAAAATCACTTCTCTATTTGATTTATAATTAAAAATAAGAGGGAAAATACATGGGATTTAAAAAATTAAAAATTAATTAATTAATGTCGTTTTTATTTTTATTATTTTTTGAATTTATTCAAACAAGAACATATATTTTGGAGTTCATGTTTCCTTCTCTTTTTCTTATATTTTGTTTTTACTTTCTCTTCAATTTTTTTTTCTCACCAAATTCTTAATCCAAACACTTAGGGTGTGCTTGGATGTCAAAATTTTATGGGTTTTGAAATATTTTTAAAGTATAGATTTTGAGATGTCCAATAAACCATGCTTGCGAGTTTTTAGGTGATGGGTTTTGGGATATTCTTATGAGTTTGGTGAATATCTCAAAACCTATAAGTAGGTGTTTTGTTCTTATTTTTTGAATACCCAAATTTGGGGGTTCATGGTTTTATAAAATTTTAAATAATAATACCCTTTTTAAAATATTAAAATCTAAACATGACTTTTCTTAATAAAACTCTATTAAGAAAATATGTTTCATATTAATTTATTTAATAAATAAAATTAATTAAATCAAAATAAATTAATTTTAATTAAATAAATATAATTAAATTAAATTAACTTTATTAAATTATTAATTATTAAATTAATTAATTATATTATTTATTAAAAATAATTTAATTCAATAAATAAAATTTATTAATACAATTTACTTTTGTATTTATCATAACATATTGTTTTATATGTGCAATGCAACTTATTGCTCAATGAATAAATAAGGATATATGTGTTATTTTATACATTAATAAATATCTTAAAATTCATTTAAAAATAAATTCTCAAATATGAGTTCATTATTGTTAAATCTGTGTTCTTTAATCTTTTAGAACCTACACTAACCCACTCATATCATCTAAATTCTCAAAACCTATTCAGATCCCACACTTTAAAACTCTCGGGCACACCTTTAATGATACTGGCAAAAAAATTTCATAGCAAGCAAGCTCACAAACCGTTCAACTTGCCAATTTAGACGAAGAACCAAAACATGTAGTTTAGAGCCATGCATTATATAGATTTAATACCAGGAAATTCAAAATGCATTTGTATCATATAAAATAATTTCAACAACTCTTAAAATTTTTCAATAGAGGGAGATCTGACAAGTAAAAACTAATATTAGTTATGCTTCCCTAGCTAAAGAAGAACATTACTTGGCTAGCATTAAATAGAAAAGGACAAACTCAAATGCAAAAGCTAGTATCAAAAAGTGACCGTGACAATATTAACATGCGCTTTTGTTTTCATTTCTTTTCTTGATTTTTTTACTATGACTATACTTTATATGCAACTGCAAAAGAAAACAAGGAGAAGCAATTCTTTTATGCGGTTAACATGAAACAACTATTAACAATATGGAAAGAATAGTCTGCTTTGAAATTTAAGAGTAATTACATGGAAACATCATATATATATATATATATATATATTAGGTTTAGGAATATAATTGACTTGACTTGACTGGCGGGGTTTACCTAAAAAAAAAAAAAGTACAATCCAAAAATAGCGTTTATGATTTGACTTGGTCTTCTTGTGGAATACTTGACTTGGGTGCTTTCTAGATATTGTTTTATTTATGAGGCTAATATTGATGGACTAACCAAGTAAAAATAACATGAGACGTAATTCTCAATGTATTATTGTGGCTATTTATTTGTATTTTTTTTTATCAATTTTAATTAATTTGGTTCTAGACGCTTAATTCCGGATTATGGATCTATTTTATTTTTTTATTTTTTTGAAGGAGTTAAGACATAATGCAGTGATATCGTAAGCCTACGGCCGGGCCAAACCCTTTTTCTGTTTTTTTCTTTCTTTTTATTATTATTTTAACTATTTTCTTCTGTTAGTCTAGCAAAACCAAGAGAGAGGAGATAGACGAGAGAGAAAGAAAAGTGAAAGGAGGAAGTAGAGAGAGAGAGAGAGAGAGAGAGAGATGGCATAGGCGTTATAATCATCTTCGCGAGGTGATGTTTCTATACCACATATCTGTAGAGTTGGTGTGCACGAGAGAAAATCCAAGCTATCAAAAGTTTGGACCTAAAGGGATAAGTTTGCTTTGTTGCAATTTCTACGAATCTGAGATAAGGAGAAACCATAACAATATCGATTCATTGTTTATAGCATGATTTCGTATTGATCTATGCTTTGATTTGAGGTTTTCGTGATGTTCATACATGTGTTTGTATGTGCTTGCGAAAATTGGTGATTTCTTGATGCATATCTCTCTCTCTCTCTTTATGTGAGTGTACGCGCACATTTAGCTGGAAGAAAAAGAAGAGAAGAGAAAAAAAATTAAAGAAGTTCCGGACATAACTGAACTAGTAAGTGAGTATGTTTTTCATGTAACTGGTGGGATTTCAAGTCTCATGACTCAATTAGGAGGTATGCTCGAGTAGGCCGGTCATGTGTCTCATAGTTAACTCTCCGGTTCATCTCGATGAGATTCTAGGTCACCAAAAAAAAAGTGAAAAAGAGAGGAAGGGAAAAAAAGAGGGACCCTAGCCCACTCATGATCCAAACATAATTTTAGGTCTAACATGACTAAAAAAATAAAATAAAATAAAATAAGTTCATTAACTCAGAATAAACCTTAAACCAAAATATTTAAATATTCTAAAATCTTACATATTGACAAAAAAAATAAATATTGAGTATTATATTTTAAATACGAATTTTAAAATTCTAATCATTAAATTACTAGTCTTATCAAGTTTTTGATAATTTTATTCAGATTAATTTTATCTAAATTTATTCGTAATGTGAAATAAAATTTTTTTGCAAATCGTTGCACCATATATTTTGTAGGTTAGCAATTTAAATGCCATGAGATCTTTAAGCTCACAAAATAATTTTATTTTTGTAATGATTTTATTTTATTTTTTTTAATGGAACTATTGTGCCCTGTTTTTGAATAACGAATATCGAATCCAACAAAATAAAATCAGGCCATAATACCAAAAAAGTAGACCCAAGCTTAATCCGGCCCAACCGGGTTCACTCAACCCCCGCAGTCGTAAGCCCAAACTCAAAACATTGTGAGCTTGTATTCCCAATGCAATAGACAATTTACACTAGATAATTAGAAAAATATTATTTCATGTGACGTTAATGAAGAATGAATTTTATTGTGATATTTCATTTCATGCAATAATCATTTAAGATAATTTCTTGATAATTAAAAATGAGTATAATTAATACTAATCCTACTCTCAAACAGAAAATACATTATCCATCATCAGAAACACTCGAACTTGAAACCTCAACCATGAAAATTCTAAGGGTAATAAATGATAGAAAATTAGGGGTGGAAACGAACCGAGCCGAGCCGAATATCAACGTGCTTGAGCTCAGCTCGAAAATTTGACAGCAAGCTCGAGCTCGGCTCGAGCTCGAGTTCGAATAGTTAGTGAAGCTCGAGCTCGGCTCGATAAAGAAAATACAGTATTCGAGCTCGGCTCGCAAGTAGCTCGGTTAAGTGTTGAGCTCGATATAAGCTCGAGTTCGAGCTCGAAAGCTCAAATAAAGCTCGAGTTCGAGCTCGAATTGCTTGGGTAGGCTCGAATAAAGCTCAAGTTCGAGCTCGAATAAAGCTCAACTTATGCATGCACAAGTTTACAAAGCACTTGTCATTTGCAACAAAATTTTTGCATTGAATCAGGATATCCATCACCCAACATAGGCAATGGAATCATAAAAGTTGATTCTACATTAATTTTGTATCCGAAAATTGTATACTTTCTTTTTTTTGGGTAATTGAAAATTGTATACTTGGCACAGAAAAATTTTAGCATTCAATTAAGATATCCACCTAATAGAGAAATGTCCTGCACTTAATAATAAGTGACCTCCAATTTAGAATTCAGACATAATACTGAGTGGGTTCTACTTGGAAGTCAATTCAAGAATCACCAAAAATTGGGCAATTGTCAACGAAATTCTAACATCCTAGAAGAATTATCTTAAAGGGATAACACTATCTAATTTTCTAAAGTAATGAATTAATTTCGAAGGGAGAAGGGAAAAGGGCACAAAAATAACCTCATCCATCCCAACTCAGCTTTACTTGATTGCAAAGTCTTGAAACATACTGCATTCATCGCTGAAACAGGAAGCCACCCTCCATATTGCTGTTGTGCAAGATCTAGCAGAGGAATAACTGTAGATTGCTTGTGGTTGGATGGATAGTGGGATAGAATTTCCTTTATCTACATGAATAAAACAGATTGTTGTGCATCAAGGTTAACGGTTGAAAAGCATGATATCTGCTAATTAATAAATAAGAAAAAAAAATAATTTTCTTTAAGGATGTGGGAACTCATTCTCACAGTGAGCACGGTGCAAGGTTTAGTTAACCAACAATGAACTAAAAATTGGAAAGATACTGTGCCTTCCAGCCACAGTTCTCTTAGTTTATACCATCAAATGCAAAACCATGCAGAAAATTACTCTAGACAACTGTCTAGTAAGGACAAGCATCCCCATTTGATGCTTTATAGAATATATACACGTAATTTATCAAAAGCACTCTCGACAACAAAATTAAATAATGGCCAAAAAATTAAAAGTTACAGATATGGTTTTCAAGGGATAAGTCCATAAATGTTCCATTTCATTATGGTTATTTTTTTTCCTAGCATATTTTTCTCCTTTTCATAGCATTACTCAGAAACAAATGCAAAGGTGATGAGGAGGTGGTAGAACAAATAATTCAATTATGGACTACAAAATTAAAAGTACTCTCAGAGTTGATATTGCTGGAGAGTACAGGGATAAATTTACAGCAAGAAAGAAAACAAATCATCCTTTTGATCACTAAAACAACAGTGAAGCTGGCTATGATTAAAATTTATGTATAGCCACAGAAATGAACCGGACTAAGGCAATAACCTATTTGAAAATGCCTTGTATATACTTTGCCCTTCAAAAGTCAAATAACAAAGTTTGTAATTCGAAACACTTCCATGGCAAATGAAGTTGTTCTCCTAGATCCAACTTCTGAGAAAAGAAAGGTATTTGTAAAAAAGAGAAAGAAAAGCAATTAGACCTTCAAGTAGATTCCAGGTGAACTTTTAAATGACAAATTTGTTTAAGATCCTTATCAAACATGGCGGATTTGAACTATTCAAAGCATTATCAATATTGATTGGATTATTAATAAATAAAAAATGATTATCTAAGGATCAAGTAGACCAATAGCATTTTCTTTCTCAATTAGTTTTGCCTTCTGTTTTATTCCTTCCCCTTTGTGTTCAAAGGTGTTTTTGAATCTTGGCAGATCCTCTCCAAATTTATGTTACCAATACTAACTGCTCCATTAGGCTAACAGAGCCCCCACTTGACGACTCCATCCAAAGAAGAATATGAGAGAGATATTTCTCAGTTCTCTTTAACACATTGCTATAATCTTTTCCTAGGGCTTTATCAAGCGAGTTAATGCAACAGGATTCTATAATCCTCCTTGCATGACAATCTCTATCAGAAGGTTTAAATGCAGCTCATCATGGCTCAAACTAATAGGACATGGGCTTGATCTCATAGTAGATGCAAAATAATAATAATAATAATAATCTATGCCTAAGTAACCAAAACATAGAATGATGATAAAAATGAAACAAGATGGAAATTATCAAATATACCAAATGACTTAGAGTGCCTCCATTGCATCCATGACCAAACACATGCATATTATTGTTGTCCTTAAGGTTAATAATCAACTAGTGGCTTTCAATATTTCTATATTTGTTCTGCTTTTTGCTCTTGCCATTCCCAATCCATTTATTAAATAAAACGACAAACCCCAAAACATGGATGATTACATTTTTCTCCCAATTGTCACCAACAAAAACCAGTATTCACACATCAGACCATCAAACATGCAATAGCATTTAAAGAGCATTAGAGAGGAACCAGCAAATAAAATACAAAAGATAATTCTACCTTCACCTTACTGCATCTTGGAACAAGATCTTGAAAGATAATTCTACTTGCAGCAGATCAACAAAATGTTCTAAGATAAATGGGAAAAAATGTGCAATATATACACTAGAAAGAAAAGAAAATAAAAATAGAAACAGACTCTTTTGTAGCATCCCTAGCAATGGAGTTGTCTTTATCTTGTTTACCTTCAAGTCGCCAAAAGATATTAGCAGTTGGCTTTTGCTCACGTTTCCATTTCTTCTTGTCATGCTTTCTTGGGCGTTGGTCCTTCTTTCGTTCTGTTTTCATATTTTACTCACAGATAAAACATAAATAAAGATGAAAACAAAATAAAAAAACATAAAGATGTAGAATAATAGATATGACAATTGAAAAAACTTCAGCAAACCTCTAAATGGGTAGTATCATCTCTTTTTCTTTTCTTTCCATCAGATGAAGGTGTCATAGTTGGCCTATCAAAAATTTTTCACTCCTCTGGAATCTGGGCATAACTATCAGCTTCACTTCTTAAATTCAACACCTTTGCAGTCTCATTGCCACTTCCTTGTTGGGAATAATTAGCAAAACAACTAAGACTAGTAATCTAGTCATAGTTTTCCTGGGTAAAGAAACTATCCACCTCTGATGGAAGAGGTGTGAAATTCTCCATAGATAAGAATCCAAATAATCCCATTCCCTAGATTAGAAAGGTTAAAAAACAAAAAACAAAAAACAAAACAAAACAAAACAGTAACTGCATTCCATTCCATAGATTACAAAATAAGTCTACTATTGTTCAAAACATAAGAAACAAAAAATATAACATTACATAGCGTCACAAGTCCCTTCCAAAAAAAATAAAAACAACAATATGCTAGTATCACATTAACTTTGGGTCTTCTTCCATATCATCATAAGTTCCTTCATTCAATCAGTCAAATTCTATAACTGCAAAACAATGAAAAGAATTCCTTAAATTGAATATATCAATAAAGATAGGATTACCAATAATGATAGTATTTTACCTCCATCGAACATGCTATCAAGCAATGGGCAAAGTGATTTTTTGCGGTTGTTTTTCTATCTACACAATTACAAAATATCAAAAAATAAAAAAAAATTATTATGTCTAACATCATTCTCTGTAAATACAATTACATAGTTAAAATAATACAATAACATAATATTATTACCTTTGTTTTTTTCTTCACACCATGAAGTACTCGAATCCAATCTCCCCCACACATCAAAGCTTCAACAGTTTCAGGAGTTAAAGAAGCACGGTATGAATCAATAACTCGACCACCAGTACTAAATGTAGATTCTGAGGCTACGGTGGAGATTGGGATAGCAAGAATATCAGCTGCCATCTTGGATAAAATTCAAAATTTCAAATTATTGGCCTTCCACCATTCTAATGCACTAAAATCAGTGTGAGAACTTGCTTGACATATATATACTCCCTCCTCAAGATAAACATCCAATTCTGATTTAATTGAGGGATTACTCTCTTTTGTTCGAACATAAGACATTAGTTTGGACCAACCTGAGGATGATGATTGAGAACTAGAGCTGGTGCCACCTCCAGAGAAATCCATACTTCCACTACATGCTTCTTCACTATACAATTGCACATAATCATCAAAAATTTCATACAAAGCCTTTTTAATTTCATCAATATTCCTTTTACACTCATCTTCTGGATAAATTTCAGGAAAACACATTTCAACTCCAAGAAGTTTACACCTCAGATCTAAAATATTAGCAATAGACATCACCAAATTGCATTCACCCCAATATTTGTCAAACTTTTCTTTCATCCTCCTTGCCATTGACCGCATAAAATCATTGTCATCAATTGAAGCTTGGTCAATAATTTGTTTCACCCTATAGACTTCAGTCAAATACAAGTTAGAAGTAGAATAATCACTGTCAGATATAATGCTAGTAGCTACACTAAAAACTTCAAGTAGCTTACAGATTTTCTCAATTTTATCCCAATCCCTCGATTCTGGCACATTGTTATAACTTGGTTCCCTTTCTTTCAATCTTGGAAAAACTTCCTTGAATTTTAATGCACTTGCCAACATATCATATGTGGAATTCCATCGAGTAGGACAATCCAAAATTAACTTTCTTTCTTTAATCTGTAACTGTTGCACTATTTCACAAAATGTTCGAAGTCTCGCCTCGGAAGAGTTAACAAACCTTACACTTTCATGCACATCCTCAATTATATCTTTAATCTCACCAAGTCCATCTTGCACTAACAAATTCAGGATATGTGCACAACATCGAATATGAAATAATCTTCCACCACCAATTAAACTCCTGCTTGTTGAAAAAATTTCTTTCAAAATCCTTAAGCATGTGTCATTATAAGAGGCATTGTCAACAGAAATAGAAAATATTTTATTCTCAATCCCCCAATCCATTAAACACTTATAGATAGCGTCAGCCACATCAACCCCACGATGAGGAGGTGGCACATGTCGAAAACTAAGCACACGCTTTTGTAGCCTCCATTCAGAATAAATGAAGTGGCCTGTAATAACCATGTAGCCAATCTTTTGATTCTGTGACTTCCACATATCAGTGGTTAAACTAATTTTACTAATACCCTTTAGCAACACTTTCAACTTATTCTTCTCAGCTTCATATACTGTCATACAATCAGTCTTAAGACTCTTACGAGAAATCTTCTCAAACTCAGGATTTGCAATCTTCATCATAAAATTATAACCGTACTCCTCAACAACATTGAATGGATGTTCATGCATGAGAATCCAATGACCTACTGCCTTTCTCATCCGTGAGTGATCATACTTTCCACCAGGTTGCATAAGAGGAGGACCTATTAACCTTTCATTCACACTTGACATCACTGGTTGGAAGTTCAATGTTTGTTGTTTTTTTTGCTCTAATTTTCTTGTCATACATGACTCCAAATGTCTTTTCATATGAGTTGTTGCCCCACTTGCACTCATTGATAATTTAGTTTGACAATGTATGCACTGGACCTTTTTCATCCCATTAGGAAGTTCAAGTTCTTTGAACTCTAACCAAACAGTAGATTTTTTTTGTCTTTTTGCCCTAGTCATCACTAGTGGTTCTTCAACTTGAGTTTGCTCATCTCCATGAGAACGATTAATCTCAATAGTCTCATTATCTGGAGTAGGAGAGGAAGAAACACAAGTGCGTGTTTCAGATTGTGGGGGTTCTCTAGGTGGAGATGACATTCCTATCAAAGTTGAACAATAAATTTTGATGATCAAAAAAATCAGTATAAGTTCGTAAGTACTATTGACTAGCTAAGAAATGAAATCATATATCAAACAAATCTAAGATTAAAAATATTTCCAAACAAATAAGTCACACCACTATTTTACTTTTCACAAAGATGAAAATGAAACTACCAAAATCTATTTATTTATTTTCTTAGGAGCCAAACAGAGCCACAAAAGTAATATAACCAAGCTATAGCTAAGTGTAGTGTATTTTTAGTTATAGAAAAGTAAATGTTAAAATATTCAACCCATAAGAAATCCTACAAGTAACATATAGTCAAAATGGTTAGGAGCGTTAGGACAAGTTCCTTAACATTTTATACATATTATAAATTATGAACTGCATATATGTCAATAAAAAAAATTAAAAAATTAAGTACTAAAAAGGTATTTTTTTTTCTTTTTTCACACACTTGTATTTTGTACGGGGACTCATTTTCGATACTCATTGATCAGATAATTCCATGTAGCTAGGCACTGTTCTTTTCTGATTTGTCTGCTGCGTGGCTCAGGTTTACCTTTTTTATTTTTATTTTATTTTCTGATGGGTAAAGAAAGCTTAGAGATAAGGGTCTTTTGGACTTGATCTTTTTGGCTTCACATGCATGGTGACTCTGGTCCCTTTGTGTTTCGGTTATTTTAGTCACTTATTCAAAGTCTTGATGGTAACTGCTAATCCAGAAGCAAATGAGGTAGTATTGACTTCCAACCTTTTTATTTCTTTTGGGAAAATAAATCGGCATTTGAAACACTAGCTATAGTTTCTGCAGATTCTATCCAAGAAATGAGTTATAATATTACTTGATATATATGCCAATTCTGGAGGTGTGATAATCAGCGACTTTGAGTGGGTTGAGGTAACAAAAATCAATATCAGCTATATATATATATATATATCCCGTATGTGAAAAAAGTAACCTTAAGCATTATTTCGCAGGCACCAAACTAATACATAACACCCTAAATAATACAATTTAGATGGCATGATTAAAGACACCTGCACATACAAATCATCATTGAGTGATTAAAATCAAATAAAATCAAATGGATAGATCAACTAAAAATGATTGATGAAGAACAATGAGATGACCATACCTTCGAGGGGCTCCGGGTTGTTGTGGCCAGGAATGGTGGCGGAAGTGGAGGAAATAGCGAAATTGTGGAACTCTGGAAAATTGCGGAGAGAAGACAGAGGGATTAAACCCTCGATTATGCTTATGCTTATGCTTTTTGAGAGTGGAGGAAAAGTTAAGCACGATTAAGAGACCAGACGAGATGAAGGTGTTTCGATCTAGAGCTAGGGTTTCTCATTTTCTTTGAACGAAAGGGGCGAAATGAAGTCTGAATCTGAAAGTGTATGTGCCTACCACGGTAAAGTGAAAAGGAAGTGGGTCTTTGGTTTTAACGCCTAAACGTAAAACGACGTAGTTTTATTACTAAACGGCGTAGTTTTATTACTATTCGACTAAGCTCGCGAGCCTTTCGAACCGAGCCATATAAGGCTCGAGCTCGGCTCGATTTCTTATCAAGCCTTAATCCAAGCTCGAATTCGGCTCGAATATATAACGAATCAAGCTCGAATCAAGCTTTTACCGAGCCGAGCTCGAATAGCTCGATAAAAGCTCGATTCGTTTCCACCCCTATAGAAAATGATATTTTACTAAACAATTTAAATAATAAAAAAATATTATGATAAATGGTGTAACAATGACAATCTTATAAATAAGTTGTACTTTAATAGAATTTTGTTTTAAAATAATAGTCTCACATTTAATATCAGACTGATTCAAGTTGAGTCAAGATTTAGCTTACTTGAGATAGAGCTCGAACTTTTACATACGCTCGAGTTCAACTTAAAAAAGGAAGAATTTATTCTTGATATCAGTTTGTTAATTTGATTAAATTAAAATAACGTCATTTGGTTTAAATTAAAATATAACAAAAAATATATTAATACGTAAATATTATTTTATTGAAATAGCTTACAAACTTTTAAATCAGACTTTTTTATACTTGAATTTGAGTTTGAATTTAAACAAGGTACAAATTGAGTTTACAAACTGAGTTTGATTCGAGTTCGTCAAAGGCGAGCTTGAACCAAGATTTTTCATGCTAAAATCAAGCAACTGATCAAAAACAAAAATCCAACTCTTGATGAGCCAACGTTTAATCCACATTATTCACATTATATTGTTTTTTTTTTTTTCTTTTTCCCCTGATTGTTTAACATTGTACATATAACAAATTATACTAACGTATTACATATATACTAATGTAAGTGTACGTATCAAATATATCTATATATATAAAATAAAAATGTGAGTATCTTTGGAACTGTTTAAACATTGAGTAATATTATAAGGAGAGTTTAATTATATGCTTAAAATTATTTTAAATTATTATTATTTATTATTAATTAATGTGAGTAAATTTAAGTAATTAAGTATCATTAAGAGTCTAATAGTTAAAATTTGTTAACTATGCTTGCTTATGTTATTGTGAATTCAAAGGCGTAATTTTATGATACTTGGGGTAAGATTCTATCAAATGTCCCACGTTAATTCATACTCTTTATCTAAATGATCTCTTCAACTGCCAAATAAATTCATTCATGTTAATTTAACAGCATTTTAATTAATTGATCATTTGATATTTGTACTATAATATTAAAATTATGCATTTTCTCTCTCCACTTCTCTTTTATCCTCATCTTACATGTCATGCATCTTTACTCGTTATTCTTCTTTTCTTTTTTTTTTTTCATATTTTTAAATTATTTTTAAAATTTATTCATTCTCCTTCCTCTTCTCTTCTTTTCTTTTCTTTTTTCATTTACAAAACTTTTGTTTTTTTCGTTTCACATCACTAAAACACTATAATTTCACATTTTCTAAAAATATTAGAATTGTAATATATTATTTTAATAAATTTTAAAGAACTCATAAGTTCTAAAAAAAGTCTCACTTACTTAAGTTCAGAAAGGGGAGCCACTTGCTTGAGTTCTGAATCCAAAAGGGGATCTACTTGCTTGAGTTCCAAAAAAAGACCTATTTTGTTATAAATTTCATATAAATGAACTCATGACTCTCAAAAAAAAAAAAACTCACTTACTTATAAATTTAATATAATTGTAAATTTTATATATTTCAAATGTATTATTAATTAAGTTAAAAATACAAATAAAAATAGAATTAAATTAAAGAGTACAAAAAAGCTTAAATAATAATTAGGTTATTTCTTCCATAACAACTTTTAGTATTTTTAAAATTTAAAATTACCAAATATTAATTAGGCTCAGTAATAGTTATTTTCTAAATAAATTTAAATTTGAATTTGTCATATTGACTATATTTATTTTATTTTACAAGACACATATAATTAATAATAATATTTTTTATTTAAGTTATTTTTATAAAATAATTAAAAAATTTATTATCAAATCCTATATGCACTATATGTAATCATCACTTTATTTCTTTTTTATTTTTACAAATCTTTGAATAAAATTAGCTTTGGAATTGCTTTTTTTAAATTCTAACTTTAAATTTTAATTGGTACCATATTTTTTAAATTAATAATAATATTTTTAATTTAAGTTATTTTTATAAAATCAATCAAAAAATTATTATTAAATCTTGCGTAGCATTCTCGACATTAACAAAATTTACATATTTAAATAGTTAATTAGGCTCGAAAGAAAAATTAATTAAATTTAAAAAAAAATCTAACTCTTCTCGTAATAATAACTCTTTGTATACTTTAAAAAAATTACTTACTATTAATTAGACATGGAACTGCGCAAATATTTAATTAGGCTCAAGAGTAAATTTTTTTTAAGTTCAATTTTAAAACTAAATTAGTCATATTGATGATCGGTTAAAATTTTAATTAATAATACTCAGTATTTTAGTTATTTTTATAAATTATAACATACAATTAACAAAAATAATATTTTTAGTTTGAGTTATTTTTATAAAACTAGTCAAAAATTAATTTAACAAACTTAAAATTAATACTATTTCTAACTTAAGCTAATTTTGCAAAATAAGTAAAGAAAAAAAATAAAAACATTCAAATTAAAATTTAGTAAAATATAAACCTAATTATAATTAAATCTATCGACTCATTAATATTAACAAAAATAAAAAAAATAAAAAAATAACTTAATAATTATTTTATAAAATTATACAATTTTATAAAATATTTTATAATATATTTAAAATTATATTTTACTTAAAAAATATTATACAAATTTGTACATCCCACGGATCAACACTAGTATAAAAGACTAATTTGTTAAAATGATTATAACATGGCATATATAACTCTGTCCTACCGCTACAATGCATGTGCATTAAAATTAATATATATATGTATATATGCAAGTGCGTTGCAAAATTATAATCTAATTCCACAGATGGGTTGTAGATAATGGTGGAAACATTCTACCAACCATCCTGGTGGGTGTGTCTGCTATTGGGTACTCTTGAGATTCCGCATTACAATTTTCCTAATTTTAGCAACAAGATTAAGATGAGCAAATGTTTTCAACTCCCGTGAAGGATTTTGACTGCGTTTGGTTAATTTTTTTTTTTGAAAATTTTTACAAAATTTTAAAAATTATTCATTTCTTAACTTACTGCACAGATTATGAATTCACAATTTATCTCATTTTATCTCATTTTTTATTACTCTTAACACACTATTTATATTACAAACAATAAAAAATCATAATTGATGGAGTCTCTAATACCACTAGCCAATTAGCTAGTGACAAACCAGAATGTCATGTCATATAGTATGTGTTTGGGGTGATAAAAAGTGAGAAAAAATTAGATGAAGTGAGAAAAGTTGTGAATTCGTAATGTGTGCAGTTAAAAAAAAAGTTTATGTGACAAAAAGTTTATAGAGATTAATAGAGTCTTTTAGAATTTTTTGAAACTCCAAACGGTGTCATAATTAAAATTATCAAAAATATATTTAAAATGCCATTTAGAATATATATGGGCAATTAAAAAGATTTAAGGATTTTTCTATAATTATTTTTTTTTAAACCAAGGATTTTTCTATAATTATATCCAAAATATACACGTCGTGTTTGGTGAAATGATCAAGCAAAGACAAGCCCAAAAATTAAAGAGCACATCCATAAGGGAAATTGGTGGAATGGGTCTCTCTCACGCCCATAGACGAATTTTCCAATTCATTCCCCACCGAAATGAGTGCCGAAACCACCGCCCCATAAGACAAAACCATCGCCTAAACCCTCTCCCTCCCCTCTACTTGAAGTTGGTCTGCATAGAATCAGAGGGCACACTTGGTCACTTGATTTGGTTCACTATTCCAATTAAGGAAGTCGCAGTCATTTGACCAATCAGCACCTTTGGTAGTCCCATCTTAATTAGGTGGCGTTTTGGTGCACCCAAGTTTACTTAAAAAAAAATTAAATTCCAAAATATTTTAATTTTTTATTTGCTACATAAATTATAAAAAAAATAATTTTTACTAATTTTTATTGACTTTTTATCACTCCATACACACTTTAATTACCTTAAATAAGTTAATCTCTTTGAATAATTTTTATTTTTTCACAATGACATTTTTTTCAAAATTAATTATATTTTTTATTTCGTAACTTTTTGACATATTATTTATATTTTTTAAAAGCAAATTAAAAAATTAAAAAATAATAAAATCCATGTAGCAATTCAAGGAATAGTAAACTTTTGCCACTGTGAATTTTACTATCGTCTTGTTTGGTGGCACCAAAAGTCAGTAAAACTCACTAATTTTTGTTAATTTTTGTACTTTCTTCCAATCAAATTTCTTCACATATCATCTTTATGTCATATCGTTCTACTTTTATTATAATTTTGGTTAACTTTTTGTCAACCAAACACCCCTTATTTTTAAACGTAATTTGTTTTTTTTTAGAAATTTGAATAAAAAATAACCACTAGAAAAGAAAATCATATTTTGGAAAAAAAATGTTATATATACACAACGAAAAAAAATATTCAAAATAAATCGACTTATTTCTAGAATCCCAAAAGTAGCCTCAGTTTAATTAGAGAGAGAGAGCCATTACTCAAAAAGACAGCTCCATCTCCAAATTGCTGAGAATAGCCGCCACTTGAACAATGGTCGGCCTGTTCTTCCTAGAATTCCCAACACAAGCCGATGCAAGTTTGGCAAATCGAAAAAGAGTCTTCATCTCCGAGGGAATTACCAATCTGGGGTCCAAAAGCTCACCAAACTTCATATTTTTGATCAAAGGCAACACCCAATCAACAAGAAAACCATCTCCCCCGCTCCTCCCACTCAAAAGCTCTAACAAAACCACCCCAAATCCATAGACATCACATTCCTTGGAAGCACCTCTCCTCTCAACCCAGTACTCATCATCTACATACCCTTCAAGGCCTCTCCTCTCTTGGGGAGGTGCCAAGAAAGACAGCCCATAATCACATAGCCTAGCACAGAGCTTGACATCTATAAGTATATTCGTGGGCTTAATGCAACCATGAACTATAGGCGGCGCCATCACTTCATGCAAGTACTCAACCCCTCGAGCCACCGCGGCGGCGATCCTCAGTCTCTGTCCCCAGTCCAAAAAAGACGAGCCGCCGCTGTTGGAGGTTTGATGCAAATAGTAGTCCAAACTCATCATACCCACAAACTCCATTACCACAATTCTCTCTCCCGGAGCTTCGGAAAACCCTAGAATGGGTACAATATTGGGGTGGTGGGCTGAAGCGAGGCATTTGACGGTTGATGAGAACCCGAAACCCGCATTGCTTAGAACAAGCCGGGGATGAATCCGCTTCGCTGCTACTACCTCCCCGGACCTCGGCAACACGGCGGCGTAGACGGTTCCGAGCCTTCCTTGTCCGATAATTCTCCGGGGGTTGAAGCCGTCGGTGGCGGAATCTACGTCCATCAGTGAATATGGAGCTGCACAAAGCTTGGTGGGTGCGATTTCTTTGGACTCAACTGGCCTTTTCTTGCAGCAGATGAAGAGGAATGCGCCGAGGAGGAGGACGAGAGACAGAGATAGAAAGGCCATGACCGCGTCATAAGCGATGTCCTCAGCATGAGTACTGCTCATGGTTGTTAGCTTTGTGTTCTTTGGGGTTTTGATAGTGAATTTTAAGGAGATGGAGAAGAGCTAGGCCGGCCAATAATGCCTAGAGTGGTGAGCTGCTTGACTTATATCTACATACATATGTATATGTACAGGATGATCAAGAAAGTAAAAGAGAAAGGTGAAGAAAAAGGAGGTCTTTAGGTGAACGGAAGTGTGAACTCTTTGAAAATTGGGGTTGATTGGTCAGCAAGTTAGAAAACTGGGGAGAGTATTTGTAGAGTTGTTGGTTCATGGTTGGCTGAACCTATCGTTTGAAAAGTGGAAGATGTTTAACCGTGCCTTTGGAGTGGTAAATTTTGTCTTGTCAAAAATTCTTAATTTTTTTTTTTTTCGCATACACAGAATCAGACACAATAAGAAAACTAGGGAGTGTCTCGTTTGTCACGCGATCGTGTGACCTAGAGTTATTTTGATCGTTTGACTAACAATTTTCTCGCCAAACAAGACACTAGAGTTATTTTGATCGTGTGACTTAACGACAAGCCACACGGTGACGATCCTTAGGTGGGTTAATGGTGGGTTTTAATTTTTTTTTTTAAATGGAGCAAATAGTGTGGCCCAATAGATGATAGGCCTCACGAGGCCCAGTTTGGACTCTAGACATTATTTATATGAAGAGTTGCTGGGTGTGGTGGTTTTATTGGATCCAAATAAAAAAAGAAATAGAATAGATGTATATAAATAAAATCGTCTTCTTAGTTTGAACTTAAAAATAAATAAATGAAAAGTGAAAAACGTTACAGCTTCGTAAGGGTTCAAACTAAGGCCCATGACTTAAAAGAATGTCCTGAGTCGTATACTCCGTAAGATTGACTCCCTTGGGTTGCAATGTTAATTTCATGACTTGCAATCACAACTCTTGAATTAAAATTTAATGATATAAATATATTTATTTTTTTTTGAATTAAAATAATATAAATATATCTAAACTGTTAAATTTTAACTAAACGGTTCACAATCAATATCATAAAACTGATAGAGCAAAAATTTTAACCTTCGTCCAAGCTTTTCAACAAGTAACAAAGCCAACCATCTTACATAACAAAAATTGGAGATGGATAATTCCTACATAAAAGGGAAATTTTCTCATTTTTTTATTTTTAATCTATTAGGCATGAGACAATCAAAACCTTGCATTGATTTATTTTTTTAATAGTTTTAGACTTAGAAAATAATGTACGTGAAACCCAGAAATTTAAGATAGCATTTGATTTACTAAACTATTTTCTGTTTTTGTTTTATGTGTTAAAAATCTTAAAACGAGGAAATAGAAAATGCTCTATTCCTTATTCTGAGTTCTTTTTTTTTTTTGTTAAAAATTCTCAAAATAATTTTTTGTTATTTTTCATTTCATATGTAAACTTATTTTCTGTTTTCTAAAACAAATTTTAAAATACAAGTGACCAAATGAGTTTTGGGCTGTTTTTCTTATTTTCAAAAATATAAAATGAAAAATAAACTCAAAACAGAAAATAAAAACAGAAAATAAAAAAATAAATCAAATGACACCTAAATTTCTCTAATTACTTTATTAATTGGATTCTTTGAATTTAAATGAAATTATTTTGGGCCTATCATATTACTTTAATTTTGTTTTGGGCCCAATGAATTTATTTTGGACCAAAATGTCATGTATGGACTAAAAACATATCTTTGTCCTTTTTTGCATTACTTTTGATCCATTCACTTGAAGCCCCCATAATTATTTTCAATTTAAATCCAAACCCATGACCTAGATCCAATAACCTAATTTCAATTTTTTATTTTTTTTAATTTGTTTCTTGTTTGCTTAGATACATAAAAAAAGGGAAACCAAGAGAGAGGGAGTTAAGGAAAAATGAGGAGAAAATAGTGAAGGAAGACTAGGGGAGTTGTTGAGTTGTTGCCACTGTGGGGTGTTCATCTCTTCATGGAGATAGGATGAAGAGCCTTGAATCGTTAAATTATTTATTATGAAATCCTTTGAAATCATGAGATATAGGTATCATGAGTTAACTTGACTTCGAATGGCCTTACATCTTAGAAATACAAGTGTTTTAACTTTTGAGATATCAGTAAGAGAGGATAAAATCTCTCTATACATGTTTCACATTTCCAAAACCAAACCAAACCAAATCAAGCATTTTTTTACTAGGTGGGGTCAGCTATATGGGTTTGTCGATGCCAATTAGATATATTTGGGGACATATCCTCCGATAGATATAGGTAGGTCAGGTCATGTTTATTAATTTCTTTCCAATTTCTCTTAGGTCTTCCTTTACCTTTCCTACTCCTAACAATCTCCATATTTTCACACCTTCTAACAAGTGCCTCCGCTAGATGCCTTCTAACATGACCAAACTATCTTAATCGATTTTTTCTCATTTTATTTTCAATTGGTGCTATTCTTGCTTTGCCCCTAATCTCTTCGTTCCTAATCCTATCTTTCCTTGTAATCCTGCACATCCACCTTAGCATCCTCATCTCTGCAACTGCCATCTTCTTATCATGATTATGCTTTACTGCCTAACACTCTGATTCATATAACAGCGCTAGTCTAACCGCCAACTTATAATATTTTCCTTTCACCATGAGGGGGACTTTTCGGTCGCATAAGACCCCTGAAGCACTCCTCCATTTGGTCCACCCGGCTTGAATCCTGTGACTTACATTAGTTTTAATCTCTGCATCTTGTTGCACCATAAATCCAAGGTACCTAAATTTATCTTTCTCTACAATCTTTTATATGCCTAAACTTACTTTTATACTACCCGTTATCCTACTTTGACTAAACTTACATTCCATATATTACGCCTTACTTCGACTTAACCTAAACCCTTTTGTCTCTAACGTTTCCCACCACAATTCTAGCTTAGCATTCACTCATTCTCTCGTCTCATCTACTAAAATAATATCATCTACGAATAGCATACATGACGGCATCTCATCCTAAATATGTCTTGTAATCTCATCCATAACTAAAGCAAACAAGTATAGGCTTAACGCAGAGCCTTGATGTAAACTAATCGTGATAGGGAACTCGTTAGTCTCTCCACCAGTCGTCCGTATAGATGTCATGACTCTATCATATATATCTTTTATCGCCTTAATATATGCGACACATGCTCTTTTTTTTTCCAATACTCCACAGAATCTCCCTAGAAATCCAGTCATATGCCTTCTCTAAATCGATGAACACCATATGTAAATCTTTTTAACCTTCTCTATACTGTTCCATTAACCTTCTTAAGAGAATGATAGCCTCCATGGTTGATCTTATAGGCATGAAACCAAATTGATTATCTGAAACATTTGTTGTCCTTCTTAGTCTTCTTTCAATAACTCTCTCTCATAATTTCATCGTATGGCTCATCAATTTAATTCCGCAGTAGTTTCGCACAGTTATGAATATCTCATTTGTTCTTGTATATAGGTATAAGGATACTTTTCCTCCATGCATCAGGCATTTTCTTGCTCTTTAGCACTACATTAAAAAGTTTTGTCAACCAACTTATGCCATCCTCTCCTAAGCACCTCCAAACCTCAATAGGGATATCATTTGGCCCAACCGCTTTCCTATTCTTCATCTTTTTTAGTACTTATTTTATTTCTTCCCTACTGATTCTCCTGTAGAACATAAGATTTAATTTTTCCTAAAAGTGGTAAACTGCCCCAATTGTATGTCATTACTACTACTTTCGTTAAATAACTTGTAGAAGTAGCTCTTCCAATGCTCCTTTATCTCCTCTTCCGTTACCAATACCTTTTCATCCTCATCCTTAATGCATTTAAGTTGGTTTTAATTCTTGGTCCGTCTATCTCTGGATTTAGCAAGCTTAAATATCTCTCTTTCGCAATCCTTAGTGTCAACTCTCCTATATAAATCCTCAAATGTCTTTACCTTAGCCTTACTAACTACCTTTTTTATTTCTCTTCTAGCTTCTCTATACCTCTCCAAGTTCACTTCATTTCGGTTGTTTTGTCAAGATTTAAAACACTCTCTTTTAACTCTTATCTTGTCTTGGATGGCCTTGTTCCACCGCCATGCCTCTTTCTGTGCCGGAGCACTCCATTTGGATTTTCCTAAGACTTCTTTTCCTACGCTCCTAATACACTTTGCTACTTTATCCCACATAATATTTGCACTCTCATTTACCGTCCAAACGTCTTCCTCTAGTACTCTTTCTCTGAATGCTGGTTGCTTATCACCTTTCAAGTTCTACCATATTTTTACAAGCTACGCGGTCTCTTTTCCTAGTTAAGAAGAAGTCAATCTGTGTCCTTGAAGAGCCACTCTTATAAGTCACCAAATATTCCTCTCTCTTTCTAAAAAAAGTGTTTGTCACCATGAGATTATAAGCCACTACAAACTCCAAAATATCATTCCTTTCTTCATTTCTATTACCGTAACCATATCTCCCATGTACTCCTATGTATCCATCTGCATCGCGTCCTATATGACAGTTCAAATCTCCTCATATGAAGATTATCTCTCCTTGAGGTATCTCTAATAGCATTCTTTCCAAGTCTTCCCAAAACTTCTCCTTATGTAGATCTCCTAAGCCCACCTGGGGGGCATAAGCACTAATTACATTTACTATCTCTTCTCCTAACACTAACTAATTGCAATAATTCTATCTCCACAGCATTTTACATTAACTATATCTTCCTTTAGGTCCTTGCTTACTACTATGCCAACCCCATTTCTCGATCTATTAAGTCCCGTATACCATAACTTATACCCAGTCCTCTCAATCTTTTTAGTTTTTTGTCCCACCCACTTCGTCTTTTGCAAGCAAGCAATTGCAATTCTTCTCTTTTCCATTGTATCCACCACTTCCATAAGTTTCCTAGTTAAGCTCCCAATGTTCTAAGTACCTAATCTCAGCCTTCTATTTTGGACTAGCTTCGTTGCCCCCCCACTCGTCTAGGAAAGTGTGAGGACCCTTGCCTATTTAACGCTGCACCCGGGCGTCGATGCAGCGGTCCTTACTTATTTAACACTGTACTTGGACCATTTAGCGCGTCGCTAAGTAGGGAACACCTCCACGAAATCTCATTAGGTGTTCGAAAATTCATAAAAAAAATTCAACAGAGTTTTACGCTGACTGTCGACTACCTAACACAACCCTCCTCATTTATTTGGGCTTGGGACCGGCTATGAAAAAAAAACATAAGTGGAGTTATGTTTCACATTTCCATTTAAAGAAAAAAAGTGAGGAAGAATTATTAATTGAGCCAACCATTTAATATCATGTTCATACTTCAAATTAGGAGAAGTTTGGAGACAATCCTACCAAATCTGTTAAAAGATTGCAATTCCAAATAGTAGTAAGAAGGCACATTTAAAGGACCATATACTAAAAGTGCTGGAATGAGATGCGTGGCATTAAATTAAATCACCATCAATATAGGGTGTTTGATTGGTTAAAATCAATTAAAATCTAATAATTTTTACAAATTTTTATATTTTCTTCTAATTAAATTTTATCACATATTATTTTTACATAAAATATTTATACTTTTATTATACTATTTAGTTAAATTTTTGTCAACCAAACATCTCAATTACCGAAGATATACTAAGTCTCCGTTTGGGAGATGTGAACTTGCAGAATGCAAATATTGTAGTACCTAGGATAAAAGACTCATTTCTCATAATATGGTCAGTACTCATCTAATTGATAGCTCCATTGTAGGTGTGGCAGACCCTATGTGGAATTAGCAGAGAGGCCAGGCATTGTAAACCCGTGGTGATGACCGACATTCACGTTTTTTAATGTAGTGGACTCACGATTTTTATCAAAATCGACTAGTTCACGAGGCTAGGTAAAATGAAGGATTAGCTGAAGTTCTATTTAATTGCATATTATTGTGTGCTATTTACATTACTTAATATGTTTATTTAATGTATTTATATACTTTATTTGCTTGTCTGGCTATGTATTACTTTCACCCTAACAATAAGCATTTATTGAAATTTATAGAGATTTGTTAAAATTTATAAAAATATATAAATTTATAGAAGTTTACGTTTTGAGGTGAAAAAAGTTTGACAGAAAATTATAAAAATTTTTAAAATTTTTTAGTATTTTTTGAACCTTCAAACTCGCCGAAAATACCAACACATTTACAGAATGAAGAATCTCTAAATTAATATTTGCAGAATGAAAATTCTTTAAATTAATTAGTTTTAAGAATTCATTAATGACTATACATACATACATCTATATATATATATATATATATATGGTTGCCAGTGGACGAATACTCATTAATTACAAGTGACCGTTATATCAACAAATTCACGGCCGTCCATTTGTTCCTACAATAACTGGGTTGGTTGTGGCTTACCAACATCTGCCTGCAAGTTATTAAATCAACAAAGGTCGAATTTAAGTACTTAGGTAGTAGACTTAATCGTGCTCTCATCCATTCAATAACTGGGGGGGTCAGTAATGGCTTTACCTAAATCTACTTGAATTGTTTGCTAATTAAATATCTCCAAAGGCTGCATTTAAACTCTTTAGGTAGCCCTCATACTTTTCAAACATGTTACCTACTGGGTCATGAGTCATGGGGCTTTCCCAAACATCTGTTCTGATGGCATAAATGTAGTCTTTGGGATGAAACCAAACCTGAGGTATGTTTATTTATAAGGCCCATAAAGAGCTGAGAAATTTCAACCAACTAAGGGGTCCTTTTTTCATTTTAAATTTTATTGCTTACCTACATTTATTCTCTTGTCATGGCATTTATAGTGTCCGGTAAAAAGTAAAAATTTGAGGCATCTATATGAATTTACAGAGGCCTAAGGCTGATAAATTTCACCTCCCCCACCCTAGGATTCTTTCTATTTTTCATATATATATATATATAATGTTTTGTAAGATTGTTTTTGGTTGGTGATGGGATTGTTTTATTATACTACACCCACTTTAAAATGAGTGTTATATTTATATTTGACATGTATTAAATATATTAAAATACATTTTAGAATATGGTATGAAATATATTTAATTTTTGTTTAACATATAATTAAAACAAACTTAAATTTAAATAGCTAAGGTGGCATTTGGTTTAATTTTTTATTTTTTGTTTTCTATTTTCTGTTTTATACTCAAAACAATAAAATAAAAGATATTTTATTTTTCTTATTTTGAGATTTTCTTTGTTTTAAATTACAAATGTTCAAAATAATTTTTGGTCATTTTTTATTTTATATGTAAATTTATTTTCTATTTTTTAAAATAAATTTTGAAAATACAAGTGATCAAATGCGTTGTACCTGTTTTCCTTATTTTCAGAATAACAAAATGACAAATGCACTTAAAACAGAATATTAAAAACAAAAGTAGAAAACAAAAAATAAAAAAACAAAGAAAATGGGCCCTAAATCTCTTAAAATTATAGATCTTTTATTTTTATAGTTTTATACATTGAATACTAAACATTTATTATTATTATTATTATTATTATTATTATTTCATTGCGTTCGTATTCTTATTTTTTAAAATTACCATATTAGCGCTCGTATTAGCACGTGTTCATATATGTGCTTCTTATATTTTTATGAAGACGAGATTTACAGTGCCAATGAGAGTTCTTGACACTTGCTAATTGGCAAGGACAAAGGATTATTATCTCTGTTCAAAGTTTCAATCATAAGAACAGAGTTTACAACAAATGAACAGTGATGAGGACCATTTAATATTATCAATCATCTCATGTTCTTCCAACCCAAAAAATTAGTTGAGTATCATCTTCAAAAGATGGAGATTGCTTTTCACTAATGAGTTTTTAATTCTCTCCCTTCTTTTTCCTCCATTATCTCAACAACCAAACAAGATTTCAGATTCTCGCAGGAAAATAATATCAGATGTTTCTGTTATGACATGAGTTTTCACCAAAAGTGACTACAATGCATATCTGAGGACTACAAGAATCAAACTTTGAACAGTTCGTACATCTAACACTATTTTCTGCTCTTTCTGCTGTGGGTGCATATGCCCAGATCATTTTTCCTCCTTCGTGGCAATCGCTAGGAACAATTTTCTTCCCAACTCTTCCATTTCGTACAAACGTTACCAGGGAAACAAGCAGAAACATGTGCACCAAAATGATTTTTTGCTTGATTATAGCCCAGACCACTCTGGATTTCCTTTTGTCTTGTTTTTACAAAAGAAAAGTAGAATCAAATGCAGTGGTCCCTAACCCTTTAATGTGAAGGACCCATGAAGTGAGTGGATCAACTCTACCGAACTACCCTCGTAAATATGACATGAATCGTAACTATTCATATTTTCACATTACAATGTTATTCGCTTTGAACTAAGTTATCGCTTTGAACTAAGTTAGGTGCAATGAGAATTTTTTGAGGCGTTATCAAATACATTTTTTGTAGTACAATGAAAAATGTACAATGTTGAACTTGTACATTTTTCATGGCACAATATTGTTTGCTTTGAAATCGGTTAAATATAATGAGAGCTTCCAAAAAAACTAGTGGGTGTGCACAATGCATTGAACTATAAAATATTGAATGGTACAAATATAACACTTCACTTAACTCTACTTAGTCAATGTGGAACAAAAGTGTTTTACAACACCTCAAGATAGCTTGCCTAATAACTCTCACAAGCCTGCTCATATCACTACCAGAGATGTCAATGGAGCGTATATCGCATTTTGGACTCCATTTTGTTTCAGAGATAAAATTTTTTTCCACACCTTTCCCCTTAGGTAATGGATTCTCCATCTCGTTTATCTGCCAAATATAATAACAATTATAAATTATATATAAAAATAAATGTTAAAATTATTATAAATATTATATATATTAAATAAAAATATATATTATATATATTAAATAAATAATTAAAATATATATATAAATTAATAAAAAATATTTAAACAGGTACCGAATGAGATAGAGACTGTCATATCATCCCCATCCTTGTTCGGAAAATACTTTAAAATCTTCACACCTGTTTCCATTATTAATATTCTTATATTCTCGCCGAACGAGAGGAGTGAAGCGGACACCCGTCAGGTACGTATAATTTTGACATTCTTATTTATCACTTCAGTAATGCTACACAATTAAAAAAATTAAAAAATAAAAAAATAAAAATTAACACAAACAAAGTAGTCAAAGTAAAGTGAATTACTAGTAAGCTTACCACTTGAAAACAAAAAGTCCATATAAGTTTATTTTAATTACAACTCTATCACCGTTATCATTTTGATTTCACTTTTTGACATAATTTTTGGGTCAAATAGCATTTTCCATATTGCTATTTTCCATATTTCCAAGCTGCCTTCTGCACATGGGGTATGTGGTAAAGGGCTATAATCACTATTTAAAAAATTCAGTGTGGCCTAAGAATTAACCCTGGAGAACTGTTAGAGAATCCTTTCAGAGAAGCAAGTACACAGACTAGCAGTTGCCATTAAAGGCCGAAGTTCCAAATGCAACAAAAAGCCTAGGAGATCTTTGATTTAGGGTCCCTTTGGAAGAAAAGGAAAAAAAAAAAAAAGTAATTTTTAGTAATTTTTTGCTTTTTTAAGCATTTGGTAACACTTCAAAAGTTGTTAAAATGCTTTAAAATTTTCTCTAATTTTTTTACCAAACAACCAGAAGTTTCTAATTTTTTTTTTTTTACTTTTTATCAAATAATCAAAAGTTATTAAAGTTACTAAAAATTTTAAATTTTTGCCAAACGTATAAAACTTTACACATTGCAACTTTTGCAAATAATCACCAAAAATTCCTAAAAATTTTACTTCCAAAGAGGCTCTTAATTTGATGAAACAAAACCACCTGAATGTTCAAGAAATAAATCAACATCAAGTAAACTGTACATAAAGGTGACAACTTTTCAAACTTGATAAAAGGGAAAACTTTGATGGTTAATTGGTTTAACAATGTACAATCAAAGTTCCAACTCCATACTAAACTATCCCTTCTGACATTCACCTCAAGTATTATCTCCCCCCCCCCCCCCCCAACCAAAGCAAACACACACCAAGTGGGGATAATAAGTTGGCTAAAGAAGAAGAAGAAGAAGAAGAAGTCTTCTTCCTCTATCCACATTCATATGATCATTATATCTGTGGCATGTGTGACAAAATTCCTAGGCTACACTTCCTTGATCCGAACCATCTTCATAGTAATAAGGTGTCAATTTGCCATCTTTCTGGGCATTCCTGGGCTGGTTTTCAACACACGCTTCTTGCAACATTTTTACCACCCTTCTCATTGAGGGTCGGTTGATGGGGAGGGGGCTGGTGCAGAGGAGTCCGATGTTAAGAACTTTGTGCATCTCTTCCTTGAAACAAGAATCGAGTTTTGAGTCAATCACATGGTCAATGCCTTTCTGGTCCAAAGTGGAGCAGACCCACTTAACCAAATCCTTTTCTCCAAATTCAGGATCAACTGGAAGTCTCCCAGTGACCAACTCCAGAATTACAACACCAAAGCTGTAGATATCACTCTTCTCATTCACTCGAAGTGTGTAAGCATATTCTACAATGAACAACGAGATACTTTAGTATGCAAACAAATTACTGTAAGTACAATTAAAATGATTCAAACTTAGTAAATATTGGTGAAATTTACGAGTTTCCAGAGGAAAGCCAAGAAGTCAAAAGATAACTAGCAAAGTATCTACAACCGTATGCAACCTAACATTCAAACTAACATGAAAATGACTATCGTCAACTACAAGAACAATGAATAAACAACAATAAAAGAAATAAGTAGATTGAATTTAAAGTGGAAGATAAAAAATGTGGAGGAACAAACCTGGTGCAATGTAGCCACAAGAACCAGCAATGCCAGACATGGATTTGTTCCCCTTCCCACTCGCATCGACAACTTTGGCAACTCCAAAATCAGCTACCCGAGCTCCAAAATCCCCATCCAACAAGATGTTATTTGATTTCACGTCCCTATGGACAATAGGAGGAACACAATCGTGATGCAAATAAGAAAGCCCCTCAGCAGCATCCATGGCAATATTAAACCTTATGGGCCAATCCAGAAGACCACTCTTGTTGCTATGAAGCAAATCACCCAAGCTTCCATTAGGCATGTACTCGTAAACCAGAAGCTTGCAGTCCCTTGTAGTACAGCAACACCACAGCTTGACAATGTTCTTGTGCCTAATCTTTCCCAATGTCTCAACCTCTGCTTCAAACCCATCATCTTGAATCTGACCCTTCTCGATATCACCACCACTCTCCACCATTTTTGGCCTTCCCCATAGCTTTTTCACTGCAACAGCCTCTCCACTGCTGAGGACAACCTTGTAAACCTTACCAGAGGATCCACTTCCAATCAGATTGTCTTCATCAAGACAATCCAAGATCTCATACTCACTGAAACCAAGTTTATGGAACGACATCAGCGTCCATTTTGATCTGTCGATGGCTCTGTTTGCTTTCTTGAAGTTCCAGTACTTCCAATAAAACCAGACAACACCCACAACAAAAACAAGTCCAGCGAGAATAAAGATCGATCGAAGCAGCCAAACATACCCCAAGTTCTTATCTCCAACGCCACTGTCACATAAGCCAGCCATTTCACCACACAAGCCTGGATTGCCCAACAAACTGGTCTTATAAATTTCTTTAGCATACATGGGAGGAATATCACCTGAGAGCCGATTTTTCGACAAATTGAGTTGATTCAGCTTCAGATTCTGCAACCCAAGTGGGATTTTCCCAGAAAATTGATTCCTAGAAAGATCAAGGTAATTAAGCACAGGAAGATTTCCAATTTCCTCTGGTATATTGCCGGAAAAGTCATTGTCAGCTAAATTTAGCTCATTAAGCTTCTTCCAAGAATGAATCCCAGTTGGGATTTCACCAGACAAGTCATTGTTGTGAAGATCAAGCCTCTCTAGTTGCCCGAGATTCACCATACTCTCCGGCAATGGGCCGGCGAACTGGTTATCATTTCCGGTGAACTCCACCAAGTTCTCCAACATCCCAATCTCCTCTGGAATGGTGCCGGAAAATTTGTTGTTAGATATTATCAAAGCTGACAAATTTGAAGCTCCAGCAATAGTCTTTGCAATTTGGCCGGTAAATGAGTTGCCGACCAGCTCCAGCAAGTTCACATTCGGAAGCCCCCAAAACGTCGCCGGAACTTCGCCGGAGAAGTTGTTGCTCCGCAATCTTATGCGTGTCAAGCTTCGGCACTCGCCCAAGCTCGCCGGAATTTTACCAGAAAACGAATTGGAAATCATGAGAAGCGCTTGCAACACGCCTTTTTTGCACAAGCCCGCCGGAATATCGCCGGAAAATTGATTGTTCGACAAATCAACCCACAATAAAGGTGAGTTCTTTCCCAGATCTCTCGGCAACTCTCCCTTGAGCCGGTTGCCGAACAACCTTAGCTCATACAAATTTGGCGATTTCGCGATACTCTCCGGCAAGTTACCTTCGAAGCCGTTCTCGTAGAGGTTGAGCGATGCGAGCGGCAACGAACACAGCTCGTCCGGTATCGTCCCGGTCAACCGGTTCATTGACGCGTCCAGCAACCGCAAGGCGGTCATCTTTGACCAACCAGTCGCCGGTAACTCGCCAGTTAACGAGTTGTTATAGAGTTCTATTTGCACAGCGCTTGTCAACTCAGTGAGCGAACCCGGAATCGGACCGTTCAAGTTGTTCATAGCCAAGTCCAAGTCAGTTAGTCGATTGAGTCGACCCAACGAGTCAGGAATCACACCTACCAAGTTACAGCCGCTGAGCCACAAGATCTCGAGGTTGGTTAGGTTGCCGAACTCCGGCGGAATCCGACCCGGGGAAAACGGGTTGTACGAAAGATTGAGCTGTTTGAGAGTAGAAATGTTCCCGAGAAAAGCCGGAATTGCGCCGTCTAAGAGGTTCTCAACTAGAGAGAGGACTTCCAGCTTCTGGAATCTTCCAAAGTGCTCCGGAATGTCGCCGGAGAAGTTGTTTCCGGTCAAATCGAGGTACTTGAGGTCGGGGAGGTCAGCGAGGGAGCCGGGTAGCGCGCCGGTAAGCAAGTTCTGGGCGAGGTTGAGATTCTCGAGGTTCCGGCATTCTGAGAGGTCCTCCGGCAAAGTAGAGTTGATGGAATTGTTGTAGAGAGATATGAAACTGAGGCTCCGGAGTCGGCAGAGGACTGACGGGAAGGGCCCAGCGATGTTAGCCGAGGAGAGGTCGATTGAGTTAACGGACTGAGTCACCGAGTCGCAGGTGACTCCAGACCAGTTGCAGGGATTGTCATCTCCGTCATTCCAGTTGGAGAAGACGCCGTCTGGGTCGTCGAAACCGAGCTTGACTCGCTGGAGATAGAGCCCTTCTTGGTTCAGAGAGTGACCCAAATACAGAGAGTAATGAAGAAAGACAAGTAGTAACAGAAAACGCATTGTTGCCTCGACAGAAAACCCAGAAGAAAGCAGTGAGAAATGAACTTGGTTTTGCTCTGTAAGCAGATTTACAGAGCCTTACAAAGTAACCGACAATTCAAAATGAATTACAGAGTCTTTATATGGAGAGAGCTGGTTCAATAAAAGATGGAATCTGAATATATATATATATATAGTGAGAGAGAGAGAGAGAGAGAGAGCATGTCCGGCATTGAGTGGTGCTTTAAGGGGGCAGAGGTGTTGCAGGAAGCCTGCAAGGGGCGTCCATTGTGTTGTTATTTATTTATTTATTTTTTTTAATTTTGGACAATCGCATTCACAAAAAGGTGAAAATTTTAATTTATCATCATTTAACGGGGAATCGATGATTCACAATAAAGGGAAGGGTAATATTTCCAATTTTACGTTAGCATATTTTTAAATCTGAATCGTAGGAACAAACATGTAGGATCAAACCCAATTTTTCCTAAGCGAAATATAATATTACCTACTTAACCCGAAAAGAAGTTAAAAAAATTGATTCGATTTTGAATTTAATTTTTTTAAATTAATAAAAATTAATTTAATTCGAATGTTTGGAACCAACTCAACGGAATCTAAATTTGCACAGTCCTAATTAAGTTTTATATCCAAATGTTGGGGAAAATTTTTGACCCCTTTTTTCCGTACACTCCCTTCTCTCTTGTTTGCATAAATTCCTTATTGGTGCAGACCTACTTATAACAAAAAGGTGAAATAAAACAGTCAGAGTTGGTCCCCGATTGAAAATTCTCCGATACTTAAATCAATTTTTGATATAGATAATAATCTCTTATAAATACAGAAAGAGAAAGAGTGATGTAGAGAGAAAAGAGGAAGCGAAGAAAAAGAGAGCCCTTATCTTAATTGTGCCTCCGTCATTTATAGATTGAGAATCCAGCGTGCTTTATATTAATTTTACGCTAAGTTGACTACATGGTGGTAGTATTAAATGCTTGGTGATGTAAGTCTTGGGACATGTGAAGAATTGACTTGTTGTATATATTTTGCAGATCTTGTCTTTCCTGATACACTTGAGTGTAAATAAGTGAAATAATTATATGACGTAATTTTCAGACTTAATAGTCTCAATTTAACTAGATTATACTCTCTGGGGTTAGGGGAGCAATATTGTGGTCGGAGATACACTATTATGGTCGAAAATGCACTATTATGATGGGATGGGGGAGTTATTCTTTAGCCGCACACAAAATTAACTTCTATTTTATCTTTTAATTTTTCTTGTTTAAGGTTACAATTTATACTTTTATATTAAAACGTTAGATATTATTCGTTAACACGTGTCTCTTTTTTTTTTATGTTTTTAGAGGATCAGCACATGACCTACCTTTTTTCATTTTTGTGTTTTATTATTTTTAATTTTTTTGTATGTTTTATTATTTTTAATTCTTTTTGGATAAGTTTATAGTAAGTTATTTTATGGTTGTTGAGAATATGTGAATTACTTCTTAAGTAAATTAACAAATGCATATGTTTTTCACTAGTAAGTTATTTTTTTTTTAATGTTATAACATCAAATGTTATTTTTGCGTTAAATGTGGGCTATTGACTTGGTTTAGTATTGTCTAACAAGAAAAATTTCAAATAATTTTTTTTTTCACCTTATGAAAAATTTATAGACTTCTGTTATTAACACTATTTTTTTTTTTTTTTGTATGTTTTCGTTTTCAATTTTTTTTTATTTTTTTGGTTAAATTTTATTTCTTCTTCTGGGGTCGGGGAGAAACCCGCAGCCGCTACTTATGGGTGCGCACTGGGTAAAACCTGCCCCGTGGCCCTAACCGGTAAAAATCACGAGGAGGTAAACTAGTCTAGGCAAGTCCTAACTGACCGGCTCAGCCAAGAAGGTTGTTAGATGGCCCTCCACAATTAGAGGAAGGACTGCCCCCAAGAGAAGTCAAACCCGGGACCTATTGGTCCCGGGGCCTTCAGCCCGCCATCTTCCTTCTTATTGATAAGCGCATCCGCTTATCAATTGAACGTGCTACTAATTTTTTATATATCATATGTTTGGATTTTGATGGTTTACTGAAAATATGATAGCAATTTGATATTACTCATATTGGCTTATTAGTTTATTTTTTATCTTTCGTAAGCTTGAATATATAGGTAGAGACTTTTAAATGGATACCAAAGTTATGATATAAGCGATGTGAGATTTGTAACTTTGAATATATTGGTAAAGACTTTTAAATAGAGATAAAAATTATGGTAGAAGCGATGTGAGATTTGGAACCATGCTCTCACAGCTGGCCTCACACAAAAGGGAAAAGTGAAGTAATACGAGTGGAAAAAGAGTATGGGTTTAACTGAACCCTAAAAATCACCTTATAAAGTGTGTGGATCATCCAAGAATTTTATATGAAAATTAAAATCATGATATAAATGATGTGAGAGAATATTTATTATTCAAGAAGTTATGCAATCATAATTAATGATTTTTTTAATATTTTTATTTGTTTAAAATAAATAATTAAACATTTTCTTACTAAAACCTAAAATACACATAAATTGCACTACACTCTTTAAGAGTCTTGATTGTCATATAATGAGATATATTTTACTTTATCAAACAATTCACAATAATACTTTATTTATTAAAAAGATTAACTATGTAACCCTAGTTATTTAGTTTATATTTTATAATATTATATATTATATTTTTTGGGTTGCTTCAGATTGGATTAGTTCGGATTGAATTTATGCTAACTCGAAAACTGAACCAAAAATATTGACTTACTAATTTTCAACTTAGAATTGAATCGAAAATGGTACAAACCCGAATTAACCTGAATCAAAGTGATCGGATTGGTTCGATTTTCGATTTGATCAGTTTTTTTGTGCACCTCTATGAAAAACCATCTATTATAGGAAAATATTATATGAGAAAGAAGGGCTCAACCAGACCTGCATTAGCCACACCCACAACGATAGGAGCCATAAATGCAGGAGCAAATGCCTAAACACGTTGTAGAGAGGCCAAGTTATGGGGTCATTAGACTTTAGCCTAAGTGGATTGGATTTGTCCATATATTATTTTTGTCTTACATATACTTACCTGAAATGTTGGCATTGAATGTATCATTTTTTGTTTGATATATATATGATTTCTTATTTTTCTTTGTTGAATTTTAAATTTTATTGCTCGATTATAATCTATTTTCACGTTGGATTGATTGTGTTTATCCATTTTTTTTTTTTTTTTTGGATTGGTTTTTAATTTACGATATTGGGTTGTTGGAAGTTTGTATTGATTGTTGGGAGGTGGAATGATTATTGAAATGAATTTGGATCGCTAAAAGTTGGGAATGTTTTGGGAAGTTTTTCCAATAAAAACTCATTCTCAAAATGAGCCTTTAAAATGTGTGCATTTTGATATATTAGGAGGCCGTGTTGGATGTTAAAAAAAAAACAAAAACTTTTAACTTTTGGTATTTTTTTGTGTGTTTGGTGAAATAAAATGTAATTTTTAACTTTTTTTACAACTTTTAGGTGTTTGATAAACTTTTTACTGTAGTAAAGTAAAAAGTGGTAAATTTTTGTGTGTTTGGCAAATTTTTTACTGTAGTAGAGCAAAAAAGTGGTAATTTTTGTATGTTTGGTAAAACTTTTGATTTTAGAGGCCGTTTAGAGGTTCAAAAACAAGAAAAAAGTGAAACTTTTGGTAATTTTTTGTGTGTTTGGTGGAATAAAATATATATTTTTAGTATTTTTTTGTAACTTTTAGGTGTTTGGTAAACTTTTTACTGTAGCAAATAAAAAAAATGGTAACTTTTTGTTTTATTTTTTACTGTAGCAAATCAAAAAAAATGAAAAAAATTGTGATTCTACCGAACGCATCAAAAGTTGAAAAGTTACAAAATGTAATTTTTGGTACTTTTTTACTAGTTTTGAGCCTCCAAACGGGCTCTTATTTTTTAGTTTAGTAAAAAAAAAAAAAGTGAGAAAATTTATGACTCTACCAAATGCACCAAAAATTACAAAATGTAACTTTTGATAATTTTTTACTAGTTTTTAAGCCTCCAAATAACCCCTAGATTTTTAAGCACCAGTGTATGATTTTAGTAGATTTATTTTGAGAACGTGCTTTTTTAAAGTAATTTAATTGAAAGATATATTTAGAGGATGTATTATTTTAGTATCTGTTTGAAGTACCAAAAATAAAAAAAAAAATTAATTTTTGTAAATTTTCTAATTTTTTTCCACTTTAAAAATCTCTTAATTTTTTAATTTTTTTATCAATTTTTTTAACACACACTAAACACTAATTTCTTTTCTTTTTTTTTTTTTAATTTGGCTGCTTTTTGTTTTTATGGGTATTTAGCACTTAATGATTAGTATAAAATCAAGTGCTCGTTGAACCGTAATGGGCCTCGTGAGGCTTGATCTGCGATTCTTTCTTCTCCGTACACGTGGCAAATTATGTGGAAGTTTTACAATTTGAAGTCATTGTCGTTTTCCAGATAATGGGACCTGCATATATAACTACAAGACAACTAGGAGGATAACACCGTCTTCCAGCCGTCAGATCAATTTAATACCAAGATTATATTAGGTGTTTTTAGAGTGGTAAATAATAGATAAAATGTGATAAAATAAAATAATTTATAAGTTTTTAGAGATAAAAAATAAATAATTTTTAAAAATTTTTAAAAATCTTTAAAATTTTTTAATAATTTTTAATATACCAAACATAATCAATGTGCTATTTACATTTATTGTTTTTTTTTTTTGGGTTGTTTCTCGTTTTCATTTATTGTTTTTTATTGGTTGTTTCTCATTTCAAATTGGATAAAGTTAACTTGAGCAAGGCTGACAATATATATATATATATATATATATGTATATAAAATTTATTAAAATATGGTGCAACCTTTATGAGTCTATCACTTTAAAGCATCATTAATGTACATATTTATTTCAAAATTATTATTGTTATTTTATTTTAATAAATTTGTTTCATCATTACCTTTTTGGCTTTGGTTTCGTGTATTTCAATCGTCCAAGTTTTATAAATGTATATCAAAAACCTTTTGAGATTTATATTATATTCACTCAAGTCTTTGATTTTACATCTAAAAATTAATTTTTGACCAATTTAATATAAAAAATTATTTTTATATCCATAATATTTGTAAATATATTTATATTATGAATTTGTGTATCTTTTTTGCATTTATTAATTTTTTTGTGAACCTCTTTAATATTAGTAATTTATATTATTATGTTTCACATTTTTTTTTTTTGGTAATTAATATGTTTCCCGTTAATATTTTAAATATATTATATATATATATATAAATTAGTAATTATACATGTAAATAAATTATCATTATTTTTTGTTATTAATTTAATAAACTAAAATATAGAAGAGACAAAATTTTATTTTCTCATTTTCTTTCACCTTCCGTTGGTATCAAATAATATAGAAGAACCTTACTCTTAATTATTTTTATGTATTTTTTTATTAATAATAAGAGTATAAAAATAATTTTATAACATTTTAAATTGATTAAAAGTTACTTGTTAGTTAAAAAAGAAAATCTAACTGAGGGGTGTGGGTGAATATAATACAAACTAGAGAGTCTAGGCGTGTACAATTATAAACCCCACGAACACAAAACCAAAATTTCATGGAGGATAGATGAATCAATCCAATTTTAATTACATTTTTTCATTCTACTGTGCAGCCTTTGTACAGTTGAATAGTTTAAAGGATTTATTTCACATGCATCTCTGGTAGTCTCAAATTTATATATTTAAACATCACAAATTTTATAAATATACATCTAAATCCCTTAAACTTTGTATTACATTCACTTATCTTTACTCAGACCATTTTGTTAACTTTTTCATCTAAAAAGTAACTTTTAATTAAACTAATGTTATAAAATTACTTTTATATCCTTACTTTTAATATAAAAAATGATGAAAAAACTGAGAGTAAAGTTCTTTCACTAATGGAAAGAAAGTGGAAGAAAAGAAAAAATTAAATATTTATCTCTTCCAAGTTTAGTTTATTAGATTATTAATAAAAAAATAACGATAGCAATGATTATTTATATATGTATATATGTATAATTATTAATTTATATAAAATATAAATTCATAATATTAATGTGAAACATAATAATTTAAAGTACTAATATAAAAAAAGTTTAAAAAATTAATAAATTAATTATAATATAACTTTTATATATATAAAAAATATACCATCTCATATTAAAAATATTTTTTTATGAATTATAATTTTTTCATTGTTATTAAATTTTTATAAATTTTTTACTTTTATCTTTATTTATTTTAAATTATAATTTTATTCTCACAAATTATAAATTTTCGACCTAGCCTGATTTAATCTACCCAAAATTATATGACTAAATACAACACATGTACTTGACGAGTAGTATCGATATCCTTCCCATTTCACGCAATGGAGAATTTCAGTTCACGTAATGGTTGTGTGTACAGTACTAAAGGGCTCGTTTGGCATAAGAAAAATCTCCAAAAAACTCTATAAATCTCTAACAACCCTTCTACCTCTAATTTTCCCGCCATCACTAATTTCAAAAAATTTTAATATTTCGCTAAAAAAATAAAAAAATCTAAAAATAGGTTAACCGAATGTGTAAATCTTTTATATAATCATATTCTTTGTGTCAAAAGCTTTCAAATAAGTATCATTGTCATTATTTTTTTGAATTTTTTTGAATCCGTGAGAACAGATTTGAAAAATCGTTCCCACGGTTTGTGATTTTTCAAAAAAAAAAAAAACGGCGCCATAATTAACCAAAAACTATATTTTATCTCAATTTATTTTTTTTTTTTTTTACTCCAAACGAGCCCAAAATGAAAAATTAATAATCGAGACATGTTCAAATGTTTACTTCTAAGAATAAAAATAATATGAGTGTATTAATAAATACCTTTGAGTCTTAATAAATACCTTTGAGTCTCTTACACATATTAATAATATTTAATAAGAACACAATAAATGTTAATGATAAAAAAGTGTTTGAGTGTTTAATTTAAATAATAATAATAAAATACATTTCAATAAATGTCTCAATAATATTACTAAAGAAACGATAAGTCTCTATTTTAAAAAATAATAAGACATTTCAATGCGTGTTTGGCACTTAAAAACACAATATTTTAATAAATATATAACAATTGTTCATAAAAATTATAAGAAACATTTTTAACTATTTTAAAAAGTAAAATATTCGACCTGTGTCACGTGTTTATTTAAAAAATAAAGTATTGTACATGTAAATTAAAAGTAAGGGTAAAATTGAAAAATAATGGACCAAAAAAATCCATTGAAATCCTAAATAATCACATTCAAAATAAGTGAAAGATAATTTTAGTAGATATATGAATATGCACGCACATCATAGACATTTAAATATATTATATATCATATTATATATTTATTTTAATTTTGAATAAAAATGTATATTAACTATCATTTAAGAAAAGTAAGCTAAACAATAAATACATAAATAAAAAAAATTTTCAATATAGAAGACTATCATCTAATAAAAATAAATATAATATCTTATTAATGAAAAAGTTGACAAAATTGAAATATAAAATTTTGTAATGCTTTGACTATTTTTTATTATTATTGTACAATAATATTTTCACATCTAACAAAAAATAAAATAAAATTTTAAAAAATTATATATGATATATTTAAATAAACAAACTGAATAATAACCCTAAAAAAAGGCTTCCCTTTGAATTTAATATAGAAAGTTTTATATTTTAAAAATAATGAAAAAATATTATAAAATCTAAAAAATTACATAAATAATCGTATTAAAGAATTATAATAAAAATTACAAAAAATTGAAGAATATGGAAAAAAATAAACTTTTTCTGAAATCTGATAAATAAAAGAATTAAAATTTTATTAGTAATAAAAAATATAATAAAATTTAAAAACTTAATATTAACAATTACATTAAAAATAGAATACAATCTGAAAAAATCAGACCTAATATGTTTTAATAAACGAATTAAAAAGTAAGTTAAAAAATAAAAAAATTAACAAACAATATTATAGATTACTCATTTTTTCCTTCTTAACCATGTTAATTATAAATAAAAGTTATCGTAGTAAAATTCTAATATATTTTTTCTGAATGTGAATGTTATTTTATATATTTTTTTAAAATTTACTATGTGTATGAAAATTTAATAAGGCTTAAGTCCCTGTGGATGAATGGATGAATCATTTTAAAAAAATGATTAATTGTATCAGAAGAAATAAAACAAAATAAAAAGAAAAAGCCTCACTTGTGATCATGCCCCACTATTAGAGAGGCTCTAGAATATAAGTGTGCCCACCAGCGTCTTATCAAAACAAAAATCAAAGGTAAACCCATTAATAAAAATCTGAAATCTATAAAAAAAAATCTAAGAAAAAATAGATAGAAAAAATTCAAAAAAAAAAAAAGAGATTAGAAAATAATCACCGGCTCTGATGCCAAAAACAAAAATAATTTTCAATTAAGTGAAAATAAAAAAAATACTTATATGTATTTTTTATTGAAACACTCTTAAAATATCTGTTTGTATGAATGAATGAACCAATTGAAAATGAACTAAGCTTTGGATTACGAGTTAAATTTATCTAATAATTAATTGCATTACTTAGAATGATTCAACCTTGAACGAGTAATTTATTAAATAGAAAATCAGGAATAATAGAGACGGAATAGAAAGTTGAGATTTTTTTTTTCTTTTATTCTTGATGATATAGTTAATGTAAACCCAAACTAAGTTACCATGAAGAATTCTAGTAGAGTGAGGTTATAGAGTTAGATTATAATTCAGTTAAACTGACAAAAAAAAAAGATAATGCATCATCATGAAGAATTCTAGTAGAGTTGGGTTATAGAGTTGGATTAAAATTCAATTAAACTAACAAAAAAAAGATAATACACCATCATGAAGAATTTTAGTGGAGTTAGGTTATAATGTTAATTAATATTAGAATAATAAAGGGACAAAGTTGATTTAAATTGAAAAAATAAGGGTAAAGTAGTTAAAAAATGTTTTCCAAATATTGAGACTTTTTATAATAGTATAGATATAAACACGTCTTAACCATTACTTTCTCATGCAATTTGGCAGTAAATATCTATTATATAAAATGAAACTCACTATTCTAAGCATTGGTTATGATATTGAATAATAATTTTTTTATTTTAAATAATATTTTCAGTCAAAAGATTTCTTGCTATTGTTTTTAGTATGCAATGGGTTAATCATCCACTTAGTTCGTGTTGGTTAATTAAATATGTTGAGGTAGATTAAATTATGTATACAGGTAATTGTTATATGTGTATAATAAATTTTTATAGCATCTGCATGTTTTTACTTTAAAAAAAGAAAAAAAACAAAAACAGAGAAACGACCGCTTGTGGCAATTGAGAAAGAGTATAGGCGATTACTTTAAGGAGGTTACCAAATCTTTTGTACTTCAAATATTACGGCCATTTTTGGCAATTGGCACCATTAATGATTGTTTCAAGCGGTTAAAATTTTCGTCAAACGACTCTTTCATTAATGATCGCTTCAAGTTAGTTGAGAAGCAATCATCTTTTAGATAACTCGTAAGGCCATTAAGTGATCAACCTAAAAAAGGGATTTAACTTCGAGAGATTCACTCCCTAGGTCAAACCCCTAGAGAGTGAATCTCTTTTGGTTTGTGCCACACATACCGGCCCCTCAACATGTATAGCGGTCAATCGCGAACTCGCGTAGCGGCGGGGAGTCAGACCCACACCCAAGAACTGGATACGGTTCGTCCAGCCAAAGAGGCCCGTCCTACCAACCTTTACTACGCTTTGCGCCCGGGAGGCTGGCCCCAAGTTTTTGCTAAAGAGGAGACTTGAACTTGAGACCTTGGGGTGGTAAGCCCCTAAGTCCCAGTCCAAGACCATCCCATCTAACCCCTTGGGGTTGATCAACCTAAGGTCTTTAGATGATACTTTACAACGATTGAGTACTTCTCACCTTCTAATAGTGTGTGCTAAAAGCGCAATTAAGAATGTAAACGAATAAAGTATTTGTAAAATTCAACTCATAATTCTTGAATCCGTTTATTTTTTAATTGAAAATCTCAAAGTCATCTAATCTTAAACTTGCAAAACCTGTCATGTCCCATCTAACTCAATTAGATATGACAAAAGTTTCAAAAACTACAACTTACTTCAGCTCGGACACACATTCTTAGACAAGATAGTAGCACGAGTTTGCCACTAGACCAAATGCTTCGTGTGTGTTTTTTTTCCTCACCATATATTAAATGTAATGCTAAACAATATAAGTTAATAAATTATATAAAGGTACTAGCATTCAATTATTTTACATGAGAAAATCAAAATCAAAATAAAAAGAAAAAAGAAAAAAATGTTTATTTTTATATTTTGTTGAATATAATTATATTACAAATTTCTAATAAATGTATATACATATAAAAGTTTTTTTTTGTTATTTAATTTGTAAATTCTAATAAAAAATAAAACAGTCAAGAGATCAGTTAATAATTATATTTACTTATAAAAATAAAATTACATTTTAAATGAAGTACGTAATTAACAATATTTTGACTTGTGTAATTTTTTTTAAAATTCAAAAATATTAGTAACTAAGTGAATGTGTCTCTCTGATATATGCACAAATGATCTAAAAATGATTTCATTGTGTTTTAAAGAAATGGTGGTGGAAAAGTACTCTTTGTTGCTTTGCTTGGAAGGAAAACTTTCGGTATAAATCCAACTCATCAAATGGTGAAAATCATAATCATGCCAAGTGCATAAGTTAGATGAAACTGCTTGTCACTTTAAACATGCATGGCGTAAGCCACAATTACCATCATAACTAAGAAACTACAGTCAAAAGTAAATTATTAGACAGTTAGATTGTTTTGTTTTTACCATGTGAACCCACTTAATTACATATTAGATAAAAAAAAAATAATCCATCGTCATCCTTATATATATATATAATTTGTTTGTTGAATGATTTGTACCTTTCAAAAAATTAATATTACATTTAAAAATAAAATCATTGCAAGACGACTCCTACTTGCAACATCGAAGGATGGTCAAAATATATGTAATTTTATCCCTATTTGCATTAAAGTTGTAAATTCATATTATGGGCCCATTTAGAATTTAAAAAAAAAGTAACTTTTTAATTGCTTTTTTGGGGTTGGCAATACCTCAAAAGTTATTAAAAATTTTTGAAAATTTCTTTTAACTTTTTTTATAAACAACCAAATTATGCTAAAAATTTCTCAAAATTTTTTCAACCCCTTACCAAACAATCAAAAGTTATTAAAAATTCTTAAAAGTTGCCAAATTTTTAAAATTTTTCCAAACACATAAAAAGTTGGATTTAGCAACTTTTGCAAAAAAAAATTTCTAAAAATTTCTAAAAATTTTGCTTCCAAACGGCTCCCAAAAACACAAGGAAAAGAACATTTTATATTCCTCAATTTCATGTCAATTTCTCTAACTTTCAATTATACCCTCCGAATCAATATTCCTAGTTTTACCATTGACATAGTTAAGTTTAACACTTTCTTATTGCTTCGAAAAATTGTAATCTTGCAAATATTACTGTTCATCTTGGTAACCCTCTTTTGGTACTATTTTTAGTAAAGTCTTATAAATACACATCTACGCATGTATAACTATCTTTGAGTGCTACGAGTGAGAGTGTCTACGTGTATCGAGTGCATGTACAAACATCACCATTATGTGAGAGAGATTTATTACCCTAGCCTTTTCCATGGTGAAAATCAAGGGCAGAACCACTTAGGTAGAAAGCATCACCAGCAATGGATTAACCGCGTGAGAACAGAAGGCTTAAATGATCATTCATGCAATGCTTAAGCAACAACTTAACTTGCAATGATATATGTTGTGTCCATTTGCATGATCTTCACCTAACATGGCCACTCAAATGTGTCTTTTGTCCTATGAGTGAGTGTATAAGATCAATGACAATGACCCTTTGGAAATGTTGGGTGGCAAAAGAAGGGCCATGATGGATGGAAGAATCATCATAATTAATAAATAGGAGTGTGAATAAATCTACACTCCTTCAATGGCATATATTGTTGTGGATATATATGTGTGCGCGTGCCTGTAGAGAGGTTGTTTGGATTTAAAAAAAAATACTAAAAAGTACCAAAAGATATAAAAAAATTATTAATTTTTTTACAATTAAATTTTGTCACATATCATTTTTATATTAATTTTTTTTACTTTTTTTTTTTATATTTTTTTTACCATCCAAACAATCCAAAATATATATAACAAAATCAAATTCTTGTCAATGTTAGCATCTTTATGATTAGTTTGGTGAGTGACCAGAAAGATTTTCAGTTGGATTGGCTTAACGCTTTGTTTGAATAATTACAAATTTTAAATCAACAAATTTGAGCACACATATTATATAGGGAATTAGAGATGCCGGTAATCAACCAGATTATGAGCAAGCAAAGTGGATTACTTAAGGGCCCCTCAGGTACAATAAAATATTCTTAAAAATATTAAAAATCTCTAAAAATCTCTAAAAATCTTTGAATATATTTAAAATTATCTAATATATTTTGTACTCCTCGTACTTCGTAAAATTTATGTAAATTTATATATATTTATTTATCCCAATAAATTGTTACAAACTCCAATAAATTTTTTACAAATTTTAATAACATTCTACATACCCCAATAATTTTTTTACAAATCTCAAAACTTTTTAATCATTTTCAATAAATTTTAATATAAAACTGTTCCAACGGAATTAAAAAAACCTTTCAGACGATTTATCTCTTTGAAAAGTTTATGCAAAAGTAAAAAAATTTCACTATTCATTTCTGAAAAATGTAGTTTGGTTGCTATGCACTAAACACCAAAAAATCTTCTAAGTAATATTTTTCGTTATTTTTTGCTACACCAAACGGATCCTTAGTTAATTCAACTATGACCACGCTCTTGTGTTGTCTTCTTTTTTTTTTTGGGTAGAATTGTACGGTTGAAATGTTAATTAAATTCAAGTATCAAAAACTTTAGGTCCCGTTTGGAATAGTTTTGAGTTTTTGTTTTTGTTTTTTTTTTTTAAATTGAATATAAAAACTCGTTTCCAGTTTTTAATTTTCAGAAAAACGAAAACTGTTTTTAAAATTTTTTAAAATTATAAAAATATAAAAAATATGTTTTCTTAGTTTTTCATTTTTTTTCCATAGCCCCTACCAGTTATAACCATCACTCACTATTACTTATCATCGGCCGCTGGTCGCCATCTACATTAGACCACCACGTCTTGCTGCCGCCCCCACTCATCTCGAGTTACTGGCATCCGTCAATCTAATTTTTCAAGATTCAGATTCAATCTATTTACTCGGGTCCGATCCATTTTGAAAAATAATTTTTTAAACTATCGTTTTATACCAATAAAAATATATATTGAATAACACATATATACACCATAATGATTAAAATACAACCAATAAAAATTGGTTTATTTTTTTCCATTAGATTGCTTGATTTTTTTGTTTTACTTATTTTTTTCAATTCTAAGTTTGATGATGAAATTATGCATGGTTAGTGGTGGTAGATTTTTTTATTTTTATTTAACATAAAAATATATTAAATTAATTAATAATTAATAACTAATTAAATTAAATTAATTATAATTTAATTAAATTAATACAAAAATGTTTTATTAAATTATTTTTAATAAGTAATATAATTAAATTATATTGAATATATTTTATTTTATTGAATTAAATTTAATTAATTATTTAAATTAAATTAGATTAATTCAATTTAATTTAATTTAATTAATTTAATTAACATGAAATATATTTTATTAAATTATTTTTGAAAAATAATATAATAAATTATGTTTAATATATTTTATTTTTATTGGATTAAATTATTTTTAACAAATAATATAATTAAAATAATTAAATTTAATTAATTTAATTACTTAACAACTATAACTAACGACAACTATCGTTACGAATGTGTTTTCAGGTTTTATTCATTTATTTTTTTTGGCTATGAAAATGAAGATTAAAAATAAAAAATTAAACACAAAACTGAAAATTGACAGTTTCACCAAATAAATCTTTAATGATTTTGTTAATGTTGAAAATGAAATTCCAACATGTTTTAGTTTTTTTTTTGGGGGGGGCTACGAAAATGAAGATTAAAAAAAAAAAATTAAACACAAAACTGAAAATTGACAGTTTTATCAAATAACTCTTTAACGATTGTGTTAATGTTGAATAATGAAATTCTAGCATGATTTGTTGCTTTAAATTCTATATAATTTTCAAAAAAATTAAAAATTAAAAAGGACTTACGTTGTGAAATCAAACAAATCTGGTTTGACTAATGGGGTCAGGCCTTTATTTAGAAGATTTATATTGTATATTCACAAGGATTAATTTCTTGGAAGCCAAACACAGGAGATCACCTTAACGTGGCCACTAGCGGTGGTCCAGCCAAAATGATCAAACCAAGCGGGATATACCTTCCTAATACAATGATGATGCAGTCTTTGTAACAAGTATTAAAGATTAATTGAATTAACAGTATAATATATGGTTAGCAACCAATCTTTGAGGATTGGGAGCTAGTGCTAGCTATAGTAGCCCACTAGCTAGCTGTATCTCACCAAAGCAAGATCTGTGGGACTCCCCCTATCAAGCCTTGTACAAACTTTGAGGCATGAAATAGATAAATATATGAAAAGCACATATATATAAATATGGGAAGTGCATCAAACAACCCATTAGAGTCTATTCTTACAACATTCATAATTGTCATCTCATGACTCTCTCTCTCTCTCTCTTTCTCTCTCTCCTCTGTGATGCCACCTTCTCCAACTTTTCTCACCTCCTTTTCCGTGGAAAAGTTATACCAGCGACTGTTATGGGAAAATTTTCCCCACTTCTTCATAGCTTTCTCTTCTTTTTGTTAAAAACCCTTCTTTAAAATGATTAGCAGTAGTAGGTGGACTTGGGCAAAATTATCAGAAAAGGTTCCTTTCTTTTCTTATCCCTTACAAATTTTTTATTTCTTAGTTCTTGTATGTCGTTGGGGCACGTGTAGTACTTTGACACCCAACAACAACTTGTTTACAACCAGGCTTAGTAGAAATCGCAGTAATTAATCTTCCATTAATTTTTTTTTTTTAAACTAGGGAAGAAATGAAATTGCTTCCTTCTAAGTACTTTTTGGTCATGTGTCATGAGGAACAACACCATATTTTTTTTTTTTTTATTTTAACTCCTAGCTAATCTAATGAGTCATGTACAGCCTAATTAATTGTTGTTTTAAGGCCATAAAAAGAATCAAGCTATTTGAATTTTTTTAGTTTGGTTCGGGTATTGGTTTGTTTAAATTTAAATCAAAATATAAACAATCAAACCTAAACTGTAATTTTAAACTAGTTATACTATTGAATTTAACAGTCAACAAACTAATTTTGATAAAAAAAAGATAGCATAAAATTATTAATAAACTGGAGCTCGTTCAAATGCAAGTCAAAATATTAATAAACTAAGTATCAACTTTTTTTCAAATTTACTAAGCTTAGTAAACTTAAATCAAATATTCTATTACTCAACTCAATTCGATTAACTTATTCAAGGTTGTTGCGGATTTGGTGTACCCAACTTAACTAAAATTTTAAACTAGCTACTAATTTAACTTGGCAAGAAATACAACTTGTCAATTCTAAATCATCATTAAAATCAGATGCCAATTGTCCCTAACACCTTGGACTTTACAATAATCATCGCTAACGAGCTGGGTCGTTTACTTTAAGTTTGGGCTGCTTACCTACCAACCAATTCGCCAGTTGGTTGAGAAATGCAAATTGGACTATTCTCGATCGGTACTTTTAAAATGTTAATAGCGTGGGAACAGAGATAAGGAAAGAATGTTGGTCCGTCCTGGAAAAAAAGATTTAACAGGGTAAAGATCCAAAAATAACAACGTATGTATGAAAAGTGTAACACTGCTTTGCAGGTAGAGTCAGAAAATTACATACGAGCGGGTACTAATTAATTATAAGACACATAAATGATTGGTAAAATTTTAATATGGAAGGAATAGAGAAAAAACTTTAACTGTCATTAGAAAGAGAATGACACAGAAAGATAAGGATTAAAGTGGAATTAGATACTTTTTAAATTATATTGGGTGGATTGAGTATAATTGCATTAATGTGTATTCGGATAAGATTTATTTCTTTCATTGAATGAGCATAATTAGCATTTGGCTTAATTTTTTTTTCTTTTTTTATGTGGATACGATTAGTATTGGATTAATTTTTTTTTTAATTTTTTTTTCTTGAATAGGGACAATTGAACACTAAAGACAATGTTAATAACCAAAATATATATATATATATATTTTCAAGGTGGGCACACTACTGCTTAGCTCAGCCCATGCAACTTTGTCTGAATTGCCAGAATTTGTTATTAAAATTAATTACTAAGATGAGATGATTGATTATTAATAAGTCATTTCGAAATCCAAAATTTACAAACAAATTCTATATTACAAAAGTATTATTAAATATCACATCATTTTAATCATAAATTTAGGGGAAAAAAAATCACAGTTCCATATATATATATATTTCCATATGAAAATTCTAACTATGTATGCCAATACCAAACTGTTCGGTGTTGACTTGTTTGGTGCATTTGGAGCATATGCGGAACATTGCGCATGCAGCAGTTTAGATTTAGACCCTAATATTATATATACATATACCCTAGTGTAAAGAGAGTATATTATGCCAAACATACCCTTACATCTTCTTCGCTCTATTTTAACCCGGTGACCTATCTTTAGATCCATAGGTACCAAAACACGGGTGCCTAGCAGCTACATGTCTGGGCTAAGAGTTGACAGGATTCATTGGCATCTTGGGTCAGTTTATTTATATATCTAAGTAATGGCTTTTGCAACAAAGTCAAATCAAATGCATTAATATAAAGGGTAATATAAGAGTCACTTGGAGTTTCGAGAAAGCTTAAAAAAATAAATTAAAAATTAATATAAAAGTAATACGTGACAAAATTTGATTAATAGAAGTTAAAATTTTTTAAAATTTTTTTATAAAATTTTTTAAAACTTTTTTAAGCCTCAAATAGAGCTGTTATGTGTATTCAATTTTTTTATTTTTTATTTTTAGGTTTTCTAACTTTCTCTACACCAATTTTTTTTTTTAATTTTTCCTATTTTTTAACTCTTACTTTCTCTCTCCAACTCTTACCAATTTTTTTTCAAATTTTTATAACTTTCTCCAATTTTCTTTATACTTTTTTACATTTTTTAAAAAATACACCACACATTTAACAATTCAAAATTTACTTTTTTTTTATCTTATTTTATTTTTTTTTAAACCAAAATTTGACACTCGTACTTAGAAGTTAAAAAATCTATTGTTAAAAGTAGATGATACGTGGGTTAATTTGAGCCTATTTTTATCTCAAAAGTTCGGCCATATATTCATGCATTCTTAAATTTCAAATTCATCCAAATAAGCATACAAAGTTTGTAAATTAGTTAATTTTTTATTATTTATCCTATTACTTTTTCACAATTCACATAATTAAAAATAATTAAGTAATATCTAACTAATAAAATTATATTTTAATGACATTAATTATATCAAGACTCAAGTAACATATGGGGCACAGAATATTTTTTAGATCAATTCCAATCCTGCGTAGTAGGCCTAATAAACATATATATATATATATATCTATATATACACGAAGACAATGAGAAGGAATACGGTACAAATTTTTTTGTGACAAGCTTACGATTAGATATTCAGATACATATATATATATATATATATATAACCATTACATTAAACTAATTTTCCTACAAAAGTAATCTTTAGAACTATAATTTCAATGAAATAGCATATAAACAGAATGCGTCCTTGTGGTCTTTGCTTTGGGTTTGAAGTATTTCTAATCCTAGTATTTCACACACACACACACACACACACACACACACAGAGGAGGGGTTCAATTCATCTTTTATAATTCCAAGCCATTCTACAGTAACCATTTAGTCAAACTCTGCTCTTTTTCATCATTTTATTTGTTGATCATGTGATAATACATTAAATTTGGAGAAAAAAATTTAAGCATCCTACTAATGGGTAATTGGAATATGTGGGTTGTGTGATAGCTAAGTCTCTCAACGTAATCGATAATTAAGGTATGAAGGTAACAAATAATTAATAATTTATTTGCAGATCCTTTAAAGTTATAAATAGTTAAAATAATATTATATGTAGGTATATATCACAATGTGGGGTTTGAATGACAAAATATTAAAAAATTTAGTGTAAAAATAATACGTAATAAAATTTAATTGTGAAAAATTAGAAAAAATTTGTAATTTTTTATAAATATTGGTGAATTTTGTCATGCTAAATAGCACAAAAAACTTCACTATATATAGCCTACTCATTTGTTATGTAACAAAAATTATATGAGACTACAATTAATTACTGCTAACAAAATTTGATCCTTCATATTTGAGGACAAAAATCAACTGTTAATATTTATTAATATTCAAAATTGAAAAATTTACAAAAATATTACTTATAATAGGACAAAAGCTCATATTACTAATAATAATTATTTTTTGTAAATTTTATTTTTTCTCTTCTTATTTTTTTATCGTATTTTTATTTTTTTTATTTCGATAAAATAATTGTAGGATAAGAAAGGAAGGAAGAGAAGTTAAGAGGAATTAAATGGAATTAATTAATGAAATCAAAAAATTGCACAAGTTTCATAAAAAAGGGAACACCAAAATTAGTTCTACATTTATACGTTAGTGTGTATATATATGTGTATCACCTTATGGCAGCCATTATCAATGCATGATTTGCTCTGACATCATTGAGACCGTTAGTTTTGAGAGGCAAAGTCCTAAAGCGATCAAGGTGGCACTCAATCTACTGCTGCAGGAAAAAAATAAGGAGACAAATTCAATAGAAAGCTCAGGGACCCCATCATTCGCCATAGGATATATATAGATATATATATAGACACACATATATCAATGTTATAATGTTGGGGGTCACTTCCCAATCAACATACGTGTTTGTGCGATATGTACCATACGAGCTTTCCAAAAGCTATATGTGCAATGGATCGGCACCCTCATTGCAATTCCATCACAAATTCATAATCCTCTCTCTCTCTCTCTCTCTCTCTCTCTCTCTCTCTCTCTCCTCTCACTCTCTCTCTCTCACACAGTAGCTTATGGATATGGAATGATGAGTTCTCAAAGAAAGGGAGCATCTTGTTTGGTAGAGGGAGAGGACCCATAATTAGATGGGGCATAACATCAAGTGTGGATGAACAGAAATCAGGGAATCAAATGATTTTATATCAATCTGATTTTTAGGTCGTACCAACTGCTTATTGGGTTTCAAACGGTTTGGCATGAGTTAAAAAATAAGGGTTAAAATAAATATTACGAAAAGTAATGGTTAGTCTTTTACTATTTTTGTTATTTTTTATATTTTTAATTTTATTTTATCAAAAGTTATATAATGTATGTCTGAAAAAATATTAACTAATTTAAATTTTTATGAACCGCGTATAACATAATTAAAATATGTTAAATTTTACTAAGATAATCTTTGTCATTTCAAATGATCAAGAGTACTTTCAGATTGATGCATATATATATATATATATATAGATCACAAAAAAAAATTAAATTTAAAAAGGCAATATATTGTCTTATTGTTTGTTTTGAGTTAAACTTCAATTTTTCAGATCTATGTTAACTTGAATCAACACCAAAAGCGTATTTGATATGAAATTAAAAATTAAGGAGCAAATGTTATAAAATTAATTATTAATCTTTTTACTCTCATAATTTTTTCACTCCTTTTACTTAACAATTAACCCATCGAACATAAAAAAAAAAAAAGTATTTACTTTAATTTTTATGAAAGATGCGTAACAAAATTAGAATAAATAAAATTTTACTTAGTAGCATTTACCTCTTTTTAAAAAATTTAAATACTAATGCTAACAGTGAGAAAACACCATCTACTAGAAAAGAAATTTTAAATGTGTAATGCCAACAGACGGATGGTAGCCTAGTCACGATGGCTAGAAACTATTTTTCTAACATATTTATCAACAGTGCAAGCTTGCAATATGGTAAGGGTAAAAATATAATTTTAAGGTGAGCTAGGTAAAAAAATAATAATAATAATTGAAGCAAAAATAGAATACTTAAGTGAATAAAGAAAAAATTTATTTTATCTCATTGTACGCGGTAGAATACCTTTAGAAGAATACTTCTAAAAGTTATTCACTTTTCACCATATGAATTACGGACTCTCAAATTATTTTAAATTATCTCACTTTATCTTATTTTTTGTTATTCTAAACGCTCTCATAGTTGTTTGCCTATTTTAATCTTTACTATTATTTTTTTTCGAGAACTTAGAATCCGCACTGATTTATTATAGTTCTAAATGAATTGTGTAATCGATGATTAAATCAAGAAAATATACGCTATCACTCACGCACTTCTCATTTGAGTTAGGAATTAAAACCGTGTAGAGTCTGCGGGGAGCATACCCAATCTTTACTATTGCCGATAAAAAAAAAAAAAAAAATTACCTGAGTCAATGAATAAATTTACTTGAATATTTTTTTATTTTCCCTCGAAGATGAGCCATCTAGATCCTTAAGGAGAAAACCGGGGGTCTCCAGAATTCAAGCGAGCGCCAGACCTCAACTGCAGAGAGTTGAGTTTTAAGAATTTCCACCAACTCCGAACGTGGCTTGTTCGAATTTGTGTTCTGTATTATGTCTTTTCAATCTTTGTCTCCCTTCTTTGCATGTACTGACAGTTTTGAAGCCTCTGTTAGCTGAACATATAAATTGTTCAAAAATACAAATGTGAGCTTATGATGTAAAAACTAAACTCAAATTTACAAATTAATATCAAATGAACACTCTAATCAGCATAAGAGGATGAAAAAATGAGTTTTATGAGTGACAATTTCGGCTTTTAATTTTGGTGCATGTTAGTCAAAATGGGGGTTGCTTTTGTATTTGTTCTCCTAATTAATTAGTTAATTTGTGCATGGTTGTTAGATTTTGTAATATCATAAAGCTTTATTCTATTGAAAACATTGAAAAATGGCACAAATATATGATTCTAAAACATAAATGTAAAGTGAAATACGAATTTATGCAAAACAAATTGAAAAGGCAATCATAATAACATAATATTAATGTAGTTCAACGATTTACCTATATTCATAAATATCTATTTTTTTATTCAAAACCTCCAATAATAGAGTTAAGATTATAATTCGACAACAAAAAAATCTTGAATAATCTCAAAGAAACCCTTTTCACTTTTTTTTCCCTCTCTCACAGAAACCCTTTAAATTTTTTTTTTTTTTTCAACCAAACAAATATGTACAACTCATTTCCTAATATAAAAAACTAGAATCTTTCTTGAATTAGATTTTAAAGACACCTGTGAAATACAAAATTTTGTGCATCTTGCTAGAACAAGCTTTCATCTTCACTACACAGCCCCTATAATTCCTAAAAATCATGCAGTGCACGTCAGATTATCTGAATATGTTTTCTTAGATTTCCTAGTGAATCTAGTGATCATATAACTTATTCTAAAATCTTTTAGAAATATTGAATCATATTGCAGGCGCTCCCAATATTCTCTATATTTCCACAAACCAAATAGATAAACCTAAACAGTTAGCTAATGTTTTTGGTCATGCTCCGCTCAAGTAAGTTTCATTTTGCTAAAGTCCTAATATAATAGATATTGTCACGCCTCGAATTTTTTGTAAACCCAGCGCTCCATCCCATATGTGTTGTGTACTTCTAATTCTAAGTAAAAGAAAACAAACGTTTGAGATATAAATTATTAAAAATCATAACCTACTAATTAACATCTAAAAGTATCTCAAAATAAATCTGGCTTCTTCAAACAGGATGAATAGTGACACATTCCCTCTGAATTCTTCATTTTTTTGAGACATTTCCTATATCCAAATATAGTGTCATGAAACAATAGATTAAAATTTATCTTATTATCAAAATCTCTCAAGATGAATTCAACCAAATGTTTGGATATTGTCATGGAACACACTACAAGAAATCCAGGTATAGGCGAGAAAAAACTTCCTTGCTAAAATTAATATTTTCCTCGTTAAAAACTATAGGTGAGGAAAAAATATTTTTCGTAGATTTCCTCGCCTATCCTCCGTCACCTATAGTTTTTAGTGAGAAACATTTGTTTTCCTCGCCTTTTAGTGAGGAAATAAACGTCCACGTCTATTCTTACCTTTTAGTAAGGAAATAAACGTCCTCGCTTTTTCTTCTCTTGTAGCGAGGAAATAAATGTCGTCGCCTATTCTTACCTTTTAGCGAGAAAATAAATTTCCTCGCCTATCAAGACCTTTAGGTGAGGAAATTATATTTCCTTACCTATAGTGACTTTTGGCGAGGAAATGTATTCGTTGCTTATACTATGTAAAACCCCAACGAATAGACTTTTAGTGATGAAAAAATACATTTAGCGAGGAATATATTTCCTCACTAAAAGTATTGGCTTAAAAAAATAAAATTTTTTAAATATTTAATTTTTTAAAAAACCTGTTACAACAATAAATCAAACTTATAAATAAACCTATTGCAATATTAAAACCAAATATGCAAAGTTATCATAATAAAGTCATCCAAATCCAACAATTAACCACCAATGAGATCCATGAAATAAAACAAAAGTATTAAGATTACATTCAAAAATAAAAATAAAATCCAAGTAGTTCAATATTAATTGTCAAATGTCTAAACCCAAAGAGGTGGAGGTATATTGAGTAGAAGTGGTATTAAAAGAGCGAAACTCCTCAAACATCTTTAGCAACTGAGCCTGCTGCGTCTCCATATTAGCAATCTTGTTGTAAAAGAAATTTCGCTCAACTTTCATTTGCTCCATTTTTTTCATGACACTTTCAAGTTGTGATCTTGAATTAGCACAATCTGAGCAATGAGAATTGTGCATCGAAGGGCGTTTTGGCCCATAGCCCATCCTGCGTACATAGCCAGATTTCTTTCCCAAAACTTGCATCCCTACAACATCCTCACTTAATGCATCATGGTCATCGGGAGTAGGTTGACTACTCACGTGTATCATCTCATCTTAACATTTATTATAACTAATATAAGAATATTATCAAACCACAATTAAAAAATTACATTTGTGTCGTAAGTCACTCAAGCGCGACTTGAAAGTTTCCTCCACCCACCTTTGTCCCACACTCCTAGGACTTACATCAATATTAATACGTGTCTATAAATGTAAGATATATAAGACATATAAAAAGTTAAGTTTAAATTTAATATGTTACCAATAATGATATTTAGTACCATAAGACGCGCAAATGTCTCCTCCTTATCCCTCTTGCTAATGTCAGCATAATTAATTATCTTGTCTTGTTTAAAATGTATAATTAATTATTCACTTCTCAAATCCAGCATGACCAAAATTTCTACTTAGAAAAAAGAACACAATGTCTCACTGGACATTGTGAGAAGATGAATTGGGTTTGTTCCACTAGTTTTGCCGTGTTTGGATGGATGTGGTGGGAGATGTGCTTGAATGGACAACTCAAGAAAAATTTGGTGTAATTTTAATTAAAAAAAAAAAAAAAAAAACAGGGCACCAATGTACAAAAGCACAAACAGTTTTGGTCAAGCATGAGTCCTAGCTTTGACTACAGGATCTCTTTCCCAATCATTTCCATTCTTATTTCTTTTCTCTTTGTCACTCCTCCTGCGCAGTCCATTAATTCCTTGGATTTTTTTTTTATATAATCGGTTTTTGTATAATACATACATAAAGCAGAGAACCCGAAATCATTCACAGGTGACTATTGTTTCATTTGAACTAATCACATGAAATCATGAATCATTCACAGGACCGTTCACATGAAATCTTGAATCATCAATTCGTGAAGACAATTGTTTTTTTTTTATTCATTTAATTTGTGAACACAAATCCGCACATTCCCGTGTTCCACTGGTCTTCTGTTTCATTTCAATTGATGCAATATATATATATATATATACCGTTTTGTACCCAAAAAAAAATTGAACAGTGCCGTCCCCAAATTTTAACACATACAGAGAAAGAGAAAATCCTTAAAATCAGAAACTAGAGTTTCACACACAGGAAAAGAGAAAGGTAGGGAGGGAGGAGAGAGAGAGAAAGAGAATGGAGAAAGTTGGAACCTGTGAATGGAGATGGTGAAGATGAGCGGCGGAGAAGCAGCGGTTATGACGGCGGCAAGGTATGATAGCAAGGCAAATAGGGGCAAAGTGTGGCGATGGCGGCTATGTGTTTTGAAAAGTGATATTTGTATTTTTTTACTTTTGACTTTAACTTTAGCGAGGAAATAAGAGATTCCTCGCCTATAACTTTTTGTGACCATTTGATCCCTTGCCTAAAATTCAAATAAGACTTAAAATATTTAAAAATAAAATTTATCAATATAATTTAAAATATTGTAATAAAAATTCAACTATTGTAAAAATTAGACTATCCTCATTCAATTTATATCAAAAATATTTTTTTGTTATAAAAATTAAATTATACTAATAAATTACTTTTCTAAATTCTTTAACAATTGTTACTTGAATTATTATAAAAAAATTAGATAATTATAAAAAATATATTTTATTATAAAAAATTAAATTATAATGACAAATTATTTTCTTTTTTATATATTTTAACAAAAAAAGACATTGTTACCTAAGTTAATTTTTATTATAATATTTAAATTATTTTGATAAATTATATTTAAAAATATTTATTTAAAAATATTTATAAAATATGTTGATAACTTAGTTTTTTATTATAATATTGTAAATTATATTAATTAATTTTATTTTTATATATTCTAATGTTCAATATAATCAATATAACGTCCAATAACTCAAAAAAATTTTTTTCATATTAATTATCTAAATTTTTTTTATAATAATTTGAGTAAAAATTGTTAAAAATTTTGGAAAAGTAATTTATTAGTAAAATTTATTTTTTATAATAGAAAATATTTTTTTATATAGATTGAACGAGACATGTGTCGATATTCCAATTTTTACAATAGTTGACTTTTTATTATAACATTTTAAATTATATTGATAACTTTTATTTTTAAATATTTCAAAAATATTAATTTAAAATATTTAAGATAAAATTGATAACTAAATTTTTATTATAGTATTTTTGTTTGTATTAAAAAATTTTGTTTTAAAATATTTAATATTTAATATAATTAAAATGACCAGATTTACCATCTAACATTTTACACTTGTTTTAAACATTGAAGGGCAAAATTGTCAAATTAATAAAAAACAAAAAAAAAATAGTTACTAAAAAAACTAGGTTTTTTTTCCTTTCCAAATACAAAAAAGGAAAAAATAAACTATTTTTTAATAGTTAGTTGGCAGTCAACTACAAAAAAAAAAAAAAATAATAACTTTTTTTCTTCCTAAACCCAACCTCATTCGCCAATTTCAACCAAACTGACGGAGGAAAAAAATCATGTGCGCCCCATTTGAACCAAACAAAAAAAAAAAAAAGAGGAGAAACATGTGGCTAGGAGGTGAGATCAGCAGGCTAACATCACACACAATGTTAGCCCCCTGCTTCCGTGGCTCAACCCATGATCTCCATGATCTAGTATATATTTTAAAAATAATGCAATAAAATAAAATATAATAAAAAATGTAAATGTGTTAAATATTAAAATAAATAAACTATGAAAGATTTGTTAAAAAATAAGTATATATATATATATAAAGATAATTAAGACATGACAAAATTTTTTAAATTAATTGAAATGAATTAAATAAATTATTTTCTTATTTGATGAATATATATGATTGCTGAAGCTTTGAGTGAACAGTATTAAACATTCTTCGAATATGAGCCATAAATTAACAGAAAGTCCCATTTCCCATTAACAAAAGAAAGAGACAAAAATTCTCCCAATGGATTGTGATCCCAAATTCTAAGGTGGTCTGGACCGCACTCCTTGTATGCAACAAACAATGCTTGTGGATTTCTCTCAGACACAATCTATCAACTTCTACAGCACCTAAGTACATTCAAACCTAACCTTCTCCTAATTACCAAAAAAAAAAAAAAAAACCTAACCTTCTCCCTCGGACAACCTTTGCTTTGCACTCTCCTTCCCTTTCTATTCCACTACATTGTCTCTCGCCTCGGCTTGTATATGTAAGCTAAAAGGAAAGAGCAAGTAAACAATGGAGATTAATGAGGAAAATCACGAACAAAAAGCCCCCCTCTTGCAAGACAAATCCCCACAGGAACAAACAGAGAAAACCCTCGTGCAGAAAATCATTAGCCAGACATTTCACAGCACTTCCCATTTAGCCAAACGTTTGCCCACCGGTGCAGTTCTTGGTTACCAACTTCTATCACCCATTTCCACCAAAGATGCAGAGCGCAATTCAGTCCAAAGGTACATCACAGCCGCGTTGGTAGCTCTCTCTGGGCTGTTGTGTTTCCTCCTGAGCTTCACAGATAGCTTCAAGGACAAGAAAGGGAATGTCTGTTATGGGTTTGCCACATTCCGGGGAATGGTGGTGATTGATGGCTCGGCTCGTCTACCAACCAAAGATGCTGCAAAATACAAGCTAAAGGTTATAGATTTTTTCCACGGCTTAATGACAGTTCTGGTGTTCGCAACTGTTGTGATGTCTGATCAAAATTTTGTGACCTGCTTCTATCCAGCACTATCGGATGAGGCCAGAGAAGTACTTGCAGTGCTGCCGATTGGAATCGGGGTTAGTTGCAGTTTGCTGTTTGTTTTCTTCCCCAGCCAACGCCATGGAATAGGCTTCCCCCACAGAACTGGTAACTAGCAGTACTACTTTCTCTATTCCTCTAGTAATTGTGAACCTCAGCTTGCTTTTACCTTTGAATTGTGTGATAATCCAAAATTTTTAAATTTTAACATATATTGGCTGTGTTTGGCATAAAAAAAATACTGAAAATCTCTATAAATCTCTGTTAATTTTATATCACATCAATTTTTTTCTTTCACTGCACGCATTACGAACTTTCAATTTATCTCAATTTTCTTTATTCCAAACAAACCCATTATTATAAAAAAAAAAAAAAAAAAAAATTGCACCAAATGGTTTACTACTTGATATATATATATATATATATACACGTAAGTCTATATATATGTACGGTTAAAGGAAACGTGAGCACCAAGTTGAAAAAACAAATAAAATAAAAGAATAAAAACGTGGCACCCGAAATGGGTGCTTATTGGCATCTACTTCCACACAACATCACCCACCCCCCCCCCCCCCCAAAGCTAATATGAGTCACTCCCCTTAGCCCCCATAAGTCATCCCCCTCCCCTTTCCCCTCCCCCGCCGTGTACACCCTGGCTTTATATATGTGTGTGTTCTATAAATTTTAAGGGGAATGAGAAAAAAAAAAAAAAAAAAAAACTGACAAAGAGAGAGAAAAAAAAAAAAAAAAAGAAAGAGAGAAAAGAAAGAGTAGAGAGAAAGAGAAGGGAAAAAGTAAGGATTTAAGTTCAGAAACAGCAGGGCTTTAGTATTTTCGACATTGTGATTGTCGTGGTGGTACCAAATCATGGTAATTCTACCCAAGATGAAAAATACGAAGGAGTAAAGTTTCAAACTTTTGGGGTTTCTTGACAATTTCTTATTCTTTTTTTCGAATTTGAGCTAGAAGATTTATTCTTATAGTTGAAACTTAGTATTTTGTATAAAGGCATGATAAGAATATATAATTTCATTGCAAGATTATTACGACACTATAGGAGGATGTAAAGTAATGGGGTCGAACCAAATGGGGTCGGAGGAAGTTCCCTCAGATACTCTGGAATTTGCCGATAGTTGCCTAAGTATTAATATTAATTGTATTTTGAGAATTCATGCCATTAAATTGAGGTAACAGAGTTATGTTATAAGGGTGTTGTGGAGATATAAGGGTAGGAAGGAGTTATTATTACTATTATAATAGTTTCGTGTACTTTACATGAAAGATATGTTGAGGTGTCATAATGGTAACAATATGTCATAAGGGTAGAAAAAAAGTAACCATGCATACTTATTTTCACTACTTATTATATGTTGAAATGTTATAAGGGTGATAAAGTGTCGTAAGGGTGAAAAGAGAGTAAAAAGTAGCCTTACATGCTCATTTTCATTGTTTATTATATATTGATATGTTATAAGGGTGGCAATGTGTCATAAGGGTGAAAAGAGAGTAACTTTGCATGCTCATTTTCACTATTTGTTGTATGTTAAAGTGTTATAAGGATGGTAAGATGTCATATGGGTAAAAAGAGAGTAGATTTCCATGCTCATTTTTCACTGTTTATTATATGTTAAGGCATTATAAGGGTGGCAAGGTGTCATAAGGGTGTAAAGGTAGTAGCCTTGCATGTTCATTTTTACTGTTTATTATATGTTGATGTGCTATAAAACTGGCAAGATGTCATAAGGGTGGAAAGGGAATAGTTTTATATTCTCATTTTCTCTGCTTATTTATTTAATTTGTACGGTTGTCGTCTGATTTATAGGATAATGACGGTTTCTTTGAGCTAAGAAATCATAAGGGTGGTAAGATGTCATAAGGGTAAAAAGAAAGTAGCTTTACATGCTCATTTTCACTGTTTATTATAAGTTAAGGTGTTATAAGGGTGGCAAGATGTCATAAGAGTGTAAAGGTGTCATAAGGGTGTAAAGGTAGTAACTCTGCATGCTCATTTTCACTGTTTATTATATGTTGAGGTGTTATAAGATTGGTAAGACGACCTCACTACAAAAAATCACACAATTGTCGACCAAAAATTTGGTCGCTAAAGGCTCGTCAGGGAAACTTATTTGGTCGGTATTTGGTTGGCGAAGGCTCGTCGGGGAAACTTTTTCCGACCAAAAAATCATTTGGTCGGCAAATGTAAAACCTTTCCCGACTAATTGGTCGGCAAATGTAATACCTTTCCCGACTAATTGGTCAGCAAAGAATATTTAATGGGAAAAAATACAAAATCTTTTGTCGACTAATTGGTCGGCAATTGTACACTTTTCCCGACCAATTGGTCGGCAAAAAGTTTAGAATTGAAAATTTAAATTAATTTAAAAAAATAAAAATTTAAATGTGGTGCCACGTGGCATTATTTGTTGACATGTCATTATGGCACATGGCACCTTGGTGTTGTGCCACGTGTCGATCTATGATTGTGCCACGTGTCGATCTATCATTATGCCACGTGTCGTTTCTATATTTTTGAGATTTTTGTTGTTGTTGGTGAGACTCGAACTCATGCCATCTCTTTGGAAGCTGGCGTGTTTGGCCACTAGGCCAAGCTTTCATTTGTATATATATTTTACATATTTATATATATATTAAAAACTTTTAACACTTTTACCGACCAATTGGTCAGGAAAAGTTCCCCTTTAGCGACCAATTGGTCGCCAAAAGTGTTAAAATTTTTTCTATTTTTATTTAATTATTTTAACTTTTTTTAATAATTTTTTTTACGCTTTTGCCGACTAATTGGTCGCCAAAAGTGTTAAAATTTTTATTATTTTTATTTAATTATTTTAACTTTCTTTGTAATAATTTTTTTTACACTTTTGCCGACCAATTGGTCGGGAAAAGTTCTCTTTTAGCGACCAATTGGTCGCCAAAAGTGTTAAAATTTTTATTATTTTTATTTAATTATTTTAACTTTCTTTGTAATAATTTTTTTACACTTTTGCTGACCAATTAGTCCGGAAAAGTTCACCTTTAGTGATCAAATTTATATTTAGTCGGGAAAAGTTACCTTTTAGCGACCAATTAGTCGGGAAAAATTATCCTTTGGTGACTAACATTTTTTTGGCAGGGGAAAAGTGACTATTGGCGACTAAATTTATATTTGGTCGGGAAAAGTGGTCACCGAAAGTGTGATTTGTTGTAGTGCCTAAAGGTGGAAAGTGAATAGTTTTACATGCTCATTTTCACTGCTTATTTATTTAATTTGTATTGTTGTCATCTGATTTATATGATAATGACAGTTTCTTTGAGTTAAGATGCCATAAGGGTGGTAAGAAGTCATAAGGGTAGAAAGAGAGTAGCTTTACATGCATATTTTCACTGTTTATTATATGTTAAGGTGTTATAATTGTGGCAATGTGTCATAAGGGTGTAAAGGTAGTAGCCTTACAACTTCATTTCCACAATTTATTATATGTTGAAGGTGTTATAAGATTGGCAAGACGTCATAAGAGTGGAAAGAGAATAGTTTTACATGCTCATTTTTATTGCTTATTTATTTAATTTGTACTCTTGTCGTCTGATTTATATGATAATGACAATTTCTTTGAGCTAAGATGTCATAAAGGTGGTAAGAAGTCATAAGGGTAGAAAGAAAGTGGCTTGACATGCTCATTTCACTATTTATTATATGTTAAGTTGTCAAAAGAGTGTAAAGGTAGTAGCCTTACATGCCTATTTTCACTGTTTGTTATATGTTGAAGGTGTTATAAGGTTGGCTAGATGTCATAACGGTGGAAAGAGAATAGTTTTACATGCTCATTTTTACTGCTTATTTATTTAATTTGTACTCTTGTCGTCTAATTTATATGATAATGACAGTTTCTTTGAGCTAAGATGACATAAGGGTGGTAAGAAGTCATAAGAGTAGAAAGAGAGTAGCTTTATATGCTTATTTTCACTTTTTATTATATGTTAAGATGTTATAAAGGCGGCGAGGTGTCATAAGGGTGTAAAGGTAGTAGCCTTACATGCTCATTTTCACTGTTTATTATATGTTGAAATGTTATAAGACTGGCAAAATGACATAAGGGTGGAAAGGGAATAGTTTTATATTCTCATTTTCTCTGTTTATTTATTTAATTTGTACTGTTGTTGTCTGATTTATATGATAATGACAGTTTTTTGAGCTAAGATGTCATAAGGGTGGTAAGATGTCATAAGGGTAGAAAGAGAGTAACTTTACATACTCATTTTCACTGTTTATTATATGTTAAGGTGTTATAAGGGTGGAAATGTGGTGTTATAAGACTGGCAAGATGTCATAAGGGTGGAAAGGGAATAGTTTTTCATGCTCATTTTGACTGCTTATTTATTTAATTTGTATTGTTGTCGTCTGATTTATATGATAATGACAGTTTTTTTAGCTAAGATGTCATAAGGGTGGTAAGAAGTCATAAGGATAGAAAGAGAGTAGCTTCACATACTCATTTTTACTGTTTATTATATGTTAAGGTGTCATAAGGGTGGCAAGGTGTCATAAGGGTGTAATAGTAGCCTTACATGCTCATTTTCACTGTTTATTATATGTTGAAGGTGTTATAAGACTGGTAAGATGTCATAAGGGTGGAAAGATAATAGTTTTACATGCTCATTTTCTCTGCTTATTTATTTATTTTGTACTGTTATCGTCTGATATACATGATAATGACAGTTTTCTTTGAGCTAAGATGTCATAAGGGTGGTAAGAAGTCATAAGGGTAGAAAGAGAGTAGCTTTATATGCTCATTTTCAATGTTTATTATATGTTAAGGTGTTATAAGGGTGGTAAGGTGTCATAAAGGTGTAAAGGTAGTAGCCTTACATGCTCATTTTCACTGTTTATTATATGTTGAAATGTTATAAGACTGGCAAGATGACATAAGGGCGGAAAGGGAATAGTTTTACACTCTCATTTTCTCTGTTTATTTATTTAATTTGTACTGTTGTTGTCTGATTTATATGATAATGACAGTTTTTTGAGCTAAGATGTCATAAGGGTGATAAGAAGTCATAAGGGTAGAAAGAGAGTAACTTTACATGCTCATTTTCATTGTTTATTATAGGTTAAGGTGTTGTAAGGGTGGCAATGTGTCATATGGGTGTAAAGGTAGTAGCCCTGCATGCTCATTTTCACCGTTTATTATATGTTGAAGGTGTTATAAGACTGGCAAGATGTCATAAGGGTGGAAAGGGAATAGTTTTGCATGCTCATTTTCACTGCTTATTTATTTAATTTATATTGTTGTCGTCTGATTTATATGATAATGACAGTTTTTTGAGCTAAAATGTCATAAGGGTAGAAAGAGAGTAGTTTCACATACTCATTTTCACTGTTTATTATATATTAAGGTGTTATAAGGGTGGTAAGGTGTCTTAAGGGTGTAAAGGTAGTAGCCTTACATGCTCATTTTCACTGTTTATTATATGTTGAAGGTGTTATAGGACTGGCTAGATGTCATAACAGTAGAAAGGGAATAGTTTTACATGCTCATTTTTACTGCTTATTTATTTAATTTGTACTCTTGTTGTCTGATTTATATGATAATGATAGTTTCTTTTAGCTAAGATGTCATAAGGGTGGTAAGATGTCATAAGGGTAGAAAGAGAGTAGCTTTACATGCTCATTTTCACTGTTTATTATATGTTAAGGTGTTATAAGGGTGGCAATGTGTCATAAGGGTGTAAAGGTAGTGGCTTTGCATGCTCATTTTCACTGTTTATTATATGTTGAAGGTGTTATAAGACTGACAAGATGTCATAAGGGTGGAAAGGGAATAGTTATACATGTTATTTTCTCTACTTATTTATTTAATTTGTACTGTTGTCGTCTGATTTATATGATAATGACAGTTTTTTGAGCTAAGATGTCATAAGCCTAGTAAGATGTCATAAAGGTAGAAAGAGAGTAACTTTACATACTCATTTTCACTGTTTATTATATGTTAAGGTGTTATAATGGTGGCAAAGTGTCATAAGGGTGTAAAGGTAGTAGCCCTGCATGCTCATTTTCACTGCTTATTATTTGTTGAGGTGTTATAAGACTGGCAAGATGTCATAAGGGTGGAAAGGGAATAGTTTTACATACTCATTTTCACTGCTTATTTATTTAATTTGTATTGTTATTGTCTGATTTATATGATAATGATAGTTTCTTTGAGCTAAGATGTCATAAAGATGATAAGATGTCAGAAGAGTAGAAAGAGAGTAACTTTACATGCTCATTTTCACTGTTTATTATATGTTAAGGTACTATAACGGTGGCAAGGTGTCATTAAGATGTAAATGTAGTAGCCTTGCATGCTCATTTTAACTGTTTATTATATGTTGAGGTGTTATAAGAGTGGCAAGATGTCATAAGGGTGGAAAGGGAACAGTTTTACATGCTTATTTTCACTGCTTATTTATTTAATTTGTACTGTTGTCGTCTGATTTATATGATAATGATAGTTTTTTTTGAGTACTTAGTTTCTGTTTTTATATGAAAATACTTGTTGATATTATTTAAATATTTTTCCTAATGGGCTTAACTTTTTGCCCTATTTCATGGGTTTTTATACAGAGGAGCTGTCTGATAGCAAAAATTGAAGCTGACATATGTTAGCAGCCGACAAGATCGACAATTAATTGTTAGTATTGAATTTGGCACATGTATAATATTTTTTTTAGACAGCTAAAGTAGGGTGGAACTTATGTAATAAGTCTGGTTATTATACTCTGGTTTTTAGTTAAATCTTAGGATGTTACAAATTGTCTCTTGGTCTCACCTAGGATGCTCTTCCCCTAGGATGTATCTTTTGGTTTACTTTTGTATTTTCTATTTAAAAGGTTGCATGTGTTAGTTATTACTGTGGACTAAGTTTATGAAAATGAATAATGAATAGCCTGAGAGCTGATGATCCATTCCCCTCATAGCTCCTTAGCTTAATTTTTCTCTGCTTATCTATTACTTCTTCTATTTGCTAAAATCTCTTTTTAGTTTCACATCAGTATGTTGTACACATCTGTATTATGTCATGTTGAGCCTTTTCAATCTTTGTCTCACTTCTTTGCATGTCCTACTAGTTTTGAAACTTCTGTTAGCCAAAAATATAAACTATCCATAAATACAAATGTGAGATTCTGATGTAAAAACTAAACTAAAATGTACAAATTAATATCAGATGAAAATAAGCATAAGAATATGAAAAAGTGAGTTTTGTAAGTGACAATTTTGGCTTTTAATTTTGATGCATGTTAGTCAAAATGAGGGTTGCTTTTCTATTTGTTCTCATAATTAATTAGTTAATTTCTGCATGGTTCTTAGATTTTGTAATATCATAAAGCTTTATTCTATTGAAAACATTGAAAAATGGCACAAATATATGATTTTGAAACATAAATGTTGAGTGAATTACGGGTCGATTTTATATAGTTACGACGAATTTATGCAAAATGAATTGAAAAGGCAACTACAATAACATAATATTAATGTGGTCCAGTGATTTACCTATATTCATTGATATCTAATTTTTTATTCAAAATCCCCAATACTAGAGTAAAGACTATAATACGATAACAAAAAATCTTGAATAATCTCAAAAAAATCCTTTTCACAGAAACCCCTTTATAATCTTTTTTTTTTTTGGGAGGGGGTAACTAAACAGATGTTTACAACCCATTTTCTAATATAAAAAACTAGAATCCTTCTTGAATTAGACTTTAAAGACTCCTGCGAAATACAAAATTTTGTGTATCATGCTAGGACAAGCTTCCAATTCTATTGCACTGCCCCTCTAATTCCCAAAAATTTTGTAGTGCATGTCAGATTATCTAAACATGTTTTCTTGGATTTCTTAGTGAAACCAATGACCATATAACTTATTCTAAAATCTTTTAGAAATATTGGACCACACTGCGAGCCCTCCCAATATTCTCTATGTTTCTACGAACCAACTAAATAAACCTAAACAGTTAGCTACTATTTTTGGTCATGCTTCACTCAAGTAAGTTTCATTTTACTAAAGTCCTAATATAATAGATATTTTCACATCTCAAATTTTTTTTGTAAACTGAGTGCTCCATCCCATATGTATTGTGTACTTCCAATTCTAAGAAAAAGAAAACAAACATTTGAGATATAAATTATTCAAAATCATAACCTGCTAATTAACATCCAAAAGTATCTAAAAATTAATCTGACTCGTTCAAACAGGATGAATAGTGAGACATTCCCTCTGAATTCTTCATATTTTTTGAGACATTTTCTATATCCAAACATAGTGTCATGGAACAATGGATTAAAATTTATCTTATTATCAAAATCTCTCAAGATGAATTCAACCAAATGAAAATACATAAAATCTCACCTAGTCATCAAGTTCAAAATGAATGTAACATTGGCAAATGCTCAAAAGTTAGGGAAAATATTAAATACATTTTACTTTTAACTTCTCATGCTTTAAAAATACCATTCATCATTAAAAAAAATAGTGTTAAAAACTAAAAGAGAATTTAAATTTTGTATTTCCTAAAATTAAAACCCATAAAAAAATCTCCACAAAACAACTTTTCAATCCAAATTACAATACCTAAAATCTCTCCTAAGTCATCTAAGTTCTAAAATGCTAACACAAACGCACCCAGTGAATATACTAAAAAGTCAAATATTGACCACCCAATCAAAAAACCTTAAGGCATTTTTTTTTTTTTTTTTTTCAAATAACCTTCTCACGCACACATCCTTATCACACCAAAATGTGCTCAAGGCAATATATTCCATAAAAAAATCATTGTGCGAGTGGAAAGTCCCACTTCCCATTAATGTTAAGAAAGAAAGAAAAATTCTCCCAATGGATTGTGATCCCAAATTCTAACGTGGTCTGGACCGCGTTCCCTGTACGCAACAAACCATGCTTGTGGATTTTTCTCATACACAATCTATCGACTTCTGCAGCACCTAAATACACATAATCCTCAACTTCTCCCTCGGACCACCTTTGCTTTACACTCTCCTTCCCTTTCTATTCCACCACTTTATCTCTCCCTTCTGCTTGTACATGCAAGCTAAAAGGAAAGAGCAAGTAAACAATGGAGATTAAAGAGGAAAATCACGAACAAAATGCCCCCCTCTTGCCAGACAAATCCCCACACGAACGAACTGGGAAAACCCTGGTGCAGAAAATCATTGGCCAGACATTTCACAGCACTTCCCATTTAGCCAAACGTTTGCCCACCGGTGCAGTTCTTGGTTACCAACTTCTATCACCTATTTCCACCAAAGATGGAGAGTGCAATTCAGTCCAAAGGTACTTCACAGCCGCACTGGTAGCTCTCTGTGGGCTGTCGTGTTTCCTCCTGAGCTTCACAGATAGCTTCAAGGACAGGAAAGGGAATGTCTGTTATGGGTTTGCCACATTCCGGGGCATGGTGGTGATTGATGGCTCGGCTCGTCTACCAACCAAAGATGCTGCAAAATACAAGCTGAAGGTTATAGATTTTTTGCACGGGTTGATGACAGTTCTGGTGTTGGCAACTGTTGTGATGTCTGATCAAAATGTTGTGACCTGCTTCTATCCAGCACCATCGGATGGGACCAGAGAAGTACTTGCAGTGCTGCCGATTGGAATCGGGGCTATTTGCAGTTTGCTGTTTGTCTTCTTCCCCACACAACGCCGTGGAATAGGCTTCCCCCACATAGCTGGTAACTAGCAGTACTACTTTCTCTATTCCTCTAGTAATTGTGAACCTCAGCGTGCTTTTTTCTTTGAATTGTCTCTTGGTCTCACTTAGGATGGTCTTCCCCTAGGATGTATCTTTTGATTTACTTTTATATTTTATATTTAAAAGGTTGCATGTGTTGGTTGTTACTGTGAATTAAATTTATGAAAACGAATGATGAATAGCCGGAGAGCAGATGATTCCTTCCCCCTTCAGCTCCTTGGCTTAATTATTCTCTCCTTATCTATTACTTCTCCTATTTGCTAAAATCTCTTTTTAGTTTCACATCAGTATGTTTTACCTGCCCCCTTCCAAATATAACACATATTCAAGAAAAACATTAGATTATAGTTGGGGGTGTTGCAAGGATTCAAACCTTGAATTTGGTTTCCAACTTCCGAAGGATATCATACAAGATCATATTATAGGTGAAGGTGCGGCTTGGTTTTGAAACCTTGAATTTGGTGAGCGGGCTCCAAGCCTTCGAGTACCCAAACACTAGGACTGATTTTCGTGAGAATTTCCTTAGTTGGCGTGACCAAACTATTAGAAAAATACTATATCGTGGGGCAAAACTGCATTTGAAGCAATTTAAGTCAAATACACTACATCTAAGCTATGATATGACTGTCAACATAAGAAAAACTTTTGTCCACATTCAGTTTCAGGAATATCATTTTCGGAACTAGCTTGTGTTTACTTATTGCAATAATATTGTTACTCATGTAATCAATGATAGTTTATTGAGATCATATGTATTTCAAACTCTTTGGAACATGATTTAATTGAATAATGGAATTGTAAATTAGAATGGTGGTTTTCTGTATGTGTCATGATTTTCTAAATTAAATAGTGTAATTTTTCATCTATTTGTTAGAGTTGGACGAAGAATGTGAAGTTAATGCAGCAGCAAAACCAAAATACACTAATCCACAGGATGTTGAAGAAGGCAAAACACACTCTGATAGCCATGGCACAAAGACGTCTCTTGAATGGACGATATCTGAGATCAAGGATGACCCCAAACTTTTGGGGTTTTTGATCCCCAGTGGGTTCTTTGGCTTGATAGAAAAATTCTGTAACATCACTGGCAGTTATGATGAACAGAAGCAAATGGAAAACATATATGATACGCTGAAAAAAGATTTTACTGCATGGGAACAAATTAAAAATCCATCTCATGCGGCAACAAGAATGGGTAGGGACAATATTAACCAGACACAGAGTGCACCCAATCGTTGGTGGAATAAGATGATCCAGGTTATACTTTGATACTACTTTACTTATTCAGTTGTACTACGTTACAAAATTATTATTGTTTCTTATTGACGAATTTTTTTTTTTTTTGGTTGCAAATGAACAAGTATGGTGCAAAATTTGGGAAAAAACCACTTGAGCACGGTGACTTGATGGAACAAGTATCCGAGGGTGTATCTGTCATGGGAAAATTGCGATGCATGCTTCGGGAGGAAATATCACAGACTCACCTTATTGAAGAAGATGGTAGAAATACAAATACTTCTGTCTCAGTTGCTGGTGAGCATGTTGGCGTTGAGGAGTTTCTAGTTGACTTAAATGGAGAGGAGACTCATAAGGTCACTTCTTCTAAAAAAGATGGAACATGCAAACGAAGGTTGGATGCCTTGACTCCTATGAAGAACAAAAAGGGGAAAAGGAAAGTTGTTGGAAGTATACGACTACGAATGACAATAGAACGTATGCTAAATGCAGTAGAGAGCCAAGGAAGTGAATTTAAGGTGAAATGGGGCATGTACAATCAAAATGCAACTACAAAGAACTGTAAAGCACTGCCTCAACTTCCACCACCCCATACAAATAACCACTCCTCCTCCCCCCCTCCTACTTACTAACTTGTAGCTGTAACAATTGTAAACTTTTTTTTTATACATTTAGAAGCTAATTTGTTTCGATTTAAAAAATAATGTTTAAAATTTTGTTGATGATTGTTAAAGCTAAAGATTGACTTATATTTTGGTACTTCGTGTTAATTTTTGAATACTCTATGATCTTATTTATGCTTAATTTTTGAATATTCTATGATCTTATTTATGCTAGTAGAACATGAATAAAAGTTTAATACCATTCATGACTTGGAATACGTGTTTTAATGATACTTATTGTATTGTTGTTCTTTGTCATGTTTGTGATATGCTTTTAATTTCAATTTTATACTAGTAAAGTCCAACATTGTTTTGAATACTATCTATCATTATTTAAACTTGATTTTATTATCTACATGGGCCTATGATTGCTCATTGGAACCTTTCAAGTAGATTTTCTTGGGAAAAAGGCTACTATTGGAATAGAGTGAAACCACCCTATTGACATGTTGGTCACCAAAATAACCACCTTTGGCTAGTGACGAGATAGGAAAAAGGTTACCCATTTATAAGTGTGCGAAAGCCACTAAGTTGCTTGGTTTTGTGCAAAATTGGAGAATCATGAATATTGCCTTAACTAAGCTTGGTGGTGATCATATGTGCTAAGTTGAAAAATTAATGGAAAATAGTTAAAAATTGCAAAAGGAAAAAAAAAAAAAAAGGGGGGAAAAATAGTTGAAAAGTGTAAGATTTTAAATTTCTTCTCACTTGCAATTCAATGGTCCATGGAGAGCATGAAGAAAATGTATTAGAGTATAATAGTGTGAATTCCTTGCTGTTAGATGATACTTATTGCACACATCTCTAGCATTTTTTAGTTCTATGCCTTATGTGAACTCCTCATGACATGAAAGTTCTAAATTCTATTAATTTTTTTTATTCATGACATATAACGTGATAATTTTTTCAATATGACGTTATTAAGGTATAGTTTTGATCAAAAGCATGTTAAAAAATAGACTAAAGTACTGGAGTTTTAAAGTTCACTTTCTAAATTTTAATCTTAGATAGTTTTTGCATTATTTTTCTTTCCCCTTTCCCTTATAGACTGAACGTAATTTATTTCTCGTTCCTTATTATCTTCCATTTAAGGTATGTCAATTCAAAACAAAAAGGAAGTTACGGGGGAGAAATGAAGTTCTTTCCTCTATAATATGGTTGTGCTCTCACCAAGTATTTTGTTTTGAGATGTGTGCAGTATATTCAAGACACACGTCAAACAAAAGACAAAACACAACATGAAGGGGAGAGAGCACATTAACGGGGAGTCAAAGCATGTGTAATCTTTTTCTATGTAATGTTAGTTTAGTTGATTTTGAGATGGAATTGCCAAAATGGTGAGATTGTTAGGTATCCTATTAGATTGGCAATTCATGATCAAAATTGAGTTCTTAACCATGTAAACTTAGACATAGGCTAAGACGTTAGAGTTTTGGTTTAGAATAAATTGTTTAGCTTTCAGAATTATCTAGATTTTGTCCGTTCCTGGGAAGACTGCTCTGAGTCACAAAAAAAATACTAAAACGTTGTTTTCAGATTTTTGATCGCACAGGAAGATCACTAGAAAAACGCAAGAAGCTGCTAGAAGTTCACGGGAAGACTGCTCAAACAAGCGTTGGCCTTGCAATTTTTAAAGCAAGGTTTCAGAAGCTCTATTTGTCTGAGATTCTGTGCTCTATATATTCTGAGATGTCTCTAGAGTTTTCGACAAGAGATAAACATATTCAAAAAGCAAAAGGAATTCAAGAGATTTAGTTTTCTCTCACTTTTAGTCGTTGGTGATACGAAAGAGTTCAGATTTGAGTACCATGAATTCAATTGGCTGTGGATTTAGCGTAGATTATTATGGATTTAGTGGTAATGATGGATTTGGCAAGTCTTCAAGAATTTGAAGATTAGTCCTATTGCTTAGGTTTGGAAGCGTCAAGGATTCAAGTAAGTGTCAACAACATAGAGTCTTGAATACAAGTCTATTAAGAAGTTGAGACTTTGTAATGCTTTCTTGGTTAAGTGAAGGATTCGAGGTTTTCTCCTAGCTTGGGTTTTTCCTCGTTAAATCTTGTTTCTCTTTATTATTGTTTGTGAATATCTGTATGGTTGATTGTTTGGATTATCTAGCATACAGCAATTTTCAAAACCAACACTACTTTGACTTTACCGAGGAACAAAAATTCCATCTGCATCCAATATATTGACCATAGAACTGCTTTATTATGCAAACAAAGTTCAGTTGTTTCTAAAATTTCATCAAACTTTAATCCCCACTTAATTCAGGTTCTCGTTTTTTTTCTTTTATCCTTTTTTCGGTTGGTGACTTAAACTTGGAGTTTCATATTGCCCAATACAGACTCACATGCAATTCATGCATTGACTCTTCTAAATTGTCAAAACTCGAAACATATTAATGTCACAAAATTTTGCTTAAAGCACCTATATTTAGAGAGCATCTATTAATGTTTGTCTGCAACCCAATAAAAAATAAATAAAATTCCATGTCATTAAGTTTTCAATTAAGTGAAAAAATAACAATTGTGCTTAAGAAGGTGCAAGTTGTAATGCAACAACCTTGCAGTCCAGTCACCTGCAAACATGCAGACTGTAGGATATCTAGTTTTTAGTGAATAATGCAGATTTATATGTGCATTCTGTAGACAATTCAAAAGGAGAGATCCAAGATTGCATGCTTCAAGAGGCTGAGCAACATGATACAAAAAAACCTTATGCTCAGATGTAACAAATAAAAATAATAAGACAAAAACCATTACCATAGAAATTACCCATGCTAAGACTTGGTTACAGATTATATTCCAGCCTCAGAAACTTTGCCCATCAATTCAATCTGTACCAACTCAGCAGCTTCCCGAACCTTCCTTCGATCCCAAAATCCACTCACTACAGCAGTCCATATTCCCTTATCAGGAATACATCCATCCAGCACCATCTCGTTAACAATGCGAGCAGCTTTATGAAGGTCTCCCTTCTTACAGAAACAACAAACCATAGAATCAAAAGTTTTGGCCTCAGTAGAAAGTCCCCTAGTGCGTGCACTTAGATACAGATGAAAAGCTCGATTTGGATCACTTTCTGTTAGAAGGCCTTGGATTACAGTATTGTGAATTCTAACATGAAGGCTCCATGTTATTCGATTTGGTGTGATCCCCTCAAGCACCATCTCATCAAGAAAGTTTGCAGCTTCCTGGAACTTGCGAACATCACAAAAGGCATTTATGATTTTCCAGTATAATCCTGCATCCGGTTTCAATCCCTGGAGCTTCATCCTATCAAGAATCTCCAAAGCTTCTCGAAGTTTTCCTTCTTTACATAGTCCATGTATTAAAGTACTGTACGTTATCATGTTGGGCTTATGGCGTTTACTAGCCATTATTGCCAATAACTCCATGGCTTGTGAACAATGTCCATTCTTGCAAAGTCCATCCATGAGAGAGCTGTAAGTGAACACATTGGGCTCAGTGCCTTTGCTCTTCATCTCCTCAAGCAATCCCATAGCCTCATCCAAATTATTTGACTGGCACAAACCATGGATCAAGGAAGTGTAGGTAACAACAGTAGGTGAACAACCTTTTGAATCCATCTCTTTTAAAAGCTCCTTCGCTTCACTGATCTTCCCAAATCTACACAATCCATTAATCAAAGTACCATATGTGTAGGAATCTGGAATGCACCCGCGTTTAGGCATCTCACGAAAAATCCGAAGAGCAGCATCCATGGTTCCACTGTTCTTGCACAAGGCCTTGATCAAAACATTCAGGGAAGCAACAGTTGGAGGAATGCCCTTTTCTCTCATATACCTATAAAACCTCAGAGCCATCTTTACCTGGTTTTCACCAACCAAAATAGCAAAGACAGTAATATAGGACTTCTCGGTGGGTTCACAGTCATAGTCCTTCATCTTTTGGAAAATCCTAATTGTCTCAAGTGGTTTGTGAACTCGGCCGTAGCCTCTGCAGATGGAAAGAAAAATATCCTCAGAAATGCCACACTTTTCATCCTTCATCCTATTCAATAAATCCTCAGCTGCTCTGAACTGGTTTGCAGAGACCAATCTAGAGATCATGAGACCGAAGGTGGTGTGATCATGCCGAAACCCATTACTATACTCTGCAGTAGCAGTATCAAATATAACAATAGCCTTCTGTAAGTCTCTTTCTGCTCGAATCAGCTGCTCAACAAGAGAACCTGTGACTTGTTTCGGCCATTTGATAATTCCCTTGCTTCCCATTTTTAAAATCTCTCGCTTGACAGTATTTCCCTCCAAACTGAACTAATAAATCAGAAGGTCTTGACATTCAATAGTATACTACCATTGAACCTGTTTCACCCATAGAGAGAGAGAGAGAGAGAGAGAGAGAGAGAGAGAGTACTAAAAATCAAAACCAAAACCCGAATGAGGATGCCAAATCCAACTCAACGAAATAAAAGTACCGAACTTCTTCACTCAGGCATTTTATCGAACACTTAGAGAACCCAAGTGAATCATAATGTAATAAATATGGGCATTAACGTGTTTGTGTGTGTTCATATATAGATGGAGGTTGTCGGACCTGTTACCGTTGGACGTCTGGCACGGATGAATCAATGGCCGAGAATGCAGAGAAGCAGTCACACGCCGAAAAGAGCACTTGTAATTGTTTCTAGTAGTCTTTGCTTTCTGCAATTGCACGCTCAGGCAGAGTTTTGTCAAAGAATGCAACAAATGGGGGTGGGCGAACCCGTTGAACGAACCGGAAAAATGCCGGGTCATGGTCAATGGTTGGGTCAATGGAATTTAAATTGTACCAATAATAAATTAAAAAATAAAATAATTAAAAATTACTTAAAATCTAATATTTATTATATATTACTTCTAATATTAATTTATTTATTTTCATAAAAAAATTATCAGTTCAAATTTTTAATTTTTGAAATTTTTAATATTCACAAACTCTTGACTTTTGATCTCTTCCTTTATCTTTATTAAAAGTTGATAACCTTCTACTTTCTCATTCTCATCCCCCTCTTCCTCTCGCAATCTGGTATTATTTGAATTAATAAAAAATACTTAAAAATTATTAAAAGTTACAAAAAGTTATCAATTTCTTTTAATCAAATTTTATAATATATTACTTTTACATTAACATTTTGTATATATATATATATATATTTTTTTTTTTGCCATCTAAACACTCATTCAGAAACTGAGATACAGGTCCCGTTTGAAGCATTAAAATTCACCAAAACTTACTAATTTTAACTAAATTTTTTATACGTTATTTCAATCAAATTTCTCCATATATTATTTTTATATCACATTTATTTAATTTATTACACTTTTTGGCTTTTTTTTTTTCACCCAAACACACCCACAGATTATCTGGTATCATCTTCCAAACAACCTGCTTCACGCCTTCGCATATTAAAAAACCAAGTTTAGGAAATTAGTTCTGGGTCTTTGGTTCTTCTTCCTGTTTCCCGGTGGGGCACAATTATTTTGTCTTTCCCCGAAATATTAATTTTTGTTAAATAATGGTTTATGTTGTTAGATTATATATCTATTTAAAAAAAATTAAATTATATACCTGTTATCACTGTTTTCTCTTATTGCATTTGTAAAAATATTTTGATGCATGTATTGATAATTTTTTCTTTTAGTTTTGAGGTGAATATTTGGGAGGATTAAGAAAAAAGAAAGAGATTCACTCCCTAATCCAATTTTTGCATTTAACCCTGAAGGGTTTGATGGGATGGTCTTGAGTTGGGGCTTAGGGACTGATCATCTCAAGGTCTTAAGTTCAAGTCTCCTCTCTAGCATAACTTAGGACCAGTCTCCCGGGCGCAAAGCGTAGTAAAGGTTAGTAGGACGGGCCTCCTTGACTGGACGAACCGTATCCAGTTCTTGAGTGTAGGTTCAACTCCCCGCCACTACGCGAGTCCGCGATTTACCGCTACACATGTTGAGGGGTCGGTATGTGTGACACAAACCAAAAGAGATTCACTCTCTAGGAGTTTGGCCTAGGGAGTGAATCTCTCAAGGCCAAATCTTTTTTAAATATTTGGGACGATTAGATCGGCCTCGTATGAGTATTTGAGATTTTTTAAGTAAACTTCTTTTAGAAAAGTCTCATAAAATGTCCAATAAACATAAAAATGTATGTAAAAAAAGTAACATACCGTTATAAAAAAAAATAAAATAAAATTTGGTGAAAAACAAAGGCTGGAGAACTGCTGTTTTCAAGCAGAAGTCACGTTTGCCATGGACAGATGAGTCGTCACAACGTTCGGCAGGTTTTGTCCTTCTGTTTTCTTCCCTGTGGCGACAGATTCCTGGAAAGTGTAGGAATTGTGGTCTCGATTCTTGTAGGATTTGGAAAAGCAGCAGTTTTGATCTCTAATGGAGGCTGCTTCGGAAGGAGGAGGAGGAGGAAGGGACAATAGGAACAGAGGCGACAGTCCCATGGAGGGGCCGAAGAAGCCCAAACGCCAGGTGAAGACTCCGTATCAGTTGGAGATCCTCGAGATAACCTGCGCTTGTGAGTGTAATTCCATTCATATTCATTCACACGTGTTGTATATATTTTTCATTTACACGTTTTTGATTGATGTGTCTTTGGTTCTGGTGGGTTGTATCAGTGGAGCCGTACCCGTCGGAGGCGACGAGGTCGGAGCTATGGGAGAAATTAAGGTTGACGGACGACCAATTGCGGTTGTGGTTCTGTCACAGAAGGTTGAAGGATAAGGAGGAGTTGGGCGTTTAGATGCCGCGTGCTGCCGGAAGGGTGGGGAATAGGGGAAGTGATCATGGATCAATGTCATGGTGAGGCCCTGGTTCTGGGTTTTGTTAAAGGCAGTTTGATTATGGGTATGATGTACCGACGGCGAGAGCAATAAAACGTGTGGAGGCACATTTCGCAGAGCCACTGAGGGAGGATGGGCCAATTATTGGGATGAGGTTCGATGAACTTCCAGCTGGAGCATTTGGGGCACCTACTGGTACTTGTCATGTGCTTTTGTTTTGTTATTATGTTCTCTGTATGTGCTTTTTCTCTTTATCTGAGTAATTGGGTCTGCTGTTAAACATAAGCTTTGCAAGTTCAAAATTTAATAATTTTTTATTTTTTTTTTTTATCAAAAGTTGTTATTTATAATTTTTGGTGTATTTAGTGGAACAAGTAACTCTTTTTAGTAGTTTTTAGTAATTTTTTTCAACTTTTGGATGTTTGATAAATTTTTTGGTAACTTTGAATAATTTTTAATAATCTTTGGTAACTTTGGGTAATTTTTAGTAATTTTTGATAACTTTTTGACAATTTTTAGTAATTTTTGGTAACTTTTAACAATTTTGACAACTTTTTAACTTTTAATAACAAAAATTCGTTTTTTTTTCAAACACCCAAGGAGTAACTTCTGGTAGTTTTTCGCTGATTTTTGCCTTGAGAATTTGATGTTCTTATATATAATTTTGTTTGACTGGTCTCTGTCTTTTGAAGTGTATATTTCTGCAATTATTATCTTGCTGGTTAAAATGTTGGCATTCTCAATGGTTTTAAGACCTTAACTTAGCATGTTTGGGAGTTGTTTGAATAGGATTGGGTTTCATTACCATATACTGAATTAGTACATCAATGCACGCATTGTTCAACAAGTTTGTGACCATGTTGTTGGGTTTCGTTTCGTGATGTAAGGTGTTTAAGTGGATAATATACTGTAATCAATTATGATGTTGGGATTATCCACTGTACACGCTTGGAATTTTGATTGAATAAACTAGTTTAAACTGCAAACTCTCCTATGCTACTTGATAGCATTCAAGCTGCTTATTCTTATATATAATGGACATTGTCTTCCTTATTCTTGTATATAATGGACATTGGACATTGTCTTGTTTGTGAAAGTATCGCTTTTGGTGGATCAAGTTGCAGGGAGTATTCTCTTTGATCTCACTCAATATTTTGTTATATATACATTGGTTTGATTAAATTTTAGGCACTGAAGATATTATAGATCTTTGGGAGGAGCCATGGGTTGTAGTACAAAATTTGCACTGAAGATATTGTTTGATGCTAAAAGTATCCTGTTGTCAAGCTATTTTTCGTGAATAATAATCTATTTATAGCTGGAAAAATCCTGAAGAAGTTTCTTATAGCCTATATCAAAAATTGAGAGCCAGAGGGTGGAGAGTTGTGGCTGTTAACAACCTCACTCATGGAGCCAATAATTTCTTGACTCCAGATTTCTGCTCAGCGGTTAACCTTGTTGGGAACCTGATATTGAACTTGATTCTCAGATTGCCTTCATTCGAAGGATGATCTGCTGTTCGTACTGGCATTCCTTCTCTGGGAACCACCTCTTCATAATTCGAATGAATCACATTGTTGATAGGGATGGTCAGATTTCTTCCATCTAGGGTCGTGAGATGGACTGTGTAACCTGTCAATGCTTCGGCAAGAGAAATTTTCCGGGTGACCACCAGATCATTGCAGTCTCTTGTGAACACGCTGTGTGGTTTCTCGTTGATTATGTAGACAAAGACGATGTCTGCTGGAATAACGTTCGGTTGTTCGTTCCCTTTTTTCTCGAAGGTAATTTTGACACCCTTTTTCCAGCCGGGCTTGATGTCAATGGTTAAAATCTCCTCCTCCACCGGCAATTTTCTCCTGTGCAAAATCATACGTTATATGTGAGCATGCTTTGCTGAGAGGTAGAAGAAAAATAGCAAAGGAATGAAGCCCAAATCAAACTGTATATTTTTATGGAATGTAAAGCAACAACTAACTTAATAGTAACTATCAGTTTTTATCATTTTTCTACTCTGTTACAGTAATTTGTCAACTTAAAAGTTACTAAAAGTTACCAAAAATAATCAAAAATTTTATCAAACATCTAAAAATTATTAAAAATTACTATTTGTTTCACCAAACACACTAAAAATTATAACTGACAATTTTGAGATAAAAAAATGACAAAAGTTACTGAAAATTACGCTTTCAAACGTCTCCAAATATAGTCAATGAACTGTAGAAGTATGCTGAGTTAAGTTTTTAAAATTTTGCAATATCACCTGGTAAATAACAGCCATACCGTGCATAATTGAACTTTTTATGTTCCTCTTGCATCATACAGAAAGGCTTCTCAATCTCCACAACAGCGGCCTCGGACCCGTGCAATTTTCTTATATAGGTTTTGTTGAATTTGTGGGATTCACAAAAAAAAAAAAAAAAAAACAAAAAAAAGAAGATACTAATGCCTATCTTGCTTTCTTTTCCTTCTTTTGTTTTTGTTTTTTTCCCCTTAATTTATTATTTATTTATTTCAGCTACATAAGAATGTTCTTGAACTTTCTAACCCAAAATTGGATTTTGAGTTCAATGCATTAGATAGTGGATAAAACAAAATAAAATATTATAGACGAGAGAAATTTAGTGTTGCCACACCAAAATGAGGGAAATAAAATTATAGAAAAGGTTCTCGGCTCTTTTGACACAATTTCGGCTATATTAGTCTATCTAGTTATCATCGATATTGTTTGAAAACAACAGAAGTATTAATAGTTGTGACTCATATACATTATATTAAGCATTCAATAAATGGTAGATGCCTGAATGGAGTGTAAACCTCTTCCCGTAGTATGGTATAAGACTTCTAGAAGATTTTGGAACTAAATTGTAAATAGTAAAATCCAAGGTGATCACTAGGAAAGCCATTGGTAATTTTAAGGGCCGTACAACAGACTAGGAGCTTGCTAGGAAGCCCATACAAGCGGGTATGCTATGCTCATTTGATAGATTTTAGAAAAGGTCTAGAAGTTTTTTTGAAGTTCTTTCTTATTGTCTTATAATTTTCACTCTATTTTTGGAAGTTTTGATTAGAAAATTAGATATATAGACAAATTACTCAATCATAAAATATTGTGTTCTTGTGATTGCTTTTCATTTCTCTCTATATGTATTCACCACAACAGCTTGACAATATAGAGAAGACAACTATTATTCCTTCAAATAATCCTCTCATAGTTGAGTTGCTTTAAAACCAACCAAAAAGCTCGATGTTGGTTTGTGCTCAACTTGGTAAAAACTTGTTTGAGATTGACTCAATATGAAATCAAAGCCAAATTTGAACACAATTTATAGTTAAGCTCAACTCTACTTAGTTCAATGAGGTTGAATATATGTAAAATAAGACATATAACTGAAGTGAAGCGAACCGAGTCTAACAATAAGGTGTTTGAATTATGTTTATTGAATTCAATGAACCTAAAAAATTAGTTAGGTTTGGTTCGTTTGTCTTTTGATTTGAATTCAAGTGACATATTAATGGAATCAATCTTGAGTTAAGTTCAAAGAGTTAATTACATTATATTTATTAAGCCAAACTTGAGCTCTAATAATTAATTACACTATATTTATTAAGTTAAACTTTAATTAGGTTTGATAGCATAACAAGCTTAAAATTGTTGTCTAAAGTCGACTCATTGTATCACCCTAGATAAACTAATCGAATTATTCGAGTCCGGCTCATAATTTCAACAAGCAAGGTTGATAAGGTTTCCGCTCAAGCTTTAATAACCTACCACTCGGCTAATTTACCATCATATAAGTCCGTATCGCTTCAATGATCAATAGCATCAATCAGTTTATGCCAAGAACAGAAGACAAAATAAAGTTTGCAAAGACATTGCATAAATAGAACACAACATATTACTTACCCACTGGCATCCATAATTTCCCTGGAGACCTTCATCTTCTTTGTTGTGCCCTTGTACAGCTCTTCGAGGGTACAAGGCACTTTTTTTTTTCAATCGGAGGTGCCTTCCGAGGGGCTGAATTCATTGGTCTTCCCTCTCCTCCGAATGAACTAAAAATGTCGTCTCCAAACATTCCACCACCCCGAAACCTTGAACCTCCCCGCATGCCACTGCTACCTCCCATTCCTCCAAACGGGCTCGAATATCCAAATGACTCTGCAAATGTGTCGTTTGCATTTCTTGGATTGGACCATCTGATGCTAGGAATTGGCCCATCTGGTGGTGGCACTTGGCCTTTGAGCCCTTCATCATCACACTGATCATATGTTGCTCTCTTTTGTGGATCACTTAGAACCTAAAACAAACTGCAAAGTCAACAATCGGGGCAAAATCATAAATCAGATTCTTGCATAATTTAGTGTCCTAAGCGCACACAAACAAACAAAGGCAGTGATATTTTGCTACATCTGCAAACATCAGCCGTACATTGTAAGACCTATGGGACCCCCAATATGAGAATTTGACATAATGGGCAATCCTAATGGGGAACCCACATCCACGTGGTATTATCATAATTCAAAGCAATGAGTTCATAAAGATTGCAATAAAGACCATATTTTTTAACGGTCTTAATTTTGATTTCTCTCTTATTTTGGAGTAGCCTTACGATTTTGAATGTTATGAATACCTTTTAACTTCTTTTAACTTATTTGTTAAAAAATAAAAATAAAAATTCATTAAAATATCTATATAATTAAAAATGTCAATCTCACCAACTAAAAATCTAACGGTTAAAAATTATTTTTTTTCTTTCAACAATTGAAATTATTTTTATATTTTAACTTCCCACTCAATTCTCATTTTAGTAGACCCTATTACCATCTATCTCACAAAACGATTTGAATATTTTAAATTTTACCATATTTTAAGGGTAAAAATTATATGCAAATCAAGACTGCTGACTTAAATTCTACCCAATTATGATTTCTAAAAAGTTAAACCTTCCAAATTAATCCAAATTAAAGTACTATAATTTGTGTTTCTTCTATGGTGCTTATCAAAAATTAATTGAGAGAGATACTAAAACATATGTAATAACTAGTAAGACTGGGAAAAAATTAAAAAACAGAAAGTAGCAAGCTGCAAGCACCTACTCCTATCAGAATGAAAAGCAGTAAGCTCTGCAACAAAAGCGAAGCAACCGCACTACCGCCCAATCAGCTTACATTTTTTCAGCTGCATTGTACTATGGGGGTCCGTACTGCCTTTAGATAGATAGAGCTCTCATTCTCCTAATATAGAGATAGAACTACTGCTACTGTGGAATCCACGATCACCATACATTATCATAATTATTTCAATTCGAACTTTTTGTCTAAACTTTTAACTTATAACAACTTAATGCTAATTTTGTTCAAAGTGCCGTAAGTATAGGTTATTACTAGTTACATATATCTTATAAATGTATATATCTATACCAACATAGAAAGAATTAATTTTGATTTCTCTCTTATTTTGGAGTAGTCTTAAAATTTTGAATGTCATAAATACCTTTTTAACTTCTTTAACTTAGTTGTAAAAAAAATGAAAATTTATTAAAATATAATAGAATATGTAATTAAATTAAAATAAAATATTCTTTATTTATGATGAAAACAATTATCATTACCCGGATCTTATTCACATTGAATCATCAAGAAAATAAATCATTGTGGAAGCGTACCTGAATCCATGGCTGCAATTTCTTGGTTCCTGATCTTCCAAGTCTATACGGCGGTTTCTATTTCTAATTCTCTCTGATGATGGAATGTCAGATTGATTAGAAAACCCTACGTATGACCTGAGGATCATAACCTATTTATATTAACTATAAAAGCCCAACTTCTATTTGGCCCATCATAAAATAGAAATATGGACTTAGATATCTAAACATTATAAAAACCCATACAATATGAGATGTCATAAAATCCCAAACTTTAAAACCTTATCAGACCACTTTAAATGGGCTAAACCTTTATGATAGCCTATAACACACAATTAATAATATATTTGGCCCACCATTGATTATTTTCCAACAATCTCCCACTTGGGCCAAATATGTTAGTTTATAGTTGTGCATTATAAAAGTAACCTTATGAGTTCAAAATTTGCTATCATTACCAAACATATCTGTACAATCTGGTCCATCAATTATATTAATATAGGATTAAAGCTGTTTTCATTATATGTATCAAACTAAACCCATCAATAGTCACGTATATCAATATAGTCAACGACATAGATCAAGTATGGATGTGTAGCATGGAAATTACATGTAATGTGATCTAAACATGCCTATTTTCAATTGGTCCAACTTTATTCTTTAGTGAGATCACAGTAAATACATTCAGAGTGCAAATAAACCATATACTTTATTCTGCAGAAAATACATCTATAAAATGTGTTTACAACTGAAAAGCATTCAAATACAAACTCCCACTAAACCAATATATCATCAAGTGACACAACACCCATATGAGCTACGTGCTTATAAAATACCTTGGGTGGTAAGCCTTTAGTGAGCGGATCCACAATTATGGAGTTTGTGCCAATATGCTTTATAGACACTTGACCACTCTGAACTCTCTTCTTAATGATTAGGAACTTGATGTCTATGTGTTTAGACTTCGAAAAGCTACTGTTGTTGTTGAAATACAGCACAGCTAACTTATTGTCACAAAATAACTTTAATGGACTTTCAATACTATGTAAAATCCGCAGCCCAGTGACAAAGTTTCGCAGCCATATTTCATGATTAGATGCCTCATAACAAGCTATGAACTCTACTGCCATAGTGGAAAAAGCTATGAGTGTTTGCTTAGCACTCCTCCATGATATAGCTCCTCCAGCCAGTAGGTAGATATAACCTGATGTAGATCTCCTACTCTCTTGGCATCCAACAAAATCGGAATCAGAAAACCTAATGATCTCCAATTGATCTGATTTCCTATATGTGAGCATGTAATCCTTTGTTCTCTGTAAGTACCTTATAACTCGTTTGGCTGCTTTCCAATGATCCATCCCAGGATTGCTTAAATATCTGCCTAGCACTCCAACAATGAATGCTATGTCCGGACGAGTACAAACTTGAGCATACATTAGACTCCCAACAACTAACGCGCAAGGAATCTTCTGCATCTCCTTAACTTCAAGGTCATTCTTAGGGCACTGATTGAGACTGAATTTATCTCCCTTAGAGACAGGGGTGTCACCTGGTTTACAATCCTGCATGTCAAACCTTTTAAGTACCCCGAGAGCGATCTCGATGTATCTGGATCCCTAAAACAAAATATGCATCACCAAGATCTTTCATCTCAAAATTCTTTGATAGAAATCTCTTGGTTTCATGCAACATACCCATATCATTTGTGGCAAGAAATATGCCATTAACATATAAAACCAGCAAAATATACTTACTCCCCCTAAACTTGTGATATACACAATCATCCACAGCATTTACCTCAAAACTAAACGAGATAATTACTTGATGAAATTTGTGGTACCACTGACGGGAAGCTTGTTTGAGTCCATAGATGGATTTCTTTAATTTGCAAACTATATCCTTTGGGTTTCCCGATACAAAGTTTTCTGGTTGCACCATATAGATCGTTTCATTAATGTCACCATTAAGAAACGTTGTCTTAACATCCATCTGATATAACTCAAGATCAAAATGTGCAACAAGCATCATAATAGTTCTGAAAGAGTCTTTCGCAGAAACCGGAGAGAAAGTCTCTTTGAAGTCGATGCCCTCCTTTTGGGTAAAGCCTTTTTACTACAAGACGAGTCTTGTATCTTTCCACATTACCATTCGAATCCCTTTTGGTTTTAAATATCCATTTACAACCAATAGGTTTCGCACCTTCTGGTAATGGAACAAGATCCCAAACTTTATTGTCTTGTATATACTTATACTCCTCATTCATGGCATCAATCTACTGTTGAGAGTTAGAACCCTACATGGGCTGATGAAAGTTGATTGGATCGTCTTCCGCCATTCCAATATCTTCCTCACGTTCTTGGAGAAATATTATATAATCATCTAGGATAGCACTTCTCCTTTCTCTCATGGATCTCCTTAGTTCTTGAGGTTGTTAATTTTATTCTTCTAGAATCATTACCTCATTTTGAATGGGAGGTTGTTCAACATTGTCTTGTTGAGGTTCCTGATTTCCTTTTTCATCAATGATAGGTATAGAAGCCTGCACATTATCATAAATAATAGTAGGAATCAAAATCGATTCCTCCTCAAAGACAATGTCTCTAACCTTATTTCTCCTCCCAAAATCAACATCCTCAAAAAATGTTGCAATTCTCGTTTCAAAAATTAACCTAAGTGTGGAATCATAAAATTTGTAGCCCCTAGATCGCTCAGAATAACTAATAAAGTAACTGCTCACTGTTTTGGAGTCCAATTTATTTTCACGTGGCCTATAAGGCTTTGCCTCATCTAAACATCCCCAAATGTGAAAATGCTTTAAACTAGGCCTTTTACCTGTCCAAAGCTCATAAAGTGTTTTAGCAGCTGCTTTAATTGGTACTCTATTAAGACTATAAGCTGCAGTCTTTAGTGCTTCTCCCCAGAGTGATTCTGGTAAGGTAGAATGACTAATCATACTCCTTCCCATATCTTTTAGAGTTCTGTTTCGTCTCTCAGCTATACCATTCATGCTAGGAGATCTTGGTATGGTGTGCTGTGGAACGATTCCACACTCCTCTAGGAATTTAGCAAATGATCTTGGACGTTATTCTCCTGAACCGTCATATCTGCTGTAGTACTCACCACCACGATCAGATCTAACGTTCTTAATCCTTTTGTTGAGTTGATTTTCAACTTCAGCTTTAAAAACTTTGAACACGTCTAGTGACTGAGACTTCTCATGAATGAGATATAGGTACTCATAAAGTGAGTAATCGTCTATAAATGATATAAAATATTGTTGACCATTCAAAGAAGTCATTGGGAATAGTCCACAAATATTCGTATGCATCAATTCTAAGACGTCTGAAGTTCTATTGGCACCTAATCTTTTAGTTTTGGTCTATTTTCCCTTGATGCAATTAATGTAGACATCAAAGTCTGAAAAATCAAGGGAATCCAAAATTCTATTAAACACAAGTCTCCCAATTCTATTTTTTGAGAAATGACCTAATCGCTTTGTGCCATAATGATACTAAATTTTCTTTGTTTAATTTGTGTTTAGTACCATGTGATTCCACATGCAATGTTTCATTATATGATGCAATAGTATCAAGCAAATATAGGTTATCATATGCACATAATGAACCAGTACCAATAACATTTGAATTCAACGAAAGACTAAACTGATTGTTTCCAAATGAACAATAATATCCAAATTTGTCCAACAAAGGAACAGAAACCAAATTCCATCTAAAAGACGGTACAACAAAAGTGTCTTTCAAATTCAAATAATAACCAGTTCCTAATAATAACCTAAAAGTGCCTATTACATCAACTTCCACTGATTTGTCATCTCCCACAAAAATGTATCTTTCACCATCATTTGACTTTCAGTAGCTCAGGTAACCCTACATAGAAACACTTGTGTGAGTAGTAGCACCAGAATCTAACCGCCAAGTGTTTCTAGGTACTGAAGTTAAATTAACCTCAGAACAGACCAGAGTAAAAATTGTACCTTTCTTTGCACGCCAAGCGTGATATTTGGCACAATCCTTCTTCACATGTCCAGTCTTATTGCAAAAGAAACAGCTCTCATTGTTCCACTGTTGTTTCTTTTGTGCTGGACCCATAGTAACAGTTTCATATTCTTTCTTTCTTTTCTTACCCTTATCTTTAAAGGTGCTTGCTAAGTGAGTATTTTTAGTTCTGTCTTGCTTCAACCTTTCTTCCTCTTGCACACAATATGAAATGAGCTCATTTAGAGACTATTTCTCTTTCTGGTAGTTGTAACTGACCTTAAAGTGACTGAATTGTGCAGGAAAAATATCAATACCAAATGCACGAGCAAGTCATCAGACAGCTTAAGCTTTAGTCTCTTAAGTTTTGAAGCAATATGAGACATCTCCATGATGTACTCCCTTATGTTCCCCTTGCCTTTATACTTCATTGAAATCAAGCTTTGCAAAAGCGTGCTTGTTTCAGCCTTATCATTTTTCACAAAACGCTTCTCAATTTCGGCAGGGAACTCCTTGGCATTAGTCATCCCTTTAGAAACTGCGCCCCTAAAGGCTTCTAGAATGCCGCACTTAATGATCATAAGACTCATGCAATTTGAGCGATCCCACTTCTCAAAGTTCATCTTATCATCAGGTGAACTTTCATCCGTAAGAGAAACGGGTTGCTCAACCCTAAAGGCTTCTAAAATGCCGCACTTAATGATCATAAGACTCATGCGATTTGAGCGATCCCACTTCTCAAAGTTCCTCTTATCATTAGGTGAACTTTCATCCGTAAGAGAAACGGGTTGCTCAACCCTAAGCGCAAGGTCCAGATCCATGCAACCAAGAACATTTAATATTTTCTCTTTTCAATTCTTGAAGTTTGTTCCATTCAGTATAGGAATTGAATTTATGTTAGCAGATAGAGTAGTAGCAGACATATTAGCTGTATTGAGAACAAAATAACAAAATAAAAATCATGCTCACATTAATATACATAATTATTAATCAATAAATTCAAATAATGGTAAGCCCCATCTCAAGATACCCAGTACAACATTAATATCAAGTCTTTGGACAGTAATATCAATTGTAAGTGGTACTCTTGCTGTAGTGATCAAACATTGACAATAACTCCTGTCAAATAATAAGCCCATCTTTGGATTGACTTACTATTTACATGGAAACCTAATAATTGTCACATGTTTACTACCACAGGTGCGTATATAATTCTGCCAAATATTGACCTTCTTTTGGGCCGACCAATATCCGTATGAATTACAGACATACAACCTTTTAATAATCAAAAATAAAATAATTTCCACAAAATAATAGATGAAACAAGATTCTGATTTGCAATAAACCCATTGCCCAGAATAGTTGACAACCAACATAATTAATCTGTACGCTTTATCAGACACATGGAATCATTTTAAAAAAAAAAATTATTAGCAGTCATGTGCCAATTAAAAAAAATTTGGTCAATAAATTAATCTGTACGCTTTATAAATTTGATCTGTTTTACAACAGAACCCTTCAAGCTTTGGGCGTCTAGTAGACGTGTTTCAGTGGAGAATTGACTTGATTTGCATATATATATATATATATATTATAATAGAAAGCAAAAGTCCTTGCTTCTGGGAACTTGGAAAAGCTTGGAGAAAAAAAAAAGTGTACTACATATATATATATATATATAAAGTAAGTTTAACCTTTAAAACGTCCCAGACCTTTTTTTTTTTTTTTAAATCATTGTTAACCTTATGGGAAACATAAAGGTTATTTCCCACTAAATGCCAAACTTTATCCGTTTGGAACCAGTGAAACATTGAATAAAGAACACGCAAACAATACACACATATACACAGTAATCGTGAATCCTCAAAAATTTAAAACCCTAACCATCAAATCTTAATGATTCAACAATGAAACGCTCTGATACCACTTGTAATTAAATTAAAATAAAATATTCTTTATTTATGATGAAAACAATCATTATTACCCGAATCTTATTCACATTGAATCATCAAGAAAATAAATCATTGCGGAAGCGTACCTGAATCCATGGCTGCAATTTCTTGGTTCCTGATCTTCCAAGTCTATACGGCGGTTTCTATTCCTAATTCTCTCTGATGATGGGATGTCAGATTGATTAGAAAACCCTACGTATGACCTGGGGACCATAACCTATTTATATTAACTATAAAAGCCCAACTTCTATTTGGCCCATCATAAAATAGAAATATGGACTTAGGTATCTAAACATTATAAAAGCCCATACAATATGATATGTCATTAGGCTCCAAACCTTAAAACTTTATCAGACCACTTTAAATGGGCTAAACCTTTATGATAGCGTATAACACACAATTAATAATATATTTGGCCCATCATTGATTATTTTCCAACAGAATAAGGATGAGAGAAGAACAAATTCAGAGTCTATATACATTGTGTGTATATATATGGAAAGAGAGTGAGAGAGTTTTTTTTTTTTTTTTGGAGGGGGGATACAGATGCCTCATATGCTTCAGAGATTTGTTTGAATTTGGCCTCGGCTTCTACCTTGTTGTTTGAGTTCTTATCAGGGTGCCATTTCATGGCAAGCTCTCTATGAGCTTTCTTCAAATCATCTTTTACATTTTTATCTACGCCCAGTATATTGTAGTTACCCACACCCATTTCCTGCAACTTCCGCAATTCTTCTTTCTCTTTTTTTCCTTCTTTACAACTTCTGGATGTTGCTAAAATAACTAGAATATATTTACACGTTAGAGTCTACAGACATAAAAGAACCAAAATATATTTTATACGTTTGAATTCGACTCGAATTGGTGTTGTTGTTTGGTCCCATCATTGGTTGAATTATGGGGCCATAATTGGTTGAATTGTGGTGGTTGGGCCCTGTAAAAGGCGAGAGGGGTGGCTAACATTGTTAGTAATGTCAGCCAGCTAACATTACTTTGCAACCATTGGATTGACCTTAGCGTGCGAGCTTTAGACCATAAGATCAAATTTTTCACGTGACTTTTAAAACCTCACGTGACTGAAAAATGAAAGTGTAACAGAGAAGCACGCGAGTTGTGCTACGCGGGCTTTGCAAATGCAATTGTTTGAAAAAAAAATTCCCTTTCAAACTTGAGCAATTGTTTTTACAAATCCCTTTCACAGAATACAATTGTTTGAAATTAAAAACTGTGTTCGAATGCTGTGAGGGTTTGGCCGCACTCTGTGTTCAAAATTTTGGGCGAAAAAGTTGATTTTCAGGTACTTTAATTTGGTGTTCAAATTTAATTTGAATGTTAGAAAAACAATTTAACTAAAAAAATTGTGTCTAAATTGCATTTGTCTTTTAAATGTTGGAAAAAAAAAACAAATTTTATTTGCAATTGTCTCTCTTTTTTTTTAATATACACCTATATGTTGTTAGAATATTAAAAAGTTTGAGCCAGTCACTTTTCTTTTTTCATTTTTTTTTAAGTACACACTTGTATAAAAAGAGTTGGTTTAAATGCTATAATTAGGTATTTCAATTAGGTGTTTATTTCTAATTTGAATGTTGGAACATTGAATGTTAAATTTTAATTTAGATGTTAGAATATTATTAATGTGAATAAAGCTCCTAGACCACCAACTAAAAATGGTTGTTTTTTTTTTTTTCCAGAGCAATTTAATAAAAAAAAATATGGCAAAAAAAATAAAGTCTTTACTACCTTACACCGAAAACTTTATTTTTTTTCCTTTTATATAATGGAAAAAAAAAAGAAAAAAAGAAAAGGAAACCACATTAATTGTTGCATTTGTCTATTTATTTATTTATTTCTTTTTTTTAGTATATCTATATAAAAAAAATTGTTAGAATATTTTCCTCAAAAAAATAAAGTTTTTCCTTCCTATGCCTTTCTTCTTTTTTTTTTTTTCTTTTTTACAATGGAAAAAAAAAAGAATAAGAAACCATATTAATTGTTTTAGGCTGGTATCTTTGTTTTATTTTTGTTTTTTTTAAATATATACACTGAATAAAAAAATTGTCAAAATGTTAAATTCTTTCTATCATTTGTGTGTTTTATTACTATGCAGACCCTCATTGATGGATGCGGACCGTGGAGATAATAGAATTAAAATTATGAAATAGACTTTCCAAAATCTACTAAAGGTAGTAAAAAGCCGTTGTAAGTTGAGTTTTCTTATGAAATTATAAGTGACATGGTGGTTGAGTCGGTTTGCAAGCCATTTGTTGGGATGAAGTTCAATATAGTTGAGGAAAGTTTTGCATTTTGGAAAAAATATGCACGTGATACTGGATTTGGTGTTTAGGTTAGAGGAACGAATAAGAGAAAAGATGGAGTGGTGACATCCAGGACGTATGTATGTTTCAGGCAAGGCAAAAAGTCTGAAGATCCACGGTGCATTCATTCCAAGCATCGTGCAGAAACAAAATGTGATTGTGGTGTTTTTATGGGCATATCTTTGAACAAAGAAAAAGCAAAGTACTATGTGACATCCTTCATAGAAGAATATAATCATGAGCTAGAGGGTAAATAAACCACTCATCGTCTTAGAACACATCGAGGCATCAATGAAGTCCAAGCACGTGCTATTGTTGTCGCACAAGAGGCGGGTCTTGGATCGAAGACGACACAGAGGTATATGAGCATAGAAGTTGGGGGCTCAGAAAATGTAAGTTTTACTAGAGAGGATGTGAAATCACACCTACGCACTAAATGCTTAAAAGATATGGAATTAGGAGAGGCTACTGTCATTTTAGAGCACTTTCAAAAACAGTCCAAGCGAAGCCTTCTTTCTTTCATGACGTCCAACTTGATTGTATAGGGCACATAACCAATATATTTTTGGTTGATTCAAAGATGCTAGTTGACTATCAAGCCTTCGATGATGTGGTAATTTTTGACACAACATTTGGCACTAATAAGGAGTCTCGACATCTAGGGGGTTTTAACAACCATAGGCAAACGATAATATTTGGGGGCACCATATTGTTCGATGAGACTGTAGCCTCTTTCACATGGCTTTTCAAAATATTTCTTCAATGTCACGAGGAGAAAAAACCTATAGTGATATTTACAGACCAAGATGCGACAATGGGAAAGGCTTTGGAGGTTGTAATGTCTACTGTACGCCATGCGTTTTGTACTTGGCATATTGGTTAGAATGCAATGAAGAACTTAGCTGGTGCTTTTAGGGGAACACAAAATATTTTATATTAGAACTTTATAGTTGTATGTATGATTTCCCTAACGTTGATGAGTTTGAAGAGAAGTGGAGGAACATGGAGAAAAAGTTTGGCCTTGTCGGAAATAAGCATCAATGGTGTATTACTTATATGAAAGATATATTCATTACTGGGGTGCATAGCACACAGTTGAGCGAAAGTGCCAACGCGAGGGTGAAACTAGTATTAGGAAGTGGGCTAACCATGAAAAAGTTCTTTCAAGGATTCGAGTTATTTTTTACAGACGTTAGAGAAAATGAATTACAGAGTGATTATGAGTTTATGTAGACTTTTCCTCACCTTGCAATCAAGAATTCTACCATCTTGAGGCAAGCTGCAGAAATATACATCTCTAACTTTTTTAGGCTTTTTAATGAACAATTTGATTTGAAGTATAAAATTTGGTTGGGTAAGAATGTTCCTGTTGAAGGCCCCCACGTAAGGATTGCAAATGAAGTAGATAGAGCATACAAAATTAATTTCGACTCATCATCAATGATGATTTCTTGTACATATTGCTTGTATGAGATGCGCAGATAACTTTGTGCGCATATTTTGAGGGTATTCAATGTATGTCATATTCATAAAATTCCAGATAAATACATCATGAAAATGTGGACTCGACATGCAAAAAGTGGCCTTGCTTTTAGTGAAATTCCTCCTCCTAACTTGACAGATTCACAGTTAGTTGACATCTTGTGTTCAGAGTTTATGCGGTTAGCATACCGCGTAGTTGGAAACAATGAGGCATTTAAGAGTGTTCGTCGTCTTATAAGTGAGGGTCACTCCCTTATGAATAAGTATGAAATGTCTGGGACAACAAGCAAAAAGACTGTAATAGTAGATCCTCTTACTTCTCTTAACCTTATAGACCTTAGAGTGACAGGACTAAAAAAGAAAGAATGTCACAAAAGTACTTGCAAACGTTGGAATGTGTCATGCACAGAAAGAGCAACGGGACCAAAAAAGACTCAGCAATTCAAGCAAAGAAGAACTAGCTCGCAATTTATTTTGGCGAGGGTTCAATCACTGTCATAGGTACAACGCTATTGTCAAACTATTAAGTTGTTATATTATAGTTTATAACCTTTTGTGCAATGTAATATTTAATGAAATAATTATAATTGGTTAATTTGTTCATTTTCAGGGTTACCGAAGGACAAGTAGATAATGATGATGACCTTGTTCGTTTAACGCTCTAGCAACCATTGGTGTGGAAGTTTTTGAGTAAAGTTTGACACTCTAGCTTTTGGGTAAATTTTTTTAGTTTTTCTTGGGTCAAATTTGTTTGTTTCACTATTGCTGTGTTGCTTAATTTTGACATCTTAATTTTTTTAGTCTATACCATGTTTTGGTGACTTAATTTCTAACATTTCATGAAATGAGACGTTGAGAAACAAGAAGTCTAGTTTCAATTAGCTTTCTGAAAAAAAAAAATTTAGGAACTACGAAAGTTTTAAACTCTTTTTAGTTTACTCCATTTTAATAATTAAGATTTTTGGCAATTGTTAATAAGTGCGTTTGTGTTTTCGACATGGGAAGAACTCTTATGTAAGAGGCCATTGTACCTCGGGAAACAAATGTGAAATGGATGAATAAATCTTTTCGCTATTCTACTAAATAGCCATATAGAATTTGGATAATAAATTGAAAACATAGTAGTAGTTGATTTCATAGAAGAACATAAATTATATTAAAAGGAAAAGGAAAACTAAAGCTAAAGTGAGTGTAATCGATTTATTCTTCTTGGGGAAAGGAAATGTGAGAAACGTATCTTATTTATTATTAAGGTTATTACTTTTTTGTTGCTGGATGTTTCATCTCTTACTCTTTATTATAATTGTGATTGATAAATGGATACCAAGGACATACTTTTTATATGTGGCGGAGCCTTTTCAATTTTAGAAAGGTACCATACCTTTTCAATGCTGCTTGTTCATGGTAATCTTTCAATGAAATTAACTCTTTTTGGAATGAAAGTTTAAAAATGCTAAAACTCTTCGTTACTTTTTGGCTTAGATAACAAGATTCGTCAATCAACTTAATAGACCTGTCAAGATAGCCTAATCACCTTAAAATTCCTACCATGCAAGTTCAGTGCTCAATGCAATGTTCAACAATATGGTCAGGCGACACTAAGGACACTGAATTCTCTAATTGTTACTTATGGTGATAAAGTTGGTTCAACTGCTTTTGAAGTCATTACTGTGGAACTTTCAACTTTGATAAGATATTTCCTTGCATTTTTATCTTTAATTTCCTTATTTAGTCATTATCTTATTAGCTTATTTATTTATTTTTGCATCTTCTCAAGTTTTCAAAAGTTATGGTTTACTTCTGCTATCTAAACTATGTTCTAAATACTAACTTTATTCTAATTTTTTTAATGCATATCAGTGCTTTGGATTGACATATAGCTGGCACTATTGTTAGTGAGAAGCTTGTTGCTTCAGGGGTAAGCCCTTTTAATATTATTTTGGCTTTATTTTGGAGCCTGAATGTAGGTCAGGATGTTCTTTTATGTGTAAACTCCTCTTTTTTATACTGTAGGCTCCACAAAGTATTTTTGCTGCCCTGGTTTGTTCAGAAAACGCAAATTTTGATGCTTTGCTAGAGTCTCTTCTTTCAACTGCTAAACCATCCCTCAGTCTGGAGATGTTGCAAAATAGTTCAATGTGTAACGGAGTATCTGTTTTGGGGAAACAGAGTTTACTTCTTTTAGGCATAATGTTATATATATATATATATGTATATATTCAGAATATGTTAAAGGCATCCAAAACGGGAAAAAAATTTGAAATGAAGAAGCAGAATGTCTTATGTATTCTTTTCAAGAAAATACATTCACGAGCTTTTTTCCCTCTCACTATACCCCATTTAAAACATTAGTTTTGTAAACTCCATGGTATTAGCATTGGTGCTTTGGCTTCCTGCAGTCTTCTGAGTGTCTGGTCTGATATTTGGCTTTGGATGCACCATATTAATCATCATTTTTGAGTATGCACTATTGATTTAACAGAAGAAATTGCAATGCTCTTCAATTAATGTTTATGGTTACTCATAAAATGCTAATATATGTTTATATATATTTATATATATATATATCTGTAAGTATCCATGAATAGGTGATGTAATTTTGATGTTATTGCTAGCATAGGCACATAAGAAATTTACAAAACAGTAAATTATCCCAATAGCTACATTGAGCTAGCACGTGATTGGATCATATTGCGATGGTGTGGCTTGGTCATTAGATTTTTGAAAATTATTTGATAATTTTCTTAACTTATACATATATGATCATCAAATTAGAAACAAATTAATGTTGTAAAAATTTCAGCTTTTTTTTTTTTTGCACCAAACAGCCATATGTAAATGCTCATTTTTTCTTCAAAGCAAATTGTCCTATTATTACATTGCCAATACAAAAACACAATATGTTTTTACAGATCAAAATTCAAGTTCACAAATCCAAATAATTGCCAGCAAATTACATCAATTTATTTGTTGCGAATAGAACTCGTATAGCTACTATTGTGATTCAACATCTATTTGAGAGAATGTAAAGTTAAACTAAATTATCTATTAAACAGGCAACTTGAGAAGGAAAATCACAAATGCCAGGCATTGTCCGCTTAATTGAGGTAGCCTTCCAGATCGAAAATTTGCGAACTTTGGAACCTCAGAGTAGGAATAACTAATGCCATTCCTATTTAAGAACTCTTCAAGCAATTTCTTGGCTCTATCAGGATTGGAGCTCTCACATTCAATCTTATGATTGTTTCCGAAATCAAAGTGCGATTTGCCGAGCTCCAATTTTAGCTGATTCCAATCATGCATTGTTCTCACATTCTTGAACCCACCAAAACACATCAACCCTTTGTCTCCAACCCCAGATTTCACTTTCACTCTCTTCACAATCTATGATGAATCGACCGACAAAAGCCACCACTGCTTGGCAATAATAGCGTGGACGATGGAGGGGTCGATGGGCTTTTCATCCTTCTAGACGCGATTGATTCCGACGGAGATTACGGGCTTGATTCGAGGAGAGCTCCACGTTGGCGCCGTTAAAGAATACGTTTCCTGGGTTAGGGTTTAGTGCAGAAGAGGGAAAGAAGTTCGGAGAATCTCCGGTGAACAGTGTGGTCTGAAGGCGGAAGCAGAGGCTTGAAGGTGGTTTGAAAGTGGCTAAAACTTCTTCGTTTCATTTCTTAGTCACGTGAGTTTTTAAACTCACGTGCATCTGATTTAATCGAACGGCTGGAAAACAATGTCAGCGGCTAACATTGTTTTGTAATTTCAACTGCCCCTTCTCTATGAGATGGGTGGCTAACATCGTTAGTAATGTCAGCCAGCTAACATTACTTTGCAACCATTGAATTGACCTTCGCGTGCGAGCTTTAGACCGTAAGATCAAATTTTTCACATGACTTTTAAAACCTCACGTGACTGAAAAATGAAAGCAAAATAAAGAAGCACATGGGTTGTGCTACGCGGGCTTTACAAATGCAATTGTTTGAAAAAACTTTCCCTTTCAGACTTGAGCAATTATTTTTACGAATCTCTTTCATAGAATACAATTGTTTTAAATTAAAAACTGTATCCGAATGCTGTGAGAGTTTGGCCGCACTTTGTGTTCAAAATTTTGGGCGAAAAATTTGATTTTCAAGTACTTTAATTTGCTGTTCAAATTTAATTTGAATGTTAGAAAAACAATTTAACCAAAAAAAAATTGTGTCTAAATTGCATTTGTCTTTTAAATGTTGGAAAAAAATAAATTTTAATTGCAATCGTCTCTTTTTTTGTAATATACACCTATATTTTGTTAGAATATTAAAAGAAATGATGGACTGTTTGTAAGGGACTGTGAGGGACCTGTCCGTGAAGGATTCTGCCTACAGGAGAGTGAAACGAGAGGTGAAGCAGAGAAGCAATGCCTCCCATCCCACATCGCCTGGGCCGTTGAAGGAAGTGGCATATATGTAATATTCGATATCAATATAGAACAACGCGTTTTAAAGCCGTGAGGGCACTGGGTTCAGTGGGAACTATATGGTTAAGCGTGCTCTAGTGGGAGCAGTATTAGGATGGGTGACCTCCTAGGAAGTAGCTTACCAAGCCCAAAGCAGACAATATTGTACTATATGGGTGCAGGTCGTTACACTGTTAGAGTCTACAAATCATGGAGAAGTTTCCAGATGCCCGGGACGACTTTGAACCGGTTCTTTTGTAGACCCAACAAATCAGTACCGTCCGAACCTATATGGAGAGAAAAAATAATATTAATAAAAAATAAGTGAATGAATAGAGGGAGAGTGCATGACACGTGTATTGCACGTGTAAATAATATTTAAGTATATAATTAATATAAATCAAAAATATATATAAGACTTTATTTAAAAAAAGTATAATGGTTCATTAAAAATTTTACACTTTTTATACTTTTAATAACAGAGAGGGAATGCAAAAATATAGAGAGATGAGAGATAGAGACTGTCAAGAGTATGGAGTGAAGACCAACCACGAATTTTGCGAAATTCTTGGAGCAAATTTGATGATTGTAGGACGAAGGAGTACCAATGGGTTTATTTAAAAAGAAAATGGTACGATAGTTCACCAAAAGTTTTACATATTTTCATATTTTTAATAGTGCTATTTAATATTTAATTTAATTAATTTAATATTTAACCGTAATATAGATAGATGTGGGATAAAGAAACACCAATGGATTATTTGAAAAGGTAGATGTATAATAATTTATTAAAAATTTTACATATTTTTATACTTTCAATAGTAGTATTTAATATTTAATTTAACTAATTTCATATTTAATATTAATATAGATAAATATGGAATAAAGGGACACTAATAGATTTATTTGAGAAGAAAAGGGTATAATAATTCATTAAAAATTTTACATATTTTTATATTTTCAATAATAGTATATATAATATATAGATTAAAAAGTATCATTTGTAATTTTATAATTCCATCATTTCTCTTAACCCCTCTTGCAATTTGAAACCTCCGATGAGTATAATTTCCCCTCCACTCCCATGTACATCATCATGATGATAGTTATATAAAGACATATTGGTGATGATAGTGGTGAACCTCGTTATAACGTTATGATACAATTGATTGATAAAATAAAAATATATTTTTTTATAATTCGAATAAAGAGATATTTAACTCCCAAAATATAAGGTAGAATTTAAAATTTTAAAACTTATTACCTATTAATTAAGATATATATATATATATATATGTCCTTAATTTATTGATTTACTAGAAATTGTCTATACTTAAAAGTACAGAAATATAATTTGACCTGTAATAGGTTAAATGTAAATTTGTAAAACAAATATACATGAAAACTGTAAAAAAATAATCTATAAAAATAAAAATCACTAATCAAAAGAGACTAAAATATCTATACAGTGTTTAATAAAAATGTAAAATTTTATTATTTATTAGAAATATTATCACATTTTTAAAAATATTGATTTAAAAAATTTTATAAAAAATATTCAACAAAATATGGAAGAGTAACAGGGAGTTTTCCATGTGAAGTGACCGGAAAAAACAACTAAATTAGAGAGAAAAAGAAAACATAATTCTAACTATTGGGCAAATCTAACGATTGAAAATATCCTAATTTTAAAATTTTTAAATTCTTTGTTATATAAATGACACAAAGAGTATAAAAATATATGTATTTAAAATTTTAAGTTTTAAGTACATTAAAATTGAATTCTTAATTTAAATGTTTATTATTTAAGAAATTTTTAAAAAAAATTAAAATTTAAATATTTTTTTAAAATAAAAAAATTTAGTTCACTTTGTCTAATAAGTATTTATATATTATTTAACAAATGTGTAAAATTTTATTATTTACTACAAATAATCACATTTTAAAATTTTTTATAAAAAAAGTATTCAACGAAATATGAGAAAAGAAATAAAGTATATTTTTATGTGAAGTGACTAAAAGACAATTAAAGTGGAGAGAAAAAAATAACCTTGACTATTGAGTAAATCCAACGATTAAAAATATGTTAAATTCAAATTTTTTTTAGTTTCATTATTATCTACATGACACAAATAGTGTAAAAGTATATGTATTTAAAATTTTAAACTTTAAGTATATTAAAAATGTATTTTTAATTTAAATGTTTATTCTTTAAGAATTTTTTTAAGAAAATTAAAGTTTAAATTTTTTTAAGTAAGAAAAAACTTAGTTAACTTTATCTATTCATATATTGTTTAACAAATGTGTAAAATTTTATTATTTATTACAAATAATTACATTTTAAAAAACATTTATAAAAAATATTCAACAAAATATGGGAAGAGTAAAAGAGTATTTTTTATGCAAAGTGAGTAAACAGATAACTAAAATGGAAAGAAAAAGAAAAATAATCTTAACTATTAAGTAAATCCAACAGTTAAAAATATGCCAAATTCAAATTCTTTAGCTTACTTGTTATATAAATGATACAAATAGTGTAAAAGTTTATGTATTAAAAATTTTAAGTTTAAAGTATATTAATTGAATATTTAATTTAAATATTTATTCTTTTAGAAATTTTTAAAGAAAATTAAAGTTTAAATATTATTTTTTTAAATACAAAATCTTAGTTGACTTTGTATAATAGGTGCTCATATATCGTTGACATTTTAAAAAAGATATTAATTTAAAAACTTTTTTAAAAAAGCATTAAAAAAACATAAAAGAATGAAAGAGTGTTTTTCTATGTGAAGTGACTAAAAAGATAGCTAAAACAGAGAGAAATTAAAAGTAATATCGACCGTTGAATAAATTTAATATTTTAAAATATACAAATGTCAAATCATGACCTTTCTTATTATAAAGTAGAAATTAATTATTCTTATTTATTTATTTATTTATTTTTATTTGTTTTACTGTACACTTAAAAATTGTTAAAAGTTACTCGATCATATTAAAAATATTTTTATTTTATTGTATTTTGAACGTAAATGAAAAATTTATTATCTTTATTTATATAAAAAAAAAAAAAGGGTAAGATGGCATTTTAAAGGTAAGCCATCAGATGAAGGCGCTTTCAGTCAAAACGTGCCGGTCCAATTGACTACTTGATTTCAATCCCTTTCCGCACAATGTCACGCATTCCCCTTTTTTTTGGCCCAACGCCACACAGGACAAATGTTAAATCAACTTATCTATATTGTAGTATAAATTGTACTATGTTACCGCAATAATGGTTCCGTTTAATTTGTAAAAAAATTACAAAAAATTTTATAAATTTTTATTAATTTTATATCACATTAATTTTTTTCTTTTATTACACGTATTACGAACTCTCAATTTATCTCAATTTATCTCATTTTTTCACTCCAAACACACACAATGGGTTTGTTTAGAGTAAGACAAAGTGAGATAAATTGAAGGTTCGTAATGCGTGTAGTGAAAGAAAAAAATTGATGTGATATAAAGTTAACATAAATTTATAGAGATTTTCAGAAAAAAATTTTATGTCAAACGCAGTCAATGTTGTATTCCGTTTCAATTAATATTTTTTCCTAATCGATCCAACAACAATCCCAATGTCCACCCGAATTTACTCCAACCCAAGAGGGTTTGTGCTCCCAACTCCCAGCTCTTTACAATATCCACACAATTTCCCTCCAACTTTTAGGCCTGTCAAGACCGGCTCTGCATCCGGTGCATCCGATCCGATCGATCGAGACTCATTAATTATAGGTCTAATCTGGGCCCGAGTTCATACAGATTTGACTCCAACAAACTTTACCCGATTCCACCTGAGACCCAGCCGACCTCTTCAATTTGGTCTCCTTGATATCCAATATCCATGTTAGCAGCTATAGTGAAGAGTCTCAATTTTTTTGAAAAGTAGGATCAAGAATATTGTCAGATTGCCAATTAAGTTAAAAATATTTAAATATATATACTTGTATGATAAATATATATATTTTGTATAGAATAATATTGAACATAAAAATAAATTCTTACGTTTTTGTTTTTTCACATAAAAATATTATTCAATGACATTATTCTATGGCCTCGTTTGGAGTAAGAAAAAAATAAGATAAATTGAGATAAAATGTGGTTTGGAATTAATTTTGGTGCCCTTTTTTTTCTGAAAAATTGCAAACCGTGGGACGATTTTTCAAATCCGTTCCCATGGATTCAAAAAAAATTTAAAAAAATAGCGACAATGGTACTCATTTGAAAGTTTTGGACACGAAGAATGCGATTGTATAAAAAATTTACACATTCGGTTAACTTATTTTTAGATTTTTTTATTTTTTTAGCGAAATATTGAAATTTTTTTAAATTAGTGATGGCAGGAAAATTAGAGGTAGAGGAGTTGTTAGAAATTTATAGAGTTTTTTGGAGATCTTTTCTACTCCAAACGAGCCCTCTATGGATGAAAAAAAAAAAAAAAAGAAAAAAAGTGATAAAGAAACAAAATGAAGTGAGAAAATTATATAATTTATTTATGAAGTGAGAATTCAAATCCTTTATACTCTTTTATACCACACTTTCTGTTCCTAAATGTTATAGGTCTCAATTCAATTTTATACGGAACAACCCACTCCCAATATCCTCAAGATTTTTTGCTCACTATAGTCACATTTTTGGAACTAAAATCTAATTGACCCATTATTTTTATTTGTTTAAACAGATTTTTAACTTAAATCTATATTTGTAGTTATTCTTATTTTATTAAATTGCAGTTTACCCCACTGAGTTTTTTTTTTTTTTTTTTTTTTTTTGGGGGCCAAATTTCACTTTGACATTTTAATTATGATAATTAGATAATTAAGATTTTAATTTGTTGTAACGTTTAACCTAGGGATAATAACAAATAGAATGCTCACAAAAATTGTCATGTCCATTTTTGAACCCATTTATGTTTTTCAAATCCATTTTATTTTTTATTTTAAAATTCCAAAGTTGTCCTCCTTCAAACCCACAAAACTTCTCTGAAACCTATCACATCCTATTTAAAACCCAATTTAACCCATCACTTCTCATTCAAAAATCTGATTTCCCATCCTAATTTCCTATTTAAAAATTTTTAGCTTAGTTATAATCAAATCCATATAGTTTTTGATTAATTGAAACTTTACAATTACAAAACTCTATACAAGTGGACCTTTATAAAATACCTAATTACTTGCCACACGCCAAGCTTATCGGATCATAGTAGGTTGTGACTTTGTAGATAAAAAAAAAAAAAAAAAGTGTAGCTTCTTTATTTAGGGACCGTTTGGTAACGCTGTGGTTTTCTGTTCATGTTTATATGTTTATATTTTTTATTTTTTGTTTTCTATTGTCGTTTTCTTTTTTTTTGAAATTAAAACTAAAATTACGTTTGGAAATAGTATTTTATTTACAATTACTAATTTTTTTATTTGCATAAAATATTTAATTTTATTAATTTTTTAAAAATTAATTGACTTTAATAAATATATTTTATATTAATTTAATTTAATTATATTATTTATTAAAAACAATTGAATAAAATATAAATATTATATCATTTAATCCAATAAATATAAAATATATTAATTATATTATTTACAAAAAATAATTGAATAAAATATGATTCATATTAATAAATTAACTAAATTTAATTAATTTAATTATGATATTTATTAAAAATAATTTAATAAAATATATTTATATTAATTAAATTATTTATTAAATTAAATTAATATTTTGTGTTTTATTATATATTAAAAATAAATTAATAATATATATTTCTTATTAATTAAATTAAATAATTTAATTTAATTATTTATTAGAAATAAATTAATCATAGATATTACATATTAATTTAATTATATTATTTATTAAAAATAATTTTAGTTTAATAAAATATTTAAATAAAATAATTTATTTTGATATGATGTAACAAAAATAGATAAAGTATTAGAATTGACAAAATATTTGCAATAAAAAAAGAAAAGAGTGAAAACACATTTTCTCTATTTACGTTTTTCTATTTAAGTTTTTATTTTAATTCTAAACATGTTCGGGTATTAAATTTTAATTCTAAATCCATGTCAATCTTATTAAAATATTTTTCAATAAATTTTTAACGAGTTCGAACGAGTCAAGTACTCTTACGTAGTTATCCCGTTGTTATCTCTACCAAAACCTCCATGACCTTCTGTTAGCATTTCTTCTATTAAATAGGCCAACCCAGCCCCATTCTATAGATGGTGAGGAAACTATTTTACAAGAAATTTGCTAACAAAAAGGTTAATATTATAACAAATTAAAATCTTAGAGTTCTTATTAAAATTAAAATATTTAACCATAAAGTGGGTTTTGATTAAAAGTCTAATTTACAAATTGTAATTTATTTTTTTATTTTTAATAAAAATATGAAAAATGTTGATACCAAAAATTTTTATTGTGGTCAAAATATTTGTTGTATTAATCACTTGTATCATGTGTACGTAATAATACTTATACATCGTTCTTGCTAAAATAAAGTCTATTTTGGTGTTAACATTTCTCTAAAAATATTGATTTCTTTACATATATGTAATTATTTTAAGTGATAATGTGGACTAATTAACAAAAATAAAAGGACGGGAAAAGAGATGCACAATGGATCCCCATGAATGCGTAGACAAGAATAAGTTAATACCATCAAATCTCAATCTGAGCATTAGGTGAGCTTGAGGTTTATAAATTTAGTGCACTACTTATTAGGTGGGGTTTACAGCTAGGTAGAATTTACAGAAAAAACTTACCAAGTTAAAGGTGGTTCGGGATTAATAAATACTAACCTAACTTATAAAGGCAATAATATTAGTGCAATTCATATTTATGTTGACTTTACAACAACTAAATTATAACTATTTAGTTATCTTCACAACGCTGCAACTTTTAAAAGGGTAGGAGGAGAGGACATAATTGTGTAATAATTATTTCGCTATAAGTATTAAAACGCCTATATTAAGTAGGTGACTACGCCAGTTCACGGCTATATATATTATTTTTTTATTTTCTTTCTTATTTTATTGTTATTATTATTATTTGTGTGTGTATGTGTGTTTTGGAACTATTAGCAATCTTGTTAAAATCAAAATTTAAATGGTCAATTTTGTTTGTCATACCCCTAACCTCATACTCTGGAACGAACAGTATGAGAATAAAAAAATCAAATAAAATCAATTAAAATCTAGTCCAAGTTAAGTCTTTATCATAAACATCAATTAAAGTATGATCAAATATCCCTCGTTCCCATATAATATAAATGCAATCTCATGCAATGAGATGTAATAGAATGCAATGTCAATGCATACTGTACTCTCCATCTACTCCCAACCTTGTCTCAAGACGAGTAACACTTAGCAAAGTACGCGGGGTCACCAATCATACCGTTTATGCATTGGCGAACCTATATCTCAATATATATATATATATATTGAGTGAAGAATCGTGTTATACCTCCACCTGTGTAAGACTCGAGCAAACTGTATTACATCTCCTAGCTCTTTTGCTAGGGAATCGTATTGTACCTCTAGTTAGGTATCTACTTAGTTCAAGCAGGGTCTAGCTGTAATCCAGAGAAAATCTTATAATCATATCTTATAATTAACATCACAACTCCAAAATGACTAAACACTAGTTATTTATATCAACTGGAGATCATTCGTGATTTTCAAAATCCATTTTATCATTTTTCTTAAATCATAAATCTTATCCATATATATAACCTGTATCTCAACACGTTAAACTATTACCATGGCACTCTTAGCCAGACAATAACTACAATATCAAATCGGATGATGCAACTCCAGACCTAAACACATGATATACTCAATCATGTAAATAAATATCTTTTTAATATAAATATACATTCTCATTAGTCTTGATAATGATTTGGGGTTTCTTTTATCCTTAAAAATCCATAATAAATCAATTTGGGCACAAAACATGCTTTTAGAAATCAAATTATAATATTTTCAATATTCTGATAAATCTAATGTCCAGACACCAAAAGCTGTGATCGGGACACCCTGGTTCAGACACCATACCCTATCTAGCCAGTTTGGACACCTCTAGTTCGGACACCCTATCCAGCCCTCGGTTCCGACACCCTATCTAGCTAGTTCGGATACCAAAGACTAGTGCCCAGTTTCTGATTTCTTTTCAACGAAACCCAACTCCAAATCTTCCCCAAATCTGCATCCAACCCTAATCTCAACAACAACTCATATATAAACATTTAAACATTTAAATCACTTATTTTTACAACATTTAATTGAAGAATAACTTAAATGCATGCAAGATCTTCATATTTATATACATGTATGCATTCATATATACATATATATACACAAATCTCATAATATTCAACTAAATCAAGCATATATATAAACATCAAAATTATCCTAACAACATCTAGAACACGAATATAAATCCACCTATCTCGAATCCGAAGAGAAAAGAAGAAAAAAGCATATTTTAGTTTTTGCATCCAAACTTTTGGCATCAATTTCTCTCACCTTAAGCGAAACCACGTGAAACAGATACCATCACGACGTTTACAGCGTCAAATACTATCTCAATCCGCCAATCTTCATTCCCGGAACCCACTTTCTCTCTCTCCTTTCTCTTTCTTCTCTTTTCTCTCTCTTTTCTCTCCCTCTCTCTATCTCGATTCTCGAATGGCCGAGAGTCAAAAAAAAAAAAAAAAAAAAAGAAAAAAAAAAGAAGAAAGGAAAGAAAAAGAATAAGAAGGCTAAATCTTTGGCCAGATGTCTATCCTAATATCACTTCAAACCAAACCCAACTGAGGAAAAATAAAATAAATTAATCCAATCTTATTTTAAAATTTTATTGGCTCAAAATAATACATAAATGGCCAAAAATAAATATCAGGTGTTACATTGTTAATTTCACATAAGCCTCCTATAAATTAGTTATTAAAAATTAAAATCATTAGTCACAATTGAGCGAACGACGGTAGCAAGTATTTCTACCTATTTTTACCTTCCCTCTACTATAAATTGAAAGATCAATACAAAGGGTTAATGGATGGTTTGATTACGGAAAATTTAGTTTTCAATTTTTTTTTTTTGTAATTTTTTTCATTTTATACGACTTTTTCAGGAAGATAAATAAAAGTAGTGCGAAGTAAAAGGGTATATAAGAAAACTAACAAAATACAAAGATAAAATTACTTAAAAAAACTTATACAATTCAAAAATTACTTTTACACATTTTTAAAATTATAAGTAATTATTATTGGTTAAAATGTATTAATAAAAAAAATTAAAATATTTCACTAGATAGTTAAGATCATTCATTGTTAGTTAGTACTCCAAATGTTTGTTATATAATAGCAAACAAAGGGTTTGTCAACGCATTAGGGCTGCAAACTATTTGACCAAGTTGAGTATTGAATTGTTTAAATTTATTTGTTGAAATTTTTTATTAGCTCGAGTTCAAGCTCGAACAAAGCTTGAAATATTGTATTAAAGTTTGTTTATTGTACTTCCGTAAATATCCTGAAAAATGTTAATAAAAATACCCATAAATTAACGATCTAGATGAGATGACTCGTCACATACTCTTTAGGGCCCGTTTGAAGTTTTAAAAGTTATAATAAAATATGATTTGTGTTACTTTCTGATATTTAGAGTGTAAACCACCAATCACAAAAAATAGAAATGTGTAATTCCGTTCAAATTTATTTTCGTCTGCTAGAATGGATTTGGGCAAATATTTTTTTGACTTTTTAGTCAGAACTTTTTCAAATTTGTAGAAATATTATTGAAATTTGTAGAAATTTATTAGAATTTGTTTAAATTTGTTAGGATTTATAGATATATATATATATATATATATATATATATATATATATATATATATAAATTTATAGAAATTCATGTAATTCGAGGTGCAAAAAAAGTTTTTAGAGAACTTTAGAGAATTATAAAAATTTTTAAAAGTTTTTAGCATTTTTTAAAACTCCAAATAGGCCCTTAGTTTTGGTAAGGTGGCATGGGGTAGGAAGTTGATAACCCACGGAAGAAGCTGAGATTGAAATAGGTTTAGGAGAGCTAATATAGCATTACTATATCATATCTGTGATTTGTAATCAGGATCGTTGGATTAAAATTTAACGATGCAAATACATTTATATTTTTTAAAATTTAATAATATGAATACATCTAAACCATTAAATTAAAATTTAACAATCCCAAATTAATATCACGAGACTAACATAATATTTCTACGTCATCCTCCCCTTCTTAATTGAAACATAGTAACAAACTTTGACAAGATTTTTAATTTCTCCCGATATATTTTCAAGATTTTAATGAAAATTTAAAAATCAAATTAAATGACAACATTGCGACATTTTTTCAATAATCATGAATTTTGTGATAGATTTGTGAAACTTGCAAAGTTGTCCAATCTCCTGTCACTCTAGACTTCTTCTGTTACAAGTTGCATACACTAGTAGAAACTTAAGTTACCTGGCAGTGTAAATATATTAGTAACCCAGTAAGTACAAGCAAATGAAAAAAAAAAAAAAAAGAACTTGGTCGAGGCACTAGAATCGAAGTGATGCCCTGAAATTTTCAATGTTCATCAGCAATAATATTCTTGATTTATTTTACTTAAATTAAAAATAGTAATAATATATATATACACACATAATTTTAATTTAGATTTATTTTTAATTATTAACAATTTATGTATACAATATATGATATATATGATATAATATACTACACGTATGCACTTTTTGGTATTCAATTGGTTATGTTCAAATAATCAAATATTAATAAGTGAATCACGCAAATAAAATATTAGCACTATAGAATTAATTTGTAACTCTATATTTATTTGTTAAATTAATTTGTACCTTTATAAACTAAATTTATTAAATAAAATATATTATACCATTATAAACTTTTTACAATTACACATAATATATAAATAATTATACTTATGCACATAGTAAAAATAATTTTTATAGCATTTTTTAAGTTTACATAAAATGTTAATCTCTATTTGTACATGTTTAATAACAAACACACATATAAAAAATTGCATGTTATTTTTTGGCTTATTATTTTGGTATATAATTTAATGAATAATTTTTTATTTATATAATTCAGTTGCAGATATAATAAAGAAAAATTATTACTTGATAAAAATTTTATGGTCATAGCAAAATTAATAATATATGTTTTGTCAAATTATTTGTGAATTATTTTAATTTTTTTAACGAATTTGGATATCATACCGATATGTTTTACACTTTTTTTCAAACTATCTTCTATAATTCCTAAATTACGAAATTTTTGAACACTGAGTATGTTACTATGGATTAAAATGGATGAAGGAGCCGAAGGAGTGTGTATTCAAAAGATTGTCCCACACAACCCAATCTGAATTAAAAACATGGAAAAGACTTTGGATGCCCAATCTTTCTTTTTCTTTACTTCTACTCTTTATTGCTTTTTTGCCCTTTTAACTTTGTTCTGGTCGGTAAGATTTGCAATACCACAATGGATACACCCACTTTTAAAAGGCTCAAAACCAATTAACCTTCCGCTAATCACGCAGAAAATTTAAATACATAAATAAATAAAAGAATTGAAAAAACTGAAGCACTGTGAAAAGTTGGGACTTTTAATATTTTGCATAAAACTTCAGAATACGGGTTTAATATTTTAGGATCTAGTTGGCGCAGCGAAAAACAATAAAAAATAACAGAAAAACGTGATTTGAAAAAATTTTTAGCATTTGGCGTGTAACAATTAAACCATATTTTTTAAAGATGAATAGCGAATCTTTTTGATTTTTGCATCAGCTTTTTAGAGAAAAAAATCGTCCAAACAGTTTTTTGGTTATGTTAGAATGGATTTGTGTAAGAATTTATTGAAAATGATTAAAAAATTTTTGTAATTTGTAAAAAAGTTACTGGAGTTTGTGAAATAGTATTTGAATTTGTAAAAAAATTATTAGAGCCAGTAAAAATTTGTTAGAATATGTAAATTATTGCGTAAAATAACTAAGGAAGGAGAAGAGAAAAAGTCGAGCAACACCAGAGGAAAAACTGCCCGTCTTCCCACATTTTTTGTGCAAAGAGATACAGCCAAATATATACAAGGAAAAAGATCAAAAAATTAGGAGTTGACGAAATCAAAAATAGCTAAGAAATAGGACTTTCCTAACTACCAATATTCAGCTGATTACGCGTAATATTACAGCTAATATACAAGGAAAAAAGGAAATACAGCTAATATGCCCCCTCAAGATGGACGGTGAATGTCGAGGACCGACATCTTGGAAAAGTGCAATGTCAACAACGGCGACGGAAGGGGTTTTGTGAAGATGTCCGCTAGCTGGAGATTGGAACGAATTGGCATCAAACGAATAACACCTTCAGTGACTTTATCACGAACGAAGTGACAATCGAGCTCTATATGTTTAGTTCGTTCATGAAAGAATGGGTTGGAGGCGATGTGAATGGCAGCTTGATTGTCACAAAATAGCAACATGGGTGTGGAAATAGGAACCGTGAGATCCTGTAACAAATTTCGGATCCAAATGAGCTCACAAGAAGTAGCAGCCATCGCTCGGTATTCCGCCTCCGCAGAAGAGCGAGAAATAGTCGTCTGCTTCTTCGCCTTCCATAATATCAAGGAATCACCAAGAAACACGCAGAATCCCGTAACTGAGCGTCGCGTATCAGGGCAAGTTGCCCAATCAGCGTCACAAAATGCTCGAACATGTAGAGAGGAGGCCGAAGGAAAAAATAAACCTTGACCAGGAGCCTTTTTGAGATAACGAAGTAGGTAGTGAACAGCATGCAAATGATCACTACGAGGCTGAGACATAAACTGACTCAATTTGTGTACAGCAAATGATATATCTGGGTGAGATAAAGTCAAGTAGATCAATCGACCAATGAGTCGTCGATACTGCGCCGGATCATGAAGAAGCTCACCCGAGGAGGCCGATAAATTAACGCGAGGATCCATCGGGACAGGAGCAGGCTTGCAGGCTAAAAACCCGGTGTCCTCGAGTAAGCTGAGAGTATATTGTTGTTGAGAAAGAACAAGGCCTTGCTGAGATCGTGCAATTTCAAGACCAAGAAAGAACTTGAGAGAACCAAGCTCTTTAAGTTTGAAGTGTTGATGAAGAGATTTGGTCAAGGAATCAAGGAGAGATTGTTGGGACCTGTGATAATTATGTCGTCGACATAAACTAAGAGCGCCACAAAGGAATCTCCCACTCATTTGGTGAATAATGAGTAGTCGGCTTTGGATTGCTGAAAACCAAACTGAAGAATAACTTGTGAAAACTTGGCGTTTCACTGTCTTGAAGCCTGCTTCAAACCATAGATAGATTTATGAAGCCGACAAACTAACTTATGACCATCGGGCAAAGACACCCCCAGAGGGTGATAGCCCATAGGTAAGTCCATGTAGACCTCTTCCTTCAAATCACCATTTAAAAAGGCGTTATTAACGTCAAGTTGGACTAGTGACCAATGCTTTATGGAAGCAATAGCGAGGAGTGCTTTGACGGTGACAAGTTTGGCCACTGGAGAAAATGTCTCGAGAAAGTCTACGCCTTCTTGTTGTGTGTATCCTTTGGCAACTAGCCGAGCTTTGTGCTTATCCAGGGATCCATCAGCATTGCGTTTCACTTTAAAAATCCACCGACAACCAATTGAACGTTTGCCTGGCGGAAGAGAAACAACAGACCATGTTTTGTTGGACTCTATAGCTTCCAACTCTTGTTTCATTGCATTACGCCATTGAAGATGAGGTACCGCTTGATGATAAAATTGCGGCTCAAAATGTGAAGATATATTTTGAATAAATGCACGGTATGTGGGAGACAATCTGTTGTAGGCTACAACAGAAGATATAGGATATAAAACTTGTGATTCTCGATCAGAAGTGGAGTCCAATGAGTTGCAGTGGTAGTCTTGTAGATAAGACGGTGGAGTGATATGCCTGGTAGAGCGACGAGGAGGGTCGCGATCTTGCGGATTGGGGGATTGGGTGCTGTCATCAGCTGCACTATCATTGGCGACGGGAATCGCTGCATCAAGTGTATTATCGATCAGCGGTATTGGGGATGGAGCAGCGACCTCGGGTCTGGATGTCGCTGGGAGGACGGTGTCAGGAAACGGATCGACGAGCTCCCTAAACGATGAGGTAGAAGCAAATGGGAATATATGCTCATGAAAAACAACATCACGGGAAACAAAGAATTGCTTCGTATCCAGATCATACAATTTATAAGCCTTCATACCGGATGGATAACCAACAAATACACAACGTCGAGCACGAGGTTTGAACTTTGTACGATGAGCCATCAATGTAGAAGCGTATGCAAGACACCCGAAGACCCGAAACGAAGAGAAATCCACCGATTTGTCAAAGAGCAACTCAAATGGAGACTTGTGCTCGAGTCTTGGTGATGGAGTTCTATTGACGATAAACGTTGCGATGAGTATGCATTCTGTCCAAATTTCGAGTGAAACGTGTGATTTGAAAAAGAGAGCTCTAGCAACATTCAGTAAGTGCTGATGTTTACTTTCAACCACGGAGTTTTGTTGTGGCTTCTCTACACAAGAATATTGACGAAGTGTGCCCTGCTGTTCAAAGAAATCAACTAAAGCCAGTTCTGGCGCATTATCGGATCGAAACATCTTGATGCGTTTCCCAAATTGGGTCATAATGATGCGAAAAAATCGTGGTATAACTGTTGCCACATCAGATTTATGTTTCAATAAAAATATCCAAGTAAATCGACTAAAATCATCCACCAAGGTTAAGAAAAATCGATGCCCAGAATGAGACGGCAAGTGATATGGACACCAAACATCACAATGAATAAGATCAAAAGAAGAACTACTCATATTATTTAATGAGATAAACGGCAAATGTTTTTGCTTGGCCATCGGACAAATTCAACAAGGAGAATCAACAAGCGAATCCAAATTCTCAAAACAAAGCTTATTTTTCAATGACAACAAACATTTGTTTGATAAATGGCCTAGCCTATCATGCCAAACTTGCACAGAAACTTTATTAATAAATTGCTGAGAAGAAATAGGCGCTAGAGAAGATGCTAAACTTGACTCTAGCAGATACAAGCCAGCCTTGACCTCACTCTTGCCAATCATCTTGTTGGTTCCCATCGCCTGAATATTAAAATGATCAGTCGAGAAATAAAATGTGACATGTGCGGTACTTGTGAATGCGCTGACGGATAAGAGATTGAACTCAAACTGTGGGACAAAAAGCACATTATCGAGAATAATATGTGGATTGATAGTGACTGTCCCAGCCAAGCTAACTGGAATTGTCTCTTTGTTGGGCAACGTAACTAGTGACGTAGGGACCGAGTATAATTGATCAAAAAGACTTGCATTATTGCAAATGTGGCGAGAAGCCCTTGAGTCTACAATCCAAAAGTGTGAGTCTAAAGTAGCATGTATCGAAGCGACATAAGAACAAGTACCTGTAGGGGCTACGGCGTTAGCAGAGCCAGAATTGGTGGACAGATGAGTGGAAAGCATAGTCATCAGGTGTTGATATTGATCGCTTGATAAAGTGCTGAAGAAATTGTTACTCGAATCATGAGTAGTGGATTGCGAGATGTTGGATTCTTGAGCATGCACCTGATTAACTCTATTGCTAGAAGAACCTGATTGCTGTCTGTGACGGTACCCCGGAGGATACCCATGAAGCTTGTAGCATTTTTCGATTGTGTGCCTAGGAAGATTGCAATGAGAACAATGAAGCTTTGTTCGCCGAGAATTGTTGAGGGGCTTTACAGACGAGTTTCCTTGGGTGAACTGGGAAGGCGGCTTACGATTTTCTTCATGTCGAGCAACAAACACGAGCGGTGAAGGAACTGAAGGAGTCGAAACCGCCCTTTGTCGTTCTTCCTGAGAAATAAAAGCAAATACTTTATTGATTGGAGGCATCGGATCCATCAATAATATCTGTCCACGGGCATGTGCAAAGGAATCATTGAGCCCCATGAGGAACGTCATGATGTACTCCAATTGGTGATGATCGTGGAGTTTGGTGAGACCTCCACAATCACATTTAGAGCACGAACAAACTGGTCTAAACTTTGAGAGCTCTTCCCACATGCCTTTCAATTTCGTGTAATAGACAGCCACAGAATCTTGTCCCTGAGATAGACTAATGATCTCCTTCTTGATCTGAAAAATACGTGGTCCATTGCTCTGCTCGAACCTCTCTTTCAAGTCTGTCCAGATCTCTTTGGCTGTAGTGGCGTACAATATGCTTGCAGAAATTTCCTTAGAGACAGAATTCAGTAACCAAGAAATAATAATATTATTATTTCGAGTCCATGCACTGAGCAAGCTTGTATCCTCAGCAGCAGGTTTCGAAATAGCACCATCAATGAACCCCAATTTATTTTTGACTGACAAAGCAATCCTCACTGAACGACTCCACGAGGAATAATTATCGCCAGTCAATTGTTGAGAGACCAATGACAAACTCGGACTATCTGAATGATGCAGAAAATATGGACTGGAAGGATCATCGACCAGTGCTTCATACGCTTTCGAGTTCTTGGGAGTGGCCATCTGCGCAAATACCAACAAGAAGAACCCAAATAATACAAGACGTATGAAACTTGAATTTTAGATCAGAAAAAAGAAATTGACTGCTACAATCGATTCGATTACTGATAAACAAAATCAAGAAAATTGAAAACAAGAACAAATCTAGCAGAAGCAACCAGATTACTCTGATACCATATTGCATAAAATAACTAAGGAAGGAGAAGTCGAGCAATACCAGAGGAAAAACTGCCCGTCTTCCCACATTTTTTGTGCAAAGAGATACAGCCAAATATATACAAGGAAAAAGAGCAAAAAATTAGGAGTTGACGAAATCAAAAATAACTAAGAAATAGGACTTTCCTAACTACCAATATTCAGCTGATTACGCGTAATATTACAGCTAATATACAAGGAAAAAAGGAAATACAGCTAATATAAATATATATAAATTTATAGAAATTTCACGAAATACGAAAAGTACAAAATGTATTAGAGAATTTTAAAAATTTTCAGAAATTTTCAGTATTTTTTACCATTTTTGAAGCACCAAATAGGTCCTTAACCACCTTTTATATATATATATATATATATATATTCCGTTGTATGGCATTATTAATTTAAATAATATTAATTGAAACTTAGTCACTCAACTTATTGAATGGACTCGTAAATCAATCCAACCATGATGAGGTTAAGATCAAATGAAGTCACTTAGAATCTTATAGAAAATTAAGATCAAATGGTTTTTCAAGCAATGTTGTATGTTAGGAACCACATGAATGCAAGCTTGTTGCAGTGGGGAGGATGATTAAACTTGAGCTAACCATATATCTATCTATATATACATATTAGACGGATTGATTGTGATGTTGATTTCTGAACTAACCCTGCTACTGAAAGGTTACTAAGTACTTCCCTTGCAGATGAGTTCTCTGCAGTGATCAAAAGAAGTTCCATTAACTATTTTTAAACGTAAACTCTAAAAAATGGCATATTTAATTTAGCTATTCCCATTATTGTGCTAACTTAGAACATACCTTACCTAAAGACTACGTAGGCTGTCTTTGGCATTTTTATGAATTAAGTTGGTCTCATTTTCCGTTAATTTTTTTTTTATATATCATATTTGATTTTTCCTTATTACAATTAATTTTTTTAACCCTTATGATATCTTTCTAAAAATTTTTCTACCTGATATTCATTTTATTACATCCAATCCCCTCAAGACCCAAAAGTTCTACGAGTTTATACTTGTAGATACTGAATCTGTAACAAAAAACAAACTTACAAATAAAAAAATTTATGTACCAAAAATTTTCTATTTTTAAACCATTTTCTTAAGAAATGTGTATAATAGTCAAGTGTCTAAGTATTATATTTGTCTAATTTTTAAATTTATAGATATTAAGATATTTCAAAATTTATATCCTTCAAATACTTATTCTATTTACGTACGTACCATAGAAATGATCATAGACAAAAATTAATCCAAGAATACATATATCTAATATCAGATTTGTAAATAGTTAATTTCAGAATAATTTTCAGTTTTAGTAAATTAAAAAGCTTTGTAAATTTAGAAAACTTTGTGTGTAATCTATATCCTATACATAATATTAAAATCGTGTATTGATTTTTTTTTTAATTTTTATTTTCTTTTTTTGTTTTCCTTAAACTTTCAAATCTAAGGTGGTATCATTCTTTACTCTTCATTTAATTTTCCCCTTTGCCAAATTTTTGAATTAAACTGTAAATTTTCCGCCACCTGTTCACTAAAGGTACTGGTAATCCTACTCTTTGATCAATCTCTTTCAAAATTTTTCACCCATCTGGCCATCTCCTTCTCTCCCATCTTCTCTCTCTTACTTAAGGGTTGCCAAAATTTTAAAATCGAACCGTTAAAAGAATTGAAAGAATGACCGATTTATGATTTAGTGATTCAATCTTTGAATTAATTAGAATAAAACTAAACGCTAAAATAATTAAAATTACATAAAAATCTAATATTTGTATGGGCCACCATTCAACTGTAATTTTTGACGATTTAAGGTTTTTTATCGGGTTTGAAATAAGAATCAAACCGGTTTTTTTTTTTCTTTATTTAAATAAGAATCATTCTTTACTCTAGGGGCTAAGTTTAAATTTTTAGGTCTTTAAATGTAAACTCATTTATTTTTTTTAAAAAACATTAAACTATATTTTTAGATTAAAAAATAATTAATCTGTATATCTATATTTATATTTATATAAATACTAAAATCATGTAGCTCTTTTTTTTTCCCTTAATACTTCTAAATTTTACGTGGCATGGATTCAGACTAGAATTGATTAGATAGAACATAAATTTTTACTTAACAATAAGTTCGATTTTAATTAATTTTATCTACTCACTAAAATTAATACAAATAAAAAATATAAATAAAAAAATTTAATAATTTTTTTATGAAATTATGTAATTTAATTAAAATATTTTTAAATATATGTAAATATTATTTTTATTAATATAATTTAAAATAAAGTATGTGACAATTAATGTCTAATAAGACTGTTTCTCTAATAAAGTAGGTGACAACTATTCCCACGGAAAAGGTTAGGTGTGGCGACGTTTTTTAAGATTTACATGCAAAAGTTTAGCGGGCACATGCTACAATATCCAACGTTAATAAATCGATTCCATTATTTCCATGTGCCACCCACTCCTCAATCGAAGGCATAAATTACCTGCTCCGTCCAAGCACAGTATATATGCATATATATATATATTTTACTCAAATTCCTAAAATAACCTGCATATACATATATATATATATATCACTCAAACTCTTAAAATAATTCTCTTCCTTATCTAGCTTTGGCCTATATAATATAAGTGATGTTACATACTCAAAAATTTTTACCAGAATAATTTGATATAATTGTGTATTTATCATTTTGGAAGACAATTAGTTTACTATAATGAAATTCTTTTATGATAACATAAAATTAGTGAGTATTCACGAATAAACTAAAATTTAATCAGTTGAATTAATCCAATTGCTATGATAATATACTTTTATTATAATAATGTTACTATCACATCATTCTTAATTATATCACTTTTTGATAAAAAAAATATATTAAAATAATTTATTTTTACTATGTTAATGTTATTGTTACGATATTCTTGTCTTATTTTTTTGATAAAAAATTACGCTAAAGTTACTTTCTCATAATATTTATCATTGACGTGCCTAGGTTTTATTTATCAAAAGTTGTGATTAGCTTCAATGACCGCCGAATGGGTATTTTGTTACGACGTGAAAAAAATAAATAAATAAATATTTTAACTGCGCTTCTTAGGGATTCCGACCAAATTACATTCGGAGCAATGAGAGTAGTTAAGCAGTGTATCAGTGATTGGCATTTTACATCATCATGACATGACTTTTTAATAATAAAAAAAAATTTAAAAAATCAGTGGGTATTAATTTGGGTTTCCAAAGATATAGGGGTGTTTGGTAAACAAAAAGTGAAAGTAAAAATACAATAAAAGTGAAAAGATGTGACATAAAGGTGATAGGTAAAAAATTTTGATTAAAAAAAATATAAAAATTAATTAAAATTGATACGTGTGACCAAACAGGCACATACTAATATCTTCTTCTTCTCCATAATGCTTTAGTCCGTTTAAATGGGATGAAATAAAAAAAAAAGGGAAAAAAATTTAAAATTAATAACTTATTTGTAAATTTTTTTAAGAGAAAAAAGAAAAAAAATAAAAAGAACTAGAACTAGAAAAAAAAGTGTATTAAAATTTTTAAATTTTCATTTTCTCAAAAATAAATAAAAATGAAGAAAAATAAATTAGTAAAACTTTTAAAATAATGTATTACTCATAAAATAAAGAATAAGATAAAAAGCAAAGATTAAGATTGAGAAGTGAACAATTATATATATACATAAAAAGGTAAGAAGCTTCCCAGGAATAATTAAAATGGCTCTTTTGTCAAAGTGCTGTTACCTATTTTGCTGTCCCTTCTGTACCAGTGGGTAGAAAAATTTGGTGAGAACCCCCTCTCTCTCTCTCTCTCTCTCTCTCTCTCTCTCTCTCTCTATGTATATAAATAAAGATTGAGCAACGCAAGAATTCCGCGCACTATACTCATCAGCATCAACCAAATACAATCTCCTTCTCCCTCTATCTGCCCACATGGCTCCCTCTACCAGACATTTCTCAATCCTCTTCTTCATTGTTCTCCTCTCCTCTCTTCACAAATCCCGAGCCAGAGACAGCCAGCTCTTTAGCAAAGTCACCACCTCCAACACCAACAATAATGACAACAACAACAACGGAAAAGAGACAGTAGTTGTCCAACCTTCGACCAATGAAAATCAACAACCAAACTTCATCCCGGATACCCAAAATGGCTATGGCTTATATGGCCATGAGCCCGGCCACTTTTCCCCCACCGCCGTCGCCGCCAACCTCCCATTCAAAACTGAATCCGGAGAGCCCACCACCACCACCAACAACAACAACAATTATTACTACAACAAGGACGCTTATGTGACTCAGCCACAAGGGATGAGTGACACAAGGTTCATGGGAAGGGGCTACACCACCGCTGGCGCTGCCGCCAACAACCACTACAATGGTGGCAACAACTACAATGGCCAGCAGCAAGGCATGAGCGATACGAGGTTCTTGGAGAATGGAAAGTACTATTATGACATTAACAGAGAGAACAATTATCCTAACAAGTATGGAAACTCGAGAGGAGTTGAGTACAACAACAACTACTACAACACTCAGAATGGAGGATTTAGTGACACGAAGTTCATGGAAGAAGGCCACACCACCACTGGCGCCGCCGCCAACAACCACTACAATGGTGGCAACAACTACAATACCCAGCAGCAGCAAGGCATGAGCGATACGAGATTCTTGGAGAATGGAAAGTACTATTATGATATTAACAGAGAGAACAATTATCCTAACAAGTACGGAAACTCAAGAGGAGTTGAGTACAACAACAACTACTACAATGCTCAGAATGGAGGATATAGTGACACGAAGTTCATGGAAGAAGGCCACACCACCACTGGCGCTGCCACCAACAACCACTACAATGGTGGCAACAGCTACAATACCCAGCAGCAGCAAGGCATGAGCGATACGAGATTCTTGGAGAATGGAAAGTACTATTATGACATCAAGAGCGAGAAAAATTATCCTAACAGGTACGGAAACTCAAGGGGAGTTGAGTACAACGACAAGGGGTATTATGGGAATTACAATGAGAACTCATATCAGCAGAGCAATTCCATGGAAGGGTACCAGAACCCGGAGGAGTTCCAGGAGAGTGAGGAAGAGTACGTGCCCTGAGATTCTTTTCCCTTTACAATCAAGTTATCTTCAATGTTTGTCATGGTTTAGTAGGAAAAGAAAAAAAAATCAGAAAGAAATATTTGTGTAGATTAATATATTATGGGGTTGGTTTGTATTTGCATGGTCTTCATGTTTCTCAAAGCGAAACTATGAGAGTTTGATTTTGTGTTATATGTGATGAACAATTCAGTGAGTTGTATAATTGAAGTTTTTCCCTTTCGGTCTCTTTGATGCTAGTGCATCAATAAACTATATATATATATATACATATTACTATTGTGCCAAAAAATATTTAAAAAAATTCTTAACAATGGTAATATTGTAATAAAAGCATATTTTCATGAATTTATTACTTTTAAATGATAAATATTTCACATAAAAATGATATTGAAATAAAAGTTGATATAAGAATGATGTGTTTGTAATAAAAGTTGTGATCGCATTAAATTTTTTTAGGTTTATTATTTTCAAATGATAAACTTACAAGTGTTCCATTGCATTTTAATTATTTTATATATTCCACATTCTCCAGTAATTTTTCTTGATATTTTCTTTTAATTGTATAATATTACTGTGTATATATATAGACAACCGTAGTTAAATAATTATAAATTTTTCTGTCTCTCGTATCATAATCTTCATGGGTTAATCAAATCAATAGCGTAGGAAAGAAGAAGTGATCGAGGATTTATAATTAATAGGACAAGCAACTGGAATTTTGGCGATGCATATTAAAGAGCCTCTTATCTGATGGGCTGAGAAAGGTACATTCATATGTCCTTTTTGTTATGGAATCCTCCATGGCTTTCATGCATAGGGAACAATGCTCATTGTAATGGAGGGACAGTGAGAAAGAAGATCGAATTAACTATGAAGATATCAGCCTTTCTCTTTCTCTTTTTGTTTTTATCTTTTTCCTTTTCTTTTTATTTATTTATTTTTTTTTAAAAGCTCCGCACTGTAATTATAAAACCATTAATTTCAAAAGAATAATGGTTACCATCTCCCATGATAGCTTCACTGCGATGCCTCCAAGTCTATCATTATCAGAAAGTCTTACTCGATCGACCGGAACAAACTAGGAATTTAGAGTGGGAAAATTAATTTTTATAAATTTCAAGTAATTTATTTGAGAATTTTCAATAAATAATATAAATGAATGATCATAAGCTTAAAAATAAAATAAATATATAAAATCTATTCAAATTCATTTAAAAATTATACAATTAACTGTGTTAAATCAGTAATGACCCAATTTAAGAACTAATTTTTATATTTTATTAATAACTCAATTCAAAAATTAAGTTTCATTTCTTATTAATGACTTAATTTAAGAATTAAGTTTCATAAATTGTTAAAGTCATGAGTGAAAGAACTTGGATAGTCATATTTAAAAAAATATATATTTATAGAATATGTATAATTTTTACTTATTTATTTATTTATTTATTTTGTAAAATTTGAGGGGGCATGGTCCCTATTGCACGACAATATAATATAATGTAAGTTCGTTCTTGTCCATCGACAACGCAATACAGACTGGCATAATCTCACACCCACATTATATATATATATATATACATTACATATTTTCTCTTTTAACAATCGAACTCCCATTCTCGAAACTTATTAATTATTTTTAACTCCTTCTTTGTTTCCATTAAAACTTGTCATTGTCAATTTTGTTTGAGCGAGCTCTATCCAGTAGGGGACACGTCATCAATTGGATGGTCAAGAGTTATTTTAAAAGTTTTAGTGAACCGATTAAAGGGAGAATGGCCGGCCGTAGGGCCACGCTAGAGTTAAAAATAAAGAAATATACAGGGAAAGAAAGTGACAACCACATGTCAATTGGATTTTGTTCCCCCGTGATTGATGGGACTGGGGGCTAGCTAGGTGCCTTCGTTGGTTTACCTCTGGAAACCCTCAAAGCTTTAAAGCTTCAAGCTTCAATTCTTTTTGACCACCTTTTCTTTTCTTTTTCTTTTTCTTTTTTTTTTTACTCTTTAGTGACAATCTCTTTGACTTAAAACTTTGAATTCAGTTCATAGACTCTTGTGTAGTTTGCTGTGGGCTTTTTTACCTTAATGCGTATACTTATTATACAATATGCATATATATCTTCGGCTGGAACTATTTACAGAACTGAGTGCATCCGGAATCAGAACGCCAACAACACGCGACGACTGCTGCTGTTGCTGAAGTGCGAGGGAGGACGAGCGGTGGTCGGAGGCGTGCCGCGGAGGGGGAATCATGACGGGGGATAGGGAGTTGCCAGTCGGGGACTCGGAGATCGGAGGGGAGGACGACGCTGTCGGCGGGGAGATGGTGGTCTTTGAAATTGGAGGAGAGGGGCAAACTGTAGCAGCGGGCGTTGAATGTCAGTGCCACCGGCAACACCGCGTTCTCTCTCAATCTCAGCCAATTACAGCCATTGATTTCAGCCCACACGGGTGTCGACGCCACTGACAATACCAAGCACAATTTTATAAAAAGTTCCAGCTGAGCATATATATGTATATCGTATAATAAGGTTTGGTTTGGGACAAATTTAGCTAATAATTAAGTAAAATAAAATTAATTAAATTTGTGTTTAGAGGGAAAAAAGTGACTTTTTTTTTTTAGGTGGTTAATTTATTTTTATTAATTTGACATTTTTACTTTTGAAAGTTTAAAAAAAAATTAAAATGTAAGAGAGTAACTTTGAGAAAAAATTATTGAAGTAATCATTAATTTGACTAGTTGCCACCGATATCATACAGAGCCTTAAATATATGTATTAAGGTAAAAAAAAAAAAAAAAAAGCCTTTGTTTTGCATGCATACAACTACCGATAATTTTATATGCAGGGAGTGGAGTGGAGTGGAGTCCTAATGGATTTGAATTGTCGTACCTACTCCTAAACTTTCTCCAAATGTTTTAAATATCGTCTTTCACTTCTACCCAAAAATAAGGAAAAGGAAATTCTAAGATAGGCCGTGAGATTCATGAAGACGTTCTTGTATATAACAAAAGATTATTTTAGTATTTTTTTTTTTGTGGAAGCGATTGGCCTGTAATGAATTCAGATAATTTTAACGAACTATTGTGATTAAAACTTATAGTTGTATGTCATCAATTTATTTGGAAATAATTGCAGACTTACAGTAAAGCGTCTAATAGCAACACAATTAAATTTATCAATGCTGGGATGTGTGTGGGTGTGTATAGATGGTATTAAAAAAAAAGGATTTAATCTCGAGAGATTCACTCCCTAGACCAAATCCCTAGAAAGTGAATCTCTTTTAGTTTGTACCACACATACCGGCCCTTCAACATGTATAGCGGTAAATCGCGAACTCGCGTAGCGGCGGGGAGTCGGACCCACACCCAAGAACTGGATACGGTTCGTCCAGCCGAGGAGGTCCGTCCTACCAACCTTTACTACGCTTTGCGCCCGGGAGGCTGGCCCCAAGTTTTGCTAGAGAGGAGACTTGAACTTGAGACCTTGGGGTGGTAAGCCCCTAAGTCTCAGTCCAAGACCATCCCATCTAACCTCTTGAGGTTGTGTATAGATGGTATTGTTGTATATACGTTTTGCAACATATCATGTGGTGTATGTTATTACTTGCTCACTTGGAATATTCCCTCGTCTTCCGCTTTTTCGCCGAGGTTATCTGATTTTGAGGGCTTGACATAGAGCAGTATTATGTCAGTTCGGTAATTTTGATCAGGATAATTGAATTAAAATTTAATGGTTAATTTCGATAAATTTATATTTTTTTAAAATCAAAATAATATAAATACATGCATATGAATCGTTAAAGTCTACTTCAATATCACAAAGTTGACATAGAATTACTATATTAAGCCTTTTTTTTTTTTTTTTTCCGAGTCTGCTACGAGGATTTCGTCAAACGCAAGGGATCGTTTCATTTGGTTTGATTTCTCTATCTGATAGGTTGGCTTAAGCCGATAGCGATAGGGTTTGTGATAATTCAAAGAGATTGAGGTAGGGATTGATCACTACCATATTTTGCTCGAACGAGGGTTGTTTGAAAGTATGCACATAACACCTTTTGACAAAATTCTCCGATGGTTCTGGCTCAGTAGATTTCCTTTTTTTTTTTTCTTTTTTAAAAAACACTTTTTACATGTTAAAATGGTAAATGGGTATAAAACATGTAAATTTTGCTAACCTCATTATTTTTATCTTTATTTTTTTCTGTTAACACTTGACGGTTTGACTAAACGAAGGTCTTAGTTGATATTTTAAAATAAGAGAGATTGATGTATCATATAAAGGAAGGTCTTAATTGATATTTTAAAATAAGAGAAGTTGATGTACCGTATAAATGTTGTCGAGAGGTTCTTGTGTTTTGCCTAATGTTAAGGGGATATTTGTATAATTTACCCCTCTTTTTTAATCTTTTGAATTTATAAAATATAAAAATACACGTATAATAAAGTTACTCTTTGTTTAATAAAAATAAAAATGTCTATGCCTAAAGGCACATAATATAATTTCACATGCAAATAATTAAAATTTAAATTTATAGAGCAAACCAGCATAAAAATTTATAAAAATAACTTGTAAAAATAAAAATTATTAATCAAAAGATAATAAGATATTCATATAGTGTTTAATAAAGGTATAAAATTTTATTATTTATTACAAATGTTATCACATTTTTAAAAATGTTAATTTAAAAATTTTTATATAAAAAGTATTCAAAAAAGAGTGAGATAATATGTTTTCATATAAAATAACCAAAACGGCAATCAAAGTAGAAAGAAAAAAGAAAAATAACCCTAACAATTAATTGAGCAAATTCAACAGTTGAAAATATCCAAAATTCAAAATTCAAAATTTTCTTATTATATAAAAAATAACACAAATAGTGTAAAAATTTATGTATTTAAAATCTAAGTCTTAAGCACATTAAAAATAAAATTTTAATTTTAATGTTGTTTTCTAATAGTTTTTAAAGAATATTAAATATAAAGAAAATTAAAATTAAATTCTAATTTTATAAATTTTGGGCAAAGAGTTGTTAATTTTAGCTTAGAGAAATCATTGGTTTAGATGAAGGATCATCTTTATCCAAAGAGGGGGCAACCAGCCGCAGAAACATGCCATTCCTCTGCTGGAACCTCAATTCCTGAGCTTTTTTATTTGGTAGAGAGATGTGATTGGTTTAGGTGGAAAGGATTAAAAGGATTTAAATCGTTGATAAAAGTGAAACATGATTTCAGCCGTTAGTTGGGTACAAATTTTAAAAATAATGAGCGGTATTATTATATAAATTTATTTTTTAATTTTTTATTATTTTATTTTTCAAAAACTTGGATTTAATTGATAATTTAGGAGAGAAAAACTTCTATGAAAGAGCTTGAGCTTGTTTAAATTTAAGGGATCACATTAGCCACTCCCTAAAAGAGGGATATCACGGGAAAAATCTATGGCGGGTCAAGAAAAATGTATTGTTTCTATTTTTATCTCCCTAAAATAAAAAGTTCTCTTGTTTGGAGATCCTATCCCTCACGTTTAAACCCTACATCTAAAGTAATTTAAATAATTTTAATAAATATTAAAATACCTTTACTTCTAAATTTTCTTGTGAGATAAAACGTTAAAAATTTTTAAAAATTTTTAAAAATTATTTACTTTTTATTTCACTGCACAATTTATGAACCCATAACTAATTTCACTTTATTTTATTTTATCTCATTTTTTATCACTCCAAACACACCCGAAGAAACGTTCAAATATAGAAAAGTTAGAAACAAATTCAAATGTAATTGGTTTTCCGAAATATATATATATATATATATATAATATTTTAGTGATCTATTTCATGCTACACTAGAAGCACAATGGAGTGTATTTAGGAGTGTATTTTCTTATATTTACATAGATCAATACGTCGTTGTTGAAAGTATTAATGCCACAACCATCATAATTATTGGGCTATTGCTTTATTGGTAAGGGTGGTTCTGAACTTTGCCGTGTATGTTTATTAGAGACTCAGTATTGAATAAATACATTGTAGCGTCTTTAATCCCGTGAACTAAGAGAGTTCATCTTGTACCTAGTTTTGAGTCCCTTGGCGCGTAGTACCTTTGGTATTTTTGGCATCTTCCAAAGGCCTTAAAAAAAAAGAGTTTTAACGTGATGTTTAATTGGAGATAGGATGATTGATGTAATACATTATTTTTTTGTGAGATTTTTTTTTTTTTTTTTTTTTTTTGTGGTTGATGGTATGTTATAGAATGAAATAATTTTAAATATTTAAAATTTTGATGAAAAATAAATTCAAGATATATTATATTACATACATATAAAAGTGTGGTTATAGGAATTACAGTTGCGCTACATGGCTATAATTGTGACACATATTTTTTAATAGGTAAATTATACATATCTTCCCTTAACAATTAGATAATTACACTTACATCTCTCAACGTTTAAAAAAATTATGCTCACCTTTCTTATTATAAAATATTATTAATATTAATTCCATTCTATTAAATCAACCGTTAAAGTATAATATAAAATGTTAAAATAATCAAAATTTCAATTTCTTTTCCTATTTTACTGCTCTTTCTCTTATATCTTCGTTAATTTTTTTTAATAAAAATCTTCAAAAAAAAAAAAATTTGTTTTTTTTTTCAAGTTAGTCTCAGTTTAGCAAGTAGTTTTGATTTAAAGGTTGAATAGATGGATGTGAAGATTTCTTTCTTTCACGGTGACTTAGAAAAAGAAATTTAAATGAAGCAAATAGATATTTTAAAGGCAAAAACAAGAGGGTTATGTATGTAAATTTAAGAAAAGTTTTCATGGCTTTTAGTAGACAGTAAACAGCTGAAATTCAATTTGACATTAAATGAATGGCTAGTGTTTGGGTTTGTCCTGATGAATTATTGACAACTATTAATTTGCCCTTTAAAATACTTAAAAATTATAATTTTACATTAAATGATCAAATTAACTTGACATTAAATAAATGGTTGAAATTCAATCTAAAAAACTTAAAAGATAATTTCAGCCCCATGATCTAGTGTAAGCCATAGGTGGATGATAACAAAAGTCACCTCATCTAACTAAGATACTACACAAATTCGGTTCCAGGGGCTGTTCACTGCCGGGACTGCAGTGAAAAATTAAAGGTTGAGATTTAATTATTTTTAATCGAATGGTTCTAATTTAATTTAATTAAAATTATTTTCAAAATAAAAATAAAAGTTAAAAAATTTGATCAGAACACAATTAATACATAATGTAAAAAATTACATATCATTAAAGTGAAAATAAATATCAACCCTTCATTTCTTGCAGTGGATCCATTGCAGCCCCCTGGAACCCACACAAATTAAGATAGAAATTAATAAGTGATTTAATCAATCAATTGATGTCATCTGATTCAGTATAAGCCATGGGTGAATGGCAATAAAAAGTCACCCCATCTAACTAAGACCCTACATAAATTAAGATAGAAATTAATAAGTGATTTAATCAATCAATTAATGGAGAAGTGCCGTGTTGGTTAGGTTTTTTAGGAATTGGAATTAGGAGTGAAAGTTCGCCGCCGGACCCCGCCCGATTCTAGTCCACGCAAGACTTTCTGTAAGTTGTTCATTAGGAGACTAGAAAAAATTAAATTAAATTAAATAGAGCCAACACCAGGGGTGATTATTTAGTTTGGATTTTATTTGAATTGCTCAAATTATTTTAATTTTTGAATAAAAAAATCAAATTATTTAAATAAAAGATAAACACAATTAAATAAAATTAATTAAATAATTCGATTCATTTATTAACAACATTTGATGGGCTTGAGAGTGGTTGATGCATTACATCTAGGACAACATAAAAGACACCATATTAGCCAAAATAGGCCATTCTTTCTACCATTTCATTCACTGAACAACCAAGAGAACCAAAGCTCTTTAGTAGGTAGTTGTCACAATCCGATTTGGACAGTATCATAAGCTCCATGGTTGTTGCAACATTTTTCATATTTCATATTATTAGTCACTGCCTCCATCATCTATAACTTTTTTTCTTTTAGTAAATTATATTAATTGCTCTTTAAATTTGATGAAAACACACAAACTACTCTCGTGATTTTTTAAATTACACTGATTACCTCTATTTTTTGGATTTTGTGACCGATTTCCCCTTATGTTAGCACTCAAAATATTTTGAATACTTAATCTATGACTTAAACTGTTTTAGAGTTTTTACCCATGTTATATAATCACTCGAAATATTTTGAGTACTTGATCTATGACTTGAACTATTTTAGAGTTCTTATCCATGTTATATATTATCATTATCGACTATAATGGTCATCTTCAAAGATTCGAATCGTCTAAATCATTTTTCAATTAAAACTTGTTATTGAGAAAAATCAATTTTGACCTAATTTGGCATGATTTTTTCTATCGGCATATGTTCATGTACGATGACAATTAGAGTTTATATATGAATTGTTTTGATGCACTTGATACTATTTTAACTGTTAGATCGTTAATCTAAGATTACAAAATATCAACACATCAACGTCTAGGAAGAATCTGTAACAAAATATAAAAAATAAAGATAGTCAACATAACTTTAAAAATCACATAATTACTTTATATACTTTTATCAAATCTCAGATATAGTCAGTGTAATGTGCCCTTTTTATGTGAAAATTCATATAACAACAACAAGCTTCACATGCATGGACAGTTTGTTTGATAAGACGTGCTGTTAAATAAGAGATATTGACCGCGTTTGTGCTCAACAAAATCATAATAATAATAATAATAATAGAACTCAATAAAACTTTACAAATTTCAATAAAATTTATATTTTTTCTCTCACGACGCAAATTACAAAATAAAAACTTTATAAATCTCTACAAATTTATACAATTTCAAACACTCCCTATTTTATTTCTAATTTTTATATCATGCACGGTTAGTTTAAAACGAAAAATTATTAAGATAATATCTTTGACTGGATGTAGATAATATCATTAGATGAAATCTTATTATATTAGTTATTCTATTAAAATGTAAATAAAAATTAAGAAATAAATGTAGTTTTTTTTTTTGAAAATATTTTATATTAAAATAAACAGAGCTTAAAAATGAAATAAAATTAAATACCACATGATTAATTACTAAGAAGGAATGTCAAGTGAAATACCCTAAACTTGATTTTAGTTTTAAAGTTAATTGGGTGAAGCTATTTTTCAACTTCTAACAATACCCTTCAAATATGACTTTCCTATTCTATTTTTAACTACTTTTTTATCCTTTTTTTTTTTTTTTTCATGAAAGATAACTGCACTTAACATTAATCCACCGCCTAACCACACATACAAGGGAGCAGCATTCCAGTTATTTATTTCTTTGACAAAAATCCTTCAAGTTTCCTATATGATTTCTCAAATAATTAAACTCTAAGAATTAATGACCATTAAAACTTTAAAAAGAGGGTAAACATTTTGTTTTAAAATAAATCATTATAATTTACACTTTTTCAAATATTACAAATTTTGGTGCATTAAAGAGGTATTGAAAATACAGACCAACAACCAAGCTGGTAGTATTCAGTATTATAATCATTCAACCACTTAGCTGTACAAAATCATAATAAGCCATTATATATCAATATGTTCTCCTTACACTGTCAAAAGAAGTTCACCAATCAATTATCTATTGTTGGTATTGATTTCTCAAGGGGCCATCCTCAACCCAGCTTTAATATTATCTCATATAATTCGCTGTAATTGACCCACCGTTTTCACATTTCATGCTTAACAAATAATCTTGCATATACCCAAAAATGCGTATATATATATACATATATTATCAAGTGAAAGGCATACACATACGTATGTGTATTATTCTTCTTAAATTCTTTTTTCTTTTTTTCTTCGCCAAATTTTTTTTTTTTTTTTTTTGGTAATTTTTTTTTCTTCGTCAATTCCTCTTCTTCTTCGGACTTTTCTCTATTTCTATTGTTTATCAGCAAATTTCATTTACTTTAAAGATACAGGAAAGTTACAAGGGAAATTAAGGAGGGAGGTTAAAGAAATAGAGTTAAGCCCCGTTTGGATTTTCAACTTTCAGTTAACTTTTGATTTTTTTTTTTTTTGGGTAAAAATTGGTAGGTAAAATTTTTGATGTATTTAGTAAAATAAATAACATTTTAAGTAACTTTTAGAAACTTTTAAGTATTTATTAAAATAGAAGAAATTTTAATAACTTTTGACAATTTTTTATGTGTTAATAAAAATTTTAGTAACTTTTAAGTTGAGTTAAAATGAAATAATTATTATATCACTCACCAACTTAAAAAAAGTTGATGTGTTGATAACCTATCATATAAAATTATTGATAACTTTTTGATATTTTACTGAATATCTAAGGATCAAAAGTTGATTTTTTTTTCTCTTCCAAACAGGACCTTAGAGGATATTTGTGAGTTAAACCGTTTCAAAGCGCCAAAATTTTGATTGTCCTATTATACAATAAAATAAATACTTGAATTTTGGCAGCCAAGCAAGCGGTTAATTAAACAACGGATGAAAACATGTAATCATCATCAGTTATTTGAAAAAGAAAAGAAAAGGACAAGGTAGCTATGTAGATTAAAAGTCTGAACTCCAAGGTGGGCCCAACTCAATTCAAGAGGCAATTAATTCCCTAAGTTTTAAGAATTTGGACTCTTCCCATGATTCTCCATTGGTCTAATTACCATTAACCAATTCATTACCTTCTTCAAAAATTATTCTGTGAGCATTCATTCATCCGATCTTTTCTGTGAGAGCCCCACTTAATTCAGACCAATTATGGCTGTAGAGGTAAATTGTCTCATCCTTGTTCATGTTTTTTTTATTTCTTTTTTCTTTTTCCCCTACTGATCAATGGACTGGGAATTGTTTATTTTTTGTGTTGATTCACTATCACTTATGGCATATATGCTCGTTGTTGTTTGATTACTGGGTTTTTAGAATCTGAAACTCTCTCTCTCTCTCTATCTCTATCTCTGGTTATATCATGCTCAGTATTGTTACTGCTTGATTAATTATTCTTTCGCAAGAACGGTATATTTTTTTTTGTGTATATATATATATATATCAGTATTGTTACTAGTTGATTAATTATTCTTTTATAAGAAAGGGATTTGGTTTTGGCTATATATATATATATATATATATGGCTGTTCTTTTATTAGTTGTTCTTGCATGTTTGATGGTTGTTCCTTGAATTCATTTTTAGGGGAGCTTAGTTTAGTTCATAAGATCAAGAGCTCAACATGAGAGAGAGAGAGAGAGAGAGAGAGTGTGTGTGTGGAGGTGTTCCTAAGTCGAAAATAGCTTGTTCTCTTGATGATGGGCCGGTTCTTCCATTAAATAAGAGAGGTATATAATTTTTAAAAAAAAATGGAAAGAAAGGAGGAGGAGGAAGAAGAAGAAGAAGAAGAAGAAGAAGAAGAAGAAGAAGAAGAAGAAGAAGAAGAAATCCAAAGTGTTTCTGATGGTAGTTGCTGCTGCTATCTATATTTGTTGTCTATACTGTTTAGCCTAGTTGGCCCCTTTACGCCGACAGTCAGGGACGGGAGGGGCCAATGTTTAAATCTATTAAAAGCAAAGTTGTTAATTATATAACTATTTATATTTTAAATTTTTTAATTATAAAATATAAAATATTTACAATAATTCTGACAGTTCGTAGAGTTGACTTTGTCCCCATCTTTATATATATTTGTGTATACATTTGTGCTTCACCTTCACTCATTCAAAATATTTATAAAACAATACAAAAATAGCCTTTCAAAATCAAATCAAACAGGGTGCGTCTAGATGAGATGCAAGGTTTTTTTTTTTTTTTTTTTTCTTTCAAGTTATCTAGATCTTTATTTTATTTATTTATTTATTATTATTATTAGTATTATTTTCTGGGGGGAGGTGGGGATGGAGTTGAAGAAAACTATAAGCCAAAAACAAGAGAGATTGTAGATTGTTGTTTTGTTACTGACCAAAAAAAGCACCTTCTCACCTATAATAAATTGAATTGTTCAGCATTTCGTGGGCCCAACTTTAACTCACTTTGAAAACCGGCTTGAAAGTTGTTAAAGATTTTTTCCTTCTTTTTTTTTTTAAATAGAGAGTAAAGCAAACTAGATAATATGTAGAACTTGAAACTTCACTCACACCCCATTGCACAAAGTATGGAGTGATTTGAAGCGAGGTTGAAGGCAATGCTCGATAAGAAGGCCGTTGAAAATTAAAGAAGCGAAATTTTGATAATATGTTTGAATTAAAGAGACTTGGATACCCGACTTTAACTTTAGAGTTTTGTTCACAAACTTGATGTTAGTCTTCTTTATCAGAATATATATATCTATATAATAAAACACAACCCGCAGTAAAAGAAATAGAGGGAATTGAGAGAGAGATAGGGGAACAGGAGGTTGAGTTTAAAATTTAAATTTGAGTCCACAGGAGACCGTGCTTTGTGTGGGTGCGAAACTAGTATATATATATTGCTTGACTTTTTTTTGTTTGGGGGGGGGGGGGGTGGGGGTTCAGTGGCTCACTAGAGGTGAATATGTGCTGTGCTGTTTATTCATTTTTTTCTAACTTATTACAGGACCAGGAGATGCCTAATGGATGGCCACTTGGACTAGGAAACTTCAACATGAGACTTGGAGTACTGACGCTCAACCTAAGGCCTCCTGCTTCATTGGAACTATACTCTTTAAACGCAAGAAACTCATCTATTTTCTCTTCATTTTCATCTTCCAACCTGGACACCGAGGTAATTAATTCCTTGAATCCTCGGTCGCACAGTTTGTTCTTTAATCTGTTCATTTTATTTTCTCCTCCATACATGCGTGTGTATGTGTGACAACAACAACAGCTTTATTTTTTTCCTTTTTTTTTTTTTTTTTAAGCTAACCCAACCCATCAACTTAAGTCAAAACTTGGTTTATAGGTGGGACTTGTACACTATACACACACACACCCTAACATTCTAATATGGGATACTTGTCTACTACAACTCTTTGGGTAGAAACTCAAACTAAACAGAGCAGCTCATAGAGAGAGCGGAGCATTGGACACACGCACGCAAATTTTTTATTTTATTATTATTTTTTTTAGGAGCTAACCCAACTAATCAAACCAAGTCAAACTTAGTTTGTAGGTGGGAATTATACACTACACACACCCACATTCCGACGTGGGATGCCAACAACACCTTTAATTGAACACTGTCAATTTCTATAAACCTTCTTAGATAATACATAAAGGCATCGTTTGGAGTACTAATAAACTTCATAAAATTTCAACAACCTCTATAAATCACTAAAATTCTCTATCACACTTTTACTTTTTCCCGCCTTTACTAATTTAAAAAAATTTCAATATTTCATTAAAAAATTTGTAAGGTTAACCGAGTGCGAAATTTTTTTCACAACCATATTCTTCACATCGAAAACTTTGAAACGAGTATCATTATCGCTTATTTATCTCCATTTTCTTAAATCCGTTAAAACGGATTTGGATAAATCGTTCTAATAGTTTACTGGTGTAGAATCCGTTAGAACGGATTTTAAAAGCTGTTCTAACGGTTTTGGCACTGTTCAGAGAGAGAAGAAACATTTTTTTGAATCTTTTAGAACGAATTTGGGAAACCATTCTAATGGTTTTGATACTGTTCATCTCCAAAAACGCAATTTAAAAAGAAATACCCAAACGCATTTCTTTGCCTCAAACTACATTTTTTCTTGTTTTTTATCATTCCAAATGCACTTAAAACTCGTATAGTTTGAAAGATAAAGACAGCAGGGTTTGTTTTTGTTTTTTTTTTTTTTTTTAATTTTTCCCCCAAAAATTTACACCATATGTTTTTGTTGATTTAAGTGGGCCATATTGAAATTGTAAATTAAATCATGCATTCTTAATAAAGTTGCTTTGAAATGTACCAGTCCGCGGCATCTTTCTTCCAAGATTATAGCGTGCCACTGGGCCGACTAATTGGAACCCGATCGAGGGAAGGAGGAGACTCGTACTCTGAACAACAGTTGAGTGTCTCTGAGAGAAGATCATCATCACCGTATGTAGATGGCTCCAAGGTACAAGAAAAAGAAGAAGAAATGTCGACTCGGGGGATCTGTGTTCCTCTATTAGTTTGCATCCTAGTGAAGAAGATGAGCCCAAGTAAAAACAACTCAAAGAAGTGATGAATTTGATGATTGGGAAAATCGAATGTTTGTTCAAACCATAATACCATAGGAATAAACTGTTTTGTGACAGTGTATTGATGACCTATATTCTGGTTTGTATTTGAGTGAACGATTCTCGTGGTGATTCGAGCGTTTGAATTTGAGTAATGAGTGACTGTTTTTTTGTCTGCTGGATCAAACTTAGGCTGCCTGATTACTAATTTTCTTTATGTCACACTGCTGGTAATTGCTAATTTCAACATTAATAAGTACTTCATTTTGAAAAAAATATACAAGGTAACGAGAAAACTATTTTGTTGTCATCGGTGTCTGTACAACTTGAACCAATAATGTCATTTAAGGATTTCAAATAATTATTTTTACGTGATTATTTCAAATTAAAAAAAATTAATATATATATATACACGTGCCCTTGGGGTTAGCCCGAGCGGTTTGTGCATATGCTCTTCTTAGAAACCACACACTTTCGACTCCTAACTGACAAAAAGTGTACGTGAGAGGTAACGTACATCTCCCAGTTTACTCATCGGTTATGCGGTTCGTTAAAAGTTGCAATAAATCGATGAGGGTTCCGGATTACCAAACTACATATTTATATATACACGCACATTAATTTACGGATTTTTTTTTCTTAGTTGAAATCCATTTCAAATTTATATTTAATTACTCTGTAAGAGCAGTCCAGCGTGTAAAATCCCTTCAATTTAAATCTATAATTACTCATTACTTTACCGTAAGGATTAAAAATTGGCCTTGGATCAATTCTTTTCTATGGTAAAGAAGCAAAAACTTGCTTTAAAGGGAGAGAGAGTGCAAAATCTAGAGTGCATTCTCTCGGATAACAAAAGAGTAGCTGTGCACTAAACAAAATATGGGATCCTCCATTTCTTACAAATAACTTTGCTAGTATCAGCAGCGCTACCATTAAGAATCTCCGAAGCTTTTGAGCAACTTCACACATTATGACTCTCACAAGATTGTCAGCTGAGGAAGAGAGCCCCTTGAACAGCCTATCATTTCTTTTCAATCATATTTGAGCCCATTTGATCTACTGTAAACTTCTGAAGATCTCTAAAAATTTCTGAAAATTTTTAAAAATTATTCACTTTTTATCTCATTACACGAGTTACAAATATACAATTTATCTCACTTTTTATCACTTCAAACACCCTTGGTGTACATGTTGTCTCAAGACATATTCCAGCTAGAACCAACAGAGAATTTCTTATAATTAGAAGCTATCCATGGGAATATATCCATAGGGCTACCCTCATCATTGCCAATATCATACTAACATAGGAGGATAACAATAATTCTTAGCTTCAAAAGTTACACAAGGACCATCAACAATCTGATGGAATACTAATTTGTCAAAAAAATTTGCTTTTCAAGCGGTGGTTATTGCACCAGATGGAATGTAAAGAAGCTTTTTAGTACATATTGCTAAAGATGGCAAATGAGCGGGTTTAAATAATGATCATAATAATTTGTAACTAAAAACACCCAACTTAATTAAAAGATGAGTTATATTTGCAAAGCCATGTTTGGATGGGTCATAATTAATAATCCAAACTTAATCAATTTATTTATGCCATTTATTTATGAATTCAATTCTTTTAGGAGATGTTTGTTTTGGGAGTAATAGAGAATAAGTTTTATTGGGGTCATTTTTATCCACCATTACACCAATTTGAATGGCGGGAGTAACAATTATTCTAGATTAATAATTACCCATATATGAGAGTAAATTTTTACTGTAGGAGGAGGTGGGTAATAAGAAATTATGAAAAAATTTTACTTTTTTCTTATTACACCCGTAAAATATTTATTTACTCCCGTGTAAAACTTTAAGTAACATTCTCTTTTTTTTTTTTTTTTGATGGGTAAGTGGAGGGGGGGAGGACGGCTCTTGGTCGAGTGGTAAAAACTTCACACAAAATCTCCTCACCACCCAGGTTCCATACTCGGAGATTATAAAATAATAATTTATTTAATCAAACTAAAATTACTTAATTATTAAATTATTTTATCAACACAATATTTAAATAATAATAGTTTATTATTAAAATAATTTATTTTATTTTATTAAAATACTACTATTGAAATATTAATTTATGACTAAAATTATTTAAGTTCTCAAATTAAAATTAATGTTTGATAAATAATAATCTTATTAAAATAATTTATTTTATTAAAATATTTTACTAAATGAAAGTTATGTCGCATAAATAATAATTTACTCGATTATGTATCGTATTGATATCATTTATTAAAATTAACAAATTATTTTGTTGAAATAAAAATAATTTTTATCAAAAAATAATTCATTATTAAAATTAATTACTATTGAAATATTAATCTATGATAATATTATCTTTTATAATTAATATTTTTATTTAAAAGTATATATTTTTATTAAAATTAATTATTATTAAAATAACCATGATTATGATGATTTATTTTATTAAAATTAAATATTAACTTTTATCCTTGGTCAGTTTATTCTCATTCCAAACATAATTAACTTTTACCCCTTCAAAACATTTAGCATTCTAAACAAAATATAATTATTACTAGATAATATTTACTCTCTCATTCCAAACCTGAGTACTACGAACTTGTTACCCAAGTAACCATTACCAGAGTAACAATTACCCTATAATCTTTTACCCTCAAATTTTTCACCCCACACCAAACATGTCCTTGGGAGGAAAAGGAAATCACTCATTATTCTAGTTTCTTGTAGGTTTAGGAGGACCCAAAAAAAAAAAAAAAATACTCATTTCAGAAGATTAGTTCTTCAAGATGACAACATGGAGTCAAAGGCAGCACGCTGGAAATAATTTTTGCTTTCCTCAGCTCTAGTGAGAGTGGAAGTCCGTAAATCTTTTTGTGCCTCTGGACATGAAAATGAGTTCTACTTGGTGTTAAAAAATACAAATGTTCCGTTTGTTTCAATCAAGCAAACAGTGCAATAAATTTAGACCATTTGTTTAGCTTCTTGTTGGTCTTCTGGTTTGCAGCTTCTGTGGATTTTATTAGGTGTGTTTGGAATTGTATAAAAGTGTATAAAATAAAATAAAATTGTAAAAACAAATGTCTCGTAATTTATGCAATGAATGAAAAATTTAAATTTTACTGTCTCGTAATTCGTATTTGTAGAGATTTGTAAAATTTTATTTTATTTTGTTAAGCTCTAAACAGAGCCATCACTGTTGACAGCGGATGCATAAGAAGTTCAATAATTCCATCCTTGCTGGAGGATAGGGTATTTATTTTTTATTTTTTACCTTTTATTTATCTCTTTTTTTTTTTTTTTTTTTTTTTGGGTAGTTCCTACTAGACTGTAGACTCCAAGCATATTTTGCGCGCATACATTTTATAATTGTATACTTTCCCTGTTTGTAAATTCCGGCAGACAAAAGTGCCCTGTTTGGAAAATTTAAACATGATTATTTTAATGCTAGAAAGGGTGATTGCCTGTGGCTCCGTTTGGAGTAATTTTTTTTTTTTTTTCAAATGTCTATAAATTTCTTTAAAATTTAAATTTTTTACTTCCAACACAATTTATGAAAAAAAATTTTTACCCACCGCACAAATTACAATACTGCAACTTTTACGAATTTATATAAATTTGAATAACTTCAAACACTCCCCATAAACAAATGATCTAAATTTATTGCACTATTTGCTTGATTGAAGCCGCGAAGAAGAAGACCAACAAGATGCTAAACATGGCACGCCAAAAGCATGAAGGTGTACATAAATCTTCATCTCATAGACAGTATTTGAGCACAAGGTGGAATGCATTTTTTACAACCCAACTAAGCATTGGATCCTAGTACATGTTAAGGGCAAGCTACAAGCCATTCTAGTAAGATTTGTATACCAAGCCCATGGAAAAGAAAAAATAATCGCACCTAAGCAGCGACCTATGGTGATGGAAACCGGTAAAACACACAGTCAGGATTGCAAGCTTCATAAGAATACTTAGATACCAAAATCGCCCAGCTCCAAAAGATTCCGATCATTCTTCAGCGACATTAACCAATTCATACTCAACAAGCGATAGGTTGTTATCCTCCTTAACCACAAAATTTGCCGGCTCAGTGACCTCAATGCGCCCCCATTTGTCAACCGCTAGCCTCATAGATCCCTTGAACATGTCTATCTTTGCATTCCGAATAATCACAAAGGCACCCGGGTTCATGACATCAACTGCAAATAATCCCCCAAAAAAGTAAGCATCCTAACAAACAGAATCCTTCCCTCCCAAAATAAATAAATAAATAAAACAAAAAAATAAAGATGGATCAAAGAGTGAGCTTTGACATTTATAAAAGTATAAAAAATAATAATATTATTATATTCTAGAAGAAATAAAGACGAGAGAAAACAAGATACTTTGACAACAATTGAAGTCAAATACATGATTCAACCATGTACTTGTTCTCATCTCTTTACATATATATATATGTGTGTGTGTATGTTAAAAATTTCATGACAATGAGAACCTACAGTTACTACCTTCTAAGTATGCACTAGATTAACCCATTGAACTTGTGTAATAACTCACAAACTATACGAGTCAGATAAACCTATAGAAAATCCGTGTGAAGGCTCACCCACAAGGAGGAGCTCCTTGTGATCAAATTCAATACCTCCCTAAGACAGGCTTGAGTTCTGGCTAGCTGAACTAGTATATGTATTTCTTTTCTTTATTCTACTTTATTATATGTATATGTTTATATATATTTGATTACCAAGGAATCACCACCCAAAAAAAATCTTGACTTTCTACCTACAAACCTCATGGCGGCACTACCCCACTACATAGATGGGTAAAGAAGCGATTTGCCTCTAGAGTGGCCCTCAAGGAAAATGACACTTGGGCCGCATTTGTTAACAGGATATGGTTGGGAGATTGGAGATGTAGTCTACTATTTTGACCAAGTTGACTTTAGTCGTGTTCGGTTTGAAATATTAGAACTCCGGACTAGATTTTATATCTCCCAAAATGGGGGATAAGTAATGCTATGAGGTAGGATGACATATCCCCCATCCCCGGAGTTGTTTCCCGCCAAAATCTAAGGTGGCATTTGGTTTGCATTTCTATTTTTTGTTTTAAGTTTTTGTTTTCTATTTTTTTGTTTTATGTGTTTTATGTTTTGAAAATCCCAAAACAAGGAAAACTAAAAATATCAAACCAAACAGAAAACACATTTGGTTTGATATTTTCTATTTTATGTTTTCCGTGTTTCAAGATTTTTCTTATTTTGAGTTCAAAAGGCTCAAAACGACTTTTTGTCATTTTACATTTCATGTGTAAACCCATTTTCTATTTTCTAAAACAAAATTTGAAAACACAAATGACCAAATGCGTTTTGAATTATTTTCCTTATTTTAAAAAACGTAAAATAGAAAATGAGCTCAAAACAGGTATACCAAATTGTACCTAAATGTCCAAAATTATCTCCTATCACGTCTTATGTCAAATCACATCTTTTATCTCACCTTCTATCCCACTAAACAAACACCAAAAAATAATCCCATAAAAAAATTAATCCCATACTATATCCAATCCCATATATTATTTCATGAAATTACTTATACACCATCATCCAATCCCTCTAATCAAACAAAGCCTTAGTGAATGAGATTGATCCTGAAACCTCATGCCCCTAACATTTAGACTCAAACTCACCGGCCATTTGAGTTACCCCTTGAGGTTTATCTATTTTCTTATAATCTCCATCCCAAAGTTGAGATATCTATTTTAATAACAAAATGCAGAACAATGACACAATTTTTTGGTGGTGTTTTGGCCAATTTCGGTGCATTTAGTTATATTTCAATACAAACATTTGAATTTTTGTTAAACACTAATATTTCGTGTTAATTTTCAAAGAAATAGAAACACCTCAGCAAAATGAAAACTTGTTCTTAATTCACAACTAAAAAACAAATAAAGAATAGAGCAAATCAAAGGATGAATATCAAGTTCTATATTCACATATCAACCATAAAATGGGCCATGTATATAGAAAGTAACATCTGAAAGTATTCCAAAGAAAATCAATTAAGGCTTATTGTTGCTTTTCAGCACATGGTATCTCCTGCTCTCCCCTATGGTTTGAGTTCCCTTGGGATCAAAATGTTGATGCTCTCTATGCAGGTTGACCTATTAAGGATTTATCAAGGAAAAATAAAAGTAAAGGGGATTCAAAAGTACTACTCGTGCTTGGTCTGTATTGAAAAATGACAGAGAAAACACATGGTATTTAAGAAATTAAAAATAATTGAATTAGCAAAACCAATTCATTGATAAAGTGCCTTCAATTTTCATATATTTTGTAATCCACTCAAATAATAATAATGCATTTGATTTTTATATTTCCTTCCCTTTTTTCCTCCTCTTTTCCCTTGTTTTTTTCTTTATCCTCCCCAGATTCTCACTCCAAACACACGCTATGTTTTGGGTCAATGCTGAAAAGGGGGGAAAAAAAAAAGAAAGAAATAAATTGATACCACCATAAATACCATTGTGCTCATTTAGACATGACAACTTCTTGAGCATTGTATTCAAAAAGCAGAGTGCCCGTTTAGATAACATGCAAGTACCGTCCCAAGTTTATGAACGCACTGCATTGTCTTCACAATTTAGACTTTGAGATGCACTGAACATTCAAACAAATTTTAACATAACATCATTCAAAATCTCATTTTCTGATAATCCGAATTCGTAACCGGGAAATCAAATCACGTTGCATTACCAATGGAAACGGTGCAACTAAAATTTAACCCATGATAACAGCATTAAGCTCTGATTTGGTCAAGAAAAGGAAGAAACCACGAATCCATATACAAAATCAGTACATATATAATCCCCAATTCATTAAGCAGATATTACGCATTTGTGCTTATATGCAAAAATTAAAAATAAATAAAAGTAAATCAGTTTTTACACAATCCCAAGGGTCTTTTCGGTGATCAAGTAAACGGAGCATTAGGGCATCTAAAGATATCGGACTCAAAAGTAGAATGTCAAGCTTAATCGAGAGAGAGAGAGAGAGAGAGAGAGAACCTTGATCGTTACGGGCCGTGAATAGAATGGTGCCAGTTTCGTCACCAACGAGGCACTCAGCGATTCGATTTTGACCGGAACCGCCACCGTGGCGGCTGATGAGCTGAGAGTTGCGGCCTTTCTTTTGCAAGATGGGGTCGGAGCTGAGGACCTTGACAGTGAGAGTGTGGCCATTCGTCCCTGGCTTCAGCTGATCCACCTTCACGAATATCGGCTTCCTCATTCCCGGCCTCGAAACCGAGCCGCCGCCGCCGCCCGCTTGTTGCTGCTGTTGTGGTACCGTCGATGCCATCGAAATGGAAGGGAAAAAAGAGGGCTTCCTGTTCTTGTTTGGTTTCTGAAACGCGAAACCTAGTGCTGATCCCACAAAAATTTTGGGATTTCTCGAATCGATGGAGCCTGGCACGACGACGTATCAGCCTCGCCAAATCTTAATTTTATGAGCCCTAAAATTTGATGAAAGTATGCAAAATATTTGTATAATTTCTAAAATAACACTTATCCTAAAGATTTCAGGTTTTAAAAGTTATATTAAGTGATTTTGCCAACATAGAATCGACACCATGACACATCAAAGACGATTCAGACATTTGATCCTTCTAAAATTTACATATAAGCCCCCGATTGAAGATGTATAGATGAAATTTTACTGTTCACCTTAAATATCATAATATATACAAGTTTTGAAGGGTGATCAAATACTCTTAAAATTCAAATCAATAATTGGGTGATCAAAATAAAATAGAATAATAAAAAAAAAACACATATTTATGTCCTATCATCAATAAAATACAAGCAGCGCCAATCAAGATAACTAAACCAAATTAGGGGGAATTTGTAATATAATCTAAAATGTAGGTAAGTGTAATTTGAAAATTATAAGGATATTTTGTTTATCTTTATCAAATCTCATGAATAATTAATCTAATTTATTGCTTATTATATATATTGTAGCAGTCGATTATTATATATTTGAGGCTTAAAAGTCCAATCTAATTTTCTGAATTATTTTATTTTAAAAATGATATATGTCTCTAAGTGAACAAATTAAGATATAAATTTAAAATATTTTAAAGTCTAAAATTTAAAATTCAATGACATGTCACTTAAATATGGAAATAATATGCCCCCTGAGATTAGTCCCAATGGCTCATGGATATGCTCCCCATAGAAACCATAAGAATTCGATTCCTGACTCAAGCGGAGTGTACGTAAGAGGCAGCGTACATCTCCTCGATTTACCCATCGACTACGTGATTCGTTGAAAGTTGCAATAAACTAATGAGAGTTCCAAATTACCAAAAAAAATATGGAATAATCTACATTAATATAGCAATTACCTATATTAAAGATTTAATTTGCATAGTTCCAGTTTAAAGTTGCAAACTCAAATGACATGTTTTTTTTTTTTGGTAAGTAACTCAAATGACATGTTAGTAATCCATTGGACCTTCTATGTGAATTTTGAATTGATTTTACTAAATATGACAATGATATTTAAAAAGAATTTATAGTAAATTTTTAATTTACAAAATTAAAAATTTAAACTTTTAGACTCAATTATTAAAGGGATATGGTTGGAATTTAATCTAAAATTTTAAGTATTAAGATTTCCTACAAAGAATTTCCATACCTTTTTTTTTCCTCTCTCTCTCCACCTATTTTATTCTATCTTTTTCTACATCCATTGTAGCCCATACGTTTCAAGTTAGAAAGTTCTTTCTAGATAGCTTATATGTTACGGTGAGTTATTCTAATTGTTTCCACTTTAATTATTGCATTTATCCTTTCTTTTTTCTATGGGTAAATTACACCTAGACCCCCTAAACATTAGGGTAATTACACCTAGACCCGCTCAACATTTGAAATTAGCAAATAGCCCCTTATTTTGAAATGTTACTCACAAACGATCTCCCTCCGTTAGGAAACCGTAATTTTTCCCGTTAAAATGCTGACGTTAGCAAAAAGAAAAATTAATATACCAATTTTACCCTTTAAGGCTAAATACTAAAGCAACCTCCCTCATTTGGATTATTTGGATGCTTGGACGAAGGCTTCTGTAACGTGAGAGGGACGAAGGCTTCTGTAACATGAGAGGGACGAAGGCTTCTGGAACCCTACGAAGGTCAGCTGGACAACAAAGAAAGCATAAGGCAGACGACCAAAAACGAAGAAGGTCATCCATCTTTCTATCTGGTTTTTCTCGTCGGAGGACCATCGACCCCTACGTTTCATTAGGGTTTCGCCATTTGTGGGGAACGAAGCTTCCAGGTGCAGTAATAATTCTTCCTTCCTTTGAGATTTTTGTTTATTATTTATTTATTTTCATTTAATTTTCTCTTACAATGATAAGAATTAACATGCAAAACAGAGAAAAAAATCGAAGCCCTAATTAAACCCGAAAACCAGAAAACGGTAGTTGTAAAATGGATTTTTATGAGAAATTATGGAAAAGAATAGGAAATTAAATTAACTACTGCTCATCTTCAGTTTGAAAGTTTAAATTTTTTCCCTTTCCATTATATCTTTGCTCGTCATTTGGATTGAAATTGAAATAAAGACGAAAAACTGGGGTTGTTACTAAAGGAAGTGCTGATCACAGAATTTGTGGGTTATGAACAGATAAGAGCTCGTAGTTCACTTACATTTTAACAAATTAATTTTTTTCAAAAGAAATTGAACTATGAACATGTATGTGCATTACATATGTTTGATAAAATGTCTAACATAATAACTTTTTATTTTATACATTATGATGAAAATTGGCTTCTCTGTTAGTAATTGTTAATAGTTCAATTTATTGAGTTTTTATTCTTGTCTAATACATTTATACTGTGATAGTAATATGTCGACAAATAGCACTGGAGATAGTAATTCCGGATTGAGGTATCGTAACAGACACTGTAGATGTGGGAAAAAGGCAGCCGTTGCCATATCGGAGTCGGCGGAGAATCCTGAAAAGCTTTATTTTCGATGTGCTAAAAGAGAATGTAATTTTTTTGCGTGGTGTATAGTTCCACCAGTGATGAATGAGTTCAGAGAAGGCAAGCAAGTAATTGAAGGGAATGAATCCATGCCTCATGATGTAATCCATGAATTTAGAAGGATTGCTCCAAGACTGCAAACTTTGGAAGCTAACCAAGCAGTTTTAAAGTTGATGTTAGTTTCAATTGTGATCATCACGTGGATGATGTTTATTGTACTTATTGTAATTTTAGCAAAAGTGATTTAATATTGAATTGTAGTACCCTTTGATTTTGTGACAAATGAATGGAATTGTAGTACCATTTGATTATTGTACTTATTGTAGTTTTTGTGGTAAATGAATATAATTATTTTTTGTGGTAAATGAATGTAATTTTATGCTTTGTAATATATATGCGTTCTCAGTGTTTTGAACATTATTCATTGTTACTTTAGGATTTAATAATTCAATTTTGTATTTTTGTTATCTTTAATGAAATGTACAAATTGGTCAGAATCTGTTGTGTATTTTCTTTTTCTTCTTCTACCCACATGTGAGCCATATTCTCAGATTGAATTTCCATTGGAACGAATTTGAATTCCAGCTCCGCCCTGCCGATTTCGTTTACAGACAGTTCTTTCATACCATTTTTTATCTTGGAAAGCAGTTTAGTTGATAAACATATGTTGGTGTGGGGAATGTAGCTGAAATGTGAGGAATTGGTGGGGTAGGAGGTAGGAGGTCCTTCTAGTTCACTAACATTATTCATTGTTAAACAACTCAAAAAATACACAACCTTAATTCATTTTGAGACTATGAAGTTTAATTGCACAGTTAATTAATAAACAACTCCACAATCCAACAACTTAATTGAATTTAAAAAAAAAAAAATAGAAGCAGAAACACAAACAGCTTAATGAAATGTTCTCATTGAATATATCAAAAATATGGCTGCTGCTTACAAATATTCAAAATAAACAGTACTCAATTCCATCATTTTTCCTACTACTCAAAAACTTCATTTCCATCATTTTTCCCACTACTCAAAAAACTTCAGTGGGTTCTTATACCCTGTTTCAACTATACCAAATTGTTCCTTGTTCTTTCAATATCAAAACCCAAGTAAAAAACTATACTAATGTACCACTGTACCAAAACAAAAAACCTGTGTACCAGCTATTACATATATACTTCCAAAAGTTACAGTTCCAACTCCATAGTTACAAAACCATAAATTCAACTGATTTAACGATAATAAAGAAGTCAGATTCTTGAAGATTGAGATGGCTGTGGTGGGGATGTTGTTTCCAGTGGATGTGTCTGGGTAGTCATTGCTTCTGCAGATGCTGCTTGTGGCCTGATTGCTGGTGGAACTGTTGCTGCTCCTCTCCTGACAGGCTGCAATTTACTTGGCATGATGTTGCTGTTGCTGCTACTCGCTGCTGCTTTACGCTTCTGTTAAAAGTATAAAATATGGATATCATTAAACAAAATTTACAAAATTTGGTGCAAAAAACTACAATTAAACATGTAATATCTTACCTTAACCGGAGCTCGTTGGCATGTCCTCTTGTTGTGGCCCAGACGCCCACAAATCTTGCATTTTATACTGTGCCATTTTCTTTGCTCACTGGTGGCAGCAGCAGGCTCATCCTCCTCCCTCCTCCTGTTTTTCCTTGGCCTGCCTGGGAGTCTTCGCAGTCTTGGAGGTTCAATTGGATTCCCAACCACTTCCCAATCCCACATAGACTCATCAAGCATCGGGTGAATAATACGCTCATATGTCTCCATGTACTTCGTCTTGCTGAAATAAGGATCAACAAGATCCTCAACTGCCATTCTCCTAGAGAGTGCACAAGCTATCCCATGTTTGCATGGGATACCCGATAGTTCCCAGGCCCCACAAGAACAAGTCTTCCTACCCAAAAACACAACATATCTTCTCTGACACTCTACCACCTCGTATTCATCCCCACCTGCAAAGAGCACACTACAATTCCTACTTTCACGACTGATCATCTCCAACTTCACCTTTGCAGTTTTAGTGACCCTACAATCCCATGCTGCTGTCTCATCAAACCTACTACGAATTCTAGCCATCATCTTACTCCGTAAGCCATCAAGTAATGTAAGAATTGGTTTACTACGTAGGTCACCTATCCAGTTATTAAATGACTCAGTGAAGTTGTTTGTTACGTGGTCTACCTTAACAGCAGGATTAAATTTGTGCAGTGCCCACAACTCTAACGGATTTTTCATCATCCAATCATGGGCTGCAGGACGTACTGTTTTACCTCGTCCATTGCCTGCTTAAATTCAGCGGCATTAGCTGCCCTGGAAGCTGCTCAAAAAAGAGTCCTCAACTGAATTCCCGAGTGAAGTTGTTTGAAGTTGTTGTACAGGTGTCTGACACATCGCCTTTGACTGGCATTTGGGAAGAACTCTCGAATTGAGAGCTCAATTCCCTTCAAACATAGCAAAATAAAACATCAACTGATTGTAAAACATGTAAAAATAAAACATAATAATTCGTAATTGTCCCTATTTTTAGTCTCAACAAATCCCCAAGCAAACAAGCATAAAAAGCTACAACAAATAATAACAACCATAAAAGGCTATAACAAACAGCAACACAAGATCTTCAACTATTTATTATAAAAGGCATACATTCTGACCATCGGACATGAAAGTCCATGCCTTCTCGTTGCCAATGCAGGTTTGCAGATTGTCAAGGAAGAATCCCCAACTGTCCCTATTTTCAGTCTCAGTAATTCCCCAAGCAACTGGGAAAATCCCTTCATCCCCGTCAAGAGCAATAGTAGCCAATAGCACTCCACCGTATGGCCCTTTCAGATGGCAGCCATCCAAACCAATAAATGGTCTACACCCTTTCAAGACACCAGCCATAAGTGCTTCATAGCTCAAAAAAATCCTTAGGAAGTGTGGATTTGGATTCTGAGGCACTCTCTCATATTGTATTTTTACGACACTGCCAGGGTTGGTCTTCCATATCTCAACAGCATATTGGGGAAGCTTTTTGTAACTGTCCTTGTAACTGCCCTCAATTTCATCCATGGCTTTCTTCCTCGCTCTATACAATTGCATCCAAGTTGCTTCTACACCATACTCCCTTCGTAATTCTGCCTTCATACCGTCCACTGGAATTTGTGGGTTCTCTCTTAATCGATCTTTTAGTTTCTTTGCAATCCAAACAGATGTGGCCTCTGCATTTTTTGGAGATGAAATACAATTGTGTTCAGGGATTATGGTCTTGATTTGAAATGTAATCCCATCCCTCATTGGTGAAGCATGGACACGCCATGGACATCCATCACTACCACAGTGGGCAGTCACTCTCGTCCTCTCATTCTTATCCCTCACCAATTTGAAACCCTCTTGTATGACATAGTCTTTCAAAACATCTCGAAAGTGGTTGATATTATGGAACATCAAACCTTTCTCTAATTTTATTTTCTGTCCTTTTTTTTGAACAAAAATTTCCCCTACTCTTTTCTTACGGCTACCCAAATCATCACAATCCGACCCAACATTGCAGCTATCGTTAGATTGATATCCATCCATTCCATCCATGTGTTCAACCTCTATGTTGTCTTCACCATTGACATTGGAATCATCACCCTCCCCATCAGTTTCATCCTCAGTTTCAAGAGTAAACAGCTCACTGTCAATGTCATCACCACTCCCAGCACTGTCATCTTCAATTTGAAAACTAGAAGAAGGCTCACTGCCTGTGTGTTCAACCTCCAGATTGTCATCAAGACTAAATGCCTCACCCTCAATGTCTTTACTACCCCTTTCCTGTTCACTACCCAAGTCTACCTCAGCTTGGGAAACATTACCTACATCAGTAGAGTCCGCCTTTGCCTCAGGATAAGTAACAGGCTCTGGATCTGCCATTGACTCAACAATAGGCCCTGGCAAAGCAAGAATCGGCTGTACTTCAACCACCTTAGGCACATCAACAGAGCAGTTTGCTTTTGGCACATCAACAGAGCAGTCTGCACCTTCACTGCCATCTACTTTACCAAGTTCATCATTAGAACTTTCAACAATATCAAAGAATATGTCAACCTCTCTTTTGCTGATATCTCAAACATGTCTAACAAGTCAAAATCACTGTCTAAGGTAAACTCAACATTACTTAACTTGTAGTACACTTTCAAAGTACTCCCAAGATGTCCACTGGCTCCACCCAATGGATATTGCCGTATATCGTCTACTAAGTCTAACATAGAATATCTATTAGGATCCAGGTTGCTAATTGTGAACTCTACGTCACCATGGTGCACTGTGATAGTATAATGTGAGTATTTTGGTGCCATTCCTAACCTATTAAAAAAATAGAATTTAGAGAAATACACATTTAAATCCACGATTTAAAAAATAAACTTAACAAAGCAATGTAGTATTCCTACTCTAGAAATCAGAAAAAAAAATGTGCCACCCCATCCCAGGGTACTGGAATTGTTACACCTGCAGTTGAGATGAAAGCTCGGTTATAGGTTTCCACCAGAAAACGGCACCAAAAAAAAAAAAACAGATAAAATAACAAACAATAAAAAAATAGATAACAAAACAAATAACAAAAACAACCTAATTAACAGAATGATATATAACCAATGTTAAGTAAAATCAAAAAATCAGAATGATATATAACCAATGCAACATTCCTAGTCTAAAAATCAGAAAAAATGTGCCACCACATCACAATAGGCATTTGACTCCTCAATTTAACCAAACCAAAAAAAAAAAAAAAAACAAATAAAATAACAGACAATAAAATGACCATTGCCACAACAATCCAGAAGAAAAGAATTAAATGACAGTGTCAAATGACTCAAATCATATTAATGGACAACCAAAAATGTCTACATGAATTTCTTTAGCCATAAGTAAGGAATGTGCTGTGATTTTATAAACATAAACTCATATTTAGTAGATAAATCACACTTGTCAACTTAGAAACAATAAAAAAGTAGCAGGCCAAATGCAAAGTTCGATGGTATTTGCAACAACAGGCATTTAGAAAAAAATCAGAAAAAAATGTGCCACCCCATCACAATAGGCATTTGACTCCTCAATTTAACCAAACCAAAAAAAAAAAAAAAAAACAGAAAAAATAACAGATAATAAATGACCATATGTGCTGTACCCTCGTGTGTTTAATTTTAATTTTTTATTTAATTAATTTTATGTTTTGTTCGGTTCTAATTACTTTTTTAAGCTCAAATTACCTTTGATTCAGTTTCAATTCTTGTATTTGTTGAAGCACAACATTTGAAAACTGAATTAGATATATACATAATAAATTGATCAAAAGGGAAATTAGATATATATATATATATACATATATGTATATATATGATTTTAGTTATTATAAATATTTAATTTAATTTTTTAATTTTGATTAATGTCATTATAATCAGAACAAAATCGAATTATTTAATTAAAAATTGAAATAATACAGACAATATGAATGAAATCAAAAGACTACTCTTACTTCTTTTACTATTTCTACGTATCAACATTTGTTTTGGTTTATTCACACCGTCACAATTACCCCCACTTTATGATTTTTTTTCTCCTTAAAGTTCCAAACACACCAACATAACCCTTTTAGATTAACACATATTCCTTCTTGGCTCTTTCGTGCTCAAAATAAAAGATTTTCAATCCGAGCACCAGCTCAATAATCAAATGCTGTAAACAAAAAGCGAAAAGTAATTTAATTTTTTTTTAAACTTATCAATACACCCAGAATAAACTTGCAATACACACAGACACAGACACAGACACATATATATCAATTGTTGTGAGAAAGCTTTGTACGAGGAGTCGAGGACCAATCAAAAAGATACACACTCAACATTATTCACAACCACAACCATACAAACAAAAAAGCACAATCAACACAACCACATGCACAAACCGGAGAATAAATAAATAGAAACAGAAAGGGGGGACCACAAAATAAAAACCAATAAAATATTCAATATAAACACACGGGGGTACAGAACAAAGAGACAAAGAGAACAAGTAACAGAACAAAGAGAAACAAGGGGGTACAGAACAAACAGACAACGGGGGACCACAAAATCAAAAGTAACAAAATAAAGAATATGACAACAAAAGTGAGTCAACGTGGAAGAAAGTATATAAACACACACAGACAGAACGAGAGAAAGATAGAGAGAAAAACCAGTCGATCGGACGTCCAGACGACGATCTATCAACTTGTTGGGTCTTCGGTTAGGGTTTCATCTAAATTAGTTTCGTCTAGGTTAGGGTTTTCGTTTCAGAGATCGAAAAAGGTGCTCAGCAGGGAGTTAGGGTTTTCGATTCGCAGAGGGAGAGGAGGGGAGATGAGGGGTTTCGTCTCAGAAAAAATGGAGAGACTCGAGAGAGTGATTCAAAAACCAAAAAATTTAAAAAGAAAAAACAAAAACAAATAAAAAAGAAATAAGAAAGAATAGGAACCTTACTGCTACATAGAAGGGGCAAATAAATTAACGGACGTTGGAGTATATCTAACGGAGGGGGGGTCGTTTGTGAGCAACATTTCAAAATAAGGGGTTATTTGCTAATTTCAAATGTTGAGGGGGGTCTAGGTGTAATTACCCTAATGTTTAGGGGGTCTAGGTGTAATTTACCCATTTTCTATTACGTTATATTAAATAGATATTTTAACATTCTATTTATTTGGCAGTAATTATTTTCTTAATAATTTAGTATTTGTCCCAATTTCAATCAAATGGATTGAGTCATTGCATGGGATGAGAAAAAATTTAATTCAAAATTAGAAAATTAAACATGAAAATGACATTATTATTATTATTATTGTTATAAATTTTTTTGTGTTGTAATGAATGACAATAAAATCTTACGATAAAATATCAACACAAATAGCAATAGTGACCTAAGTTCTTGGTTTCAGAGGACTGTAGTAGATTTTCACTACAGGGTTGCAATATTGTAGAAATCAAAGGTTATGATTTCATCAGCATTTATTAATTTAGTCAATATATTTATTAATTCAATTAATAATATTTATTAATTTAGTTAAGTAAATGCTCATGAATCACAGCCTTTGCTTTCCACACTATAGCCCCTATAGTGAAAATTCTACTGCAACCCCCTAGAACCCCAATTTCTTTGATTTACATATTTTGCGCATTAAATGTTTACGTTATAGCAATATGGCATCGAGATGTAATAGTTTGATTTATCATGTGTCATAAACATTTGAATTTTAAATTCATAATAGTTCTTGAAAATTGTATGTAATAACTCATACTTTTATACATATTATTATTGTCATAATACATTGAGCCATAGTCTATTTATTATTTGATTTGATTGATTTGATATATGGGTTGATTTGATTGTTTGATTTATAGTTCGGGTATGATCATGTTAGGTTGGGGATTAATGTTCTAGTTTGTCTTGTGCACCATACCATGTTGTTCTCCATGTGCACGGTTCTCCTCGTGCGCATGACCTATACCAGCTATCAGTAAAACTTGCACTTCCTTTTTCTGCTTTTTAACTTCTTGGTCTAAGCTTTGAATCTCATTAATGGTTGCCACCCGCCCTATACCTAGTATATCCTAGTCTCACCTAGGTCGTCATTCACCCACTTGCTTTTCCTTTCTTCACCATGAATTTTTTGGTCTATATATATGTATCTATATATGTGTTTTCAAGAGTTTTTGACAGAAAAAAACCAAAGTGAGAACTAAGTTGTGAGAGACTATTCTTCATAAAATTTCACACTTCCCTTTGTTTCATTCTCAAATTAGAGCTGTGTGGAGTGTATTATGAGTCTTAGTTGGGTGTTGAGGTTGTTTGGGTAGTCGTAAGTTGAGTTTTGGCATTCCTGAAGCTTTCGAGTCATTTCTTTTCTTTCGAGCAACACGAGATAGGAAAATTTTGTGTTCTCATTAATTTATATTATAATGATGTATACGGCAAGTGTAATAATGATATATTGCATGATATATACTTAGTTTGGAAGTTGATACATTTGACATTCATATGTATGTTTTCGAGGAACAAAATGATGAACATTGTTTCTAATACAAGTTAAACTCTTGAAGTTTTAAGAAATTGAGGTTCTAATTGTGTTTATACACTATTAAGGACTTAAAATGAACCTAAACATATTTAACAAAATGGTTTGAAAATGAAAAGAATTGAACTTAGAGAAGTGAAGACCAAAAACAAAATAGGGCGGACTCTTGATGCTAAGAGTCATACATGACTGTTCGGAGGTTATTCACATGGCTTGGATTTTGGCATCTCGTGTGCACAAGAGAGAAGCCTTGTGCACACGCCTTATCTGGATAGCTCCCGTGTGCATAAGACTCCATCTTTCATGCACATGACCTTTCTCATGCGCACAGGAAAAATCGTGCACACGAGATTTTGCCTCCCATGTGCGCAACAACTTTAACCTGAGTCTCCCATGTGTATTAGTTTACTACTCACGACCTCTCCGTGCACACAACTAATGACCCTCTATTAAATTGAAATGTTAAAAAAAAAAAGAAAATATTTTTAAAACAACATTACCTGGTTTTCTAAAGTGATTTAAAAAATGGATATTTGAATGTGAACTTGATAGTGATAAAATGAATGAAATGTGATGTTATAGCTTGTGTGACAAATGATATAAAATGTGTAGTAAGCCTGAGTGGCAATAATATGAAATGACTTGTGTGGCAACGAGATAATGATAATGTTAATAATACATAGAAATTAATGATGAGATATGCAGTTGATTTTATTGATTTTGGGGATTAATGATATTAAAAATAAGAGAGTATATACATATACTCTTGTGTTGAAAGACTTTAGATCTGTGCAAAATTTTGTTATCAGGAGATTAGTAGCCTACATAATGTTATTATTATTAGCTAATCTTGATCATTGCAATGTGGACCCATAAATGATATTGTTTATCTGGTTAATTGTGATCCTTGAGTTGAAACCCATAAATATGATGTATTAGTTAATATTTTCAGTTGAGATGTAGACCCATAAAAAGTCAATGAGATATTTTGGGGATAGGCTCGGTGGCCACTAAATAGTCTTTCGAAGTATCTATCTTATATGTGTGTTAGTATGATAAGATGACGGTAAATGGATAAATAGCTAATAACTTGTTAAAGAGATGTTAATCATGTAACTGTTAATATGATCTAAACATGAGATATTGATGTTATGGTTATGATACTATGTGAAGCACCATAGTAGTATTCTAATACATGTTGTTGCATATTATACTTGTTATGTGCATAGTGGGCGCACGTGAACATTGTGCTCACTTCCTTACATATTTTGTTGCCTGTATTGACCCTAATGTATAATTGGATCCTAAGGTCGAGATTCAAATGTTGCTTTGATTTGCACGGTTATATTTTGTTACACTATCCTTTTGATCTCTGAAAATATGTATTTTGTAATATTCGATATCTTTGTAAAGCCCTAATAAGTCTAATCTTTATAAGACATGTGGTTAGGAGCTTTTTGCATGATTGTAGACTAAGGCATTTATTTATTATTATATTCTAATATCTACTCCAAGGTGTTTGTATGACCTTGATTGAGTTATGGTGATTAATTGTGATTTTGCATGTGATTATAAGCTTAATTTAAAAAGAAAAAAAAAAACTAACTACTAAAAAGTTAGTTTTCTAAATTTTAATAGCCAATTTTTTAGTTTGTTTTGTTAATTGATATTTTTGCCCTTTATGATTTAAAAAAGTTCAAATGTAATAGATAAATTTGTTTATTTTAGAAAAATAAAAAAATTGAGTAGCTGGAAACTAAAAAATCAGCTAAGCTTCCCAAACAAGGCCTTGCTTTACAACTTAAGTTACGAAATCTTGGGCATGAAAGATTGGTATAAGAGTCTAGATTTAAAATATCTAGGGGACAATGGGAGTCTTTTATTTTGTGTTACATGTTATCTGATTATTTATTAAAAATTAATTTAATTTAATATAATATTTAATAAATTAAATTATTAATAAGTAATTATTATTTATTATAAATAATTTAATTTAACAAAACAAGTTACTTTAAGAACAAATTATTATTTCTTATGATTAAATTTCTAGATACTACTAAAGGATTGGTTATAGGCGAGAAAAATTTCGGATGATTACTTGAAGCGATCGCAAATATTACTTATAAGACTTGGGGTCGCAAGTGAAGTGCACAAGTCATCATGGGCGACAAAAACATTGAAGCGACCGCCAAGTAATATTTGCAACCGCTTCAGGCAGTCGCTTTACTTTGTTACAATCCCCATGAACCCTTTTTTTTCTTCCCTTCCTCTCTTTTTCTTTTTTCTCACTTTCCCTCCTAATTTTCTCTCCTCTTCTTCCTCTATTCTATGCATCTAATTGCTCTACCATTAGTTCACTGTTGTCGTCGCCAATAAGCTCTCTCTCTCTCTCTCTATGGCAATGTAAAATATGTATATATATTCTTTTTTTGTTGGATTTTATGCCCAAATGAAGGTTTTAAAGGTTGGTTTTCTACTTCAGTACTTGGATTTGATTTTCTGCCCAAAGAAGGTATGTGGAAATTTTTTTAATTTCATTTTGAAGGTCGATCATTATTACAGTATTTTTGTTTATTGATTTACTATTTTTATTGTTTATAAATATTCTAATTTTTTTTATTGCTGAAAATGGCATGCATGTGTGGCTTACTGATTTTTTGTTTCTAATTTATCCTTTTTGTTTGTGAATGGAATGCTGTTAAGCTTTTAATAGGTTATTCTATCTACTATTCAAAGAAATGATTTTAAATTTTTTCCTTTTGGATTTTTTGTTGACTATTTCTATGAGTTGTTATACTGTTGAAAGAATGAATAATATAAGGATATTTTTGGGGTTTTTTGGTTTATTTTGGTCATATTGTTGAGCATGATTTTAATTTTTTTTGGATTTTTGTCTGCTATTTTTATTCTTAAGCGTTGTTTTGCTCTTACGTTTTTTTTTTTTTTTTTATAATTTATAGCTATTTGTCATTTTTTTTTTATGTTAGTTGATAGTATGTTAGCTAGGTTTTTGATTAGACAACAATCATAAAATTTAATAACAAATTCAAAAAATTATTTTAATAATATAATTTAAATAATATATTTAAATAATTATAAGAAAGAAGTAAGTCTATTAGTTAATTTAATATCAAAATAATTTATTTAATTATTTTTAATAATAATATAATTGCATATATAGTAATAATAGTAGTAGTGGTGGTTGTAATATTAACTTATATTAATAATAGTAATAATAATATTAAGCTATAATTGTAGTAATAAAAATATTACTATCACAATAATAATAATATTAAACTATAATAATAACATCAATATATTATAATAATATAATTATTATAATATTGAATTATGTTATTTATTAAAAATACACTACACTTTAAAATATTACAATAACAATAATCGTAGCAATATTAAAAATAATATTAAATTATAAAATTAATAGTAATAAAAATATTATTATAAATTATAATAATATTAGAAATTATTATTATTAATTGTAATAAGATTAGTAAGTAACAATAATACTATTACTCAGTTATAACAATAATAGTAATAATATAATAATAGTAATAATAATAATAATAATAATGTTAAGTTATAATAATAATAATAATAATAATTTTAAATTATTATTAACTAAAATAAATAAAAATAGGAGTAATAATAAGATTATGTGATAACGTTAGCAATAATAATATACTAATAACATATAAAAAGTTGACTATTATAATAACAATAAAAATAAATTACAATAGTGATATCAATAATAATTATAACAATAAAATAGTTAATAGTAATATTTGTATTATATTATTTATAAAAATACAATACACTTGAAAAAGTCAATAAACAAATGAAAGAAATCGAATATTATAATATGAAATTATAATGTTACATTAGTTCATTTATAACACTAAAGTATAATATTAAATAATAATATCGAATTAATTGAATTGATAACAGTTAGTTGAATTATAATATTATAGTAATATATAAGAAAATTAAGTAAATAATAATATTATAATATTACTAGATTATGTTCATAATATTAAATTATTATATTTAATTAATTAAATTAATAACTAATATATAAAGCCCTAATATGATTGTATCCAACCCAATATCTTACTTAGGTCCAATCCAATCCAATTCAATCCAATCCAATACTAATAGTATAAGGAAATTAGGTAAAACATTAATATTATAATGTTATAATTACGTAAATAATTATATTAAATTCATAATATTAAATTATTAACAGTTAATTAGTTAATTTAATAAGTAATACACAATCCCATAATATGATTGGACCAACCAATATCATACTTGGCCCTAATCCAATAAAATATTAATAATATAAGAAAATTAGATAAATTAATAATATTATAATATTATAATTAAGTAATTAATAATATTTAATTAGTTAAATTAATAACTAATACACAAACTCCTAATCTTACTTGAACTCAATCCAATCTAACTATTAGTAATATCAGAAAATTAGGTAAAATAAAAATTTTATAATATTACAATAACTTGATTAAAAATATTAAATTAGTTAAATAATAACTAATACACAAACTTCTAATCTTAATTGAGGCCAGTTCAATCTAATATTAATAATATAAGAAAATTAAGTAAAATACAATGTTATGATAGTATAATATTATAATGTCAAAATTAATAATAGTTAATTAATAATATTAAATTAGTTAAATTATAATTAATACATAAATTTCTAATTTTACTTAGGCCCAATCCAATATCTTGCTTAGATCCAATTCAATCCAATATTAATAATATAAGAAAATTAGGTAAATAATAGTGTTATAATGTTATAATTAGGTAATTAATAATAGTTAATTAATAATATTAAATTAGTTAAATTAATAACTATTCACAATTCCTAATCTTTTTCTTTTTTTGCTAAGTTACAAATTACTAATCTTAACTTCGGCCGAATTCCTAATCTTACTTGAGCCGAATCTAATCCAAATTAATAATATAAGAAAATTAGATAAAATAGTAATATTATAATATTATAATTAATCGTAATTCAAATTCATTCAAATAATTTAATAATAATCCAATTCAATCGATATATCCGTTACTTAGGTTTAATTTAGTATTGTGTTGTTAATTAGATAATCAATATATGAACCAATGCAGAAATCAAACTTAGAAACAAATTAAAACTGCTTTATTTAATTCATTTTCATACATTAGTGAAACTTAGAGCCATTCGAGAATCTTGTACCCCACTCGTTGGGTCATCATTAGGTGATGAATTTGGTTTTCGACTAGGTTCATCGTTCTTGTGAGTGAACATGCGGGGATTGACATATATGATTCTTGAATTGAACAATTTGGATAGTTTAGAAATGCAATTATTCATCTTGTCTTCGACGACTCATAACAATGTCTGATGTTAGATAGAGTTTCTATTAACGTCATGTTATTCTTCAGGTGCATATATAGAGTACAACTATGTTTCTGCGTTGTGTACTTGAGAACTGTACGGACATGCTGCCAAAATTTTGTCTAACTAGGGGATGAAAGTATCGAGTTGTTGAATGTAATTTGGATAATGCGTGCTCAAAGTGGATATGACCAAGTACTAACCATCTTGTTGTGAGAAGGTAAAGTTTAAGACTAAGTGAATTGGCATAATGCATGATTCCTTAGGCTAATTGTGTCTCTTCATTTCGAGATTTTGCAAAAATAGTAGCGACATAGACAAAAGTTGGATTAATTTGCCGAATAGGATGTCTACGAAATATATTGAGGGAATTAACCAATTCATCGCATTCACTAATGGGTTTCACAGTGAGTACAGCAGCTGTCCTTATAGGAAATGCACAAACTGGTATTATTACACACGAGAGCCCGTCAAGAACCATTTGATTCGTAATGGATTCTTGAAGCAGTATAAGTATTGAACTCTCCACGGGAAAGAGTATGCCCCACCTCGCCCAAAGGAACAGTTGAGGTAAAGGCCGAGGGTGTGATAACGTTTGACTTTGTAGAAAATAAAATGTTTAGACTCTGGATAGTATTACTGTGGACAATCAACGACTTTTCTGCGCATACTAATTGTCTTATTGGAGCACAAAATGTGTGTTCGCATGTCCTTACTATAACCAAAGCAAAAAGTCAACCTGGTTAAAGCACTACAGAAAGTGGGCATACACAAGTCATAGATACTTCCTAGCCCTGTTGCATAGGCTTAGGAGGGATAAAGTCTCGTTTGACAACACTCGAGTATAGTCTGGCACCACAGATAATGATAGGAATGATTTATTAGCTCAAATTGAGTAGGAGTAAATATGAACAGTGTATGATTTTTAGGATCTATTGGCCCCCCCGCTAACATCTATTCCCGGTGTAAACAGGAACTAAAATCATAATTGAAAGAAGAAAGTATTTTCTACGAGTTATCGTACTAGAAAACAATCTACTGAATCACAACTTGGATGTCATGCACATCAAAAGAATGTTTGCAATATATATGGTATGTACTATCTTGGTGTTAAGGGAAAGTCGAATGACAGTGCTAATGTTCGACGTGATTTGTATAAGATGGGTTGAGAATCTCGTTGCATTTACAAGAAAGGGAGTCCAACAAGGCATACATGCTGCTTACACTGTACACGATGAGCAAAGAAGAGAATGATACTTCCTATCAATCCTGAAGAATATCAAGGTGCCTAATATGTATTGTTCAGATATTTCTAAATGAGAACATGAAAAAAATGATGTTACGGGACTCATGATAATCACGTTCTCATTCAGCAGTCACTACCTATCGCAGTAAAGAATTGTTTGCTTGAGAATGTGGTTGAGCTGTTGATTGAAGTGACTTTTTCAAATAACTGTGCTACAGAGTTCTCCATATAGAAGATTTAAAGGGTTTATAAGAGAAGATTACTTTAACATTGTGCCATTTGGAGAAAATTTTCCCACCAGCATTTTTCAATATATGGTTCACTTGATCATACACTTAACTGATGAAGCCCTTGGTAGCCCTATCCAGTTCAGGTGAATGTATCCCATCACGAAGTACATGAACATGTTGAAAAGGCATGTGTGAACAAAGCTAGTCGAGAGGCATCCATAGTAAAGGGTTATTTGATAGATGAGTGCATCAATTTTTTTGCTACATATTTTAACGACGATATCTAAGCAAAGTTAAACAAACTAGAGCGGATAATGAAGGTCCTGCTGGGGAGGGCACATGATTTGATCTCAACCACATCGAGTAGATCCAAGCTCACTGATTCGTGCTCTATAACACCCAATTGGTTGTGCCGTTGACTTAGTAAGTCATCCCCCATATAGGGAATAAATTATGCAATATTTGTAATAATTATCGTATTTATTGGTAATATAATTTGATCTGCATTGTAGAAGACACATAAATGAACTCAACGGATATGCCTTGCGCAACAGATAGTCAAATGTGGATGTCTCATTATCAATTGTTTCACAACTGGCTTAAGAATTACGTATTATTAAATATTTACATGTAATTTTATGTCCTGGTGTATTTCTTTAAATTTATATTTAATTAATACATAAATTGCGTAGGTTTAATAATTTACGAAGTACTAGTGATCCTGCTTGACCGATGAAATGAACCAGTTATCTAAAGGTCTTTATACCGCCTGACGTTACACAGCTTACGATATTAATGGCTTTGATTTTGCATCAATTAATTAGATAGGTGGGCTACGCAAATAGTGACATCGATTGTTCATATGTTGACGGTAGTTACTAATATGGCTAATTGAACGACATTATTGAAGTTGTATATAATTGTAATTTGAGATTTCTATTATTCAAGTGTAACTGGGCTGATCCAATTTATAGGGTTAAAATTGATAAGTACCAATTTAAATTAGTAAACTTTAACAATTTGTTTATCGAGATGCGCGAATACAACATGAACCATACATATTGGCGTCGATGGTAGTGTAAGTTTATTATGTCGGAGATTCAACCGATCCTAACTGGCAAATTGTCGTTAAAATGTCAAGAAAATGGGAATATCAGATCGAATGCGATGAGCCAATATTGATGCATTCGCCTCAACAAGCTTTGATCAGGATGCAATCGTCCAACGTGAACAAGATGTTAATTAGGTTAGGAAGATCGTCGAAGGAGATGCTGTTGACTTACATGACTAATAAGGGTTTGTACTTTTTTATCTAAATAAAGTTTATTTTAAATATTTATTTTTTAAAATTTTTATAAATATATCTTATGAACAGTATGTTGACATGTTCAGATGCTCTAGAAAGAGACTAGCTTTTGGACAATGACCGAGCGTCTCGGCCTATCTTGTGTGGGTAGTAGCTCGACACATTGTCCCACCATCATCGTCCAAGTCGGCGAGTCCTTGGATACACAATCAGGCACCTTCAGTGTTTTAATTATACAGCAATAGGTATAAATTGTTAATTTAAGATATTTTTTAACCCTTAAAATTTTTTTCTTTCAACTCATTGAACTTAATATTTGTATGCAACAGATTCTCCCACTTCAAGCAAGCCTTCTAGTCCAGTAAGGGTCTTCGAAGGCATTGCTGCAGTAAACCGCTAGTCCCAGTGGACGACTATGCAGTGGGATGACACACCCCATTCGTTGGGAAAGGCTAGACGGTCCCTTATCTCTTAGATTGGACACATGGTCTAGAATTCGATCAAATTCTCGCTGACCACCCTCGATTAAGATGCCTTCTTGCCCAATGCATTCAAGGGCCTCTAGGTCGAGGTGTTGGTATCATAGTTACTTATATTGTACGTGATGTTTGTGTTGAAACTTATAATATTAAAGAATTATTTTATAATTTATCCTTTTTCAGACTAATGTGGTTGAGCTTTCTCCAAACTTTCAGGACGTATGCTGCGGTAAGCACGGAAGATGTGGAAGGATCGTAAGAATAAAGTCAAGTCTAGCCATTAAAAGGGCCATGAGACTAACCCTGACACCATTCAATAGGTCCTGTCAGACGTCCTCCCCTACTAGTGGGTTGAGCTCGTCATTTACTAGTCGAGCGAGGAGGTACAGGCGAGTAGATTACAATCTGAATTTTTTTCCTTAGGTATTTGAGTTATAAAGTGTAACTTACAAAAGCGAATTGACAAGAAAATGAAAATAAGAGATGGCCGAAAGAAACTTGCGGAACTAAAGGATGCAGGACTCCGGCCACAAGGAGGCGATTGGGCACTTACGCAGATTCGCCACAAGGTAAAACGTTAGCCTACCACATAAAAATTTCGTTTATTTTCATATCATATGGTAATAAACTATTAACATATAATTTACCATCCAATAGTTGGAGGAGCAGGGCAAGAGGACTGATCAAATAGCCATCTGGTTAGAGACCCACAATGCAGATTCGTCGGAGGTTCAGGCCATACAGGTAATTAAGACTTTATTTTGGCCAATGAGTATATTCAATTTTCCTTTATATAATTTAGTTACTTATTTTTCTTATCCATCTTATCTTATTTCCCTTAGTTTCAGTTTTAAGGCACGTGTTGTCGAGTTGCCAGTAGATCAGAGAGAGTCCAAGGTGAGGGGGATGAGATATTCCTGTCACGCCCCGAATTTCATAACCCGAGCACGTGAATAAAAGATAAATAATACACATTTTAATAACTTCTCTTGTCATTCGTCAGAGCCATACACACACTCTATGGAGCAATAAAAATAAAAATAAATAAAACTAAACTTTATATTTAAATAAATGCCTTAGTCAAAGCTAACTAGACAATAAACTCCAAAACTAAACCCAAACAATCTCCACAAAAATAAATAAATCAACAATTTATCTTCACTTCACAAACAAAGGTTTGTTACCAGCCACTAAAAATAAATTTTTCTAAAGTCTTACATAACTATATAATAATAAATAAAACTTTTAATTTCTATTCTCAGTAGGCCCAGCACGTGACTCAAACTCATTACGTACATCACAAACTGTAAGGGGATGAGCACTAATACCACGTGTGCTCGAAACCCTAATAATAATATAAATGCAGTAATGTCCTAACATGCTACTAAGTGAAACAGTCATGCACAAGAAGCAATCTCAAACAACAAATTAAATCAATTTATCAATTTATCTTTGTTACGATTAATTGTGTTTTAGCACAACATCACACATCAAAGAAAACAATTCGATTGGGAGGTACTGTTACTTGGTTGTCCCGTAGAATCAGGACCCAACCAATATACATCATCATTTGATGTCTACTTGGTTGTCTCGTAGAAACAAGACCCAACCAATATACACCATCCTTCAGTGTCTGCTTCCTAAACTGAAATCTTAGGAATATAATATACCAGCCTTAGGCATCTGCTCGTTCGTAGATTACTAGCCTACTAGAATCGATAACCAACCCCGCGCGGGTTTCGGGACTCTCAACCCTTGGGTACATATACCCTATATTTCAGCACCCATCAATCCTAAATAAGAAACAAATTCAAATTTCACCTGGAATTCACATTATATAAATTTTCCTTAATTTAAAATTTAAAATCTTATTAACCATTAATCCACCAGCACATAATTAACACAAATTTTTATCACATTAACAAAAAAATCCTACGGTTAACACTTACAGTAAATATACGTGTAATTTTGCTTTAAGAACATATATTTATATATAAATAAGTTTCAAATTTAAAAATCAATGATTTGTTTGCTCATCTCAGATTTAAATAATACATATATATACACACAAATATACACATATTTAATATTAAAGGCTCCACGCCTTACCTCAAATTAAATCTGCAGAAAGAACACCCAAGTCGCAACGAAACCCAAAACTCATTCAGCAGATCAGACTAAGATCATCGCAGCCATCAAGAAATTGGTAATCGCCACAACATTCACATTAGATTTTTTTTTCTCCTCTGTCGCCACTATCTCTTATCTTTTTTCTCTCTCTCTCTCTCTCTCTCTCTCTCTCTCTTTTTTAACCCTTTTCCTTTATTGCCGAAGAACGCATGTTATATATATATATATATATATACACGTATACTTAGGCTAGCTATTAGTTGGTAGAATCCTAATAGAAAAGGGATTAGAATTCAAATCAAACTAGACTTCCAACTCCATGTACTCGCTATTAGTTGGTAGAATCTTAATGGAAAAAGGATTATAATCCAAATCAAACTAGACTTCCAACTCCATGTACTCGCTATTAGTTGGTAGAATCCTAATGAAAAAAGGATTAGAATCCAAATCAAACTAGACTTCCAACTCCATGTACTCGCTATTAGTTGGTAGAATCCTAATGGAAAAATGATTAGAATCCAAATCAAACTAGACTTCCAACTCCATGTACCTGTTGTTAGTTGGTAGAATCTTAATGAAAAAAGGACTAGAATCCAGATCAAACTAGACTTCCAACTTCACGTACCCATTAGTCTAAACCGTCTTAAGTTATATATATACTGATTAATATATATATACTTGCATATAACAAGTGTGTAAATATATATATATATATACACACACATGTAAACATATTATCAGTTTGTTGTTTAAAGAGTTCAAATAGGAATAGAATGCTTGATTCACATTATTCAATCTACACCTAAACTAATTCAGATTGCACATTAGAAACCAAATAGAATTAGAATTTAAACTTTTACTTTTTAATCTATCACGCTTTAATCTAATTGGCCGTCAGAAATATATAATATTATTACTTAACAAACAAATATATATATGAATATATATATGCACATAGTACCGTGAACTTAATAAAAAAATTATATTTCATTAAATTAATAATTTATCAAAATTAAACCATAATTTTGTAATTCTCAAAAATAATTAAATATTAAAAATTTCTCACACAATTTGTGCGCCCACAATAAAAATTGAATTTAATTTATGTCTAAAAATTTAAATCAATAAAAATTTTATTTTTACAAAATTAAATATTAATTAACAAATAACCAAAGCATTAAAATTCTGGCTCATCACAATTCCACTCTATTATCGGATGTGAAGGCCATAGATACACGCTCACACGAGGTGCGGGCATTCCACGCCAATCCATTGCACAAGCAGAGGACCTACTCTAGACCTTCCGTACAGAGATGAATGCGCGAGAGGCGTCACTTTGGGTCGAGATGATGACTGAGATGAAAAGACGCTTATCTCAAAGTCAGAGCCATCCTTCTCTTTCTAATGTTAGAAATATTGATTTTCGTATTTATAACTAATTAAAATTTTATAAATTTATATATGTTTTGTTGTCTCATTAGCTTATTATTTCGTTGTAGAATCTGAACGATGGCGACTAACCCTTTTGGATTGGACTGGGGTACTTTTCATTTTCATCTGATTGGCATACTTTTTGTTTTCGTATTTTATTTTTCGTATTTTGTAAATTAATTATTTTTTTCTGTTGTGTACATTTGTATATAATAAATTTTGTAATTAAATTTCGTACTGTTTTTGCATATATAAATGAGCATTTTTGTTTTATTTTATTGGAAAAAAATTTCTATTACATGTGCACGTAATACGGGTGTAATTTAAATTATAACAAAAAAAAATATTTAGAAATAAATGTTTAAAATAAATAGTATAAAAGATAAATGAATTTAAATAAATTAATAAAAAAGTAATTAAATAATTAAAAAATAATAAATTTTTTTTAAAAATAAAAAAAGTTTATTGAGATTGCCATCTATGGTCGCTAATGTAGAATAATATTAACCAAAAAAATAATAAAAAATAATTAGTAAAAAAGTAAAAAAAAAAATTTAAATTTCTTTTATGGCCACTATAGGCAGTTGGTATTCTGAACAAGCGATCGCTAATGTATTTCCTTTACTTGGCCGGGACTTGCGCCATTTCGTGAAAAGGTATTAGCAATCACCTATAGTAGATCTATTAATTTGTATAAATTTATAAAAATTAGTATCTTGTACTTTGTGTAGTGAGTAAAAAATTTAAATTTTATAATCTCGTAATTCGTATTTGTAGAAATTTATAGAATTTTATATTTTTTTTAACACTAAACAATGTTGTCTTAACAGATCTTCACCAACTCAAGAAGGAAATGACAAGACAAAGTCGAACAAGCAATTTGAAAAATGTTCTTGCAACAAATTGACCCTTAGACAAACCAATTCCAGCGCAAAAACAAAGAGGATTTTACTTTAGCCGCCGCGCCCCCCAAAAAAAATGAAGCTGGGTCAATTAGGGCCATGTTTGGAACTCTAAATTTTGTCCCAAAAAATTAAAAAAGTTGTCAAATTTTGAATTATTGAGCATTTGGTGTATTTCTCAAAAAGTGTAAAAAAGTTAAAGATGGGTAGAAGTTGAAAAAAAATGAAAAATTTAGTAAAAATTAAAGAAAGTTAGTAAAAGATATAGAAAATTGGAGAAAGTTAGAATTTGAGAAAGTTTAAAGGAATTGAAAATAAATTGGAGAAGTTGAAGATTTAAAAAAAAAAATTGACAGTTCAAACATATACTGTGGCAAAAATAATATAATTACAAGTCCCAATCAATATTATAATTTTGAAATGAAAATTTCAAAATCAAAATAATAGTATGTATGCCACATGTTACCTAACATTTAGATGTACTTTATACTACAGCACCGTTTGAAGTGCTAATAAACTCCATAAAACTTTAGCAACCTCTATAAATCACTGAAATTCTCTATCATACTTTTACTTTTCCCACTTTTATTAATTTCAAAAAATTTCAATATTTCATAAAAAAAAAGAAAAATTCATAAGGAGGTTAACCGAGCGCGAAAAATTTTTTTCATTATCATATTCTTCGCGTCAACTCCGCCTATATTGGGGTATCCTTGACATACCCGATCTCAAGCTCGGACAAATGAGGACGGTTGTGCGTTAGGTAGTTGACAGTCAGCACAATATTTAGTCGGATTTTTTTCATAGATTTGAGATCTAATGAGATTTCGTGGGAACATCCTGACCCTAAACAGATTTGATTGGCGTCGTCAAATCCATATAGCTGACCCCACCTAGTGGGAAAAGGCTTGGTTTGGTTTGGTTTATATTCTCGCGTCAAAAGTTTTCAAATAAGTACCATTGTTACTTATTTATCTCCATTTTTTTTAAATCCGTTAGAATAGTTTTAGATAAATCGTTCTAACGGTTTATTGGTGTAGGATTTGTTAGAACGGATTTTGAAGGCCGTTCTAACGGTTTTGGTACTATTCAGAGAGAGAAGAAGTATTTTTTTAAATCCGTTAAAATAGATTTGGGAAACCGTTTTAATGGTTTTAGTTCTATTCATCTCAAAAAAATTCGATTCAGAAAGAAACATCACATACCATTCTTTACTCCAAATCACATTTTTTCTTTTTCTTTTTTTTTTTATCACTCCAAACGCACACTATAATCACATTGATGGCTTCAAAGTTTAGTTTCGTCCTCTAGCATATACTTGCTCGTTTTGAGTAAACTCTTTGTAAAATTTGAGAAGAAAAAAAGTTATTTTTTTTTTAACTAGTTAGTTATACTTGTTTACAAAAAAATTAATTTTTTTTTATGTTTGGAAAAGAAAAAAAAAAGAAAAATTAGTTTTTCAATAGGTAATTTTATGTATTTTTTATTAATTTTACATTTTTACCTTTTACAACTTAAAAAAATTTAAAATATAAGAGATAAATTTAGGCCCCGTTTAAAGTGAGAAAAAATTCTAAAAAAATATAAAAAATACTAAAAATTTTTAAAAGTTATTATTTTTTTATATCATTACATAAATTACGAACTATAATTTATCTCATTTTATTTTATTTTTTATCACTCTAAATGCACCTTAATCATTTCAAAAAAACACTAAAAAGTTGAGTACGAATCCTTCTCAAATACGAATTACGAGACAATAAAATTTAAATTTTTCACTCATTACACGAATTACAAGACATTTACTTCTACAATTTTATTTTATTTTATACACTTTTATACAACTCCAATCACACTAATATCACAATTTTGCTAGCATATAACAAATGATCCTACCACAACGAACACCCTCCTAAAACAGCAGCTCAAAGGATGGAAGAGAAAGCTACCCACCAAAACTAGCTTCTGCAGAAAGAAGTCTCAAATTGGAAACAGAATTTGAACAATTTTACTTCGGTAGTTCTTATCCTCGCGCCAAAAGCACCTTACCCTCTCTCTGGCCGCAACTCAAAAGTCCCCTTATCTGCCTGTTCCTCTGGCCATCTCCCCGTCAAGGCATCAACAGGCCTCCTTTGCCTCCGTCGAAGAGAAGAGGATCGAGGTCTCACCTGGAAGGCGAAGGGAAGTCAGGAAGTCTCAAGCTCGAAGGCAAGAAGATTGGAGCTCGATCGACCGCAATAAGGTAAAACACCCACCTCTGCTTTTTCTGCAGAGAGTATATATCACCATTAAGTAACATTCCGTTCATAGAACCTGTATGGGTCTTCTCCATAGAACCTGCTGTTATTTGAAAATATATATATATATATATATACACAAAAAATCACATTAGTAAGGGAACTTTGTAATTCTGTTGTTTATTTGTTTATTTTTTTTCCAAGTTTCTCATATTGAACGGAGACATATTTGTAGTTTACATAAGTTTTTGGACTTTAATCCATGCCATTTTATAAGAATTACGCCATTGATAACAGGTCTCGAATTTAGACCGAACCATTGGTAGAATTTTCAAGCTAAGTGTGAAAAGAAGACGTACATGCTATTTTTGAAGTTGTATAAAAATGTATAAAATAAAATAAAATTATAAAAATAAATGTCTCGTAATTCGTGTAATAAATGAAAAATTTAAATTTTATTATCTCGTAATTCGTATTTATAGAGATTTGTAAGATTTTATTTTATTTTGTTGTGCTCCAAACAGAACCATAATGATATCTTAGAAAACAAAATTTTATTGAAATATTTTTTAATTAAAAAATTCCTTTACATCATTTTGATACAAACTTTCGAAATTGTAGCATTCGCTTATTTCATTAAAGAGAGAGTGCTTGATATATATATATATATATATAGTAGGGGAAAAAGGCGTAAGGTATACCTTCAACTATGGCGACTAGAAGAGGTTATCTATCCTCCCCAAAGAAAAAGACCACAAGAACCATAATATCCAACAATTGAATTCACACTACCAAATTTACTCCCTTGTGATCAATGATTGTGATTCATCGTTTAACGTCTTGATTGGAGCCTACCATACCCAAGAGTTGACAGTCGATCAAATGGACCATGAAGATTCTACAGTTATATTTCCTCCAAAAAACTATTAACTGGCGACTTTACCTCCCATTAAAACACCTCATTCCCTCCCTCCCTTTTGTCTTCTCCTCTAAATTTATCCAAACCTCCTCTATATTCAGTGGAGACCAACACGTCTCTGCAAGTTTGAGCTTATTTGAAAATGGTAACTTTATACCCAGCTCCGTTTCCTACTCAAAGCTATTATCACAGTGCTGTCAAACTCAATCTCTTAGTCCAGGACTACAACTTCATGCCCACATAACCAAAACCGGGTTATTTGGAGAGACAAAGCTTCGGAACCAACTGATAAATTTGTACTCCAAGTGTCATTGTTTTGGGTATGCTCGTCAACTGATCGAAGAAAGTCTTGAACCAGATTTGGTTTCTTGGTCTACTTTGGTATCTGGGTATGCTCAGGATGGGCTTGGGGAGGAAGCCCTTTTGGCTTTCCATGAAATGCACCTGTTAGGTGTTAAGTGCAATGAATTTACATTTCCGAGTGTGCTTAAGGCATGCTCGATTACAAAGGGTTTGACACTGGGTAAGCAAGTTCATGGGATTGTTGTGGTTACTGGGTTTGAGTCAGATGTTTTTGTCTCAAATACTTTGGTTGTCATGTATGCTAAATGTGGTGAGTTTGCGGATTCGAGGAGGTTGTTTGATGAGATTCCAGAACGGGATGTTGTTTCTTGGAATGCATTGTTTTCCTGTTACGTGCAGAGTGGTTTCTTTAAGGAAGCATTGTGTTTGTTTCAAGAAATGGTCTTAGGTGGAATAAACCCAGATGGGTACAGTTTTTCGAGTATATTAAATGCCTGTACAGGTTTAGGAGATATCAATCAAGGGAAAAGAATTCATGGGCTTTTGACAAAGCTTGGGTATGGTTCCAATCCATTCTCAGCAAATGCACTTGTTGATATGTATGCAAAATCTGGAGATTTTCAAGATTCAGCAACAGTTTTTGAAGAAATTGCAGAACCTGATATTGTTTCTTGGAATGCTGTAATTGCTGGTTGTGTTCTTCATGAATTCCACGATTGGGCTTTGGATTTGATGAGGCAGATGAAAAGGTCAGGAACCTTCCCCAATATGCTCACCTTATCGAGTGCTCTTAAAGCCTGTGCTGGATTAGGCCTCCAAAAGTTGGGCAGGCAGTTACATTCTGTTTTGGTAAAGATGGATATAAAATTAGATCCGTTTGTGAGTGTTGGGCTTATTAACATGTATTCCAAGTGTGATTTATTGGAAGATGCAACGATGGTTTATAATATGATGCCACACAAGGACTTGATTGCATTGAATGCTATGATCTCTGGACACTCACAGAATGGAAGAGATGTAGAAGCTCTTTACCTTTTTGCTGAGATGTACAAGGATGGAATGGGATTTGACCATACAACTTTGTTTACAGTCTTTGAGTCCACAGCCAGCTTGCAAGCTATCAATGTTTGCAGGCAACTTCATGCACTTTCTGTGAAATCAGGACTTCAATTTGACATTTATGTTGTAAATAGCCTCATTGATGCCTATGGAAAATGTAGCAATGTAGAAGACGCATCAAAAGTCTTTGAAGAATGCCTATTTGGAGATTTGGCACATTTTACTTCTATGATAACGGCTTATTCCCAATACGGACAGGGAGAAGCAGCTTTAAGGCTTTACTTGAAGATGCAAGCCATGGAGCTTAAGCCAGATCCATTTGTTTGTAGTTCTCTCTTGAATGCTTGTGCAAATCTATCTGCTTATGAACAGGGGAGACAAATACATGTTCACATCTTGAAATTTGGATTCATGTCAGATGTTTTTGCTGGAAATTCTCTTGTAAACATGTATGCCAAATGTGGAAGTGTGGATGATGCTGGTAGTGCTTTCTTGGAGATACGTGAGAGAAGTAGTGTATCATGGTCTGCAATGATTGGGGGACTAGCTCAACATGGGTATGGAAAAGAAGCCCTCAGCTTATTCAACGACATGCTTAAGGATGGAATCTCCCCCAATCATGTTACCTTAGTTAGTGTCCTTTATGCATGCAATCATGCTGGATTGGTAACTGAAGCAAAGCAATACTTTGAATCAATGAAAGAGTTGTTTGGGATTGAGCCAACACAAGAGCATTATGCTTGCATGATTGATATCCTTGGCCGAGCTGGGAAATTGGATGAGGCAATGGATCTTGTAAATAAGATGCCATTTGAAGCCAATGCTTCTGTTTGGGGGGGACTTCTTGGTGCAGCAACACGTTATAAGAATTTTGAGCTCTGCCAACGTGCTGCTGAGATGCTTTTCACTCTTGAACCAGAGAAATCTGGTACACATGTTCTTCTTGCAAACACTTTTGCATTAGCTGGCATGTGGGAGAATGTGGCAAAAGTGAGAAGGCTAATAAAAGATAGAAATGTGAAGAAAGAACCAGGTATAAGTTGGGTTGAGGTGAAACACAAAGTAGAGACACATTTGTAGTTGGGGATAGAGGCCGTTTTAGAAGTGCTGAGATATATACAAAGCTTGATGAGCTATAGGACCTAATGAAGAAAGCTGGGTATGCCCCAATGGTAGAAATTGACCTCCGCAATGTTGAACAAAGTGAGATGGAGCTTCTTCTTTCCTACCTCATGAGAAACTTGCTCTGGCTTTTGCACTGATTGCTACTCCACAAGGGGCTCCCATAAGGGTGAAGAAGAACCTTCAAGTCTGCATTGAGTGCCATACTACTTTCAAGTTCATTTGTAAAATTATTTAAAGGGAGATCATCATTAGAAGTGGCTCCCACAAGCGTGAAGAAGAGCCTTCAAGTCTGCATTGACTGCCATACTACTTTCAAGTTCATTTGTAAAATTATTTAAAGGGAGATCATTGTTAGACACATTAATCAGTTCCACTATTTCAGAGGCAGGTCATGTTCTTGTGGGTATTACTGGTAGTATTTATTGATGAGCATTATTATTCGTCTATTTGCATGTTTGAGGAGTTTGCCAACTGGCTCTGTAGTTGCCTTATTCTTTCATATATATAGGCAGTGTAAGGTCTATCACAAACTTTTGTGCATCCATTTTCCTAATGGGCTAATTTTGTATTCGTTTTTGGAGATATCAACTAAGCAAATGAAAATTCTCCCATCTTGTGTGGTTTTTCTTCTATTAATAATTCTCAACAGAAAATTCTTGGATTGCAGAATTGCTATGCTTCTTGGAATAGTACTTCCTGTTGTGCAAGAAATGACTCTTTTTTAAGTTTGTTTAACCCTTCTGATGTGCCAAAGACTTCTATATGCTAATTCTGGTGAATTTCAAAAACATGGGGCTGCAGATCTATGTTCACTGCAGCATTTCTGAGAACACTGGCAACTGGGCTATAACTGGAGCTATATGTTCATTTTCCAACGTCATGGATATGGTGGGATCACTGGGATGTGTAGATTGAACTGCCCCTCTGATGTAGTTTGTTTGGGTGTGTGTTATTTTTGTGCGAAATACTACACAACCAAAAAATTCTGCTAAAGAAAAATAACTAGAATGATATGGATGGAACACTAGTGGGTTCATAATTTCAAAACAATAAACACATGCGATGTTCTTGGGCAGTGGACCTCTGTATACCATACGTAACAAAAATTATGCATGGTTTGCATTATACACTGAAGAACTGAACAACAGTAGTACTGCAAAGATCCTATCAAGAGATGAAAAATTACGACATTTAGACAATCTCACAGACTGCATAGTGATATTGTGGTTCGTCTTAAGCATTCTAGTATCCTCATTCTAATTAAATTGTCCTAACATTCTTGCAGGATGAGCATTCTGCGACCTGGGAACTTAATTTACCATTTATGAATTCAATTGTACCATCCTTTGTTTCACTCAAAGAGTGATGTATGCTTATTCATGTCTGCTGTACTGGTTGTTTCTTGGACCTGAACCCATGGGGAAGCTTCATAAACAAATTAACTATTTTTTTAATATTTCTTTTGCAGGATTTATTAAGCATTCGTATCAGACGGGAGGCATTGATAATTGCGTAGTCAATGGCTTTTCACTGTATCACAAGTCTCCAAATGTGATATCAATGTCCTTTGTGCCTATAGCTTAGCTTTTAATGGCGTTTGTGGTGGTCGATTCCTAAGCCATGCAATTAATCCGTATCATCGATGTAAGTATATTCACTTGTGTATTGTAAGTTATCTTAATTTAGCAAGGATCTATTAGGTTGCCATATATTCTTTAAAATGGGTAGGAACCGGCTGTGGCTTGTTGGAAGCATTTGGAAAATTTGAGGAATGGCAACTAATTATGCCAGACCAAGCACAGATGTTTACATGTTCAAGCCTCTGCCTGGGTCTTACATATCATTTTTTAGAGGGCCCCAGATTTGGTCCGTGTCCAAATTTAATGGATAAGGAGATGTGGACCGAGCATCTCAACTACTATGGTGTGGGATATTCAATCTTTGAAGGGCCTACTGCCACAACTTTGGTATAGAGGCAGAATAGAGGAGAAAGTTTTAGCTTGTCCATTCAACGTGAGAGAAGTTGTGTGACAATATTTGGTTCACACACATGACATTGTTTTTTTCCTTTTCTTTTCTACATTATGAAATCTTGAGCAATCAAGAAAACTTGACAAACAGTTACTCGGTTTTTGGATTAAGGATTTAATAAGATAAAAAGAAATTACTTCTATATGTGAATGTGTTTGTGGTTAACCAAATACAGAATAAATCTTTTAATAAATATCTGTTCATTTAATTCACTTAGGCTTTGAGTCTTGGTCTGCTAGTGCTGATTTTCTCTCGTCCTATTGTTGCGATAGGATATTTGCAATCTTCTATGTATTTTGCACATGCAAATGTGTGGTTTGTAGGCAATGGCGGTGCCAGAAATTTTTCTTAGGTGAGGTGTAAAATTTTTCCTTAGTGTTCGAACTCAAACCTTTCCTAAGTGTGGAATATTTCGTAAGTGGCATGAAATTTTTCTTAGCGTTCTAAATAAAATTTTTTCTAAGTGTGGAAATTTTCCCCAAGTGTATGTATACAAGTAAAATAATTTTTTTTTTTTTTAAATTTCATGTGTAGCAGCCGCCCACCCTCGGCTGGGTGTGGCCCTCGACTGGGTGTGGCTCCGCTCCTTGTAGGATAGCATTTAATAAAGAGAAAGCATTTCCATTTTTCTTAATAAGGCCATATTATTTCCTAGTTAAAACTGGTTTTTTGTCTTGGATGATCAATAATGCAGATAAACTGCCTATGGAGGAACTTGAACAATTTCTTGGAATTTCCATTACCTTGACAAGGGCCTCCAGTGGATGGTGATCTTCTGCTTGTCCCTTGATGCAGAAGGCGTCTCCGTCACTTCAATTCACATTTGCAGGCCCAAAACTTTTCACGTTAATACCACAAAGCTAAATTCTTGTCACAAAATCTTATGTAAGTTCATTTGTGAATTCAAATTTTGCAAATGCTTTGCTTCCCATTCCACTAGTGAGCTCTTGTGGAAGGATGAAGAGGTAGCTTGCAGTCTTGTGCATGATCTGGGTATTTGGAACATTTTAATTCCTAGATAATTTTGTCAAGGATTTGAGCAAAATATCAAGGCCAAGTACTCATTATTGGCCATAATGTTAGGGGTTACTGATTACTGAAGTGGTTTTTGCACTTCATGGGTTGATATGCTTAAACAATGGTCTTGATTTAATTAAAATTTATTAATTCACTCAAATAAAATTTATTAATTCCATCAAATTTATTTTGATTAAATTAAAACTATTGATTTAAGCACATCAACTCTTGAAATGTAATATGCACTTTAGCAATCAGTTTCCATAATGTCAAAGGACAGTTTCCATAATGTCGAAGGACCCTCTTATTTGAGTAAAATCTAACAGGGGACAAAAGCAATCCCTAACACCCCCCCTCTAAATGGAGGAAGCAACTGCCTTCAATTTTATTGTGCTGTACATACAATGGATATAATCTACTATACAAATTCATTATCCATCAGTTGGGTTTCAAGGTTTACCACACAAGGGTGCTTGTGGTGGAGTGGTTTGGGCCTGTTTTTAGGCTGAATATGCCCAAGATATGGGTCCCAGATTTGATGTGTTTAGCTACTTCTACTGTCATTTTCTAGTACACAATTGTTAGAAAATGTCAATCAACTTTTTAAACCTACTTCAAAGATTTTGAAAGAGAATGAGATTTTGGGAAATCAACTTGTTGAATCCCAAACTTCCAGTTAGTCAAATTAAAAAAAAAAAAAAATCATAGGACTACCATGACTGAAAATTTGCTTGAACTCGAGAAGGATCTTTGTACTAATGGAAATGAAAAGAAAGCTTTAGAAGATAAAAATTAAACAACTTGAAACTGATTTAGCATCGTCTCAAGTCTCCTTCAAGAAGTTTTCTGCAAATTAAGGCTTTGGGGAAAAAATATGCTAGATGATCAAATTTAGGAGGCCAGCGATGCAATTTGAACTTGGATATCAAGGCGAATCTTCAAATTCCAACAGAACAAAGTTTGCGAAGCCAAACTTGGTGAAAGGAAATATGTGAAATGACAGAAGTCTCAAAACAACATTCCAGGTGGTTTCAGAAATTCAAGCTCAAAGGTAGTAAGCTTCAAGACCAAGAGGCAAGAATTTCAATTTTTTTTTTTTCTCCAATTTGGGGTCTGTTTGGAAGTTCAATTTTTAGCAACTTTTGACAATTTTGGCCAAAAGTTGGTAAGTGAAATTTTTGTGTGTTTAGTAAAAGAAGAAGTAATTTTTAGCAACTTTCAACATATTTTAACAATTTCTGTGTTTGATAAAATTTTTGACGACTTTTGAGTTGAGCAATTTATTATTGTTGAGTGTATAAAAGTGATAAAATTTGGTATTTTGTCAAATATCAATTTACCAAAAATGGGTCCATTTGTGTTAATTTTTAATTCACCAAACAAAACCTTGTTATCATTGTGCGTAGGCTTCAGTGTCATAAGTTTTATGGTTTACTTTTGGGCTATGTGTATAGCAGGTCTAAAATGGATAATGGGTATGTCAATTCAGAATTTCTGAATTTGACGGCTTATCTTCTGGCCCTAGACCTAGAAATAGTTTTAGAAAAACTGGTAAAAAAAAAAAAAAAAGTCATGGTAATTACCCCAAATAAAGGTCTAGGAAATCTAACAATATTGAAAAAATTAAAATTAGAGTTATTTGGTTTAAAAAATTTGATTTGAATATTTTTCAAAATAACACTCAATATTTAATAACATTTATTATCTAATTTTAATACTGTGTAAAAGGAAATTATTAGTTACCCTTGGGTGAAAGAGTTATCTAACCCTTTGTATGAATGGTATGAACCGCTTAAATAAGAATTATTGAATAGCAAGTATTTAGTTTAGATATTCACGATTAAAAAGTATTGAATTTTTATTAAAATTAAGAATAGAAGCTCATTGTTTTTTTTTTTTTAAATTAATTAAGTTATAGGATTCTATCCATTTATTCACACAAAAGGTAAGAAATATTTCAAAAAGGGCATATGGTCGACACTATCTTTTTGTGTCTTGAGTGAAAAATAAATAAATAAATCATATAATTGCAATGAAAAAGTTAAATAAGCTTATTGTTATTTTTTGTTTCGTTAAAAGATCTTATGGGATTACAAAGTGCATTTGAAGTAGTAAAAGTGAGATAAAATGAGATAAATTATAAATTTATAATTCGTACAGTGAAATAGAAAGTAAATAACCACTAAAATTTTTTATCATTTTAAAAAAATTTTTGTCACTCTAAACGGTGCACTGATCGCAGTAGCAGAGTCACATGGTGTCCAGGGTAGAGGAATGCCTACTCTAGAATTTTTTTTTTAAATTATTTGATATAAAAAAATTATAAATATTTATAAAAAATTTTTGGATGCATTTGGAGGCATATCTTTTAGTAACTTTTGGTATTTTTTTATCAAAAAAGTTTTTAGCATTTTTTTATAATTTTTGAGTGTTTGGTAAAATTTTTGATAACTTTTAACAAATTTTAAGAATTTTCAGCAACTTTTATGTGTTTGGTAAAAATTTTGATAACTTTTAAATAGAGCAAATTATTATAACAGAGTAGAAAAATAATAATGCATTTGATATCAATATATAATATTTTATATTTTATTATATTTTATGTATTTATTTAAAATTTAAAATTTCACACGTAACTTACGTTGGCTTAAATTCTTACGTACGCCACTTACTGATAGTAGTCACTAGTGAGTCAAGGGCGATATCTAACGGCTCACCTAGGATGGCTGACAGCTCTTAAATGGGAAAGCCAAATTAGGCTTAAAAAAAAAAATAATAATAACACATGGGAGAGATTGGGTGTTAAATAAAGCAAACAAAGTGGAGAGAGGATAAAGGCAGTGCCTTTTGGAATTGTTTGATTAGGAGGATTGATTAATGGAGTATACAAGGGATAATATATGATTTAAAAAAATAACATCTTATTATTACAATGACTTATTTTATTTTGTCCAAATTAATTAATATTAAAATTATAATTTATGATCAAAATGATTTATCTGATTAAATTGTAATTATTGTCATAATAATAATTTATCATCAAAACTACTAATTATTAAAAGTAATGATGATGCAATAAATGTTGTTATTACAAAAACTAACCTTATATTTACCTTAAAATAATAATAATAATAATAATAATAATAATAAATAGGTAAACAAATAAATAACACTGAAACTGGAGATAAAAATATGAATACTGAAATTAACGTGTCGTGGAGTTATTGGTTGTTAGTGGGTTAGTATTGAAGTCAAAGTCTTCCTTGTCTTCTTTTTTTGTTTTGCAACGGAAAGTCTTCCTTATCTTGTAATTTTGGGTGCAACTGACGTGGTAAATATAATATAAAATGAGATAAAGTTGGATAATTATAAATTTATAATTTATATAATAAAAATAAAAAATAAATAATATATAATATTTTTTAATTTTTTTTATCATTTATTATTATTATTATTTTTTTTTTTGCCATCCTGAACAAAGCGTTTATTACACAAGCAAAATTCCAAAAGTACAAAATGCGGAGGCAGTGGTAGGACTGATGATTGGTGGTAAGCACGGCGGCGGTCGATGGTCGGTTATGCCCTTTGTTTTTGTGGTTTTGGGTATAGTTGGTGAAGACCAACCAGTGCAATCCCTCTTACTCACAACCATGTGACAGAAAGAGAGAGAGAGAGAGAGAGAGAGAGAGAGTGTGCCCTTATGCTTGGACCTAAGGCCCTGTTAGATATATTAATTTCATATTTTTTAATTGAAAAATGAAACGCATTTTAGTTTTAAGCTCTAATTATTTTAATGTAAAATATTTTTTAAAAAATATACCAACTTATATTTGTAAAATATATTTCTTTGAATATGAAAAAATATTTTGCAGTAAAATAAATAAGTCCTTAATTTCTCACACTCCACTTACTTTTATTATTTCGAAGCATTTTTTAGAGTATAAAAAAGCAAAAACAAAGTATATTTAGTATTATTTTTTATTGCTTTTTGAAAAAAGAGATCCAATTGTTAACAATATATTATTAATCTTTTAAAAATGAGATCTATTTATTAATATGGTATGGTGGGTGGCATAGTAACAAATTCAATGTTTGAAAATTATTTGGTGAGATGAAAAATTTGTAATTCGAGAATTATTCCGGATAACTCGAAAAAGAGTATAAAAAATCTCAGTATGACATCTAAATTCGTTAAAAATGGGAATAATTCAATAATAATTTGGCCAAATATATATCATTAATTTTGTCATGGCCATAACATTTTTTATCAAGTAATATTTTTTTATTGCACCATGAACTCTAATTATATTGATAAAAAATTATTCATTAAAATATATGCAAAAATAATGAGCCAAAGAATAACTTACTATTTTTACATATATGCGTTTGTTATTAGACATGCGAAAATATAGATGACTATTTTATGTAAATTTAAAAAGTATTATAAAATTTATTTTTATTATGCATATAAGTATCATTGTTTTTATTATCATATAATATGTGTAGTTGTAAAATTTTATAATAATATAATATATTTTATTTAATAAATTTATGTTACTGAGACAAATTAATTTATCAAACAAATAACAAACAAATATAGAATCACAAATTAATTTTATAATGTTAATATTTTGTTTACATGGTTCACTTAACCAATAATTTGAATATAAATTGAAATACGAAAAGATATATATGTATATATATTATATCATATAAATCATATATGTATGCGTAAATTATTAATAATTAAAAAATAAGTTTAAGATATAATTATATATCTCATATATATATATAATTGTTTTTAATTAAAGTGAAAAAAATTAAGAATATTGCTGTTGATGAATAATGTTGATAGTTTCAAGACATCGCTTCAATTGCAGCGTTGTAAAATTTTTTTATTCTTTAATTTGTACTTAGTTATTAGTGTATTTATAATATTAGGTAATTTACGTTTTACAACAAGGCAAGTTTAGAGCGATGAAAGATTGGATAACTTTACTAGATTCACGAATTTATTACAAAATTCGTAATTATCGGCAAATTATCATAATATTTTTATTTTTTGCAATCTAATTAAATTTTTAAATTTTTATCAAAATTTCGTGAATACATCAAAAGAAATTAAAAATCTCGAAGGATTTTGTTACTATGTTGGGTGATACGTAAAGAAGAAGAAAGAGCGTGATAGATTATATAAAAAGTTAAAAAGAATATACACAGGTAGAGGCAAAAAAAGAAAATTGATGATAAATTTTTTTTTTACCACACCAAACAAAGCTTTTATTATACAAGCAAAATTTCGAAAGTACAAATTACAAAAGCCGTGGTATGGACTAATGGGTGGTGGTAAGCACGGCGACGGTCGATTGTCGATTTTGCTTTTTGTTTTTGTGGTTTATAGGGGGTTCTAGGGAGCTGCAGTGGGAAAATCCACTGTAGGGGCTATAGTGGATAAATCGACGGCCAGGATGTGATAATATAGGTCGATGAAGACCAATCAATGCAATCCCTCTCACTCACTACCATGAGAGAAAGTGAGAGAGAGAGGGAGGGGGAGAGAGAGAGAGGTGAAAACCAATCAATGCAGTCACTCTCGCTACTACCATGAAAGAGAGAGAGAGAGTGTGCCCCTATGCTTGCACCTAGGGCCCTTGTTAGATATATTAATTTCATATTTTTTTAATTGAAAAATACAACGCATTTTAGTTTTAAGCACCTATTATTTTAATAGAAAATATTTTTAAAAAATACTAACTTATATTTTTTAAATATATTTCTTTGAATATGAAAAAATATTTTTACAATAAAATAAATAAATCTTTAATTTCTCACTCTACTTACTTTTATTATTTAGAAGCATTTTTTAGAAGATAAAATGGCAAAAACAATATATTTAGTATTATTTTTATTGATTTCTAAAAAATGAGATCCAATTATTAATAATATTTTATTAATATTTTAAAAATGAGATCTATTTATTAATATAGAGGGTGTTTGAAAAGTGAGATAAGTTGTAAGCTTGTAATTCGTACAATTAGATAAAAAAATGAATAACTTTTAGATATTTTCAGCGATTTCCAGAGAATATTAATGCGCCAAACATACCTATAGGCTGCGTTTGTTTGAGGGATTAGATGATGGGGGATAAGTAATACCGTGAGACCCGCTAATGGGATTGGATAAAAGATGGGATTAATTTTTTATGTGGATTTATTTTTTTGATATTTGGTTGGTGGGATATAAAGTGGGACAAAAGATGTGATTTGATATATGATGTGATAGGAAATAATTTTGAACATTTGAATCTTGGAGGGAAGCAATCTGGCAAGGGGGATTAATAATACCCCAACCCTTCCGGGTTTACTCATCCCCCAAAACTACTCACTAACACTCCAATCCGTGGGTCCCAGGGATTAACCAAAAAACCAAACAAACACCTCATTACTGTGGGTCCCACAGATGAGGGCTCCAATCTCACATCTTTTATCCGGTAAACAAACGCACCCATAGTATATTGGGTGGTACATAAGGAGAAAAAAAAAAAAAAGGAGAATGGTAGATTATATAGAAAGTTAAAAAAAAATATGTGCAAGTAGAGGGGGGGAAAGGGTTATTAATGTTATTCATGGAAAAACTTCTTTTTTTTTTCTTTTTTTCCCATGTGATTCTAATAGAAATCTAAAAGAAGAGAAATTCTATTGTCGCCTCTACATGTGTAAAAACACAAATTGTCGCATCTGCATATGTAAAAACACAACTTTTACAGTGTAATATTATTTGATTTGAGGATTGAATATGCAATAATATATGTTGCGAAAGTATAATATTATTCATTTTGAACCTCGGCTAGATGCAAAAATTTTTTAAAAGGTCATTCATTCTAATACTATTTTCATTCAATCATTATTAATTATAGCGTTGGCCAATTGTTCACTTTGGATTACGATTGGATGCAACATAATAATTTTTCAGGAATTATCTATTCCAATACTACTTTCGTCATAGCACTCTTAATTGTGAAGTTTTGGTGGAGGCTTTACGCATTCTTATAACACATGAATAATGTTGAATATTACATATGTGACAATTCATTTAACTTTATTCAGGTGATATAGGATATGAATATTTTATTAGATCTCGATAATACTTTGCCCAGTGAGTCTTGTGTGTTTGCAAATGTCAGTCTGTCATATATTCTCTTTTTTAGGTATACACTCCTGCGTACCTTCACACTTCTAGCTAAACATTGATGGACCTCACACATTATTCCACATAAATGTGGATGTGTCATATGGGCATCATGCATTTGCCCAAATAATTGACAATTCATCTTATCTTCCCCCTTTAGGTACGCATAAAAGGTCAATCATATCTTCGCAATACAATATTATTCATATTGACTTGGTTGGGCTTTATGTGTGTCGATTTCTCATATCTTCTCTCCCTTTAGGCACATTAAGGTTAGCCCCCATAATATAATATTATTCATTTCGACTCAGTTAAATGTAACGTGAGAACTTCTAAGAATTAACCACTCTAATAGTATTCTCGCTTAAACACGCTTAACTTTACAATTTTAATAAAATTCGGTGTTCACATGGATCATAGTTTTAAAATACATTATATTTGAGAGGTTGAACGTTATTTATAAATCTATTTTAGACTACCAATATTTTTTTTTGGGTTTAGTAATTTTTATATATGTTATTAATATTTAAACTAAAAAAATTATAAATCCATACTATAAAAATATTTCAATAATATATAAACTTATTTTAGATTGTCAAAAATTAATTTTTATTGGTAATTTGTAGACGTGTTATTTACATTTAGATTAAAAAACATTAAAAACCCTGTTAGATCAATTCACATACACACACGATATATGAAAGAAAACAGTAAAGAAATCAACACACAGATTTACGTGATTCCCCAAAATTCAGGTACGTCTATAGGAGCATGAGCGAGAGTTCTTTCTTATTGATCACAGGATTACAAAGAGAATATTTATAACCACCACTATTCCTAACCCTAATAGGATTATATAATCTATTCCTAACCCTAATAGGATTACATGATCTGATTCTCAAAATACCCTTAATTACACCATACCGTACCGCGAGGGGCGTTGCCCCCTACCCCCCAAACCTTTGGGCCTACGGCCCAGCCTACTACATGTTGAATCCGAGATGAGGGCGGATGCTCCGCTTGGTCGTTTCATTTTTCTCGCTCCGCTCCACTTTGCACCCATCCCTCATTCCTAGCACTTGGTTCCTCTCTGTATGAGCCACAAGTCCCAACAATCTCCACCTTGGCGAATACTCGCCCCTTCAGGAGTCAAACAATCTCGTTCAACTGGTTTAGGGGGAATGTCTCCTCTCTAGCACCAAGAGACATTAACCAAGTCCAAGCAATGATCGAACTTGTCTGTGGTAACCGTCTTTGTAAACATGTTAGCTGCACTCTCTGAAGTGTGCACCTTCTTAAGTATCAAGTCACCCATAGCAACCAACTCCCTCACTTTGTGAAACCTCACATCGATGTGCTTGGTCTACGCATGATACACCTAATGCTTTGCCAAATAAATGGCACTCTGACTATCACAGAACAGCTGCACTCCACCTTGATTTATGCCCAGTTCTTTCACTAACCCCTTTAGCCACAATGCTTCCTTAGCAGCCTCAGTCACTGCTCTATATTTAGACTCAGTAGTAAATAGACCCATTAAAGGTTGTACCATGGATCTCCAACAAATAGGACCACTTGCAAGAGTAAACACATACCCTGTCGTAGACTTTCTGTCATTCACACCTCTAGAATAATCAGTATCAACAAACCCTACAACTGAAATTTGATTTTGTTGCCTAGCAAACATAATCCCACGGTCCACTATACCTCTCAAGTATCTGAAAACCCACTTGACTGCCGCCCAATGCTCTCTGCCTGGATTGGCCATGTGCTTACTAACTATGCTAACTGCATGTGCCAAATTGGGTCTTGTACACACCATTGCATACATCAAGCAACCAACTGCGCTGGCATAAGGCATTTTTGACATGTCTTGAATTTCTTCAACTGATTTTGGACACTATGCTGAAGACAATCTGAAATGGTTCGCCAAAGGAGTACTCACCGACTTTGCATTATTCATGCTAAATTTTTCCAACACTTTCATGACATAATCCTTCTGCGAATCTCCATTCCAAGTATTTTCTTTGCAGTGCCCAAATCCTTCATATCAAATTCGTTCCTCAACAAAGACTTCAACCTGTTTACCTCAACTAAACTCTTCACAGTAATAAGCATATCATCCACATAAAGTAGCAGAAAAATATCGGAACCATCATCGAGACTCTTAACATAAACGCAACAATCATATTCACAGCGTGTGAATCCGATCCGAATCATATGCGAATCAAATTTCTTGTACCATTGTCTCAGAGACTGCTTAAGCCCATAAGCGACTTCCTCAACCTACATGCAAGGTGCTCAGTCCCTGGCTACTTGAACCCCTTACGCTGCTCCATGTAAATAACTTCCTCCAAATCACTATGAAGAAAAGTTGTTTTCACATCCAGCTGCTCTAACTCCAGATCATAGCGAGCCACCAATGCTAAGATAATTCTGATTGAAGTATGCCTCACAACTGGAGAAAATACCTCATCATAATCAATTCTCTTTCTTTGTGAGTACCCTTTTGCTACTAATGGAGCCTTGAACTTCTCATTTTCCTTTCTGACGCAACTTCTTTCCTTTTATACACCCATTTGCAACCCACTGTCTTTTTTTCCTCGAGCAATTCTGTCAACTCTCAAGTCTGGTTCTTGTGTAATGACTCAATTTTCTCCATCATGGCTTCCATCCATTTGTCCTTTTCAGAACTAGTGATAGCCTCCTGAAAAGTAGATGGATCCCCACTGGTAGTAGTCAGAGCAAAAGAAACCATATCTTCAAACCCATACCTCTCAAGTGCTTTGATAGTGCATCTGGGTCTCCCTGTAGCTATGCTTTCTTGATGCTGTTGTTTCTACTATTCTTCTGTCTCAAAACCATGTGTGTCAGAACCATTCAACTCAACCTGTATACCCTACTACTTGTTACCTTCCAATGACTCAAATTTCTGATATGTCTTGACCATTGAAGCTTCATCAAATATCACATCTCTGCTGATCACTACCTTCTTTGTTTCTGGATCCCAAAACTTGTACCATTTTACCCCTTTTTCATACCAAATAAAGATACACTGTTTGGATTTTGCATCAACCTTTGACCTCTCATCCTCGGGAACATGAACAAAAGCTGGACATCCAAAAATTCGTAGAATTGAATAATTTACATCTCTCCCTGTCCACATCTATTCTACTACCTTTCCATCCAGAGCAATACTCGGTGACCTATTTATAATAAAACATGGCATATTCACTGCTTCTGCCCAGAAAACCTTAGGCAGTCCTGCATTCAATTTGATACATCGTGTTTTTTCCGCTATAGTTCTGTTCATTCTTTTTGTCACCCCATTCTGCTGAGGTATCTTACGAACTGTAAAGTTTCATTGAAGCCTATGCTCCTCACAAAACTTTAGAAAATGCCCATTCTTGTACTCTTTCCCATTATCTGTCCTCAGGCACTTAATTCGCCTCCCTATCTAATTTTTCGCTTCAGCTTTCCATACCTCGAATTTATCAAAAACTTCAGATTTACGTTTCATGAAGCACACTCAAACTTTTCTCGAAAAACCATCGATAAAGGTCACGAAATACAAAGATCCTCCTTTCGAAGCTACACTCACTGACCCCCAAACATCTGAATGTATATAGTCAAGAATTCCCTTCGTTCTATGAGTAGCACCTCTAAACTGTACTTTACACTGTTTCCCTAGAACACAGAACTTGCAGAATCTAACCTTGCACGATTTTACCCCTTTTAATAGATTCCTCTTATGTAGCTCTAACATCCCACGTTCCCCTAAATACCCCAAACGCATATGTCAAAGCATAGTATCATCAGTATTTTCAGTTATAGTGGCAGCGGCTCCACCTACAACTGTACTCCCTATCAGCTTATAAATGTTTCTAGGACCTTTCAAACCCTTCATGATCACCATAACACCTTTCGTTACCTTCATTACTCCACCTTTTGTTTTGTATCCGTAGCCTGCAGAGTCTAATGTTCCCATCGAAATTAAGTTTTTCCTCAATTCTAGAATATGTCTAACATCACCTAAGGTTCTCACCACACTATCAAACATTCTGATTTTAATTGTTCCTATTCCTGTAATTTTGCAAGATGCATTATTACCCATAAGAACAGTACCACAATTCACTGACCTGTAGGTGTCAAACCATTCTCTGTTAGGAGACATTTGATAAGAGCATGCTAAATCTAGAATCCATGACTCTGACAGATGATCCACTTGGACTGAAACTGAAAGAATATCACTATTTTTTTCCAAATCCTGCTGTGCGACATTCGTAAAATTTGACGGTCCATCTTTATTTTTCTCTGTCTTTCCCTGTTTTTTCTTCCAGTTTGTGCCCTTTTTAGGGCAGTCCTTCTTTATGTGTCCCGGTTCATGGCACTTGTAACACTTGTATACCCTTCGTTGGACTGCCCCCTCGACTTTGATCTCCCACAGCCTCCACCTGCTTTACCCCTCTCCTTCTTTCTTCCACGATTCTCGTACCCCTTTGCCACCAGTCCTTCACATTAAGATAAATCAGCCTATTGCTTGCGTTGGTTATACGCCAGAAGGGTTGCAGTGACCTCCTCTAGTTCTAAGGTTTCTTTCCCCCAAAGTAGAGTTGTAACAAGCGTGTCGAGAGAAGATGATAACGAGGACAGCAACATCAAAGCCTGGTCTTCCTCCTTGAATTTTACGTCAATCCTTAGCAGATCGCTAACAAACTGATTGAACGTATTAATATGCTGAATTAGATCGGAACCCTCGGCCATTTTTAGTCCAAATAACTTCTGCTTTAAAAACAGTTTATTTGTCAAAGACTTTGACATATATCTGCTCTCCAGTTTATCCCAAACACTGGCAGGCGAGTCATCACCAATCACATGATACATAACTTCGTCTGCAAGACACAGGCGAATCGTGCTCACTGCCTTCATCTGCAGTTCTTCCCAGTCATCGTTCGACATCGGCTTTGGTTTCTTCTTAGCCCCGTTCAATGCCTTCACCAAATCCTGCTATATTAACAGATCTTTTACCTGCTGTTGCCATAGTCCGAAATTCCCAGTCCCGTCGAACTTTTCTACTTCGAACTTTTCTAGAAAAACTTCCCACCATCGTTCTTCGTGTGATTCAACCTGGCTCTGATACCACCTGTTAGATCGATTCACACACACACACGATATATGAAAGAAAACAGTAAAGAGATCAACACACAGATTTACATGGTTTCCCAAAATCCAGGTACGTCAACGGGAGCATGAGCGAGAGTTCTTTCTTATTGATCACAGGGTTACATAGAGAATATTTATAGCCACCATTTTTCCTAATCCTAATCCTAATAGGATTACACAATCTATTCCTAACCTTAATAGGATTACCTGGTCTGATTCCCAAAATACTCTTAATTACACCGTACCGTACCGCAAGGGGCGTTGCTCCCCGCACCCCCCAAACCTTCGGGCCTACGGCCTAGTCCACTACATGTTAAATCTGAGATGAGGGCGGATGCTCCGCTCCAATTCGCATCCACCCCTCCACTTCGCATCCACCCCTCCTTCCTAACACTTGGTTCCTCCCCGTATGAGCCACAAGTCCCAACAAACCCATATTAAAAAAATATTCGAATAATATATAAACTTATTTTAGAAAGTCAAAAATAGATTTTCTAAACTTTTAGTTATATTATTCATATTTAAAGTAAAAAAATACACATCATATTGAAAAATAATTGAACAATATATAAACTTATTTTAGATTACCAAAAGTATAATTTTTTTTGTTTGATGAGTTTTAAAAATGTTATTCATATTTAAACATGTTGTTTTTTAATTTAATATAAATAACATATTTAAAAATTATTTAAAAAATTAAATTTATTCTATTTTTTAATATATAATTAAAATTTTCTGATGTAACGAGAGAGAGAGAGAGAGAGAGAGAGAGAGAGAGAGAGAGAGAGAGACAAGTGATATCGAAAGAGGAAAGGTCAGAATTTGGTTGTGCACTTCGCAGCCTCATTTATTTCGTTTTTTTTATTTTATTCTATTTTATTCTATTTTATTTTCCGATTATTGGCCATTATCCTCTGGGTCTAATTACCTGCTGTCCCTGTATCGTTTCTATATATAACTAGGATCAGGCCAAAGACCTCTTTTCTAGCCTGTTCGATCAAAATACCATCACATAGCTTCTTGCTTTTCACTATTGCATCTCGAGAGGTTTTGCTTTTCTGTCTTCTGATTGTTAAGATTTTAGAGTTAGTTAGAGAGAGAATATTAAAGGAGGGAGAGACAGCGAGCGAGATGGTGGTGGAATTTTTTGTTCTTGGGTGCACGGGAGTGGTGCTGTTCCTTCACGGAGCTAACTTCTTATTCCACGCTCTTTCCTCTCACCTCGCCTTTCGATCTCTCAGGTAATAAACCAATCTCTCCCTCTCTCTCTCTCTCTCTCCCTCTCTCTCTCTCTCTCTCTCTCTCTCTCTCTCTATATATATATATATATGATGTGTTCTAACACCTCTTTGCTTTTATTTATTTTCTTAAATATTTGTTCTGTTTTGTCTTTGTGATCCATGTAATCTATTTTGACTGCAGCATCATGATATCTGTATCTTCAAATTATGTCTGTGTCCCCGAAATTTAAGATGCAGAGAGCTAAAACGAACATAAATTTCAGTGTCAGATAGACTTCTTTTTTATTTTGATTATAAAGAATTTATTGGGTAACGTTGTTATTTTTTTGTTGTTATTTTTCTGTTGTTATTTTTGTTTTTTATTTTCTATTACCGTTTATTTTTCTGAAATAAAAACTGAAACTGTTTTTAAAAATGTAAATTTGTTTAGAATTATTAATTTTTTATTTTAGAAAATATTTAATTTTATTAGTTTTAAAAGCTTAATAGAACTTAATAAAATATATTTTATATTTATTTAATTTAAATTATTACAGTAAATTATTTATTAAAATCATTTAATCAATAAATATAAAATATATTAAATTATATTATTTATTAAAAATAATTTAATAAAATATATTTCATATTAAATAAATAATTAAATTAGAATAATTATTAAATTAAATTATTTATTTTTAAATTCATTTAATTATTTATTAAAATAATTTAATAAAATATATTTTATATAAATTAAATTAATTAAATCATAAATAATTTAATTTAATTATGATATTTATTTAAAATAATTTAATAATTATTATTAAATTAAATTAAATTAAAAATTAATGTAATTTAATTATTTATTATTAATTATTTTATATAGATTAATTTAATTATTAAATTAAATAAATTAATTATGATATTTATTTCAAATAATTTAGCAATAATTAATTATTAAATTAAATTAATTTAGTTTTATTATTTATTAAAAATATTTTATAGTAATTTATATAATTAATTTAATTTTTGAATTTAATTATATTATTTATTAAAATAACTTATTTTAATAAAATATTTGAATAAAATAATTTATTTTTATGTAATATAACAAAAATAGACAAAGTTTTAAAATTGGCAAATTATTGGCAACAGAAAAGAAAATTAGAGTGAAAACACATTTTTTCTGTTTCCGTTTTTCTGCTTCCGTTGTCATTTTTTTTGGAAACAAAAAAACAGAAACAGATTTAACAAACATATTTTTGTTACCAGTTTACAAAATTTTAAAAACGAAAACAGAAAAACAGAAAACAAAAACGTTACCAAACGGGACCAAAGAAATTAGCTCCCAGCCACTAAACATGGTTATAAATTTTCTTTAAAATATATATATTATATAATGAACTTTAAATCTCGTTTGAGTATTAAAGCTTCTTTTATGTTTCATATGTTGGTAGAAGAATTTGTAAGATTAACCTAAAAAAATCCCAATTTACAAACTACAAAACTCCTCTAGAATTTGTACTCCCATTGTAAAAAAATAAAAAATAAAACCAAAAAAATTTTGGACTTTAGGTGGTGTGTGTTGCTAATTAAACATGGTCTAGAATTCTGTAGCTTGGGCTTTTAATGTAAATTTAGAGCTTGTCTATCAATGTAGATGGTGGCAGTCCGCCATCCAAACAAGAGAGATGGCACAACGTCAGAACAACCGCTTATACAGTCAGTGCCTTGTTTGGACGTAATTTATTTCATGGTTTCTTTGCGGATTCTCATGGCTTATTTTTTCTAGTTTTTGTATAATTGATATAAAATCAGCTAAACCCATTCATAACAAGCATTGTTTTAATAAATACACTTTAATTGCTTTAGGTGCAATTTTATGTTTCTTCAAGTCCAACGCTAGATGGACATCTCTTTCATGTGTATATATATATATATATATATAATGTTTAATCATCTCATCTAAAACTGGAGGAAGAATCGCTGCCAAAAAGGGCTAGCATTGCTACAGTTAGTACTCGGGGACTTCAGTAGCATTCAATTGGTTGCTCTGCTAGTTTGGATCTTAAGACCTTGAATCATGTGAAATTTATTTTTTAATATTTTATTTTGTTACTATTTATTGGATGTGTGGAATTTGAATCACCTAGTAACCCAAGTTAATATAACAAAAAAACAAAGTAAGAACAATTATGAGAGAAATTCTAGATTTATGTGGTTTGACAGTGTACCTAAACCCATAAATTGTATAACCAAGCTTTCACTATAGACCTTCAACCAAGGAGTAAGGATTATAGTAGAAGAATAAAGAATCTTAAAGAGGCCCTTGGAAAAAGAATCTCAAAGAAACTCTTAAAAAAAACTCTTCTCATCTTCTTCTTAGTTTTTCTCTCAATCCAATGCTTAAAAAAGCCTAATTTGAACTTAATTTATACCTACAATACATCCTATATATATATATATATATATGAACTAGAAACTTACTCCAAAACATACTCAAATATTATCTTAAAAATTTTGGAATCACACCACTACCTGGGGACTTCCCAACAAGCTATATTGCCACAGAACATGCTCCTTGGATTTACCAGAAACATCCAATGATGACCTTTCCAGCGAGTAAGCCTGTGCATGTTCTCAGTTTTTACCAGCATCTCCAAGCTAGACTTCTAGCGAGTTTCGAACAATTAGTACGCATTCTTGGCTTTTCCGAGCAAGTGTTGGTGCCATTGCACTCCATTCGCTTCGCTCACATCTTCATTTGTTATTGTTTTAGTGTAATGAACACGAGTCACAATTTTAACATTATTGTTAGAATAAAAGAAAAAGAAAAGAATCATGTATTAATATTAATTTTTGTGTGTAAGAATATAAGGTTACAAGGTCCCTTATATAAGAGGACAATAATCCTAATCCTGATAGGAGATAGTAATCCTAATTATGATAGAATATACAAAATAAGGAATGCATAAATTAAAGAATACTAATTATATATATTACTAAATCTAATACCTTCCCTCAAACTCAAGGTGGTAATGCAGGAATCAACTTGAGTTTGGACATTAACTCAGAAAAACGACCAGGAGGATGAGCCTTTGGGAAATAAATCAGCAGTCTGAGCAACGGAGTTCATATGAAAATCGCGTTGAAGGAGACGCAGAGAAGTGCGTTAAAATGTTAAAGGCGCGAAAACGATCTCATCTTTAGTTGTCGGTGCTGCCCTTCCTCCCATCATAGTCGCCTTCGTTGTTGCTTTACCCAATTACATATTACTTCCATGTCTAGTTGCTGCTTCAGTTTTGTTATTAAAGACCTCGATCACTCTATTGGAGACTTGCACATGTTATATTACGCTTTTGGCTTTACGTACTTTAGCCATTCAACACGTTTTCTCCTGTAAGCTCGGTTTGCGTTGATCTACGTTTGTGCTCTCGAGACACGTTAATAGATTTGGGCTGTTGATCTATGTTTATGATCCGTTAATGGATTTTGGCTCGTGATCTACGGTTTTGCGACCTCAAGGCGCGTTAGTAGATTTTGGCTCATAATCTACGTTTTTGTGACCTCGAGGTGCGTTAGTAGATTTGGGCTCGTGATCTACGTTTTTACAACCTTAAGGCGCGTTAGTAGATTTTGGTTCGTGATTTACGTTTTTGTGACCTCGAGGCCTGTTAGTAGATTTTGGCTCGTAATCTACGTTTTTGTGACCTCGAGGCGCGTTAGTAGATTTGGGCTCGTGATCTACGTTTTTGTGACCTCGAGGCACGTTAATAGATTTGGGCTCATGATCTTACGGCGTCTAATCAAATCTATGTTCGTGATCTCTGAAGGCGTGTAACCGGCGTGAAGTGATAGGGATGTGTTAACTGCTTTTCAGTTCTTAGTCTCAAAGCTACGACATATTTGTAACTGCTTTCTAGTTCTTAGTCTTCAAACTCAAGTTGGTCTCTAATTTCCCATCTTGAGTTTGAGGGAGGGTGTTGACATATATAAAATATAGAAATTTAGAAATTATAATTAGGAAATCTTTTTCCTTTTCATATAGGTTTTCTTATTGTTTCCTATTCTTATTCTAATTTAGTTTCTTATAGCAACTCTATTTATAAAGGTGCCATTGTAGAATCAGAATAGGAATATGAAACTAAATTAGAGTAGGAATAGGAAATAATAAGAAAACCTATAATGAAAAGAAAAAGGATTTTCTAGAATTTCCTAATTATAATTTCTAAATTTCTATGTTTTATATATGTCAACACCCTCCCTCAAACTCAAGATGGGAAATTAGAGACTAATTTGAGTTTGGAGACTAAGAATTGGAAAGCAGTCACGAATACGCCGTAGCTTTGAGAGATTACACGCTTTGAGAGATCACACGCTTTGAGAGATCACGCACATAGATTTGATTAGGGACCGTAAGATCACGAGCCAAAATCTACTAACGCACCTCAAGGTCACAAAAAAAAACATAAAACAAATCTACTAACGTGCCTCAAGGTCACAAAAACGTAGATTACGAGCCAAAATCTACTAACGCACCTCGAGGTCACAAAAACGTAGATCACGGGCCAAAATCTACTAACGGGTCACAAACGTAGATCAACAACCCAAATCTACTAACGTGCCTCGAGGGCACAAACGTTGATCAATGCGAATTGAACTTACAGGGGAAAATGCGTTGAATGGCTAAAGTACATAAAGCCAAAAGCGCAATATAACATGTGCATGTCTCCAATAGAGTGATCGAGGTCTTTAATAGAAAAACTGAAGCAGCAACTAGACATGGAAGTAATATGTAATTGGGTAAAATAGCCGCGGAGGTGACGTGATGGCAGGAAGGGCAGCACCGACAGCCAAAGATGGGACCGCTGAGTGCCTAAGCTACCCAGGATCAAAAACCATGTGCTCTGATACCATGTTAGAATAAAAGAAGAAGAAAAGAATTATGTATTAATATTGATTTCTGTGTGTAAGAATATAAGGTTACAAGGTTCTTTATATAAGAGAACAATAATCTTAATCCTGATAGGAGATAGTAATCCTAATTATAATATGATATACAAAATAAGAAATGAGATAGTAATCCTAATTATGATAGGATATACAAAATAAGGAATGCATAAATTAAGGAATACTAATTATATATATTACTAAATCTAACAATTATTATTGTGATTTTTACACTATATTAAAGGTATGTGTATCACAATATTGTATTTGTCTCGAACTAAATTAATGTAAATGCTAAAATTGGTTTAGTTGATGAAAGAACAATGCTGCCATTAGTCATGCTTCAAATGACTATTTGGTCTCTATTGTCGATCTGTGTGGGGTCCACGATTGCGACTATAGCTCCTGTTGAATCCTCATTATTCATGTATGTGGGGTACAATCAGTTCAAGTGATGAAGAACAGTGCTATCAATAGTTGCGCCTGAAACGACCATCCACCATTTATCTATGTGAAACTCAACAGTGATTTAGGTGGTTGAATGAAAGGTTGGGAGAGTTACCATCGAGATATAGTGAAATATTTCTATCTCATATTTTTTGAGTGGAGTTGAGTGATGTACGATATATGAGTATTTTTATAATACAATTAAAATGTCAGGATTAAGCATACTTAAGCAAGAGTGATATTAAGATAGATGATCTATTAGGAAGTCCTTGTGTATAAAGTTAATGTCTAACCAGAAGTATATATAATCCTCAGAAGGGGAGAAATGTGATGAAGAAGTACTAACGGTGATGTAGTAAGTTTTGCATGTTGAGAGATTCGATGAGTTACGTGATGGATTTGAAATATAATATGTATCATTTTATATCTATAGAATGCAACATATTTTAAAGTTATTCGGATATCGAATTTCATTATAACTCCATAATTAAGCATGTTTAGACAACATTAATATCAAGATAGGTGACCTTTTATAATAGTACAACTTAAGAAATTCTCGCATTACACCTAATTGACCTTCCCATGCAACTTGATATTTTTGTTATAGAATTTTTATTTTTTATTTTTTTAGTTTGCTTTTGATTTTTCTGAGACGACTTTTCTCGTTAGCTCTTACTAAATTTGTAACTATTGTCATATCTTAAATCTGCAGCTTTTTGGGATTTGTTGGGTGGTAAAAGTGCACAAGAATACCAGAGATGATCTCTTCAACAATTGTCCACACAAGGATGCAAAGGTAGCTTGACCCAATAGGGCCCGCTCTTGTAAATATTTATGCTATTTTTGGAGCAAATTATAGAATCTTCAACAAATATTATCGGAAAATAAAATAATTGCATTGCCAACGTCATAAGAATAATTTCATCCATAATTTATTCAAATCTTCGGCTTGAGTTTTTATGTACTTATTAATCCTCTCTCTCCACAATAAATTTTAAAACTTTTCTTCCGTCTCCTAGTGACATCAGTGCGCTTTGAATTTAGTATTTTACCCTTTACTCTGTCTCACAATAAATAATATTTTTTAATTAAAAAATTTATAAAATTAGAAATTGCAAAAATATGAACTGATTGTAAAGATCATATGGAAGATATATATCAAATAGAAGAAATTGATGGAGAATGTTTAAATTAATGTATATTGCCTGCAATTACAGTAAGAATTTAATTAAATATATATATATATATATATATATATATATGTATGTGTATTAATGCAGTAGCATTCAAGAAATTACGTTCATTATGGCATGGTCATATATTTATTAAATAATCCTTTGAAAAGATTAATTTTTCACTATGTATTCTATAATGTATTTGAAACGATAAAATTTTATCGAAGGTAAATTTCATAATTTAGTTTGAGTTTGTATTTATGAATTGAAATTAATGAATTTGATGGTGATTATATAAGGAGAATTGATCAAATAAAATACCGTTGGTTTAGATAGCGGTTTGATCTTGTATTTGGGTAGTTTAAAATGATGAATTATAATGATCTTTTGATGAAGTGAAAAGGATTGATGGATGTTTGCTAGGTGGAGTAAGGTAACATAAGCATCTTTACATGCCTTGACATTGGTAAATTGAAAAAAAAAAAGTAATAAAATGCATATTTACACACCTTAATCCTGAATAATAGTTTAATCGGTAAAACTTCGAATTTATTGTGGGCTCATTAATGTCATTGATTGACTTTTACAATCTATCTACATGGAGTTAATGTACTCAAATCAATGATGGACGGTATTAACTCATTAGCAAAACTTATTAAAAAAAAGAAAAAAGTCATCGGAGGATTTACCCTTTTTCTTGAATATCTTAGGGTGTCTGGGATAGCGGACAACTTGCGTGCACCTTGACTAATCTCTAGGGCCCTGAAGTTAATGATCGAATAAACCTCCAGTGGCCCTGAGGAAACTCGAACTACTAACCACTATGAAATAAACCCAAAGTCTTATCAGTTGAGTTAACCCCCAAGATTCCAGAGGATTTACTGTGTGAGTTAAAACTCTAGAGTCACTCTTGACATTGGGTATGTTTGGAGTTATATAAAATTGTATAAAATAGTATAAAATTATAAAAGTAAATGTCTCTCGTAATTCGTGCAGTGAGTGAAGAATTTAAATTTTACTGTTTCGTCATTCGTATTTGTAGAGATTTGTAGGATTTTATTATTATTTTTTTTTAGAGCCCCAAATGGAGCCATTATTGGTTCATTTTTATAGTCTAGCTATGTGGAGCTACTATATTCAAATGAATGATGGACGGTCGTAATTCATTAGTAAGATTTAAAAAGAAAACACTAGAAAAAATAAAAAAAAAGGAGGAGAGTTGCTGAAGGGCTTATTTCGGGAGTCAACTCCAAGGTCACTGTTGACATTATTGATTGATTTTTGTGGTCTCTCTACATGGAGCTATTGTATTCAAATCAATAATGGAAGACTCAAATCAATGATGGATGCTCGTAGCTTATTAGTAAGATTCCCCCCCACCCCCCCAAAAAAAAGGTTCCAATTATGTAACGACTCAAATTAGTGATGCACGGTCTACTTAGAGCTACGGTAAAGATTCAGCAGAGTTTGGGAAAAAAAAATTAACTTTTTCTCATAGTTGATTAGTTAATTGTAAAAAAGTTATTTTTTTTTTTTTTTTGCATTTGAAAAAAAAAAAAAACAAGCACAAAAAAAAGTTAGTTTTTTAGTTAGTATTTTTTTAATTTTTTTATAATTTAACATTTTAACCTTTGAATGTTTAAAAAAAGTTTAAAAAACAATGCGTAATTTTAGTTATTAAAAAAAAAGTTAAAAAACTTGAGTCAGCTACTATTTTTTTTTTTTTTTATTTCCAAACGATCACTCAAATCAATGAGAGTATCAGAGGTTAATGGTTTGGGGTGGCCAGTCCAAAGAAAATCCGTTAAATCCTAGTTCCCAAAACTCTAGAATTGATATATATATATATATATATATATTCGATTTGATTCTAGAATTGATATATATATATATATATATATATCTAGAATCGATATATATATATATATTCAATTTCATTCTTAATTTCTATTATCGCAGACCCGAACGGACCCAAATTCAACGTGCGAAGTTACGTCGAGAGTCGAGCGTGTAATAGTCCCTCTGTAGTGATGTATATCTGTGAGTGTTGGAATCAAATCTTTTCTCTCGAGTATTTTCAATGCCCAAAAGGCACATACTTTCCTTTGGCTCAATGTTTTAAAATCAGCATTAACGGTCGACTGAATCGGCAAACTCCCGACTCGATTTAAGAGCTGTCTGATTTATTGTTCAGATTAATGATACCAAAAAATTACTTTAAATCGCTAAAAATCGTGATTAAACTGTAGCCTTGGCCGAGCTGGGAAATTGAGTGAGGCAATGGATCTTGTAAGTAATATTAAAGAAAATTCATAGTCAACATTAAATGAGTTGTATAATAGTTATTTTTGAATTAAACTCGTGGGAGCTTTTGGTAATCTAACACAAAAATTTTAAGAGAAATAAAGAACAAGGAAATGACATAACTTTTTCTTTAAAATTGAATAATGTATATACATAATATATATAATCAAATAATAAAGAGAAGAGAAAATTTTTACCGCTAATTACTTAAATGCCTAAATTGTCGGAGTTATCTGTGGACATTATGTATATAACCAAAAAAATAGCTATTACACAACTCATTTATTACTGCCTATGAACTTTCCTTAATAAATAAGCGGTCATTGAAGCCACTGCTTCCATCTGGGGAGGTGAAAAGGCTAATGAAAGACAACGAGGAGAAGGAACTGTTGAGATTATGCTGAATCCCACCAGCAGCGAAAGCGTGACAATAAGTAAAAAAATTACACCACGACAAAAAGACATAAAGATACTCATGGTTCGGCTCCAATGCCTACATCCATAAGAGAGAAGGAAAACTTTCACTAAATATTAAATGAGTACAATGAGATAAAAAATACCTAACCCAAATCACTAATATTTTTTTTTATCTCCCTCTCACACTCATCAATATTCTCACTATTTTCTTTCTACCGAGAAATACACATAATTTGTAATCACCCTTTTTTTCTTCTCGCTCTCTCCATCTTACACAGCACAAAGGCCTCTTTAAATACACATGCAAAAGTATCATTAACTCCTCAAAGAAGGAACCTGTTGATAAGTGACATAAGTCAAAAAGCTTTTGATCCAACTCTCCGAATGCATCTTGGAAAATAAAGAAATTCTCAGCTTCCATAAAGCTCAACCTTCATCACGAGGGAATTTCCAAGGACATTTACTATAGCCAATTACTACACAACCAACTTCTAATTATCACATGGGCAAAACCTAACAAACACCCCCTTTTGCTCATGTGACATTGCACTTGACCCCTACTTGGGTGTCCCGTACCCCCTTACTTGGGTGCCTTGCACCCCCTCACTAGGTGTCTATTCAAAAATATCAAAATCAAAATTAGGTGCAAAAGAAATCCTTTTCCTTGTACACATTTTTTCTTCAACTTTTTTCAACCATAACTCCATCAAAGCCCATCAATTGATATACTTCCTTTTCGATATTGTTCACCACACATAATAACTTACTCGTTTGTGCCTTCACACGCCATACTTGTATAACTCAACACCCATAGATTTTGCTTGATGGGGGTCCACCATTTGTGTGCCACACTTCACCGTGACCTTGAAGCTTATATAAATTTCCCACCATTTTTTCTCGCCATTCAAATTTATCATTCTTGAAAACTTCAAGAACTCCATCCCTTGATGCAAAGTTATAACCATTTGAATCTAAAATTCCCAAAGAAATTAAATTTTTTCTTAATCCCAGCAAATGTCAGACTTCGGTCAATTTCACAATCCTTTCATCCACCATACAAAACACACTGTTCTTATGCCAACAACTTTATTCATTGTGTTGTTAGCTATTCTAACAACACTTCCATCACAAGACTCATACGCATAAAAATATTTTCTATTTAAACACATATAGAAAGAACAACCAGAATTCATAACCTAACCAAATTTTTTGTACCTTCCGAAGTTACTGTGAGTAAATCTCCTTCATTTTTAGAATAGCTCTCAACAACTGCCGCATTCCTTCTCATCATCTATCTTTACTTTAAGCTTTGGCAAAAACTTGATTATATGCCCCTTTTCATTACAAAAGTAGCATTTCCTTTGTCAACGCACCGAGACTTGCCACCTTGCGAGTGTGAGCATCCCTTTGGCTTGGACCCATTTTGCCTTGCCGTAGTTTGTCCTCTAGATTGGCTACAATCAGATGCAACCAAAACACACTCCTCCGATATCTTCTCGCTCTCATTTGTCCACATCAATAGAAGCGTAGCAACCACCTCATCAAGCCTAAGAGTGTCTTTTTCATACAACAATGTGGTTCAGAGATGCTCATATGAAGGTGGCAATGAAACTGACAAATGAATTGCTTTATCTTCTTCCTCAATCTTTGCACCAATGGCTCCGAACTCTGTTAATAGTCGATTGAACTCATCCAAATGATCATTAAAGTTTCCTCCTTTGGACATATGCAACGCATACAATTGATTCTTTAACAACAACCAATTTGTCAAATACTTGGACTTATATCTACTCTCTAACTTCGCCCAAAGTTCCACCGGATCCGTTTCATTGATGACTTCCCTAAGAGTGATATTCCCGAGGTACAATTGGATGATGCTATTTGCAAGCTCTCTCATCTCCTCCCATTTTTCTTCTTTCATCTCTTCTGGCTTTTCAAACTTCAGTTTAAGTGCCTTCACCAAACTATTTGCCCCCAAAATATTCTTCACCCTTTGTTGCCAAAAAGTAAAATTATTGCAGCCGTTGAAAAGCTGGACCACAAACCCTGATACCAATTATTGAGATTATACCAAATCCCATCCGCAATGAAAGTGTAACAATAAATAAAAAAAATCACACCATAATAAAAAGATACAAAATATATGTGGTTCAGCCCCAGTACTTACATCCACGGGAGATAAGAAAAAATTTCACTAAATATTAAATGAGTACAATGTTTTCTACCCAACCCAAGCTCACTAGTATTTTTTTATCTCTCTCTTATACTCACCAATATTCTTACTATTTTCTATCTACCGAGAAATACAAACAACTTGTAATTTCTTCTTTCTCTCTCTCTCTTGATGACACAAAGGCCCCTTTAAATACACACGCAAAATAATCATTAACTCCTCAAAGAAGAAAGCTGTGGAGAAGCCGAAAAGCTTTAATTTGATCCAACTCTCCAAATGCATCTTGGAACCATGGTTTTAAAAAATGGTAACGGGTACAGTAACGGTAACGGTCGCAGTAACGCGGACGCGGGATGTAACGGATGTTACGTAACGGAAACGGAAACCGGAAGCGTGATTTTTTTTTTTAAATTCACATTTTACCTCAACTGATTAGTTTTTGATATTTTAACAATTAAAATGTATAAATATAAATTATTAGTATTGTTTAATTGTTTTATATTTATCAATAATGTCATATATAAATATTAATTTTTTTTAGACATGTATATAAAATAAACTCACACGCGCACGTGTGCACATACACCCAAATATATATATTAAATTGTTACTTATATAACAATTAACACAATAATAGATGTTCAATTACTAAAGTTAAATAATATATCAAGTTAGAAGAAAATAATTTATTGGTTAATAAATAAAAAGTCATAGAAACAAAACAATAATCATAGTCCATTCTTATGAAAACTAAACAAAAAATAAAGTTAGAATAATAGGACTTACATGACTTAGATGAAACAAGTGATGTAGCCATAAAAGTCATCACCAAAATGAATGTCTTGCAAGCTCAGTTGCTTTTTGAGAATCATCATCCCATCCTGTGCTATTAGACGTGTTGTTGTCATTGTAAAATTGATACCCACTAGGAGGATGAAGATATTGAGGAGGGTATTGAGAGGCATATTGAGGGGGATATTGAGGAGGGTAGCTATAAGGGTCAAAAGTACTATATGGATGTAGTGAATTATATGATGACTCGCTACCACTCCCTTGTGAAGACTCACCAAGTGAAACCCCTCCAAAACTTAAAAAAATGTCATTAGAAGAACCCTCTAACTCATGTTGTTGTATCCTCCTATTTTGTCTTGATCGTTCTCTCATTTCCTGAGACTCATCCATATGAAATGGGTGCTGTGGAGGCATTGGTACATGTTCTCCTATCTCTTCATCATCCCTAAAACCATACAATCCTGTTTCTCCTATATATTGTTCTGGGATCTCATGATCACCACCACCATCATCACCACCATCACCACCATTATCACCACTAGGAGGGCTCAAGCCACCGCCTTCAGCACTAGAACCTAAACTAGAGTTTGCACCATGAACATCATGTGATAAAGGGTCAACATCACCACTATCAATAAGTTGATGTATTCTTAACTGAAATCTTCATCTGTGTCCAACAAACGGTCTTCTTTCTCTTCTAACCATTGATTCAGTGGGTCGTCTTCCTCAAAAATATAGTCCAAATTGATTGGGTTGAAACTAGTGTCAATTTCTAATTGGCTTCTCCTCATTTTATGCCTCATCCTCAACCTCATACTGTAGTGAACAAAAACCAATTTATGAAGTTTTATATACTTTAACCTATTCCTTGTTTTACTGTGAATTAAGCTAAATGTACTCCAATTTCTTTCACAATTTGAGGAAGATGTTGTTTGACTTAAAACTTTAACAGTTATACGCTGCAACTCGGGAGCACTAGAACCTTGTAAAATCCACCACTCTGCTGTAATATATGAATAAGTTTAAATTAGTATAAGATAAAAGTATAACAACAAATATATTAAATATATTAAAATAGTAGCAAGTTGAATTTAAAATGTGTTTACCTGGGTTAGTTCTCAATACGGATCTTTGAGCCACAAGTTGACCAAATGAGTCCTGTTTATCTCTGAAGATAAGTAACTGTAAAATATCATAAGTTTAGTAAGTGATTTTCAATCATAAATATAAATTAGATTAAATTTTTTGTGCAAATGAATAAAAATAATTTTCCCTCACCTAATTCATGGCCAAAATTTGATTTTCTAATATTGGTTCCAACTTTGTGATTACATTTTTTTGTTCCGTTTAACACTTCTGTTAAAACATCAGAGGGAGATTGAGTCCTATATTGAAATTGGGGATTCAAGAAATATCCTGCCATAGATATAAATGTAAAAAAATGTTACTATAAGAAAATAAATAAAGAACATATGATTTAAGGAAAAAACAAAAAAGACAAATATAAAAAAATATACCAGCTGCGTGTAAATCGTGATGCAACTGTGAAGCTCAGCGACTATCAATTATCTTCCAATATTCTTGATAGTAGCGATAATTATTTTTAATTGCCAATTTTGCTCTATCCATTGCCTTGTATATGAAACCCATGGTAGGTTTTTCTTCACCATCCACTAACCTTAGTACATTAACAAGAGGTTCATATACTTTAATTATATCATTAGACTTCTTCCAAAACTCAGAATCTAAAATTATTTGTTTCACTTCAACCTTTGGACCACTTCTTGACCTACCCTATTTTGATCTTCTCCACTCTTCTGATGTAAATATATATCTCAACTCCTGCTTATATCTCACTATACTTTCAAGTGCAATGAAATTTGTTGCAAATCTAGTGATAGCAGGACGAAGTAATTCTCTTCCCCCAGTGAACTTCTTCATGATGTGGTAGACAGTTGGAATTATAAATAAAAGTTGTGATAGATTTTGATGTATCTAAGACTTTTGCTACACTTTTTTTTTTTTTTGGAAATATCATGTGACATTAAATCAATACAATGTGCAGCACATGCAGTCCAATACAAGTAGCGTCTTTTTTGCATCAACTTGTGGCCCGCAGTTTTTAAAGCTGCCTCATTATCAGTCACAACTTGAACCACGTTAGACTCACCAATTTCCTCTACTATAGAATCTAACAACCCGAAATAGTATTCTGATGTCCTGCTTCTCAGATGTGATGCATCAATAGACTTGTGAAATATTGTTCCTTTATTACAAAACACCAAAAAATTAATTATGTGATCACGTGTTGGTCCAGTCCATCTATCACACATGATTGTAACACCCCTCTCCTTCCAAATCCCTTCAAATGAGCGTATCCATTGTTTGATCTCTTCATACTCCTTAGGCAGGTATATTTCTGAAATCTCATATGCAGTAGGAACCTTCACCCCTTTCCCTAACTCTGCTGCTATATCAAACATAGGCTGATCATATTCTGACTCTATAGCCCGAAAGGGAATATTATTAAAAAACATAAATTTGGATATGGCTCTACCCAACTTTTCTCTTGCTATTTTTAATCCCTTAAAATTCAACTTGGGTTGTTTTGAACTTTTACTTTTTTGGAGTAAAATATCCATTTCTCTCAATTTAGCTTCATGTGACTCCTGATCAATCCAATTCTTCTGTCTACCACCAACATCATGGACACTTCTTCCCCGTGTCAATCCACGTCTAATTTCACCCCCGCCACCACTACTCCCCACACCTCTCATTCTTTCTATCCAATCTTGATGATCCTGTCTACTTTTATATTTTGCATATGCCAATTCTGAATCAGAATCATCATCAGAATCCTCATCATCTCCTAAATTAATACCACGACTATCATCCCTCAATTGTGCTTCTAGTTCATCTTTTCTTTTTTGTTTGTCGTTCTTTTTTTGTGCGGCATCTTTCAAATGTTTCATCATTTCCTCTCTCACTTCTTTAGATACACTTCCACATGGTGCTACATTTCCTCTTTTTGTTGCCAAATGTTCTTTCACACGTGTAATGCCCCCTTTAATAAGTTTTTCACAAAATTTGCATTTTGCGTCATGTCTAGTGCCAATAGGTGTTGCAAACCTCCAACCAATTTCATCACTGGGATTAATTCTAGAAGTGTCATCATCACCACCACTAGGAATAGCACCACTGCCATCACCCCTAATATTTGATTGACGTGGCATTATTACCCTACAAAATAAAATTTAATATTATATTATTTCATTATTTTGTATCATCAAAATATAATATTTAAACATTTGGTGTTATATTTTTTTTATAGCTAAAATTTTAAATTAAATTTAATTAATTACAAAAATTAAATTTATAATAATATTTAATTAATATTTTTGTTAATATATTAATAATGTTTAATATAATATAACTAAAATAAATTAAATAATATAATATTATAAATTATATTAAATTAATTTTACTACACCTCTAGTTTAATATAACTTTTTTTTGGGGGGGGAATAATTTAATATAACTTTTAGTATGGTTAGCCTTGTTGTTATTATGTTATGGTATAAAAATTTATTATAACTCTAAGTTAACATTTTATTATTATGTTATAATATAACAATTACACTTAATTAATAATTTTTAATTTCCAATGCCTAATTAATATTATTTGATATTTTTAATATAAATTATATATTTTGTTAATATAATAATTAATTTTATTTATTTAATATAATTTTTAATACAACTAATATTTTTGTTCATATGTTATGGTATAATAGTGATGTTTAATTAATAATTATTAATATAAGTTATATAAATTGTATAGCATCTTAATATAAAATTTTTATTACAATATTTAATAATAATTAAATACAACTTAGGGAGCATTTAAATTTTTGAAAAATGTTAATAGTTACACTTAATTAATAATTTTTAACATAAGAAACATAAATTGTTTAACATTTTAATATAAAATTTTTATTACAATATTTAATTATAATTAAATATAATTTAAGGAGTGTTTAAATTTTTAAAAAAATATTAATAGTGATACTTAATTAATATTTTTTAACATAAGTAATATAAATTGTATAACATTTTAATATAAAATTTTTATTACAATATTTAATTATAATTAAATATAATTTAAGGAGTGTTTAAATTTCTAAAAAAAATTAATAGTGATGCTTAATTAATAGTTTTTAACATAAATAAAAAGAAATTATATAACATCTTAATATAAATTTTTTATTATAGTATTTAATTATAATTAAATATAATTTAAGGAGTGTTTAAATTTATAAAAAAATTTAAAATTTAAAATTTTGGTTAATTATTTTAATTTTTTAATCAAATTTTGATAAGTATCATTTTTATACTAATATTTGATTTTTTTTAACAAAGCTAACAGCTTAACAATATCTTAATATATTTATATTTTAAAAATATAATATATTAACATTATATATTATAATTATATATATAACAATCCCATTGCCAACTATTAATATATTATAATTATATTTATATATCATTATATATATACGTAAATTTATATTTTAAAAATATATATATAATAATTATATTTATATTTTAAATATATAATATATTAACATTTATATATTATAATTATATATATATAATATTTCCGTTGTCAAGTTTGCCATTCAAGAGATCCACTCCAAGCCACAAAGCATAATTATGTTTATATTTATATAATTATATTTAATAATTCATTACCTGACACCCAGTCAGCCACCCACGGAATCACTTCACTTCACTTCACTTCTTTCTTTCATCTTCCCAAGGAACCGCTGACTTCACTTCTTTCTTTCTTCTTCCCAAGGAATCGCTGCCCAAGGAACCGCTGCCCAAAATCTGAAGTATTTCTTTCCTCTTTCCCACCGTCTTCACACTTCGCTTCATCTTCCACTGGTTCAACTTCAAGTTTTCAACCTGTTTTAATTTTTCTTCTCTCCCAAAATTTGTTTCAAAATCACAAGTTTTGAAACAATAATCTTTGGATCCGAAGAAGAGAGGAAAAAAATCTAAGAAAGAAAAAATGATATCAAGATCTAAACTGTCCAGTACCTGAAAGGTTGAAATCGGAGTTGGAAGAAGATAAAAGGTTGAAATCGGAGCTAAAATCAGAGTCAGAAGAAGATGAAAGGCTGAAATTAGAGCTGAAAGAAGAGGTTTTTTTGCTCTTTCTCACAATTTTTTATTTACCAGAAGAGGTACGTCTTCTAGTTCTTTAGTTTTTCAATTTTGAATGATGGTTTTATTGATTTTTTTCAGAACTCATGTGAATAAAGCTTTTACTTTTCAGTTTTTGTCCATTTTCCTTCTCAGATTTTGTCTTTTCTTCTTCTGTTGTTGATTTTTTTGTTTAAATGAAGCGTTACTCTACCGTTACATCACTGTAGCGGGCGTTACGCTGCCGTAACGTGCAGTTACGGTGTGATGACCGCTCCACTTCATGTAACGTGGTCTTAACGATATCGAACAGGGGCGATTCCGTTATGTAACGGCCGTTTCCATTACATAACGCTGCTTTTTAATACCATGCTTAGAACATACAGAAATTCACAGCTTCCATAAAGCTCAGCCACCATCACAAGGAATTTCCAAGAACATTTACTATACATATGGCCAATTACTACACAGCCAACTTCCAATTATCACGTGAGCAAAACCCAACAGGAACTGGGCATAACTTGGATTGAGGTGAAAGACAAAATACACACATTTGTAGTCGGAGATAGAAACCATTCCAGAAGTGCAGAGATATATGCAAAAAGCTTGATGAGATATGGGGACCTGATGAAGAAAGCTCGTATATTCCTATGGTAGAGAGATTGACCTCCTCCATGATGTTGAACGAAGTGTGGAGGAGCTGCTTCTTCCTACCATAGTGAGAAACTTGCAGTGGCTTTTGCGCTGATCGCCACTCCATTCCAGGGGCTCCCGTATGGGTGGAGGAGAACCTTCGAGCCTGCAATGACTGCCATACTGCTTCCAAGTTCATTTATATATGCTAATTCTGGTGAACACTGTCAACTGGAGCTAATTAATGTTTATTTTCCAACCTCTTGAATATGGCTGCTTCTAAAAGTGCTTCTCTGGTTTGGATGTGTGGATTGTATTGCCCCACTGATGTAGTTTATTTGGGTGTGTGTTATTTTCATGGGTATCTACTTAACTAAAAATTAAAAATGAAAATGTAACTATAATGACATGGAACATTTGTTGAGTTTATAGTTTCAAAAGAACAAATTCTTCACAAGTTTATAATTTAAGAAGAATAAACTCCTGAAAGTATACTTTAATTACAACATTATCATTCCACACCATTTGTGTTCTATTTTAAGATATATTTTTCTAACTCAATAATACTTAATAATAAAAAGAAAATGTCTTATACTAAAATATTTTATGAGAAAGTGCTACTAGAATGACGTGACAATGACATTGTTGTATTAAAAATATTTTTTATTGGGTTCTTTCATTCAAAATACAAACTCACAATGTCGTATCACTAGCGAATAACTCGTTCTTAAGGCACTCCTCAACTAAAATAAAAAATGCACGCATTTATAGTACTAAGGAGTTTAATTTTTGTCTTTATCAATCCAACTCTCTTTCTCAATGTAACTTTTCAAATATTATTGTTACGTTCAACTAAATGGTCATCAAAATGTGAAGTGACCTAAAAATTGGGTGAGAATTTGAAGGGAAACTTTGGTTTGTAAAAGATATCAACCATTTATTGAAGAATAAAATTCAATTTCAACCTTTGAATTTTGTTCGTGAGAGGGACATTTTTTGAAATGTGTTATATTTTATTATATAGATATAGTCAACTTTATTAATTTAAATTTAAAATTAGAATTTAGAAAAAAAAAATCACTCCCATAAGACTAATTTTGTTCAAATATTTGTAAAAAGAAAAAAGAAAAAAAAACAGAATGATGATATAGAGAGTTTCACGTTAGATTTGATAATAAATTTTTAATTAATTTTATAAAAATAACTCAAATTAAAAATATTATTATTACTAAACATATGTGCTTTATAAAATAAAGTAAATATAATCAATATGACTAATTTAAATTTAAAATTAGAATTTAAAAAAATAATTATTCCCAAACTTAATTAATATTCAATATTTTTTGTACTTTCAAATTTTAAAAATATCAAGAGTTATTGTATGAGAAATAATCTAATTAAGAGTTGTTATATGAAAAATAACCTAATTATTATTTAAGTTTTTTTTTATTTGTGTTTTTTAATTCTATTCTATTTTTTATCTGTATTTTTAATTTAATGACTAATGTAATTGAAATATATGGATTTAACAATTATATTAAAATTTTAAGCTAGTGGGTCCCCTATACGAACTCATAAGCGAGTGAATTTACTTTCAAAAACCAAGAAAATAGATCCCTTTTTAAAATTAGAGAGTTTTTTACATTTATTAAAATCACCACAATTCTAGTACTTTTATAAGTAAAAAAAAATAAAATAAAATTTTAATATTTTAACGATGTGAGATAAAGAAACAAAAATTTTGTAAAAGATCTCAATTATTCATTAAAAAATAAAACTCAATCTCAACCTTTAAATCTTAACTTGTAAGAGAAACATTTTTAAAAATCCGTGATGTTTTATTTTATATATTTGGGTCGGAAGTCTTAAAATTTTGTTAAAATTTTTTGAATGTGTAGCATTGCTCTAATATAAGATAAGAGGTAAAAGCCAACTAATCAGACACAATATTCACTCAGTAACAGCAAACTAAGTAAAAGATGCTCCCAGAAAAATTGCACAGAAAAAATTCTCCATAATAGAGAAAGTTGGAACTCACCAACCACAATTTTGAATGTCAGTAATATACAGTGATGCATCATTAGCAACTAAAGAAGAAGCAAAAGTGATATTTTAAAATCTGCAACGCTTGCCTATCAGAAAAAGTGACAGTAAAACTAACAAAGACATCATGTCTGAGACTCAAATTCTAGGCAACTTCTACCCGCCAAATACCACAGGCATCCTTGTGTAGCAGTCACCCTTGGTAACTGATATATAACGAATTTAAGTAGTTGATTATCTACACAGCATGTACAGAACAATGAAATCGAAGGCCATTGCTTCCTCCAATTGAAAAAAAAATGAAATTATATTAATTATATTTATCCCATTAGATTTGCTCATATCAGAGAGTCCTCTGACATTATGGTCAGTAATGAGTACTTGGCCTTGATGGTGATCCTACCACCGTCTACACTCAGCTTTGCTCCAGTGACCACCCAATATCCCGGTGGATCCTCGGGGCCCCTTACCATTTCTTTCGTATCGACAAAGGATGTCAGTTTTGGTGCTCTCTTCGGCAGAGGTGGCCCTCCCGGGTAAACTGCAGAGTTCATATCAACTTTTGCTGGCTTCTTGGGTGGAGTCATCCCTGTGGTGAATGTTGTGCTGATCAACATTGACACAAATCCCGACTTCCGAGACGAGGTCGTGGGTCCATCCCACTCCGACCTGCGAATCCTTGCAGATGCCACCGCTGAGAATCCAAGCCTCAGGAATAGGACTTTCTTCATCCCAACAACCTTTACCTCGAGCCAGGCCTTTGTAACAATGGAAGCACAATCATCAATCCTTGCCCCATCATACTGTACTGGAGCAGTGCAGACGTGTGAGAATATGCTCCACTTCACGGGTTCAAAGTAACCTCGATCGATTGGCTCGTTGCTTGGCTCATAGCTGGGATCGTCTGAGAGTTGGAGGCTCTCGGGAAGAGTTGAGAGGTGCTGCAGATGGACAGCCAAGTGGTCGCTCCTTTTACCTTCCAAGTACAAGCGGATCCCTGTCACCGGCCGGTTTCCAGAGTCAACCTGCAAAATGTTGAACGACAAAGGTCTAGAAGCTGTTTGTAGTTGAGAGGAACATAAAAGCAACTTCAGATTGAACAACAATGTCAAAGGCAAATAAAAATTAAATAAATGAAAAAAGTAGTCGTTTTAGAGAGAGAGAGAGAGAGAGAGAGGGGGGGGAGAGCGAGTTCGCTCGATCATGCCTTAACAATCACCAAAGAAGTTTTGTAGCAAATTTAAATGCACCAATGAGTCGAAGGGCTTCCCCAGCTTTGTTTTAGCCCTAGATTTGAGTCACAACCCCTCGCCATCCTTCATTCCCCAATGTGTTAAGATAAAGTGCACCCGAGTACGAAGATACTCTCATCAAATCCTTGACATAATTATCTAGGAATTAAAATTTCCCAAATACTCAAGATCATGCAAAGGACAAGCTACCTCTTCATCCTTCCACAAGAGATCACTAGAATGGGATGCAAAGCATTTGCAAAATTTTGAATACATAAATGAACTTTCATAAGATGTGTGACAAGAATTCACCTTCTCAGTATTAACATAAAGTTTTGGGCCCATAAATGTGAATTGAAGTGATGGAGACACTTGTCTTCTGCGCCGAGGTGCAAGTGGAAGATCACCATACACTGGAGCCCATTGACGAGGTAATTGAAACTCCAGAAATTGTTGAAGTTCCTCTATAGGTGGTTTATCTGCATTGTTGATCATTCAAGACAAAAACCAGTTTTAACTAGGAAATGATAAGGCCTTAGCAAGAAAAATGGAGAGGCTTTCTCTTTATAAAATGCTACATGTTCTCACGTGTAGGATACATAGAAGATTGCAGATATACTATCAAAAAAATAAATGAGAGAAAATCAACACTAGCAGGCCCTGACTCAAGTCATAAGTGGATGATTGAAATAGTTAATAGAACTCAACACACTTCTTAAGATTGGGCAAAGTGTCAAGTTAACTAGTTCTCTGGTTACCAAATCAAAATTCAAATAAAATCCTACACCACACCAAAGGAAGGGTGTGGGGTTCAAGTCTCAAGTGCTAGATTTTATTGTCACCGGCTCTAATTTTCCAAGTGTATTATTAAAATGGTGCTAGATTTTAACAAAGGAGGCATCATCAAATAACGGTTTTAGTTCAAAACACCTCTAGCTGTCAGCTCAAACATCTTGCACCACATCAAAGGGAGGCTGCAGGGTTCAAGTCTGAGATCAAACACGTGCAGCATACTTATCAAAATTTAAAAAATAAAAATAAAAAATGAATATATATTTATTAAAAGATTTAATTTTATTTGGTTAACCATAAATATATTCATATATATAAGCAAATTATTTTCCCTTGATAAATCATTGATCCGAACATCGCATAAATGTATTTTCAATTTTACCAAATCTGGGGCCCTTTCAAAAATGATATTTAAGACCCAGGCAGAGGCTTCAACGTGTAAACATCTGTGCTTGGTCTGGCACAATTACTTGCCATTCCTCAAATTTTCCACATGCTTCCGACAACCACAGCCTGTTCCTACCCGTTTTAAAGAATATATGGCAACCAAATAGATCCTTGCTCAATTAAGATGACTTACAATAAACAAGTGAATATACTTACATCGAAGGTAGAGATTAACTGCATGGCTTAGGAATCCACTACCACGAACACCACTTAAAAGTGAAGCTATAGGGACAAAGGACATTGATATGACATTTGGAGACTGTGATACAGTTGAAAGCCATTGACTATGACTCTGGCCATTATCAATGCCTCCCCGTCGGATACGAATGCTAAATAAATCCTGCAAAAGAATTATAAAGAAATAGTTTATTTTTTTGAGAACCTTCTCCACGGGTGCAGATCCAAGAAATGACCAGTATAGTAGATATGAAAAACCTTACCTCACTCTTCGAGTGAGAAACAATGGATGGCACCATTGAAGTCATAAATGGTGAATTAAGGTCCCGGGTCACAGCATGTTCATCCTGAAAGAATGGTAGGACATTTATTAGAATGATGATACTAGAAAGGCTTAGGATGAACCACAAAGATCACTGTGTTGTCTGTGAGATTGTCTAAACGTTGTAATTTTCCTGAAGGAATCTTTGCAGTTCCATTATTATTCAGTTATACACTGTAAAATGCCCATGTATAACCATTAAACCATGCATAATTTGCATTATGTATGGTATAAAGATGTCTACAGCCCAAAAGCATTTCATTTAGGCCCCGTTTAGTAACGTTTTTGTTCTCTGTTTTTCTGTTTATGTTCTTAAAATTGTGTAAACTAGCAACAAAAACATATTTGTTAAATCTGTTTACGTTTTTTTATTACCAAAAAAATGAAAACTTAAACAGAAAAACATAAACAAAAAAAGATGTTTTCACGCTATTTTTTTTTCCTATTGCAAACATTTTGTCAATTCTAATACTTTATCCATTTTTGTTAAATCATATTAAAATAAATTATTTTATTCAAATATTTTATTAAACAAAAATTTATTTTAATAAATAATATAATTAAATTAAATTATTAAATTAATATTTATTATATATATTAATTTATTTCTAATAAATAATTAAATTAAATTATTTAATTTAATTAATAGAAAATATAGATTATTAAATTATTTTAATAAATAATAAAATAAAATATATTAATTTAATTTAATTAATAAATATATTAATTAATATAAATATATTTATTAAATTATTTTTTAATAAATATCAAAATTAAATTATTTAAATTATTATGAAATATATTTTATTCAATTATTTTTAATAAATGGTATAATTAAATTATAATTAATATATTTTATGTTTACCGGATTAAATGATATAATACTTATATTTCATTCAATTGTTTTTAATAAATAATATAATTAAATTAAATTAATATAAAACATATTTATTAAATTCAATTAATTTTTTAAAAACAAATAAAATTAAATATTTTATGAAAATAAAAAATTAATAATTGTAAACAAAATTGTATGTCCAAACGCAGTTTCAATTTTTATTTCAGGAAAAAAAAAGCCAACAAAAAACACAAAATAGAAAATATAAATATATAAACGTAAACAAAAAAAATGACAGTATTACCAAACGACCCCTTATTTAGCCACTTTCCCATTAGTTTTACATAAAAAAATAATAATAATAAATAAAAATAAATAAATTTTGCACCCCCATTGCATTCAAATTTTAGCTGTCAGATCACCTTTTTGTACTTGGAAGGCATCCCCTTATGCCATTTTGAAACATCTTTTACTTATCAGAGAAAGGGTTTCAAAAGGTCGCTATATAATCGTTTCAGTTCACATGGGTTATCAGATTTATCCGAGGACATGCCCCTAAACAGATCTAATTGGCGTCGACAAATCCATATAACCAACCCCACCTAGTGGGAAAAGGCTTGATTTGGTTTGGTTTGGTTAGTTCACATGGGTTATCATGATTTTTGATTCGCACGCTGTTCTAACTTGACTTCTATGATTGGTTGTGGAAAACAGAAAGGTGTAATGCTGATGAATTTTGAAGTGAATTTAAGCAAACGAAAATAATCAACTTCTGAAATGATGATTTGGTCCCAGAAGCTTGTGTACCTTCTGCTTTCCTGATAATATATCTGTGTTTGATGCAAAGCTTCCATTTACATCTTCAGAAAATCTTTCATCAGCTAATTGCTTTAACAATTTCTGCACTTCACTTGGCTGAAGACTTGAATTTTGAAGCTGCTTAACGTGAATTACATCTTTACCTCCCATCTTTACCCCAACAACAATATGCGTACCATATTTTTCAATGAATCTGGAAAATCACGCTGTTAAGTTTTATAGTAGCTAATAACTACTGATCACTAAATCGACTGAACTATGAATTAGTATTAGAACTTTAGAAGTCCAGCTATTGCACTACACTAAGAAGCACGGGCCTTCTGAGAAGGTGTCATATCGTGCCGAATACCTACACTCATCGATTGGTCCTCGGACAGTTGAGAGATGTACATAACTTAAGATGGACATGAAACAAATCATAATTTTGGAAACACACAGACACTTACTTGGAATCAAATAATAAGATAAGAATAATCTGAATTTACATTTATTAATTCCTTATCATTCTTTTTTTCTTATTTTAGGAATTTAAATACCTAAAACTTCTAATTTGTTTGTAAATAATATCTTTTAAAATAAATATAAATGCATAACACAAAAAAGAGCAAGAGGTTGGTTTTTCATATATATAGTTATATGTACATAAATATATACACATCCAATAATGTGCCTATGTCGCATCACGTCCTGGTAATTTTGAAAATTGATGTTGGTGTGTTTGTATTGTGTTGTAATCTGTATTCAGCGTAAGTATCCATGCTTCTCAATCTCCATGTACAAAGCCATGCAATAATGAATAAGTTATTTTCAAATAAGATATATGCATGAGAACATATGCAGGATGCCTAGACACAATTAATACAAAACATTCTGGCATGAAATTGCATCGATGTATGATTGATGGGCCAAATTCCAGGCCTTTATGCAGTGTTTTAAATATTTGCCAATTACATATATTGTCATGTAGGGCACGTATATTGGCTCAATAAAAATTATATCTGGTTGCTAGTTAAAATCAAAACCAGTTGGGGAAAACTTTTCAATAAAGACGTTTAACTCTTTCCAAAATTACAAAGTGGGTTGCACAAACAAGATCCTTGTTTATTATTGGTGAAAGCAATCACAATATTGAGCTTCAATTAAATGAACTTACTCGGCAAGGCCAACAGGATCCCATGAAGCTGGCACTTCTCGTTTCACTTGCTCGGATAGTACTATCAGGGATCTTGCCAACTCAATATTGTATAGAGTAATAAACCAACCATCAAAAGCGAGACTTCTTGTGACAGATGCATCCTTCTGCCAGTTGCCCCGGAAGCCAAACATTGTATTGAATAGGCCACAAGGAATTTTACCAGATAAAGACAACTCCCGATTGAATTGCTCTGACATCTGGATCAGATGGAAATATTAGAGAAGGAAAAAATCCCCCCAATGCATTACTCTAGTCACTGAAATATTTACAAGCATTAAGCTTGGATGAAAGGATATTTCAAAAACAAAATCCATAACCAGTTTTAACTTTATTGAAGAGTTAAAGCTTAACCAAGCACAAACTCCTTGGTATCTAAACGTTTTCTTTTCATCATTATTACTGTCCTCTTCCAAGAGAATTAACATTCTTAAACAGCAAACATTGAAATTTTATTGGCACGACAGTCATACAGCCAAGCAATTTTATACAAGTAAAAATACACCCTACATGAGAAATTGCTGAAATCAGTTAGTATCTCTCTCTCTCTCTCTCACACAAAATGAAGCTGTGGCAGTTTCCTCAAAAATGCTTGATTGCCCTCTAACCACCCACATCTATTAAACCAGTTACTCAATTTTTTATAGAATCCTATAAGTATCCACATTTCAATTAACAAGTAAAAACTTTAAGAAATCACAAACATAATGTGTGTCACACTGCTAGTATGCATTTATGACAGAATATGCCTCGGTAAAATGTGACCAGCAGAAAATAAATCAGTAATAAAGTGAAGATGTATCACAGCCTATATGAAAACAACGTAAAGCAAACCAAGGCATAAAATCAATAGTGTAGATTGCTTTGCGAGACCTCATAAGAATGAAATTCCAGCGAAGGTAAAGAAATAAAGTATAATTACATCTACAATAAACAGAATGGTATCCACTAGAGAAAAAGAAAATAATACCTTAAATTCTTTGAATGTACAAAATGCATGAAAATCTTCAAAAGAAAACTGCAAGTGACCATAATTTTTTGTGGATAAATTCCAATTGCAGCAAAAAAAAAACCGAACCAACTAGGAATTAGGAAGTTCAACACCTTTCACTACAGATGGTTGAAAGTAAGCATTAAGACATAGCTCGAGGTCCCAAGGACTTGGAGAATTGACTCTAGCACACGAAGTAGACATGTGCAGATATGCTAAATCCAAGAATTTGTACCCAAAAAAAAAAAAGAATTTTCAATAACTATAAATGCTACATTTAGGTCAAATAATACATAAACCATGATGTATTTAGTGACCACTAAATGTACTTGTGTTTTAAACAACATATAACTAATAAATTCATGAAACCCCAATGCAACAGTTGCATATTACAACCATATTTAATTCTCTTAATATACCAATCCCAAAAATTTACTAAAATGCATTTTATGTAAGAAATGGTGTCCCACCACATAAAATCCCCAATCTATAAACCACCTCCCCCCCCCCCCAAAAAAAAAACCACAAAAAAAAACCAAAAAAAAAAAAAAAAAGACAAACAAACAAACCAACTTCTGAGACAACTGCATAACTGCACATAATCAAGCCATACAAAGACCCAAAATATCAGATATCAAAGTAGTTTCTATAAAAATAATAGTGAGAAAAAAAAAACTTTTACCATCGAAATTTTCCGATTTGAACATTTCTAAACCGACATAGAAGTGATATTTCATTACTAAGCGAAAGCTGCGATATCCATTTCGGGTAAACTATCAGAGGAACAGTCAACCCAAGTGCTAGTTTTCTTTCACTTTCTCTCATTTTCCTACTCAATTCTCCCCAACCAAACGCAGTATAAACCAAACCTACTTCGAAGGGGAAAAAAAAAAAAGCAGAATCACCTGGTTAAAAGACAGAACATCCGACCGGAACCTCGTCCGCTCCCCTTTATCGCACTTGATCGACGCCGAAACGTTCGGGACGACGACCCCGCCGGGCAGGACCAGGTCCTTGGTCCGGCCCCGGTCGAGCTCGATAAGGCTCGAACCCGACGGACCGGGCTTGCAACCGTTCAAGCGAATATCGGTCGACAGATCGTACCCGAACCCGACCACCGAAACGGCCTTCTCGGCGGCCGATTGAGAGTCGAAGCGATTGGCATTGTACGCCATCATCGACTTTGAAACACTCAACGGTCCCAATATGTGAACTTTTTCTATGGGTTTTTATAATTAATTTTTGGGTGGTTTTGAGTGTCTTAGGGTTCTAGTTACATGTTTGAAGGGTCGAAAAGAGGGACCGACCACTGAACATTTGATCCAATGACTGGTTTTGAATATATACATATATGTGTGCGCGCGCGTGCGTGTGTACGTATATTTCAAGAGTGAGGTTTTGACCTTTTTTTTGGCGCTTTTTGTTTGGCAATAATGTGTGTGAACGGAGTGGGCGGTCGCGGAACTGTGGCGGCTGTTGATCCTCTCGGATGATTGCCGCGTGGCTCCGCGTCGTTGAGGGTTGATTGTTATCAACGACGTCGTTTCGTCAGTTGCATAAAGGTCACCCAAGTAGAGTCAAGTAAGGGGGGGGGGGGCGTGTTTAGAAGGTCATCCTTTAGTAAAAGATGTAACAGGTCAAATCTCGTGTTAGAAAAGTAAATTTTAAATTTCTGATCCGATGTTAGAACAAATTTCATACGCTGTGTCGAACTCAAAAGTTGACGAGACTCGCTCAAACGTTTTTTTATCAAAATAAGTTATTAAAAAGTTGGTAAAAATATAATAAGTCATTTTTTGTGTTTGAAAAGTAAATTTTAAATTTTTTATCCAACGTTCAAATAGATTTCATACGCTGTGTCAAACTTTTGAGTTGACAAGACTCATTCAAACACTTTTATCAAAAAAAATTTATTAAAAAATTGATAAAATTTGATAAAAATTATAAAATTTAAAATTTAAAAATAAACAAGAATTGCAAAAAATTAATAAAAGCTTTTAACTTTTTATAAGATTTTTGTTCCCAAAATCTCCCCCCGTAAAAGGAAAAAACAAATAAGATAGAAAACGCGCTTTTAGAAAATATCAAATAAGAGGGTCATATAGTTTGCCTTTTGAATGCTACTTTTGGAAGGTAGAAGGTTTTCCCCAAATTAGTTTTCAAAAGTAAAAGCGAAAACTTAATTTTTAAGTTGTGTTTCAGAAATAAATCTTATAATTTTATAATTTTAAATTATACACATAATGTATGTCTCAACTTCTACTATTATAAGTGTGCAAATTGCCCATAAAAGTTAAAATTGGAAATATAATTCTTCAAGAAATTTATTTGAGATTAAGAATATAATTAATTGATAGCTATAAATTAAAAAATTTTTAAATAAATTACATTTCCAACCTTTGAACTTTTTATTAAATAGAGCTTGACATGTTAATTGTAATAATTAAGTACATAATAATTTACTTTGTTACAATGTTAAACATTCGTCAACTTCTTATAAAATTTTACTTTTGTATACATTTTTTGTTTTACTAATAAATTAATGGTCATTGTATGCATTTATCGATAAAATTATTAATGGATTGTGACAAATTGAATTCTCACTTTCTCAGTTATAAACCAACACGAAGTTGATCCATGTCAAGAAAACTTTGAACACGTCCTATTCAAAGTGGCGTGGGAGATTGGTAAAGGCAAAAAGGCCATAATCACGGAGTGGATCATATGAGAGGGGCATTTATTAATATAATGATGTGAATAATACGCATTAAATAATAATAAATAAATAAATAAATAAAATATTTTTAATCTTTGTTTGTCAACATGTTTTTTTTTTTTTAATTTGCTTTTGACTAGTTGGACGCGCATTGATTTTCACATGGGGCATCAAAGCCCCGTTTAAAGGAGTAAAAAAAGAGGGAACAAAAATACTAATTTTCACTCTTTTAGATATGTGATAAAATATTAAAAATTGTCAATTTTATTGGGATAGTAAGTTGACAAAACACTAATTTTTGTTAAGTTGGCAAGAGATATAATAATCATTTCACTTTAATTTAACATAAAAGTAACCAAAATTTTTACAAAATATTTAAAAGTTACCAAAAGTTGCTAAAAATTTCTATTTATTTTATTAAACACAAAAAAAAATTCAAAAGTTACTAAAAAGTTTTATTTATTTTACCAAACATTTAAAAAAATTTACCTACTATTTTTTTATTAAAACATTACCAAAAATTACTAAAAAAATTGACTTCCAAAGAGAGGCCAAGAGGACTCTCGGCTTCAGCCCCCTTTAGATGAGGAAAAAAATTAGAAAAAATACACCAAAAATTGCCAATAATTTTATGTAACAAGTTATCAACACATCTATTTTTGCTGAGTTTGAGAGGATTTAATGGTTATTTCACTTTAATTCAATTCAAAAGTTACCAAAATTTTTACAAACACACAAAAAAAATAAAAAATTGCTAAAAATTTTTATTTATTTTATTAAACATCTAAAAATTTCCAAAAATTACTATTTATTTTCCAAAGTGTTAAAAAACAAATTAATTCATTTTTAATTTTTCTTGTCACTAATAATTACAAACTCAGTGGGAAGATGTGTCATGGTCTCATTAGTTAAAAAATCAAAATTTGTAATAGATAATACAAATGAAGGCCCTTTCATAACAATCTTAAAAATATGTCCAGTAGGGTGATTAATTCATGTAAAATTACTTGCCGTTCTATTTATCCCCATAAACCATCCTTTGATCTGGGGGTGACACATGGCCTAAAATAAGAGTTTTAATGGTTGTATTCAATAAGGGAGTTAGAAATCAACCTAAAGCTCAATCAAGGTCAACTAATAAGACCTCCCCTAAAAACGCTCTTATATATCAGTCCAATTGTATATTGGTCACAACAAACAATCAGATGACCAACACAAAAGGAGAATAGGTGTGTAACAGAAATCCAATATCGATTGCCAGAGGCTTGGTAACATCGATCTTCATGACTGATATGAAAACGTCAAGTTTCGGCCATACATGATTAAACTAGAATGGCTAGGATATGCATGTCGTCTTGAAGTTACAAGAGCAACGTGGTAAGAAACTATTTCACAACAACGTGTAGAGTGGAAGACGTGCAGAAAGTTATCCCACTAAACTTGCCTATTTATACCAGGAAGAAAGAAAGAAAATGGGTTCCTCAACCACCAATCCTACAATGGATTTTGCCTTTTACTGTTAATCACTCTTGTTTTTTTTTTTTTTTTTTTTTTTGGCGAAATAGGAGTAGCTTTAACTCAGTCTATTCTTCAATCTGTGTAAAGTCCTCAAAGTTGTATTTGCATACGGTTTTCAATCTCCCGTGTTTGTTCTTCTCTGGAGTTAAAAGCAGATATCATTAAGTGGCTCGGATTCAGGTAAACATCGCAGGCTGCATTTACTTTCCTAATGAAGTACTTTCTTTTTTCTTCTGTTTGTGTTAATATGTGATTACTATATATCTATACTTAAAAGTAAGAAAATCTCGCATTATTATCACCTGAGATCTATAATTTTGAACCTTTCTGTGGATCTTCTGGATCCTAGCACACCCACATTCATACACAATAGCACATTAAAGATAAAACTGTGAAAGAACATGCATTTGTTTGTTTCTAGTACAAACAAATTTTGGCATACCCAGTGGGACACTAGAGTTTGATTTATAGTAATCACAATATAACAGAGTATGGAATTTAGGCAAAGAAAAGGCTAAGTAGTTGTGGTCAATAAAGAGACCACAGGAAGTGTGAGTCCATCGGTTAGCGAACTTGGTGTAAAAGTCAATGATATGCCATTATTACAACAGGAAATGAAAGAAAATAATTCTAGATTAACAAATATCATGACAGGTAAGAATTATGAATTGATAGATAGTTAGGTTGTCAGAAATTCTGGGATGATAAATTCTTTCACAGTAAAAAATACTAAAATGATAAATACCTTGATTATGGGACAAATTGAAATGATTAAAACTTAAAAAGACCTTTCAGATACGCTCAAACCAACGAATCAAAAGATGGCTGATCTGATCATCATTCTCCTCAGAGCGGAGGATAGCAATTTTATGGATGTGGGGCAAGCAGTAGAGCCTCAATGCTTGTTGGGAGTAAAAGGGCCGATTGTCGGCCAAACCTTATCCTCAAGTCTAGCTTATGAGACATATTCAAAACAAGCCAATCAAATTAACAACTATATTGGATATATCAGTTTCATTAATTCAGTGGCCAATCCAGTTGAGAAATCAAACTGGCTGATGCAAGGTAACATCGGCCTAAACCCATTGGCCTATCAGTGTAAATGATGCGATCACTGGGGGGCAAGTGCAAAGGTCCCAGGACTTACGGTCTATGCTAGGGATAGGATAGAACCACAACAAAACTATTGCAAACCTTACCCCAAGTTTTCTTACAACGTCAAAACTTCGACTGCTTTTCAGGGTCATATAACAAATGTCAGCACCTCATCATCACCCCTAGTGGTTAAGAAATGAAACCAAAATGCTCGTCAAACTACGCCAAATGATTTATCCATTAGAACGGTAGATCGGTTGAATATTGGTAATAAATCGGTGCAAACAATCGATCAGAACAACAAGACTCAGTAAATATGGGTTAGGAGCAAAACCTAGTCATGAATAGAGATCAGTTGGCCGAGCTAATTCAAGAAAGGTTGGACCCACTCAGCAGGGGTCTTAGCAAGCTAACAAATCAAAAATGATACCCAAAGCAGGTGGATCAAATAGAATATCCTAAGAGTTTTAAAGTGCTTGTTTTTTCTTTGCTCTCTGTTGAGGATTGCAAACTATTAAGCATATAAGCCGTTTTACAGTTCAATGCAGGATGGTAGGAAATTTTAACATGCATACGTTAAGACTGTTTGTAAATTCGTTGTGCTATTAATTTTACTTGGTATGTGAATTTAGCTTATAATTCTATACACAGTTGGGCACAATTAGAAGAATGTTTCATAACCAATTTTATAGGGGTAAACGAAAGGTGACGATGATCGATTTGGCCAAAATGTCACAATTAGTAGAAGAATCGGTAGACATATACTTTGTTCGAATCAAGAGAGCTAGGTACAAGTGTAATGTAACATTATTGAAAGCTGACTACGTCAAGCTAGCATTGAACAGCCTTGATTTTGAACTCCAAAAGAAATTTGAAGGGATGTAATTTAGAAGCCTATTTGAGTTAGGCGTAAAAGCTATATGAAAGGATTTTACAGAAATAACAAAACATAAAAAATGCATCTAGGGGAATATTTTACAAGAATATGAACTATAATGTAGCCTCGGCCACATTACATGAGAAGTAGGCCGATGTTGCTCCTTAGGCCGATGTCGACATAATCGAAATCATATCAAAAGTATCCTACTTGTGCAAGGCCTTGACAAAACCTAAAGCTGGCAAAGAAAATAACATTATAGAAAATAAGAAGGAATAGCTAGAAAAGAAATATTCTTTTGATATCTCGAAGGTCGATCAGATCTTTGATCATTATTGGCCAATAGAATTATTCACTTACCAAACAGACATAAGATATCATCGGCCAATGAAGTTAAAGGCCATAACTACTGCTAGTGGCATAACTCTTGGAGCCACTCTACTAACAATTGTGTTTATTGTTGTAACCAAGTCCAGGAGTATATTAATGACGGCCCCTTCAAAATGGCCAACAAGGAGCCCATGGGAGTTGATAAGAAACCTTTTCAAGCTACGATGGAAATTAATATGGTTAATGTAACAAAAGCATCCATGGCTAAGGGTAAAGAAAAAGATTACCTATGAAAAGAGCAATAAAAGACTAGATGAGATACTGGGCAATGATGATGATTCAGATGATTTGGAAGAAATGAATGAATCTTGGGCAAAGCTCATGAAAGAAATGGAGTAAAGCAAGGTTAGTGAGGCGAGAGTGAAATTTAACCCTCTATCCCAATTAGAGGTTAAGAAGCATGAATTGATCGATAACCAAAATAACAAAATCGGAAAAGACCTAACAACGGTGCGGATAGCAGAGATTAAGCAACAAGAATTCAAACTGTGAAAGAAGAGGCAATGGTTCGAAATTCAATGACAGGCCAGGCAATTACGCCTTTCAAAACAAAATTAACCAAGAGGACAGCCAAGTTTGATGATTACTGTCAACCAACACATTGATATACGGATTATTAGGCCAACTTCTTATGTCAAGCCATTTGGGAGAAAAGGATTCCAATGGGAGTCAAGAAGTTTTGGTCAGGCACCTGATCGAAGTCCGTAAGGACGATATCACGTTTCAATGCCATATGCCAAGCCACCCATAATGAATCATCCTACTTATGGTTTGCAGCGAGCATATCCCATTGTCAGTCGAACTATTAAACTAAGGTTCCTTCAAGTTCAAAAGTTTAGGAATAGGCTATTCACTCGAAATTCCCACTCAATCAAGATCTCAAAATGATGTCAAAGACGCAAAAAAAAGAAGTTCCAAAGGCAGAAAAAGTCCTGGAAGAAAATTGAGATGGAGCAAATTCAGTCGATGGAAAATAAGTCTCACGATAAAAAGGATGATGATCAACCTCCACTTGTAGTGATCCTAAAGGCAAAAGATAAGGCATCAAGGTAACCGAAAAGTGACTATTCTAGATCTTAAGAGGAAATGGGATGAAAGGTGGAAGCTCGAGATGGAAGAGGTAGACACATTGGGGAAATGTCAACTTGATAAATTTGATTGACAAAAGAAAAATGACAACAATAAAGGTGACACAAAATCTGTGGGTTCCATTCAATTTGGCAGCATGTAACCTACAAAAGTGAACATGATTTTACATTACCTACTATTTTCAAGGAAGAAGAAATTCAAACTTCGTTGAAGGGTGATGTCAAGGCTCAAGAAGAGAGAGCTGTATAAATAAATGTTTCAAATATAAAGTTGAGTGAGCCTTTACCTAAAAGAAACCCAGACATATAGGTAATCAAAACTAGAGAAAGTATTAAGGCTGATAACGCAAGTACATCAGCCAAGGTGTTGTTTTATCACTTTGAAGGCAAGGCTTATGTAAAACTCTTGTGCATGAAATGATTACTAAATGGAATGTCAGTCAATAGAGTTCTAGTTGATAATGGAGCCACTGTTAATATACTCCCCTAAAAAATGTTGTCAAAAATTGGGCGATCTAGTGAAGATATGATGCTAACCGAAGTGATAGTTAGTAGCTTCACTAGAGGGCCCACTAATACAAGAGGAGTTATTCCCTTACAAGTACCAGTTAGGGATAGACAATTTGGTCGCCATTTTTTGTGGTAGATATTGAAGCCTCGTATAACGCTCTCTTTGCGCGTGATTAGATTTATGTGGCCGGGTATATACCTTCTTCTCTACATCAAGCTGTGGCTACACGGGATGGTGATGAAGTTGAGATAGCGGAGGCCGATATTAAGCCATTTATAGCCAAGATTAATGTTGCAGAAGCTATATATTATGAAGATAATGTCGGCCAAACCAGACTGATGGGTCTGAGTAAATTTAGGACTCCTAAAAGATGACCATGTCAATCACTATGATTATAAATGATGCTAGACAACTTTGCAGTCAACTAAGTAGGCCAAGTAATATATCCTTCATGAAAAGGCCACTCAGGATCAAAGAAAGTGGATGATGGATAGCACTACATATGAATAGGCCATTGCTAGGTGTAATTGTACGCCCTGGACAATAAGCTTTATAGAAAAACATCGGCCTGTAAGGCTGATATTGTAATTAAGGACCTGAATGATTCCTTAGAGGCTATCTAACTAGAGGAATTGGAATAAGCACCAAAGAAGCTGGACGATGGCAAGGCAAAAGTGACTGACCCACTGTTAGAAGTTAATTTGGGTGATGAGGGTGAGACAAGGCCGATTTTCACTGGGCGACACCTTAATGAAGAATATAGGGCTACATTAATCAATCTCCTAAAAGATTATCAGAATTGTTTTACTTGGAATTACACTGAAATGCGATGGCTTGATCAGTCGTTGGTGGAGCATACGATTCTAATTTTGGAAGGATATCGACCTTTTAAACAACCTCCCAGGAGAATGAGTAATGAGGTCATTCTTAAAGTAAGAGAAGAGATAATCCAGCTTCTGAAGGCTGGTTTTATAAGAGTAGCTAGGTATGTTGATTAACTTGCTAATATTATCCTTGTGATAAAGAAAAATGATAAAATTAGGGTATGCATTGATTTTAGGGACTTAAATAATGCCTCACCTAAAGATGATATCCCATGCCTATGGCTGATATGCTTATAGATTCATCGGCTAGATATGAGATTCTATCCTTTATGGACAGGAATGTTGGTTATAATCAGATCCACATTACCCTAAAAGATGTTTCCAAAATGACATTCAGATGGCCTGATGCTTTGGGAATATATGAGTGGGTTGTTATGCCCGTTGGCTTGAAAAATGCAGGAGCTACTAATCAAGGGGGCTATGAATGCAATTTTTCATGATTTCATAGGCTGATTTATAGAAGTATACATTGATGACATCGTAGTAAAGTCTTAAAGGGTTAATCTACACTTTAACTATTTAGAGCACTATTTTCAAAGGATGAGAATGCATAAATTGAAAATGAATCATCTTAAATGTCATTTGGTGTATCAGCCGAGAATCTTTTGGGCTTCTTTGTTCACAAGAGAGGCATCGAAGTTGATAAGAATAAGGCAAATGCCATAATTGAGGCTCGAGCACCTAAGAATAGAAAGGAATTGCAAAGCTTCATTAGAAAAATTAATTTTCTTCGACATTATACATCTAACTCTGTAGGAAATACTTAAGTTTTTCCTTCACTTTTGAAAATTAAGGCCGATGAAGACTTCAAGTAGGAGGTGTAACATCAACTAGCGTTTAATCAAATTAAAGAGTATTTGGCAAAACTCCCAGTGTTGGCGCCGCTAAGAAAAGATGAACCGTTAAAATTATACATCTCAGCGTCAAAGAATACGATAGCGGGTTTTTTGGCCCAAGACAATCAGCATGGAAAAGAAAGAACAGTTTATTACTTGAGCCGTATTCCGAAACCAATGAAGAGAAAATATTGGCCGATTAAGAAGATGTGTCTGGCGTTATATTTTTCCACTTAGAAGCTTAGGCATTACATGTTGCCTATAATTGTGTATTTAATTTCCAAAGTTGATATTGTTAAATGCATGTCAAGTTAGCCAGTAATAGACCTAGATAGGCCAGTAATAGACGTAGATAGGCCAATAGACGCCAGTGCTTATGGAGTTAGCAATTTACTTTGTACCACAAAAAGCGATCAAACGATAGGCCTTAGCTGACTTTATGGCCGATCATCCATATATTGGTATAGAAGATAGTGATTTAGATTTTAGTTCTTTGAATTTAGTATCTTTAAAGCCTTGGCTTCTATACTTTGATGGGTCAAGAACTGATGATTTATGTAGAGCGAAAATTGTGTTAATTTCTCCAAGAGAAGAGAAAAGTCAATTGTCTTTTCAGTTTAGTTTTACTTGCACTATCAGGCCAAGTATGAAACTCTAATCATCGGCCTAGAAATCTTAAGAGAGCTACGAGCTCCAACTATCAAGTAGTTAGGAAATTCACAGCTAATAATAAGCCAAGTGGCAAAAGTCTGTCATTGTAATAATGCCATTTTATAGGATTACCTCAATTTGGCCGATCTACTCTTGGATAATTTTACTGATGTATTGGTTGAACATATTCATAGGAGTAAAAATAGTGAAGCTAATGAGTTAGCACAGTTGGCAACTGGTCTTTATGTATCTTGGATCGAAAAGATAAAAGTGATGGTGATCTGGAGAAGACAAAATCTATCGATCCTAATTCGTGCTAATGTCTTGGAAACTAATTGCGCCAAGTTCAAAAATGCAAATGATTGGTGAGGGCCGATTAGAATATATTTAGAGACTCAAGACCCCAAAACACCAAAGCAACTCAAAATAAAAGTATCAAATTTTATCTTACTAGGAACTATCATGTATAAAAAGAATAAAAAAAGATGACCTACTGTTAAGGTGTTTAAGGAAAGATGAGGCCATGTTAGTAATGGCTGAAGTTCATAAGAGAGTTTGTGGTGCTCACCAATCAGGCTAAAAGATGGTTTGGCTTTTACGAAGGCATGGTTACTATTGGACAACAATGATGGTTAACTCAATAGCTTAAGCTAAGGGGTGTCAAGCTTGCCAAAAATAAGAGCCAACACAAAACATGCCAGCTGCACCCATGCAAGCAATGATAAGACTTTGGCCTTTCAGAGGTTGGGTGATGGACTTAATTGGTAAAATTTACCCTTCCTCCTCTAGAAGTTTTATTATCGTAGCAGTAGATTATTTCACTAAATGGGTAGAAAGCAGTGCCTTTAAGGTTAGTCAACCAGGTTGATGTTATTTCATTTATTAAAAAGCATATTATCCATCAGTTCAGAATTCCCCAGAATATAGTAGCCAATTAAGGGACTGTGTTTATTGGAAATTTGATAATTGAGCTTGCAACCAAATATGGGTTCAAAATTTTGAATTCCACTTCTTATTATGCCCAGGGAAACATTCAGGCCAAGTTAATGAACAAAATTATTAAAAACGTTTTAGAAAAGATGATAGATACGACTCAAGGCAATGGCATAGTACTCTATCAAAAGCATTATGGGCTTATCGAATGTCCCAGATATCGGCCACTAATGTAACACCATTTTAGTTAACTTATGGCCATGAGGTCATTTTGCCGATCAAAATGACTATTACATCGGCCAGAATGGCTCTACAGAACGGTTTAACTAGAGAGGCTTGCCTAAAGGCTATGTACATGGAATTGGATGATTTAGACGATTTGCGATTCTCTGCGTTAGAAGCCATTAAAGCTCAAAAGTTGAGAATAGCTAGATCGTATGATCGAAAAGTCCATCCAAATTATTCAATGTGGGTGATAAGGTATGAAAAATGTTGCCAATAGAGACTAAAGATCCAAGATATGGAAAATTTAGCCCAGGCTAGAAAGGGCCATTTTGAATGTTGAAGGTTTTGAGAGGTGGAACTTATTTACTCCAGTATTTAAGCAGAGAGAAATTCCCCCAGGTAATAAATGGGAAATACTTGAAGAAGTACTATCCCACAATATGGGAATGCATGGATAAAAATCCAATAGGAGTGAAAGAGACACATTCAAATTCAAATACCTAAAGCAGTTCACATATAAGACAGTTGTTAAAGTAAAGCAAGTATAAAGACAAAATCAGTCAAATAACCGATAATGATTGCAAAAATAATGACTAAGAAAATGAAGTTAAACTATAGACAAATCAAAAATACAACATCTTAAGCCTCAGTAGGGCTATTTACAAAACTAAATTAAAAAAAGAGTTCTGGAAATAAAAAAAGGTGAGTTTCATGTTTTGATGGCGTCCTTGAGGGGGTCCTCAACATTCTAGCTAGAATCCTATTGTTGCAAGTGTGGGTTTTGGGGATCATCGGCAGAAGGCCTAACAGCAATAAGATGTGCCAAGGAGATATTCTCAATTGGATTGTCAAAGGTGAGAATGGAGAAGTTTTGGACAAACTCCTAGTAAACTTGTTCCAACTTAGCAAGGTTGAGATAGGCCAAATGCCTTTTATCTTTCAAACCCTCATACTTCACCTCTAAGGCCTCTATCTCTTGTAAGGTGGCTTCGTCGGACTCAACAAGATCTTTTTAAGTAAGAGTGACTGACAGATATGCACTCTTAGTGTCTCTCAAGTCATTTTTTAGTTTCTGAATTTGTTCAGAGACACTTTTCTCAACCTCTTTGAGTTTGCGGACTTGGTGAATAGTATTTTGGAGTTATTCTTGGAGAGATGATAACTCATCAATTTTAGAATCTTTCTTTTGTTGGAATGGGAAAACTCTTGTTTAGCAGATATAGCTTGATTAAACTCCTTGGTCATTTTTGGTAGCCTTTGAAGGAATTGTTTGGCTGACAATAAAACTGATAGAAGAGCCTCGTCATAATGTTGAATTTTCTCTAAGGGCGATGACAATGAATTTTTGCGGACCTACTCCATAGCCTCTTCAATGGAGTTGAAAGGAATTGTTAGACAATTACAATGGCCAAGTTGTATTCTTTCTTGGTTGTAGAAGGAATGATTAGAGAAGCAGTCAAAGGTGTAACGGCAGAGACATTAATAGATTGAGTGGATCAGCCCGTAAGCTGATACAAAATCGCTCATGCTCGAGATAAAATCTCCTCATCGGTAGTAGCTACATCAACATCATTAGCCTATTGTAAATGAAATCGGCGAGAGTGATGATTAAAACATCAAACAAAAGTTGAGAATTTTGAGCTGGCAGATTCTTGTTCGTCCACAAAAGATAAATGGTCTGAGTCGATCACCACTTGCTTTTTAGAAATCCTTAGGCGATTGACCTTGGGAATAGTGGAGGCTTTTCTTTTCGCTGATTTCATTTTTTTATAGGTTTTGTTTCTTCCTCTACTTCCTCATCCTCTTCCTCTTCATCGTCACTAAAGTTTTTAGTACTCCGCACAAAGGGGGAGGTTAAAAGAGAAATAGTAAGAACCTAAATTAGAAAAGAAAATCACAAAAGTAAAAGAGAATACCAAAAGGGATTCTTGGGTTTAAAACTGCGATCTGCACGATCCCATAGTAAAGGAATTGCTCTGTGTCCCAAGTAATGGATCGATACCCAATAGGTGTAATATTTAGGTTCATCTTTTCATTAAGAAAATCAAAAATAGCGAAATTGGCCGTTGGCAATGGAGGAGGCCGCCGTTTGGGGAACTTGGTATACTCATCTTTCATGAAGAAAGTCTCCATTCTCATGGCCTTACCTCACATTCCGTGCCCATTTGTTTTTGACTAATAAAAATCGTTGGTTGTAGTCTTCTATTTAAATTTATAAAATTTTCCAAACTTAAGCACTGAGTCATATTGTTGGTCGATAGAAGGCATACCTCGATGTCATTTAGTCGGCCTAGATGTGTCTTGTGAAACTGAGCTCACACTTTCAAAATTTTTGACAACTATTGGGCTGGATAACAATCTTTCTGAAACAGTTTCAACAGTTTCTAGTTGAGAATTAGCAATATATGTCTTCCACCATCGATCAAAAGAGGAAAGACCGAAAGGACAAGAAACAAAGTCTAAAAATTGGAATTGATCTTTGAGACTATGGAACTTGTTGTTGATGGTCGAAACATCATCTTTGGAACGAAAAGATGGACCTTTCCATTGACTCGAAGTCAATAGAATCAACAGCTAGAGTACGAATGGCTTGAATAAACTCAAATTGTCGTGTAATAAAGTTCGCAAGATAGAATTCAACTCCACAATGATAGCTGGCTGCAGAATTGACCACCAAACCATAGGGAAGAACACGAGTGATCAAATACAAGGCCGAAACATCAGACAAAAGTTTTTGACCAAACTTGTCAAGGCTTTCAAAGTTAGAGAGTTAGAACCATACTGGTCCAAGTGATTGATCATGGCATGGAATGAAACGTTCGATCAAGAAGGTCGATAGAGTATAAAAATATTTGAAGCAAGACTCAGAGTTGGTTGGTTGAGGCATAGCTAAGTGTAGGGTAAAACCATAAGTCAAACATTGATCTCTAAGAGATCAGGGTAAAATAGGCTGTTAATTTGAAAAGTAAGATTAGAGCCACATTTGTAAAATCCAAATTGGCCCACCATAGTTGGCGAAAGAATTCCTAACGAAGTTCCCAGTGCCTCTATAAAGAGACAATAATGTAACGATCCGCATCTATATAGTACAATATTGTCCGCTTTGGGCTTGATAAGCTACTTTCCAGGATGTCACCCATCCCGGTACTACCCCCACTGGAGTACGCTTAACCCTAGAGTTCCCACTGAATCCAGTGCCCTCACGGCTTTAAAACGCATTATTCTATATTAATATCGAATGTTACATATATGCCACTTCCTTCCACGACCCAAGCGATGTGAGATAGAAGGTTTTACTTCTCTGCTTCACCTCTGGCTTCACTCTCCCACAGGCAGATTCTCTCACGGGCAGGTCCCTCACAGTCTCTCACAATAACACGCATGAACGCGTGCTTGTAAGGGGGGAGGATATTGTGAGGGACCTGCCTGTGAGAGACTCTGCCTACAAGAGAGTGAAGCCGGAGATGAAGTAGAGAAGTAATGCCTTCCATCCCACATCGTTTGGGTCGTGGAAGGAAGTGGCATACATGTAATATTCGATATTCATATAATAACAACGCGTTTTAAATCCGTGAGGGTACTGGATTCAATGGGAACTTCAGGGTTAAGCATGCTCCAATGAGGGCAGTACCGGGATGGGTGACCTCCTGGGAAGCAGCTTACCAAGCCCAAAGCGGATAATATTATATTATATGGATGCGGGTTGTTACAAATAAAACCAGAGGTGCCAAAGTCAATTTTTTTACCATCGGCTAAAAATTAGACCAGATCAAAATACTTCTTGGTCATCTATAAGGAGTCATTACAAAAAATGAATTTAGAGAGCCACCTGGCCAAAAAATTGATGTGTTCACATTTGGTGATTTTCTCCCATAACAACTCTTAATATTTTTAAAATTTAAAATTACAGAATATTAATTAGGCTCAAAAGTAATTATTTGGTCACATAATATGTTTGTTTTATTTTATAAAGCATATATGATTAGCAATAACAAATTTTATTTGAGTTATTTTTATAAAACTAATAAAAATTTATTATCAAATCGTACGTGCACTCTATATATTTATCATTTTATTTTTTATTTTTACAAATTTTTAAATAAAATTAGTTTTGGGATTGATTTTTTCTAAATTATAATTTTAAACTTAAATTGCACCATATTTTCTAAAATTAAGAATAATATTTTTAACTTAATTCATTTTTACGAAATCAATCAAAAAATTATTACTAAATCTAGTATGGCATTCTCAATATTGGTTAACTATCGTCATAAAATTTACATATTTAAATAACTAATCAAGCTTGAAAGAAAAATTAGTTACATTTTAAAAAATCTAACTCTTCTCATAATAATAACTCTTAGTATATTTTAAATTTAAAATACACAAAAAAAAAACTGCTTACTATTAATTAGGCATAGAAGTGCCTAAATATTAATTATGCTAGAGAGTAAATTTTTTTAAGCTCAATTTCAAAATTAACTTAGTCATGTTGAGCGTCGATTAAAAATCTAATTAATAATATTCAGTATTTGAGTTATTTTTATAAATTACAACATGATTGGGTCAAATCAAAATTTGATAAAATATGAACTTTTAGTATTCATACAAAAAACATGACTTTGATCAAATCTATCGACTCACTAATATTAATACAAATAAAAAAATATAAAAACAACTCAATAATTATTTTATGAAATTATATAACTTTATTAAAATATTTTATAATATATTTGAAATTATATTTTACCTAAAAAAATATTATATAATTTCGTGTATCACACGGGTCAATACTAATTTTATATTGTATCAATGATTCATAGGCAATTAAGATATAAACCGTCAGAGTGACAGTAAAATGAGTTTTTATTGGCAATTTTAACTTTTTATGGGACTAGATTTGTTTTAAAAGTTGTGCTAGTTAAATATTTATTCTAGACATGCTTATCCCGCCACTTAACACTTTTTCTCAGACAGAGTACCTAAGAGCATATAAAACATCAATGAAAAAAGTCGAGAGGTGATTCCTAATCAGGAGTTCTCCAACGATTTAGTCAAAAGAAAACTAGAGAAATTGTAACGAGAGAGAGAGAAAGAGAGAGTTTAGATAGTCACTAGAAAGGATACATTTCTTGTTGATATCTCTTAATTATATATAAGCTAAAAAAAAATCAGATTTAGTAGGATACTGATTTAATTGCAATACTCTATTATTCCCACTAACTTTTCCACTCCCTGAGTAACCTCAATAACAATTTATAGTACATTTAATACACATGAGATACTTTGTAGAGTGGTAAGTGAGATGTGATGGATTTAGGATTGTCCTATCATGTTCCTATATTTACGATAATGAATTTGCTTAGTTGAATATGCAGTTAGAATTGAATTAGATTATATTCCTTCAATTTGGATACAAGTTTGTGAGGTCAGAAAAAGTGCTGATGAGGCCATAAATTGAACTATTGAGGTTGAAAAAATCACTATTGAATCTTGTGGTCGAGATTGCACCACGTGTAAAGTCTATCTTCAGTACTAGGGCCTGGGGGCGAAGATATGAGTGGTTGAGTATGGTCAATTGCCCCACTCATTTTTTTTTAAAAAATAGTTATATATATTTTTTAGTATTGTTCTCACTGAAAACTTTTTTTATCCCATTATCCTAATTTTTATCTAGAATATTATATGTAAAATCATTTTTTTGAAAAATATTCTCCACCTTATCCCATCATCTCTATCTTCCTTCTCAGTAGCAACCCTTTTTTATTCTTCTCAAAAACTTTCTGTATTGTTAAGGTGTAGGTCATACCTTTTGATTAGTTTCATTGAATAAATCACACCATTGAACTAAAGTATATCCTCTCATTCTAAACCGTATTGCTGCCTAATACAAACATATAATTAAGTTGGAAAATAATAATTGCACTTATTAGTTTCCTCCATTCCACATTAAAATTATTGTGAAGTGGGAGAAATTAATAAAAGTGTGCAAATATCCCCACCCTATTAAGATTTGATAAGATACTACTGTGCTTAAATAAGATTATTGCTACATATATATTAATATACATATGAATCCAAAAAAGAATTTCTAAATGTTTTGCTTACCTATTAAAATTTAAGTTCTTTTATATTTTTTTAATTTGTCTCACCCACTACATTTTTTTTTTATCTCCACTACTGTTCAATTCCAACATCAATTTCTACTCTTGTTGCATGAATTTGAAATAGGAAAAATGAACCTCCTCCCTATGCACATTTCAAAATGCATCTACATCTTTCTATAGACTAAAACAAATGGCTGAAAAGTTTGCTATAATATAGCAGGCGTTTGGAAGTCCAAAAATTAAAAAAAAGTTAGTCAGATTTTAATTTTTTAGCGTTGGGTTTCAATTTTTTAGCATTTGGTTAGAACTTAAAAATTTTGATTAAACCTATTCGAATGTGATCTCGCCTATCTAGTCGAACAATTTTAACAAAAAGTTAGCAAAAGTTGAAAAATTTTGATAAAAGTTGACAATTTTGAATTTGAAACAAACACACGGAAAACATGAATAGACAAAAGTTAACAAAATCTGATAAAAATTTATAGAAATTGGTAAAATTTTATAAAAATTAAATAACCAAAGCCCCCTTCATAACTACGAGAACACATGGCAAAATATGGGCAAAATGGTCTCTATAAATCTCATATAGAATAACAAACTATACTATGGTGTATATTCACTAGATCTCATATTCAATCGAAATTGATATATGAAAGGCTAGTTTAGTTAGCCGAATTTCAAGAGTTTATTACAAGGAGTAGGAAGTTAGTTACAGTTGTATTTAAATTTGTATTAATGTTCTTCCTATCTCTAAGAGCTCATGCACACCATAAAATCTGAAGAATTAGAGAAAAGTTTGAGAAGAAGAGTAAGAATAAACGCAAAGAAAAGCTATGTGCTTGTTGCAGCTGGAAGACACCTCACATGCCAAGTTTTTTGGGCTTGGTAAATAACAGCCCAATAGGTCCAATTATTGCAATGTTGATTGAGGCCCACTAGCTTAAGTGTTAAGGCCCCAAAAAATTGAAACAAAGTCCACAAATTATATAATCTTGACCCGATATATTCAAAGATTCCCCAAATCTCCCTTTATCTCACCGAAATACATATAGTTTGAGCACCAGTTATTATTCGTAATTTTTAGGAGTAAGGTAATGGCATATTACTATAGTTTTAATCAATTACTCTTGTTCGATAACATATTACTACACCTTAATATGTACTAATAGAATAGAATGGAATGAAATAAGAGCTGAGAATGGAATAGACATTCAAAATTTCATAATTTAATTACATATTTTAAATATAATGAAGTAAAATAAAAATAATAGAAATTACTAACATTAATTTTTAAAAAATTATAAAAATAAATTTTATTTTTGAAGCACGAATCTGAGTAAAAAAAAAAAAGCCTAGGGGTAAAACGGATATTTTATAATTCGAGTTCGAATTAGGCCAAAAATTTTTTAACGATTAAAAAATATATCAATAAATATTTTGTAATCTTTTAGGATGCCTAAAATATAAATTTGGCCCAAAAAGGGCCCATGGGCAAAATAGTTATTTTATAGTCTGAATTCAAATTGAATTGAAATTTGTTTAATTATTAATAAATATGTTAGATATATTTTTTTAGTCTTTTGGGCAACTTAAAATGCGAATTTGGACAAAAATGACCTAGAGATAAAATCACTATTTTACAATTTAAGTTTGGATTGAGATAAAATTTTATTATTTATTAAGAAACACATCAATAAATATTTTTTAATCTTTTGGGAAGCCCACAATGTAAGTTTGGGTAAAAAACGAATCATAGGTAAAATGATCATTTTATAACTTGAGTTTAGATTGAATCAAAATTTGATTAGTTATTAGGTAATATGAAAGAATATTTTTATTAATTTTTCGAAAGCCCAAAATATGAATTAAAAAAAAAAACAAACAAACAAACAAACATAGGAGTAAAATAGTCATTTTACAACCCCCAGTTTGGATCTTGTTTGAAAATATGGTTAAGGAGTAAAATTATCATTTTATAACTCAAGGGAATAATTGAGAAAAAAAATTTTGTTACAAAGAAGTTGTTTGTTTTTATTTTTACTCTTTTCAATTTTTGGATCAAATTTGATTACAATAGAATGGTTATTCCATCCCTTAAATTATGGAATATCTTTTCCCACTTAATGTGAGAACAAGAATAATATTCCGACTTAATTTTTTGAAATCAAACATGAGAATAAGTTAAAGTGAGAGTAAATTCTATTCTATTCTATTTTGAAGTACCAAACAAAGTCTTAATCATAAAATTATTAATTCAATAGTATTAAGGTTATACACATATAAAATATTGAATGCATGATAAGACATGTAATTTTATTAAGTAATTTATTATATTCACAAACTATATTTAAGTAAATGTCAACTTTTAAGTCATAAATCTTAATATTTTTTTCTCATAAATTTGATTTCGATTTTTAAAGACTTGAAAATTGGCCAAATTGGCCAATTACTAAAAGGGTTGATTGTGGATGCAAGTAAGGGTGTAAAAACAAGAAAGAATTTTATACAACAGATCGTGAATTCGATTATTATTTTTTAGTTTTGAAAATTATATCCCGTACTATTAATGAAAGAAATTTTTTTTCACAATATAATATTTATATTTAAACTGTTATCGATAATAGAATCCCAAATAACCAACAAAAAAAAATTTAAGCTTATTTGCTACGATATAATATTTATATTTAAACTATTACATCCCTCAATTAAATGAATTTAAAATTTATTAACAATATCGCATTGATTTATTAAAATATTAAAAATAATACACTATTAAATCATATTTGTATTTCTCGTATCAAATTGAAGATACGAAAAGTATCTCCTCTAAGTTGTACTATTAAATAAATATTATCACTTATAAAAAGGTTCAAACTCAACTCGCTAAAAACTTTAGCTCAATTAACTTAATTAATTAATAAATAAATCAAGTCCGAATATAAAATTTAAATTTATTTATTAAATAAACGAATTTAGATAACAAAAAAAGTTTGGGCTGTTTTCACACGCAAAACAAGCGACGACAGAGAATCGCATGGCCTGGACGGTGGGTTTTAAAGAGTTTGGGATGAGAGGAGGTTGATACCAAAAGCATTACGCGTCAAATCACACGTTGATCCCTCCCACCGCCAGCCGCTCCAAATCATAAGCGTAAAATGAAAGCGTGACGCAACTACGAAGCCGCCCGCCGGCAGGTCACGTGTCTTCCTGGAAAAGTTATTCATTTTATGCCATAGTGATATTTTATTTTAATATTGAAATTATAGAGATAATCATATTATAGTTGCATTTGATTTGCTGAATTAAAAATTATTTACTTTTTATTTTATTACCTCAATTATGAACTTATAACTTATTTTACTTTATCTTATTTTATATCACTTGTAATCACTCCAAATGTTCCTTGCGTAACAATCCTTATGAAGCTATTTAAAGTATTAAAAGGTAAAATCTTTTACAATTTTTATCTTCATATTAAATTTTTTACAATTTTTATTTAGATATTGATACATATCATTTTAAAAAAAAAAATACGCATTTGGTATCCGAAGATGGTATATATGTTATACCCGACGTGTATCACCTGAACCTGTCCCGATTACCTTGATTATAGGGTATCAACGAGTATTGCTCAATTTTCGGCCAAATTACCTAGACCAATTATTCATTTAGTGGGCACTCGATGATTGTTACCGGATTATCCATCGATTATCCGTCTAAATTATCGAATATCTAAATTTATTACCCAATTTACCATCTCATATTTAAAGTTATGAGTATCCAAGTACTCGATGAGTTAAAAGATGGTAGCTAATTAAAAATATTCATTGAATAATCGCATGGTGCAGAATATATTTTTCACCGAACAAATTTGAAAGTGATAGAGACAATATTTGATCTTGCTTCGATCCTTTGCCATCCAATCTCTCCCTTGTGTTCATGTAAAACTCGAAATGCAATCTATGTAGAACCTAAATTTAGGAAAAAAAAAGGAACACGCAAAAAAAAATTATAGGAGGAGTTAAAATTATATTAATGCTCCTATAATTAAATAAAGTGTAAATTTATTTCAAATATAAAATTATTAATATTGTTGGAAAATTTTAAATGAAAAAAAGTCAACAAAGTTTAAAAAATAGAAAATACCAATCCGTTGCTCTTTCTTAATAATATAATGTAAATGTTTTCCTTTTTTTTTCCCCCTTAAACCATTTTATTCTTATTATAAGATCTCAATGTACAATATTTTTGTTAAATATTTGTAAAATAGTTTTAACAAAGTACTTTACATTAAAAAAATAGAGGATATATATATAATATTTTTCTCAAATAAAAGTAAAATAAATTTTAGAAAAACAATATGTATTAATACAACTGATTACTCATTTTTGTTTGAATACTCAATTCTTCATCCTTTATCAACTCTTCGTCATCCTAGCAGTGATCAACTATCTAGTTTGGCTTTTAATAACATTCTTAACTCTATTTTATTTCGAAATTAATGTCAAAACACAAAAACAAAATCAAGTGTAGTATTTATGTAGGAATAAAGTAATTATCTTTAAAATAACATAAACATGAAAAAATCATCAAATAATTACAATTTTAGAGAATAATCACACTCCCCACCAAATTATTGCCAATCCCTAACTATGAACTCTAAATTAATCATTATAAGAACAAAAACAAAAATTATAAACAAGTAAATTATCTAATCCACTTTAGTAAAAATATAACTACACTTAGCATGTGTGATAAGCCTTTGAAATTCTGAAGTTACCCTATAATGTACGAGTTACAGTTTCCTCAATATTTCCAATGATAATATCTTTAAATATGTACCCAATTTCATACTCAAAAATCAAGTTCAATTCTTTACATTCATTTCAATATAACATCAATTCAAGAGCGAGAAAAAAAAAATCAAACCTCACATTGCGTCAATCCTCTAATCATATTAGAGGTGGAAATGAACGGAGCTTTTTCTGAATTATTAAAACTCGACTAAAAAAAAAAACTCAACTCGAACTCGATTCGTAATTAAAATGAGTTTGAATCAAGCACTACTTGCGGTTCATTTAGAATTGAAATCAAGATCGAGGTTAAAAAAGTTTGGCTTGAAAACTCATGGACCGCTCAATAAAATATTAGACATAAGATGATAAATACATAGAATTGGCAAAAGTAATTATTCCCAGTGAGTATCCACATTACCCATCCATTTTAAAATGTGTATTGGAATATTTTACTAATTTGAGAATTTTAAACGATGATAATCCCTATTGCATATTCCTATCATACTTATCAAGGAGTGCCCATATCTTACGTCACCTAGAGAATGTAAGATAATGTGCCATGTTTAAATGACACTTATCTATGCAAGAACTTTTAAAATCGTGAGGGCTACAGCGTAAAGTAGACAATTTCACACTAGTTAGATTAGGTTATTACACAATGGTATTAGAGTCAAGTCGAAATGCATGTTCAGACCTAACAAGATGAGTTATGACAGATTAATAGTGATACTGGTAGGCATAAAAAAAAAATGTTAAACAAATTACCATTAAGGAGCAGCAAAGAACTCCCATCCCATGTTACCTAGAGGAAGTGAAATAATGTGTCATGTAAGAATGACACATTATCTCTGGTATAAGACTTTTTAAAACTGTAGATAATTTCATACTCATTGAATGAGGCCATTAATTAAAAATAAATTTATTCAATTTTAAAATAATTCTTGCATTTATTAAAAACATTTAAACGTTTTAACCGTGACATTCAAATAGGATATCTCTGCCTTGTCCGCGTATCCGACAAGTGCACGCAATCGAACTAATAAAGTGGAAGGAAAAACTAAAAATAGAAGAGTGGAAGGCAAGACGATGGTACAATGCATGGAGCCTAAAAGTAAATGTAGCCCGATATAGGAAGCAAGACATGACAATACATACATCAATTTCCGCGGGAAAACAACATCAACCGCGTACGTACCCTCGATGGAAAAATGCAAAATGACTAGCAGCATTGAGTTAGGCGGCCATACCCGTGTATATCTTCTCGAAGACGACAATTCACTTTCTTGACTCTTGATTCTGCCTGATCCGTTTGATCATATTGGCTCTATTTGGAGTAAGATAAAATAAAATAAAATCTTACAAATCTTTACAAATACGAATTACGAAACAGTAAAATTTAAATTCTTTACTCATTACATGAATTACGAAAAATTTATTTTTACAATTTTATTTTATTTTATACACTTTTATACAACTCTAAACACACCCATTTTCATAATTGACGGATAAGTTACAACAATTTTTACAAGAAAACTAACATAGGGTCGTTTTGCATCCAAACAATAATAATAAATAAATAAAATTTTACACATATAAGTAACAGGTAACACTTTAGTGATTAGTTAAGTACTTAATTAAAAATTTATAAAATTCAGAAAAAGTTAGAGAAAAGTAGAAAAAGTTGAAAAAAAAAAGTTTGTAAAAATTAGAAAAATTAGTAAAAGTGGGAGAAAATTAATAAAACTTGGAGAATATTGATAAAAATTAATTTTGTATTTAATAAAAAATTAATAAAATTAAATTTTTTTTCTAAAGTTAGTGATCCGAACATTCCCATAATATATCACATCATATAAAGCTCTTGCAACTTTTTATTTTTTATTTTTATTTTTTTTACTGTAATAAAGTTTTCGTATTTAAAGGATTGTTTGGTTTATAAAAAATTAAAAAAATCTAAAATTTATTTTTTTTAAATTTTTTTAATTAAATTTCGTAATATATCACTTTTACACTAACGTCCTCTTTGAAAAAAAAAAAAAAAAAAACCAACAGAACACCAAGTGATAATTGAACTTACGTGTACGCACGCACGAGCACTGGTATTTACTGCTGAGATCATACCATTTCAACAACGATTTTAGTAATAAATGGTATTAAAAACGGCACCCGTGGAACTAAAAGCTTTCTATAGCAATTAGCTGATTTTATATGTTTACTACGTGATTGGAAGAAAAGATAATTAAATAAAATAAAGTCTAAAGAAGATAAAATTAATTATACTATATTTATTCTTAAGGATTAAATAAATAAAAATTAAATCTTTAATAACTAGATGTCTATCTTTCAAATTCAACCCAAAAAAAAAATAAAAAGAATACATTTAATTATTTTACTTTATAGTACCTTTTTCCTTGATTTTCTTTTCTATTTACAAATGGATATATAAATTATACATATCTCTCTTAATATTTGATTAATTGTACTTTCCATCACTCGATATTTAAAAATTACGCTTATTTTCCTTATTTCGAAATATTGTTAACATTAATCTCATTTCATTATATTAACCGTTAAAACTTAACAAAAAAAGGTCAAAATTGCTAAAAATTTAAGTGTTTTTTTTTCTAATTTGTACTTTCTTCTCTCACATATTGGTCAATTTATTTTTTAACAAAAATCTTCAAAATAATTTTAATTTTACTTGTTTTTTGGAATTTTTATAAACAAAACTGATGAATATGTTAGAGAAAGAGGGATAAAATAAGAAAAAAAAATTAAAATTTTGATTATTATGACGGTTTTTGTTTAATTTTAATAATTTATTTAATAAAATGGGATAACATTACTAATATTTTAAAATAAGGGAGGTGAGTATAATTTTCAAACATTTAAGAATAATAAGCATAATTATCTAAATATTAAAGGAAAGTAAGTTTAATTTACCTATTACAAATTTAAGATCAATACACATTAATTAGAAGTTAAACTAATTAGACGGCGCTATTTCAGTAAAACATTTTCGATTTGATTTGTATTTTTGGTAGTAAAATTTTCCTGCGCTTCTCCAGTTCATATATGTATAAAATCAAGAAACATAATGCCCATGCTCCTGCGGACGTAGCACGGTTGGTACTCGGACAGCAGATTGCACCTAAGGATGCAGGTTCGAGTCCTGGCAGCCGCAGTGTAGGAGTTTCACCCTCTTGTGGGGGTGACGCCTTGTGGGTACCAGGCATTGATCCTTCTGTCTAGGAGGCCGCCGTGTACCGCGATTTACCTCCTCCATCATTCCCTTGGGGCCGAGGGTGGGGCCCTGGGGGCGAGGGTATCGCCTTTTGCACCCAAGAAACATAATGTCCATACATAATCCAATTGAAGCCAACAATTTTGTCACGTTTTAAAAATTAAAAATCTACAAGTGAAAATTTAAAACTATTACCTGATGATATTTAAGGCCTGTTTGGGCGTAAAATCAAAACATTAGTCCTTTTAATTTTTGAGCAAATCGGGAAAATACCATGCACGTGAGTCAATTGGTATAATCGGTTTTGTCAATTTGTGGTGTGTTTGGAGTGACAAAAAAAGAGATAAAATGAGGTAAATTATAAGTTCGTAATTCTTACAAAGAAATAAAAAGTGGATAATTTTTAAAATTTTTAAATATTTTTAACTATTTTTAAGTTTTTTTATTACTCCAAAAATAACTTTTATATGATCTGTCAAATTATAATTCTACCCTCTTTATTGCTCCGAGACTAAAATTTAACCACAAAAAGTGTCTGAAACATGTGTTGAATAATGAAATTTGTGACTTTGCAAAGGGTATTTTAAGTGAAAGCGTACAGAGAAAACTAAATGCTTATCGAAATAGTAAACTTTTTTGAGCTAAATAATTTTTTAATTTAAAAAAAAAAACTAATTTTTTAAAAGTAAACAAACCCTTAATCCATTACATTCTTTTCAATTTTTATTATGGTGCTGTTTGGTAACTCAAAAAAATACCAAAATGTAACTTTTGGTATGTTTGGTAAAATCATAAATTTTTTTACTTTTTTGACTTGCGACAGTAAAAAATACACTTCATAATTACAACTTTTTTTATTTGTTACAGTAAAAAAACATATCAAACACTCAAAAGTTATCACTTTTTTACTTTGCTACAGTAAAAATTTACTAAACACCCAAAAGTTACTAAAAATACTAAAAATTTCACTTGATTCAACCAAACACACAAAAAGGTACAAAAAAACACCCAAAAAATTATCAAAATTTGAGTTTTTTTTGAACTTCCAAACACCTGTCATAGGGTTGGTGGGCTCGTTTTGCGTAAAAAAAAAGGTAAAAATTTTAACGACTTTAATCCTAATAATGTTGACAAGTGACACTTTAAAAATTAAAAAAAAAATTGTGTTTAGTAAAAATTTGAAAAATTTACAAAAAAAAAAAAAAGTTAGATAAGATCAAAGAAAATTGATAAAAACTATAAAAAAAAAAGAAAAAATTAATAAAAGTTATAAAAATTTAATAGAACTTAGTAAAAATTAAAAATATATTTGGTAAATTTTAGTAAAAAGTTAAAAAATAAAAAAAAAAAGTAAAAATTGATGATTAATAAAAATTAAGGGTCTACCGAACGATGATAAATTCATCTTTGGTGACATTAACTAAACTGTATGTTCATCGACATTAAATAGAAATGCGTAACATATTAGACGTAATTGTGCACTTAATTTTTGTGATAATTATCTTCACGATTTATTTATTTTCACAATCGTGCAAAATATACAAAAGTAAAAATAATTGACAATAATATAAAAAATTAAAGTGAAAATTAGTAAATTACCTAATATAATCACTTTATTAATGCATAGCTTTTACAATTGTTTTTTGAATAACCTTTATAGGCTACGAGAAATTAAAAGAGCGTAAGATGAAAGAATATTAATGTTTTATAATATTTTCCATCAATTTAATTTTTAAGTTCAAAAATTTTAAATTGATAAAGGCATCGTTTGGTGTTAAAATAAAAAAAATACAAAATTTTACAAATCTCTACAAATACGAATTACGAAACTGTAAAATTTAAAATTTTCTCTCACTACACAAAACACGAAATATTAATTTTTATAAATTTATACGAATTTATACAATTCTAAACACGCTCAAAAATCGATTTCAGTTAACGATCCGATCTGAACACGGCCCAATCTCAGTGACTTGCTCTGCTACTTCGGGTCACAACATTGGTTTTTTTTTTTTTTTAACTAAAATTTTGGTTTCCATTTTTAGTCTTTAGAATTTTTAGATTTGGCATTTTTTATTAAAAATTACTTCAAAAATATAAAATTCAAACTAATTTCATTTTTTTATATTTTAATAAAAATGTAAATAGTTAAAAAAATAAAAAAATTTAAATAATAAATCTAAAAGCTCTGAAAATAAAAATGAAAAAAAAATAACAAAAATGGGAACAACAAACTAGAAAAAGCTTTTGAAAATCGTGTTAGCGAACTATTCCATGGTTTAAATTTTAAGAAGTTTTAAACCCCAAAAAATAAATAAATAAATAATTAATTAATTAAAAGGTCACCCCACTTCCCAGACATTGACAATGCCGGCATGACGACCCACGTGCCACGTAAAATATTGCCACGTCACGCGCTCACTCGGGGCGGCTGCCGCCTTATCAGTCAAATGCCTTTGTTGACTTCCAACCACATTCTCTCTCTCTCTCTCTCAGTGGCTCCGTTGGGATGAAAAAAATTAAAAAACAATGAAAAATATTAAAAAAATTTAAAATTTAATTATTTTTATTTTATTAAACAAATTGTAAGTTTACAATTTATTTTATTTTATTTTATATAAGGTGTGTATAAAATAATAAAAATAAATAAAATAAGATAAGACTCTTTGTTTTGTTCGAGACATTAAAATTTATCAAAATTTATTAATTTCAATTAATTTTTTATATTTTCTTCTTATTAAATTTCTTAACATGTTACTTTTATGTTATATTTTTTTAATTTTATTTTACTTTTTAATTAATTTTTTTGTCAACTAACTATACTTTTAATTCATATTTTTTTACTTTTATTTTACTTTTTAACTACTTTTTTTTTTATCAATTAAAGATTCTCAAAATAAAATAAATTTCTTATTTTAAATTCATAATTTATATAATAGCATAAAAAATAAAATACTTTTATAAATTTTAAAAATTCAGTACGCGAAATGGACCCACATAACCCTCCCTGTCTCTCCCCATCACTCGTTCCAGGTTTCAGTTCCATGTATCTATATATATCTGCAGCCCACAGCACAAGTCTCCACACGCACCCACACATAAATAGTTGACACCGAAACAGGTGGTTATGGCACCGAAAGAGAGGGCGGCGGGGGCCGTGAAGGCGAACGGAAATCGGAAGGAGGTGCATTTTAGGGGTGTACGGAAGAGGCCGTGGGGAAGGTACGCCGCCGAGATCAGAGATCCCACCCGGAAGAGCCGCGTCTGGTTGGGAACCTTTGACACGGCCGAGGAGGCGGCGAAGGCCTACGATGCCGCCGCCAGGGAGTTTCGCGGCGCCAAGGCCAAGACTAATTTTCCTCTTCCCGAGGAGAATCCGAAGATTAATGGTGACAGCCCCAACGTCGATATCAAGAAAGGGAGTTATAATCGGAGTCCAAGCCAAAGTAGCACCGTCGAGTCCTCGTCTCGGGAAGGGTTGTCGTCGGCGTTGATGGTCGATTCGTCACCGCCGCTGGATCTCAGTCTTTCTTACGGCGGCGGAGCTGGTTCCGCCGCGAGGTTCCCGTTCCAGCAAAACCAGTTCCATGTTTCTCCAGTTGCCGGAGTTTCGACGCCGGCGAACCAGCTCTTCTATTTCAACGCGATTCTGCGGTCGGGGACGATGGATCAGCGGCTGAAATTAGATCCCGTGACTGCAACAGCGTCGGCGGATTTCCGCGCCGCGCACGGTGGTGGGGCCCAAAGCGACTCTGGCTCCTCGTCAGTCATTGACTTAAACTTCAACGATGTCTCGCCTCCCAGAGCCATCAACATCGACCTTAACCTTCCCCCACCGCCGGAAACTGACTGACGACGGCCACCGGCGATGACTGAAATTTCTCGTTTTCCTCCTTTTTTTTTTTTTTTTTGGGTGTGTGTGTGTTCGGTATTACTAATGTTCAAATTTTACTCTCTTTAATTTCTGAAATAGGGGACTGATTAGATAGAAGGAAGCGGTGAGAGAATTTTTGTGATCAGTGATGTTCCGCTCAGGGATCACCGTCCGATGTGATCTCCTTTTTTGCGACAGAGAAATCATGAGAGTTTCTGTCTGTTGTTCATAGCGAATCACTGATGGATAAGATGTAATGTCTTGTTGAATCAATATATGTCTGCAATAAAACAGCAGATTTAATCCTAAAATCGTAAACTTACTAATCTATGTCCATGTGTGTTTGTAACTGGATTGGTATGTTGTTGCTGAAATTATTAAACAAGAGTGCATTAATTAATTTTTTTTGTTAAGGCTTTGTTTAGTTGGTAGAAAAATATAAAAAAAATAACAAAAAGTTATAAATATTTACTTATTTTTACTAATTTTTTTCATTTTTATTTCCCATGTGTTTATAATTATAAAAAGATGTAAAAAATTATCTATTTTTTTTATTTTTTTCAATATTGATCCGTTTCCTGTCCTAGTTTTTGACAAATTGTTAGAATGATTTACTTTTCACCGTTTTAACGAATTATTCTGATAAATTTTAGTAAGTCTTTCAAATATTAATAAGTAACCGATACAATTCTTTTTTTTTTAATTTTTTGTCATCCAATCGGCCTCCAAATTCCCGTTACATATAATTTATTTAATAAGAAGCAGGCAGAAACATTTTTTTAATAATTTCTTCCATGGTTGAGATTAGTAATCAGGCGGTTAACCGGAATATGAAGGTCGTGCTTCTGGTTGTAATCCACCAGAACAATGTTTCCAGGTCGAATGAGGTTGCAAAGGCTGCCACATATTCCGTGTTTGGGGTTAGATTTACAATTTTGTGATCATACGTGATGTAAATTTGTCTCTTGTTTCTTATGGTAAATTGCAAAAGTTACCTTTTTAACTTCAGAAACTTTTAGTAACATTATATTTGATAAAAATTTTTATAATTTAAAAAAAATTTAGTAACTTTTAATTATTTAATAAAAATTTAGAAAATTTTTTAAGAATCTTTAATAATTTTTGAGGGATAGTCAAACGATAAAAAAAAAAAAAGGCGTAAAAGTTGCTTCTCCTTTTTTTTTTTTTTTTTGCTTCCAAACGCATCATATACAATTTCAATTGTACGTTTCACTTTGATTCCCATGTTAATAACTCTTAAGGAAATTAATAGAGAAACGTTATGTGTTTATTATATGTAATTAACACGAAAAAAATTAATGAAAAAACACATTATATCCATTATATGTTGCTAACACGTGACCTTTTCCATTAATAAATTTAATAAAAAGATTAAAGTGAAATTTGATTGTAACTATAGGAATTGGCTTTTATAATTGAAACTGTAAAGACTAATTAGGATGAAATATAAATTTTAAGAATATTTTATAAAATTTATCCTACTTTTAATTTTACTTTTACCTCCAGTGAAGGAAATCAATTTAAGTTTGCGAACCATGGAATAAAAATAGTGTTGATATTATATAATTAGAAATGTGTCCACTCAATTAATAAATTTTCAATTTAATTTTGATATTATGTGAATGGCTAAAAATCTAGGAGGTCTCAAAAATATAAGGCGTTCAACTGACACTCAGATTAGTTGTTTGTTGAATGGCGGTGATTACTCTTCCTCTATTATACATATTGCTTTCTTTGAACACTTGAAAAACACTATCAACTAAATGGAATACGACCAATTGCCCTTGTCAAGTTAGAGACTTGAATATTAAGAAGTAATAGCAACAGAGTTTTATGTTTAGAGAAGTGTGTGCTTTTTCTCATTCATCATCCATTAGTTTATATAAGATCTGGCCTGAATCCATGACCATCACTCTAGTCGGATCACGTTACTAATGGGTGGCTAGACTAAGTCATGAGTAGAAGGATAAGGAACAAGGCAATTCTATTATTTTCCATATTCAGCGACATCCTAGGTTATCAAAATGATATCTTAGATGTCTGCTATATGTGTAAACTCAAATTGATACAATTCACTATGTTAATGTAAAAACAAATATATATAAGTCAAATCAAGATATGACAAGAATGTAAGATTCTTTCTCAGTTGTGTATTGTAAGTCATGACTTGTAAGAAATGAAGCAATGAAAGGAAAATTAAAAGACAAAAAGAGTAATAAACTATGAGTCGTGACTCGTGAGTAGAAGGATAAAGAACAAAGCGATTCTCTTACTTCCCAAATTCATCAACACCCCTGGTTAACGAAATGACATCTTCAATGTTGACTATCTGTGTAAACTCAAATTAATACACTTCACTATGTTAATGTAAAAACAACTTATATATATATCAAATTGAGATATGACAAAAATGTATGATTCTCTCTCAGTTGTAAATTGTAAGTCGTGAGTTATAAGAAAGGAAGTAATAAACGGAAATTAAAATACAAGAAGAGTAATAAACTATGAGTCGTGACTCATGAGTAGAAGGATAAGGAACAAGGCGATTCTCTTATTTCTAATATTCATCAACACCCCTAGGTCAACGGAATGACATTTTCAATGTCTGCTATCTATGTAAACTCTAATTGATACACTTCACTATGTTAATTTAAAAACAAATTATATATAAGTCAAATCGAGATATGGCAAGAATGTAAGATTCTCTCTCAATTATAAATTGTAAGTTGTGGGTTGTAAGAAATGAAGTAATGAAGGGAAATAAAAAGACAAGAAGAGTAATAAACTATGAGTCGTGACTCGTGAGTAGAAGGATAAGAAACAAGGTGATTCTCTTACTTTGCAAATTCATCAGCACCCCCAGGTCAACGGAATGACATCTTCGATGTCGACTATTTGTGTAAACTCAAATTGAGACACTTCACTATGTTAAAGTAAAAACAAATTATATATACGTCAAATTGAGACATGACAAGAATGTAAGATTCTTTATTAGTTATGAATTGTAAGTCGCGAGTTGTAAGAAAGGAAATAATAAAGGGAAATTAAAATACAAGAAGAGTAATAAACTATGAGTCATGACTCATGAGTAGAAGGATAAGGAATAAGGCGATTCTCTTATTTCCAATATTCATCAGTACCCCTAGGTCAATGGAATGACATCTTTAATGTCTACTATCTGTGTAAACTTAAATTGATGCACTTCACTATGTTAATGTAAAAACAAATTTTATATATGTCAAATCGAGAAATGACAAGAATGTAAATTTCTCTCTCGGTTGTAAATTGTAAGTCGTGAGTTATAAGAAAGGAAGCAATGAAGAGAAATTAAAAAACAAGAAGAGTAATAAACTATTAAGGACTCGTTTGACAAAACTCTCAATTTTTAACTTTTTATTCAATTTTTTATTTTTAGTTTTTATTTTTCATAGTAGATTAAAAAAATAAAAACTTGAAAATATGTTTAGTACAAAATAGTTGTTAATTGATAGTCATAATGTTTTAAGGGTGGCAAGCAAAACTAATGTGGTCGAAGGTTGGTGGTGGAGAAGGCAATGGACGAGAGTTGGCGAAGGAGGTGGTGGTCGGCTAGCTGGCTAGTGGTGGTTAGAGGTGGGTAGTAGCTAGTAATGGTGACTAGAGATGAGTAGAAATTGACGACAAAATGAGAGTAGCCAGCTACTATCATGTGGTCGATGGTAGATAGCGAGTGATAGTAGCCGAAAGTGGGTGACAGTTAGTTGGTCGACAATGGTCTGAGGTAGGTGATAGGTGGCAATGGTGGCTGGATGTGGTGCATGGCTGTTGATGACGATAATCGAAGGTGGGTGGCAGATGGAGGGTAGTTGGTGATTATGGTGTGATTCAAAGGTGGATAGTGGCCAGCTGGATAAGGGTAATTGGAGGTGGGTGGCAACTGGCTGGCTACGGATGGTCGGAGGTAGGCAAGGGCGACAAACGACAATTACTGACGTGATAGAAGAAAATAAGAACTTAATAAAAATACATTTTTTATGTTTTCAAAAAAATTTTAAAAATAGTTTTCATGTTTTTTTGAAACTAAAAATTAAAAATAAATTTACCAAATAAGTTATTATGTTTAATTTTTTAAAAATAAAAATAAAAATTAAAAGTTTTTCAATAGGCTAATATTTTCATTAATTAATATTTTAGCAGAATTTTTTGTCATTTTAACAAGTAGGGGCACTAGTTTAGGACTAGCATTATAATGGTGGCCTAGGTGCGGCTAGCCGAATCAGCCAATTCTAATTTTTACAAGTTTAAGGATTTGAGAAATTATTTATGGGACGAGTTCATATACAAATTTAGGTCTAAATTTTTCATTTTTATGTGCATATATTTCAATTTGATCAACCTTAATTCATTTTTAATTAATAATTTATACATTATTTTCAATTTAGATAAATATAAAATATATATTTTATTTTTAATCAGTTTTATGGACAAACTTGAACTTTGACTACCATGTAAAATTTTAGAACTTTAGCAAAACCTATATTACTATAGAAAGCAAATTAAGAAAATGATAATTTGGCTTGAATACCAAACTTTGTGATTGTCATTGATATTTATAGAGTATATTACATCAACTAAACTCCACATATCAAGGAGTTTGAAATACAAATATGAAATGACATCATAATTGAAATTAACAAACAGAAAGCTAATAACTAGCATCAAATGAGGAGAAAAATGTGGATATCCAAGAGTACATCATGAAGCTTTAGCAGTAGATAAGGAACTCTCCTTATCAATTGTAACTGATTGGTTAACAGTGCAGTGGCTGAACCATGAGCTTATCACGAAGGAGAATAAACCGAACTGTAGTTAAGCCTTTAGTAAACACATCATTTGTTTGATTAGCTATGGAAATGTAACGAGCAACCATGTCTTTATTGTTGATCTTCTCTCGAATAAAATGGTAATCAACCTCGATGTGTTTAGTCCTTGCTTGAAACATAGGATTAGATGATAATGATATTACACCAATGTTATCCACCTATAGAACTGGAGCTAAATTAAAAGGGATCTGAAGATCACGTAACAGCATTCGAAGCCAATAAATTTTAGCTACAGTAATGGCCATTGAGCAATATTCTACCTCTGTACTGGATCTTGATACAGCATACTGTTTCTTGGTAGACCAAGAGATCAAGCAGTTACCAAAAAATATGCCAAAACTAGTTGTAGACCTTCTATCATCCCTATTTCCTGCCCAATCCGAATCATAATATCCATACAGTAGTATAGAACCAGGAGACTTTACAAAACTAGAAGCATGAAACAGACCATGATCTAACGTGACTTTAAGATACCTATCTACTCTCTTAGTGACAATAAGATGTACTAGTAGGACTCTTCAGAAATTGACATAATTGATTGACACCAAATGCGATGTCAGGACATGTCAACGTGCAATATTGTAATGCCCCTACAATATGTCTATATTAAGTAGGATTAAGCAAAGGATCACCATCAAACTTAGATAGTTTGCAGTCTAACGTGCAGAGAGTAGAAACGAGTTTAGCTCTTGCCATTTTAACACGATGCAACAGGTTTGTAATATACTTTCCTTGGTGCAGATGAAGACTAGTGGAGGTCCTATATGCTTGGATGCCCCAGCAGAAGGAAAGAAGGCCAAGATCTTTCATAGCAAAATCCAATCGAAGGTGTTGTATCAAGCTTAAAATACCTTGAGACAGGTTGCTAGTCATAATGATATCATCAACATATATAAGCACAAAAATATGTAATGAACGTGTGTGAAAGGTAAACAACGAAGTATCAACGGTAGAACCAATGAACCCGAGTTCCCAAAGAGCATGCAAAAGCCTTAAAAACCAAGCTTTTGGGGCCTGTTTCAGTCCATAAATGGACTTTCTTAGTTTGCACACAAAATCAGGGTTGCATTCAGCCATGCTAAGGTTAATTGATTCTTTTTATGCCAGAGAGTATACCCAGAGTTAACCACACTTGTTAGATTGCCTTTATTATCAAGAACAAAATGTGAATGATAGACTTTTGAGCCATCAACAATACTCATCAAGTCATGACTACGTAACAAGGGAATGAATTGAGAGGTACGTTTGAGGTAATTGGAACCATCCAATTTGACAGAGGCAGAAGAAGTTATGTTTGGGATAGTGAAGGAAGACATAGCAGCGGAATATGCCATGATCAGGAGCTAAGTGTAAACCTTTGAACAGCTTTGATACCAAGAAAGCAAATTAAGAAAATGATGATTTGGCTTGAATACCAAACCATGTGATTGTCATTAACATTTATAGAGTATTTTACATGAACTAAACTTCACATATCAAGGTGAACTCTATATATCAAGGAGTTTGAATTACAAATATCAAATGACATCATAATTGGAACATGCTGTTAAAGCTCCATGATGTTATCCACATATTTCTCCTCTTTTGATGCTAGTTATTAGCTTTCGGTTAGTTAGTTCCGATTATGATGTCATTTGATATTTGTAATTCAAACTCCTTGATATATGGAGTTCTTCTTGCTATGTGGAGTTCATTTCATGTAATATACTCTATAAATATCAATGACAATCGCAGGGTTTGGTATTCAAGCCAAATTATCATTTTCTTAATCTGCTTTCTACTACAAACTATCTATAAATTCTACTGGAGCCATATTGAACCTGAATTTGATGATTTCTATTCCGACCATGTTTGGAGGAGCAATAAAATTAAAAAAAAAAAAGAGTGAAATCTAACTTTTAGTTTTTAGATATTTAGTAAAACACTGAAAGTTATCAATAATCTTACGTAATAAATTGCCAACTCATCAACTTTTGCTAAGTTGGCAAGAGGTGTAATGGTCATTTCCCTTTAACCTAATTAAGAAGTTATTGAAATTTTTACCAAATACACAAAAAAGTTACCAAATGTTACTAAAAATTTTTATTTATTTTATCGAACGCTTACAAAATTGTCAAAAATTATTAAAAACTTATATTTATTTTACCAAACATACCAAAATATTTATATTTTATCTATTAACTTTTGTCAAAAAATGTATCAAAATTTGACTGAAAATTAAACGTCCAAATGGGCCTCTATTTTTAAGTAGCACATTACATGTTTTTGTACTTTTTATGATTTTTTAAAATAACTTTATATCATTTATCAAGTGTACTTTTTAATATATTTTATAATTTTTTCATGTTATCAATTTTGAACAAGAAAATAAATTATACAACAATTTTCCAATGATAAGAAGAGCGATGCAATAGCAAAACAAAAATACGCATTTTCTTTTTATTTATTTATTTTTAACTTGAAAATAAATGAAAAAATTACCATCTTTTATCTTGTAGACTCCAAAACCAACGGAATTAATTTTTTTTATCATTTTAAAATTGTTTATCATTTTCTTCTTTTTTAATTTTTTTAACTTTTCTTAACAAGTTACTATATCTAACATATAATAAATACTAAAATGTGTATAATGTCTCATTAATGTCATATCAATTTTGCACGAACCAACCAAAATGTCTCCATAGAAAATAAAATAATTTATAAGTAATTTGATTCCTTACATTATGAATAAAATATTTTTGATTGATTCGTATAAAAATATTTAATTTTAATAAAATTGTGTTTACTTTTTAGTTGTTATAGATCACATAAAGAAATTTGTTAAAAAAAAAAAAACACCTTAAACTACAACGGAGGTTAGTGTAATTTTTTAAATGTAATAATTTTTGTTTAACTTTTTTTTTTTTTAAATCCCTGAAAAATTCAATAGAATTTATGATTACCCATAAAAATATAGAATTTGATAAATCAACAATTAAATTAGGAAATTTTTTAATTGTATAATGTTTTTATATTTTTATATATTCTAGTTAAATCAAATACAATCTCGCATTTTATTTCAATTTCTCTTCTTTATTCTTCTTTATATCTTTTCGTTAACGTTATGAAACGTGGATGACATCAGCAGTTGAGTTGGGTTGTGTCATCATTGAAGTTATTTGTTTCTTAAACGACTAATTGACATGGGAACAGAAAGGGGCGGAGAGTTGAATTAAAGTCAGGGGCTCCTAGAAGGGAATAATTACAACAATTAAGCATGTGACGTTGACATTGTTTGTTAAGTGTGAACGTTATAGGAGTTGTTTGGAGTAAGAAAAAATGAGATAAATTATGATTTGGAGAGAATTTGTAATGCGTGCAATGAGAGAAAAAGTTGATGTGATATAAAATTAATAAAAATTTATAATATTTTTTAGAGAAATTCAACAAACCAAACGACCCCCTCATGAAAAATGACAGCAATCATAAAGTTTTTAATTAAGGTTCGTTAAGGAAATTTAGGTATCTTCTCGGTTTTTATTTATTCAGTTTTTTAAGCCTAATAAATGCTTATATAAAATTCGATTTGGTATTCGCGCGTAGCTTATGTCAACACGCCTAGAGACTTATATGTATTGGTTTGGTTAGTAAAATGAGATAATGGATCAAAATATTTTGTCCGGTTTGGAATAATGCATTTGATAGGGTTTGGTTTCATTTCATTTCATTAAAATTCTCATCAAATTTTATATTTGAAATCAAAATAAAATTTTATATATTAGGATTTCATTTTATTTTATAATTTAAATTTTAAAATTTTTATATCATTTTAAATCCAACTTAAAATAATAAAATTTAATAAGAATTCGTTATTTTCTTAACTATTTGAGTAAATGGATAAATTTACTATTATATATATATATATATATTTAAAACTCAGAATGTCTGGAGCAGCTTGCATGCATATTCACTAATTCCTCAATCCCTGTAGTTAACAATTGGATAAACCTCTAGTTGTCCTACGGAAATTCGAACTAATAACAAAGTAAATTCAAAATCTTATCAGTTGAGATACCCCTCAAAGTTGACTATCATATATCATACTTATCTTCTTTTATTTTTTTACTAACATAACTGAATTTGACATTTCTCTTAAATTAATTCAATTCAATTCTTAAATTTAAATATATTTTTTAAATACAAAATTTTATTCATCAAATCAAATTAACTCTTTTCTTAAAATTAAATCAATCATAAGAGATAAATGTTTTTAGACAAAGTATACACGAATTTGTTCAAGGAGAGTTTTCTAAAAAAATATATATATATATTTGAATTTTAACCTTTTAAAATAAATAATGTGATTTTTACTGTAAAGCATATCAACAAGTAAAAATCAATTAGGGTAATGAGGTCCAAAGGAAATTTTAGTAAAGACAATACTTAAAAATGTGTATAACTATTTTTAAAAATTACCATTACTAAATTACAGTTGCTGTGTGAAAATACCTCTTTGTTAACTAGACTGTTCTTTTTACTGTTTAAATATAAACTTTAACCTGTTATATTAAACCACTTAAATTCATGTTAAAATTTATATCTAATTAATAAAATTACATTCTTAATATTTTTTAGATTAATAACACCAAATTTGTTGTTTAAAATTCATAAATACAAATACAATATAAATATATTTGAAAAAATTGCATTTCATAACAAAAATTTGTATTTAAATTATTACACATTCAATTTAATAAATTTAAAAATTATTGATAATCTTATATTAGAATATCACTATAATATTAAAGTGATAGAATTAATATTTTAATAAAATCTATGTATTTATTTCACATCAAATTAGAGAAATAGATGGCTTCTTTTTTAAGGCCCCGTTTGGAGTAAGAAAAAAAAAGATAAAATGTGATTTTGGGTTAATTTTGACGCTATTTTTTCTTAAAAGTCGCAAACCGTGGGAACGAATTTTCAAATTCGTTCCCACGGATTCAAAAAAATTCACAAAAAAATAGCAATAATGGTACTCGTTTGAAAGCTCTCAACACAAAGAATATGATTGTATAAAAAATTTACATATTTGGTTAATCTATTTTCAGATTTTTTATTTTTTTAGCGAAATATTAGAATTTGTTGAAATTAGTGATGGTGGAAAAATTAGATGAAAAGGGATTGTTGGAGGTTTATAGAGATTTTTAGAGATTTATCTTGATGCGAGGCCTAAGTAAAATATTTGTGGTTTATGAATTGCAAAAGAAAATAGTTCAAGTTCAATTATCTGAGTTTAGTTTGGACAAAATTTAATTATGTTTTTAATAAAAAAATTAAAATTTGAACCAAGGAAAAAAAAATTAAATTAGAATTAGAATAGAGCAGGAATACAAACAATCAGGAGACAGAGAGCTGTGCATGCAAACAGCGGCGAAAACAACAGTGGTTTTCCAAGGGAATAATTCAAAACAAAAGGCGTTAGGGATTGACTGACGGCTGAGATATCTCAAAACTGGCTGCTACCTTAATTTGGGTTCTTTCAAAATTAGTGTGAGGGGACATGAAAGGTCCCGCCAGCCACAGGTGCGCCCGAGGTGGGAAGACGGCTGAATCTTTGGAGTGGGGTTAGTTTCGACATCGAATGTAATGTGAGGGGGCGTTTGGAGTATAAAAAAATAAAAAAAATTAATGAATGAGATTAATGTGATGTAAAAATAGTAGATGATAAAATATGAAAAAATTTAAAAATTTTTAAAATTTTTTAATTTTTTTATAACTCCAAACGAGCCCTTATAGCTTCGACATCAAATACAATGTTACCTTGGGAAAATGAGGTCGGCTACCATTCAGTTAAAATTCATCCATTCAGATATTTTTAAATATTGGATGCAATGTTGACTGGGAAATAGTTGGATTAAAATTCATCTATCTGTATATATTTGTCTTTTTTAGATTAATATATATATATATATATATATATTTAAATCGTTAAATTTTAATATCACATAATTAACTTTCCTTTTTTAGATAAAAATTTGGTTTATTTTTTTTTCATTTTAATAAAAATTTTTTTCTTCCTACACAAAACCAAACACAACATTTTTTCTATCATCCTTCATCTAATTTTAAAAGAGGAGGCTTTCATCCCAATAATGTCAGCTCAGTGACGGTAAGATCAAGGACTAACCGGTTTAAATATAATTTATATTTTTTAAATTAAAAATATATACATAAATTTAGAATGCTTGATTTTGATTTAACGATTTTTGATAGGATATTCAAAAAATGTCAGCGCCCCAAGTCCTCTCATTTTTGCTGTATACTGGCGCACCATTTATCACCCATGGTACCTTGAAAAATGCTAATGAACACAAAAGCACTTATTAAATTTCGTTTGAAACCCTAATATTTGGTGAAAAATATTAAAAATTTTTAAAAAATATTTACTTTTTATTTTATTGTATGAATTACGAACCCACAATTTTTATCAAATTTTAATAACATTTTTCACTTCAAACATACTCTAAAAATGATGATAGGTACGGCAAGTATACAAAAGTACTTATTATATTAAATTTTTAAATTTAAATAATATTTTGCATATATATATATATATATAAAATGAATCTTTCACAAATCACCTTAAGGGTACTTCACAAGTACCTATATTTTTACATGCTTACATATAAACTATTTGAATGTTGTTGTCCTTCGTAATATACTTAAAGTTATAATAAATAAAATAAGTATATTAATCAACTGCTTCTTTTCCATTTCTAATTTATATCTAATACTAAAGTTGTGTTTTTCTCTTTTATTTTTTTAAACTTACATGGTGCTCTTCACCTTCATTCCCTCTCCTCCTATTTTTTTATTCACGAAACATTTACTTTCTTTTATTAAATAAAGATAAATGATCTCAATTTTAATTTTTCTTTTATATATAAAATTATTAGCGCTATGACTAGTGATTTTAATCGATATAAAGTGAATTTATAATTTTTTTTTTGAATGGATTCACTTGCCTAATGATTCATTATAACAATAAAATTTATATATTTCAAGTATATTAAAACCCTGAGAGTTTGTTTAATTGGTAAAATTTTGAATTTATTTCTCAGATATCACCAGTTTGAACCTTCTCAGGGTCATTGGAGGGCTTATTCGGTCATTAACTTCAGGACTCAAAGATTAATCGAGATATGTGTAAATTAATCTGAACAACTTGAGTTATAATATATATATATATATATATATATATATATATATATATATATATATATATATATATTAAAATTTAAATTTTAAAATACATAAAAATATCTAAATAATAATTAGGCTTAGGAAATAGGCATTAGCAATTAAATTTAAAAAAACAAAGAAAAAATGCCTAAAGATTAATTCTTGGAAGTAATTTTTCATTTGAAATCTAGTTTTAAAATAATTAATCAAAGAATTATTTTAATCTATTTATCAACCTATGTTCTATATTCATATCAAATTCTATGTGTTACTCTCTCAATCCAACATTCAACATTCTACTTTTCATTTTCTTTTAATTTTTGTATAAATCTTTGAATAAAATAAATTTTCATTCTTATTTTTTTAATACTTTATTTTCTTAATCATAAAACTTGTATTTCTTTTTACTCATATGGGTAGATGACCATTTTACTTTTGCTTCTATTTATAAAGTTACTATGATTATTACATGTGATCTTTATTAGTGTAATGTAAATTTACGTGTTCCTTAAATAGATCCCCTTGACTATTGACCCACTATAGTTGTAAAATTTATATATCTAAAAACACAAAAAAGTCTAAATATTGATTAAGCTCATAAATTTATTTAAATGTTATAGAATATTAATTAAATTTAAAAAATCTAACTTCTCTCTCACAATAATAACTTTTATTATATTTTAAATTTAAAAAACACAAAGAAAAATAACTAAATATTGTCTAAAATTGCATGTTGACTTGTTATAGTCGTAAATTTTACATGTTTCAAATAAATTAAAAATATAAAGAAATTTTTTTTAATTAATAATTAGACTAAGAAAATGTTTGAAAATAACCTAATACTAATTAAAATTTTAAATTTAAAAGAATTAACTTCTCTCACAATAACAACTCTTAAGATGTTTTAAATTTAAAAAGTATAAAAAAATGCTTAAAAATATTAATTATGATTAGGAGTAAATTTTTTGTTTAATAAAATTTCAATTTTATATTTAAATTGATCATATTGACCATTCAAATGAAAATCATTTAATAATAATCAAGATTTGAGTTATTTTTATAAAGGACAACATATGATGTACTATTAATAAGAATAATATTTTTAATTTGACTTATTTTTATAAAATCAATAAAAAATTTATTCTTATACAATAAAAAATATTAATATTTTTAACTCAAATTAATTTTACAAAATGAATTAACAATTAAAAAATAAAAATTATATATTAAAATTGATAAACATTTTAAAATAGAAAAGCGATCGGCTAATTAGATAGATTTGAGATTAATATAAATATTCTAGAGTTATTTTAATTTTTAAAATTAGGTCAGATTAAGATTTATAAAACTTAAGAGTTTAGTAAATGAAGAAGCCCAACTTTAATAAAATCTATCACCTCACTAAAACTAACACAAATAAAAAATAATAAATAATAAATAAATCTAACCATTTTATTTTATAAAATTATGTGACTTTATTGAAATTTTTTATAATATATTTAAAAACTATTTTTTATTGATATGATAAATATTATACAATTTCGTGTATAGTACAAGTCAATGCTAATAAACGTACTAGTTGAATGTTAGTGTATTTTGAAATCTACTTAAATTTATAATAAGCAAAAAATAATTATATACAACACTTACATTAAATGTATTATATTTTTATCTTCCTAGTTATCAATTTTTATAACAAAAAAGTAATTACACTTTATCTTTTGAGATTTGTCTAAAAAATATATGACCAAATCTCCTTCTAACTTAAAAATTAACAAATGACTTTCTCGTAATTTGGGTTAAAATATAAGACTAACCGAAAGTATTAAATTTAGTTAGATTTGTATCTCATAAGTTAGAATTGATTGAAAAATATTCACATGCATATGTACATAGATAAAATCATACTTTTACTAATTTTTTTATGTTAAAATAAAATATTATTTTATTTTTTAAACAATTCATTTTGTTTATATTTTTTTGACAATATTTTTAAATGTCATACATGAGTTTCCACGTGATACGAATACAGAATAATTTAACATTTTGTAACAATTTTATACTTTAATCCAACTTATGAAAAGGTTGTGTTTGACTTTTAGATTAGAAATATGTCATGTAGGATAAGTGTAATTATCCTTGTAATAAATAGTGTCTTATAGAAAATGAAAAAACAAAAATAAAGTGCATTTAGTATTTTTTTAAATAATTAATAAAAAATATTTATTTATAAGTACACATGAATCATTAAATTTTAATTCAATTATCTCCAACATCAAATCTCCTAAATGACGTTAAAAAGTAATATCAACTTCCCTTTTAATTCTAAAATTAAATCGCCATCAATTGTGGCACCATTTGGTTTGCTGAAAACTAACAAAAATATTTAAAAATCTATAACATAATTTGATTATCTCGTATTTCGTAAAATTTCTATAAATTTTTATATATATCTACATATCTAAATAAAATTTTTATAAATTCTAATACTTTTTTTTACTAACTCCAATAACTTTTTCACATACCCCAATAATTTTTCAACAAATTTTAAAGAATTTCACATAAATTTGCGAAAACAGACCGAAAAAATCGTTTTCATTTTTTCTCTATTAAACTTTTTTACGTAAAAGTTAAAAAGTTCGACAATTTTTAACTTAATTCTGACATAAAAAACTATTATTACGATTTCTCTCCCTAATTTTTTTATTGTAAAAAATTAAAAGTTATAATATTTATCTCTAAAAAATATAATTCGAATTAAAAACGTCAAATCCTAAAAGATATTCCAAATTATATATATATATATATTTTTTTTGGCCACTCCACAGGGGCGAAGCCAGAATTTTTGCCCAGGGGGGCACCGGGCGCCAGGGGACACCGGGCACCAAGGGGGCACCGAACACCCAAGAAAAAATAACAATCGACTTATTTTTCAATTAAAAGTAGGAGAAAAACGATGTTATTTTTAGAGAGAAAATAAATTATTCTTGAATATTAACTAGTGAATATATTTCTCACAGTTAATGGTTCAAGTACCTGAAGTTTATTAGAGATATCCCTTACTACAAAAAATATAATTATTATTAAATTGTATTATCTATAGAATTTATTATGTTATATGCTAAATTTACTGATAGTATAAACAAAAATATGTAATAATGTATTAAAAGATACACTTTATTTCACAAAAAATACCAAATTTGATTATTTTAAACTTCTTATATTTTAAAAAAATTTAAGTTAACTTTAAATTTTTAATAAAATTAAATATTTTAATTTTTAATTAATTTAATTTTTAAATAAAATTAAAATAATAAAAAAAACATTTTAATAATTTTATCTAAAAATTAAGGGAATCAGTTGCCCCTTTTGTCCCAACGTGGCTCCGCCCGTGCCACTCCATATGCTACTTTTGTCTTCCATTCTCGAGCACGGGCATGCATGGTGATCCATAAGAAACAAATTGTTGGCAAACGTCACGATCGCACCCATGTTGTTTTCTTCTTTTTCGAGTATTTGACTGTTTGCGTACAGCGGTGGAGGTCGCGATTGAGGCGACGTCTCCGATTTCGACAGACAGTTGCGCCGGCGGGTCGGCTGCGTGTATGGGAAGCCAAGCGGTCGTTTCGTTTCGTGATTGGTGCACGGGCCCCACCACCATCGGCGAGGAAAACATGATTCCACGATTCCCTCTCCCACCGCCACGTTGCATGGTTTATTAAAACCCATCAACTGCCAAGAAAAAAAAATAATAATAAAAAAAAGTTGGCAGCAAACGCAGTCAACACCGAGTATGGCATGGGGCGGCTATATTGTTAATATATTAAAGAATTGGTGTGATTTAAACGTGACTTAAGTACAAAATTAATAATAAAAAATCTGAGTGCAATATGATATGAAGATATCTATTTGAAATTAATATGTTTAGATATGAATCTAACTTGATTACAAAATAATTTAATTATTAATTTTTTTAGTAACTTTTTAGGTATTTTAATAAAAAATAATTATAAATTCAGACTTGACAAATCCATTCAAATTACCACCCTTACTCCAAGCTTAGAGGGTATTTAGAGTAAAAAAAATTAATATAAATTAGTAAAAGATACAACTTTGTAATTTGTATAGTGTATAAAAAATTTAAATTTTATAAAAATTTATAAAGATTTGTTGTAGTTTACGGCATTTTTTAGACTCAAATTAATATAATATTTATATTTGTTGTGTGGTTTTATAATATAATACAGTATTTAATTAGACTGAAATTATATAGTGTGTGTTTGGAATGATAAAAAGTGAGAAAAAATGAGATAAAGTGAGAAAAGTTGTAAGTTCGTAATACGTGCAGTGAAAGAAAAAAAAGTTGAATTAACAGTAGAATGATTCATTATATATTTTGTGTCGAATCCTCAATAATTTTTTTAAATTTTAATGCAAAAATAATATTTTTTTTAATTTTCTATCACTAAAAGAAATAGTTCAAATTCCTTTAACAACAATAAATTAATACATTATAGACTTATAAAAAATAAAAAAATACAACACGACTCTTCAAAGAAAATAGAACACATGTTAGACCGTTAATAATTCTTGATATTTTTAATGCAAAGGACTTACTTAATATTTAATATTATAAAAACTTTCAAATACCTCTAACAACAACCAAGACAAAATAAAATTACAAAATAAAATAAATACATATACATAAATAAATAAATAAAATTAAACTGCAACAAACACGTATTGGACTATCGTAAAAGTCTCACACTAATAAATAGTATATAGATTTCTTCGCATTGGTCAAATGATGGAAGCAAACTAAATCTCAGGTGTTCATAATCTATGTCTAACGCATTATTTAAAAATTAAAAAAAAAAAGAAAAAGAATAATAATAAAGTGAAGAGAAAGTAATGAAATAGATTTTTTTTTATCCATTTCTGAATATAAAAGAAAAAGGATATTTTTTTCTTTCTATTTGTTTGTGAATTAAAAAATGGAAAAGAAAAAAATTTATATTATTTTGTTATTATATTCTTAAGACAAGTGATTTTTTTCTTGTTCTTTGTTCGATGAATAAATATGGTGATAACACAGTTATTCGGTGATGCTGCATATGATCCAAACCCAAGCTCGGAAAGTTGTCTTAAATACTGGTGTGATGTCTGCCAAAGAACCTCCGATACTTAAGTTAACAAAAAGAACTTGAGAAAATATTTTGACAAAATAACGATAAGCCAAAAAGAGTACGTATGTACCTTATATTTTGAGAGGTAATATACATAGAGGTGTAGAACCTGCATGGGTAAGATACGTGTGAGGCTCACGTAATCATGGTTTTTTCAAAATGATGTTGTGCCACGTGTATTTGTAAATCTCAAGATGATTCTCGTAATTAGTTATCAAAACCGTTATTTTGCAAGTAATGTTTTAATAGGCAAAAATTACAGAATATGCTAGAATACTGTTATAACGTAAGTAATCTTGTTTTTAACGTGACGTGACAATCGACCAGATCGACCAACCGTTAGGATCCTTCATCGATTGGTCGGATCAAGCCATGATCGTTTGGGTGATCTTGATCGTTCGGGTGCATCCTATCAGTTGCCCCCGATTTCCTCGATCATCGAAGAGGACCGAGTGGAATTAAATGATAATCCCTTGAAATAGACCTTGATCGAGCACATGCCATTAGATGCCCTCAGGCGATCGGTATCGAAGGAATTTGACGGTTGCAACGCCTTAGAAACGTGCACGTATTAATTATTTTTCGACGTAGCATGTATGAGTGTACGGTGGGAGGACGCGGCCATCTTCCCACGTGTCAATTAGTTATCCGCCATGACATTAGGTTGCAGGCACGTTTTAAGCATCGTTGGATGAATTAAATCCACGCCATTTATTTCAAATCGAGTCAAACGAAAGGTCGTTGCCCCTCCGTCTATAAATATCGTGAATGCGAAACCTATTTACTTCTTTTGCACAAACTTATTACGTCTTTGTCTCCATTGTTGTTGTTTTCCTTGCGTTGAGGCTACCTATTGCTTTCATCCTCACTTGGTTCTTGCTTGCTCGTGTAACTGGTATGGTTTATCCCTCAATCTTTTGAGTTTTATGCTCTTAATCCTACTATTTTTGAACATGTTGTTATATTTTACTCTTTTTTCCAATTTCTATAATCTTCTTCTCGCCTTTGTTTATTTGAGGTTGAACTCCACTTCGTTTGATTTCGCATTTTTTTTTTTTTGGTGTTTATGTTTTGGTTGCTAGTCCGCTATGCTTATTTCTATGATAGGAACCATAGACTCCCTAATCCAATAGGATTTGTAGGAAAACCCTAAGTATATTAGGTCCGTAGTTAGTGGGTTGATTTTCTTATGTTATTCATTTCGTGAATCTCAGTTATTCGTGCCTGATACAATGTGTAATCCAACAGAATTTCGCTTGGTTGATGAGGAAAGCTCCGACGAAGACGGATTGGTGTTCGGTCGACGAAGGGCGCCCAATTCCTCTAGCACTAGCGGCCGGTAGAGGGATGATTTCGAACGTATTGTGGACGCATTTGAGCCTGAGATTAGAGAGGGGGCTGCAGAGCGACCTTGGGGCACTGACCGACCAAGGGGGATGATCGCGAGACCCCATTCAAGACTGAAGGGATTCGATCAGCCATCACTGCCGACCAAGTGCCTAAAATTATATCTGAATTCCAGTTCCCTCACAATCTTACTTATCGGATTCCTGAGGACCAGGATTTGGCATACCGTCCTCTTCAAAAGTGAAATAACCGTGTACGAAGCCGCTCTGGTTGGGGTTTTGTGGTTTCCCTTGTCGAAGCTCGTTTGGCAGGTTCTTTCACATTTAGGTCTGGCTGTGGGGCAAATTGCGTCCAACAGTTGGAGGATTCTTATTGGCTGCGCTATATTTTGGGATGCCTCAACGACTTATAGCCTGAGAGCCAATGAGTTCATTCACTGTTATAAAGTCATTGAGCGGGGTTCAGGTTGGTGGTACTTCTCGGCTAGAAGGCCAGAGTTCAACTTTGTCACCAACTTTCCCACCTCAAACAAAGAGTGGAAAGATAAATACTTTTTTATCCTCGGTGCAACATGAGAGTTCTAAGATTGGGAGACCGAGCAAGAGAGCTATTCAAGTTCCCCGTGTTTGGGGCGAGCCAACACTTAGGGGTATGTATAGGTTCCTTGTAGGTTTCTTGCCCTTAAATTTTTCTTAGATCATTAAGGCTAATCGTACTTTACTGTGAACATTCTTCAGCTCGAAAAGCTCATGTCTTGTTTCCCGACAAGAAAGAGCATCTTCGCAAGGCCAAACGGAATAAAGTCCGAGACATAAAGCTCCTCCTCTCAGTAGAAAATTTGGGACTCTATTTGCTCGATCCTGAGGCCACCGCTGAAGCCCTCACTATTGAACATAAGCGGAGTGAGTTTTTAATTTGTTGGTTTTGGACATAAATTTAATGCTTTTGCTGTTCTAACCTTCCCTCTTTTTCTTTTTGTAGATAACACAGTGGTCGAGACCTCTGACCGATCGAGCCAATCGATCGAAGAAGCAAGCAGAGGGGCGGATCCAAGAAACATGTCTTAGAGAATTTTCAATCTGAGCTTTGTCAAGAGGGCTAAGAAAGGCCCTAAAAAGTCGTCGAATGAGCCACCACCGAAAAAGGCTCAAACAAGCAAGGCTCAGCCAAGTAGCGCTCATACCAGTTCACCGGTCGCTCCTCCCAAGCGACCGAATGCCAGCCAGAGCACTACTAAGAAAGGGAGGTCGTTCGGGCCCCACCTTCCCCGCCGAGGGCTGTGGCGACGGGATTCGGGTCTTCCGCCAATGCCTCCCCTCATCAGTCTCTTTTGTCCAGCAGCGAGTCGTGCTAGCAGAAGATGACTGGAATGATGGTGAATAAGGATATGTCCCCGTTCCGCGGGTCTGAGAGCGCAAAGATAGCGTTCAACCTCAACCACGATATCTTCAAGGTAAAGCTATTTCATTTTTTTTAACTCTTCTCATTTTCTTTGCTTTCAAAACAAACCATAATCCGATCGTATGCCTTCTTCAACCGATTGGGCCATACTGAAAAGGCCCTTCAGGACGAGTACCAAGTCATGAAGAAGGTGCTGACTGACCTGGAGGCTGTTAGAGATAATGCTGCAATCACTTAAGCAGAGAAAGAAGTAATTTCTCCAAGCTGAATGAAAAACAAATGAGGAGAATAAAAAATTAAAGACTGAGTGAGCGAGCCTCTTTAGGGAGCTTGAGGCGGGAAAACTGCAAAGGTGGTCCTCGAATGTAAGCCTGAGGAGTTGCCCCGCCAAAACCAAGAACTAACGGAAGAGCTCAAAACCACCAGGGACACAACAATAGCAAATTTTAAGAAGACAGACGACTACCAAGTGTTGTTGATGCCTGTATTCATGGACAATTTCAAGCATTTCTGAGAGAAATGCGTTGCCGCGTTCCTGGACATTGATTTCTCGCAAATCAAGGCTGGGAAAAATATTGCCGAAAAGGACGGTCAACAAGGGGAGGATGAAGAAGAGGGCGTGGACCAAGTGGATGGCCAAGGAAAAAGGCAAAGGGAGGATGATCAGGGTCATAACGCCCTTGAACAAGTTATGAAGACCACCAAGGAAAATGAAAACCACATTGAAGGTGCTTCGACCACTACTGGTGAAGGGAGTGCTCAAGAGGAAGCTTGATCAAGGGTCCCCTTGTCCCGATCCGTTATTTGTTTTTCTTCTTCTTTTTCCTTCTCTCATTTTTTCTTTTTTGTAACTTTAAACTAGTAAATTGAAGATGTAATCCTTTAGACTAATTGTAATACAATTTTATTTTTTATGTAACACCCAATATTTAAATTTGATAATTTATATATTATTTTGAGCTGATAAAATATTAAATTGACGATAGAGTTTAATTATTTTATTTTTCTGGACTAAAAATAGTCTGAAGTAGTGTTGGGTTGGACACCAAAGGTCCAGCACCTTCTTTTTCTCTTCCTTATTTCTTCCCTTTCCCTTCAATTTTTTTTTTCTTTTTTTTGTTTTGGTTTGGTCGTGGGTTCCCAGGGGAGACCACGGGGAGAGAGAGAAAAGAGAGAGAGAAAGTAGACCCGGATAGTTTTTGATGCCATGAACACTGTGACGATGTCCGTTTCACGTAATTTTGCTCGAGGTAGGAGAAATCGACGCCGAAAGGTTTGTTGCCTAAACTAAAATCTCTTTATTTCTCATTTTCTCTTCAGATCCGAGATAAATGGGACCTATATTTGTGTTCTAGACGTTGCAAGGATCATTTTGGTATATTTATATGCTTAATTTAGTGAAGTTTTGTGAGATGTGTATATATATATATATATATGCGTATATGTGTTGAATTTTTCATACGTTTGAGTTATGATAATTACGTAAATGATATATAGAAATTTTAGGATAAATTTCTATATGTTCATTTTGTGTAGAAGTGATTAAATTTAGACTGACAATGGGAAGTTAGTCCGAAATTGAAAGCCATTTCACTGGGCGTTTACTAGAGAAAAAATGGGAAAAAGAAAAAGAAAAAGAAAAAAGAAAAGAATAGAGAAAATAGTTAGAGATATTACCATTTGGGCCCAAAACTTTAAGATAATCACAAATTGACCCCCAAAGTTTTAGATAATTTTAAAATGGCCCCCAAAGTTTTAGATAATTACAAAGTGATTCCTCAATAGTTTAAATAATTACAAAGTGGACCCCAAAGGTTTAAATAATAACAAAATGGCCCCTAAAGTTTAGAAAAAATTATGATTTTACCCCTAAAAAATTGGGAAGGATCATAATATTGCCCCCAGAGTTATGGAAAATTATAGTTAATGTTACAGAATTGGAAAATGTTAGAAAAATTGTAATTTTTGAGATTTTAAGGCATGCTTTGTTTTATGTTAATAGTTGTGGAAAAGAAATACTATATATATGATTAAATCAGACATAATTGATGATGGAATTGTCTGAAACATAATTGATGGCTTAACATAGTATGTTTTGTTAATGTTGTGAATTCTTGAAGAGAATTATTATATATGATTGAGCATATCATGTGCATTAGAGTTGGGGTAGCATCATCTGGTCTATGTCAAGGATATTGATTGGCTGAGAGTGCCACATTTATGTTGTGACGTGCCAAGTCACGGGTTATATATGTAGACTGGGTTCGTGATTTGAGAAAAATGAGAAAATGAGATTTTGGAAATACTAGATGATTCCCAGTCGATATATATATGACTAAAGATTAATCATTTGGAGTTGAGCATTAATATTAAAGTGAGATATTATAGGATTTTCTTCGGATTGTAGCCGGACCCTACTTGAGATAAGTGGATGCGTGCTTGAAATGAGCAGATGCTTGCTTAAGATAAGCGAATGCCTGACTAGGGGTGTAACACGGTTCCCTAGCAGACGAGTCAGGGGTGTAACACGGTTCCTTAGCAGATGAGCCAGGGGGTGTAACATGGTTCCCCTGAGTTTTACACTAATGGGGGTGTAACACAATTCCCCATTTAGTTTATATATATGTTGAGATAATGTGATTGTTACATCTATTGATGAGATGTAGGGATGATTATATTGATCATGAGTTTGGTCATGAAATAAAGGATATAAAGATAGGAACTACGGTGACCTGATTCCCGATATGGGATATGTAGGCAGCTCAGGCAAGAGTGGCCTGAGTTTGGTCTTAACTATGGATAAGGTTTGAGTAAATGAGAATTGGATAATTGTATTACATTACATATGGATTTTTATATGATGTTTGCATTGCATAACATGACATGTGCATTTTATATTATGTTTAGTTGCTATTATTGTGAGTTATATTGTATGTTTGAGCATATTCATTAGAACACACTTGCATGGTTCTACCTAATGGGCTGGTTAACTTACTATCCACATTACGGGTGATCTAGCGAGGTCAGGAAATAGCCAGCCGGAGCTGAGTTGAGATCGAAAAATTAATCTGTTACGGAATTTTACTTATATTGAGATGTTTGTATTCCCTTTTGTGTGTGACCTGGGGGTGTGGGTCCCAAAGTCAATTTATATATGAGATTGCATTGTTGTTGACGAGACCTATGCGACTGTGTCAGTCTTAAATTTAGTCACCAGGGTGTGGCCTTAAATTTATCATGATTGACGATGTTTAATTATTTCATATGGGAATGAGGAACGTATTTACTTGTTCTGATGGTTGTTATTGTATTGAAACTCAACCTTAGCATAGGTTTTTATTTAATTTATTTTGTTCCTATATTCTCATGCCATCCATCCCAGACAATTAAGTTAAGTTATGTGCGTGACATTTTATATATTTGAGTTGTAATGCCTTGTCTACTATGTCTGTATGAATTTTGATTGGCTCATTCATATCAATGCTTTGATATTTCTTCCTAAGTGAAATGTGCATTAGGTCTACCATTATTAGTTACTTAATGGTATTACTCGATGAAACCGTTTTCTTACACCATGGTCGTACCTCGAGTGTTTTGGAGTTGGGTTGGTCATCTTCATTTCATTCACGTGATTATGCTTGACCCTGTAGGCAATCTTCATGCGGCTCGGTCCCGTAGACCGAGCAAATAGACTTACCACATTATGGCATCAGGCCCCATTAGCCATCTGACCGTCATTTGGCCTCATAGGTCGAGAAGATCTTTGGTCGGCTCGGTCCCATGGACCCAGTGTACTGACTTACCACTTTGTGGCGTCTGGTCTCATAGACCACCTAACTGCCGTTCAACCTCGTAGGCCAAAGGGATCTTCAGTTGGCTCAGTCCTGTAGACCGAGCGTGCTGATTTGCTATTTTGTTGCGTCTAGCCCCGAAGCCACCTGACCGCCGTTCGACTTCGTAGGCCGAGGGGATTTTCGATCGGCTCAATCCCGTAGATCGAGCATGCTGACTTACCACTTTGTGGCGTCTGACCCCGTAGACCACCTGACTACCGTTCAGTCTCGTAGGTCGAGGGAATTTTCGGTCAGCTCGGTCCTATAAACCAAGCGTTGTGACTTACCACTTTAAGGCGTCTAGGCCCGTATGCCACTTGACCGCTGTTCGGACTCGTAGGCCGAGGTGATCTTCGGTCGGCTTGGTCTTATAGGCCGTCTTTGCGCCTTTTGGCCTTGTGGGCTGAGCGGTCCCTTTGTGAGTAGTCGTGTGCAAACAATTGTAGTTAATCAATTGTAGGATTGGTGTGTAGTTGAACCATCCATTACAGTGAAGACATCAGTTGTAAATGCCAACCAAGTCATGGGTTTTATTGATAATCAAATAAAAATTACAAAAGTAAACCATTCATACATAGTATTTTCTGAGATACTCTGTATGCCAAGGGTGAGGCAACTCCTTGTCCCCGAGCACTTTGAGTTTATAGGTATTTTTCCTTGAAAAAACTAATACTTCATAGGGTCCTTCTTAGTTTGGTTCCAGCTTTCCTTCTTGAGGATCTCTTGTTGATTGATTTACCCTCTTCAACGCCAAGTCCCTATGCTGGAACTCTCTTGGTTGAACCCTGGAGCTGTGATACTGCCATATTCTTTGTTGATAAGAAGCCATCCTGATCACGGCCTGTAGTCTTCACTCCTTTAGCAAATCCATCTCTTGATCCATTGCCTCATTATTTTGTTTCGAGTTGAAATGCTGTGTCCTGGAACTGGAAAGTCCAATTTCGATAGGGATTACAACCTCCACTCCATAGGTAAGAAAAAAATGAGTTTGTCTATTAGCCACTGGCTCGGTCGTTCGATAAGCCCATAGGATAGTTGGATGCTCATCTGACAGAGATGTTTTGTTTTGTCTAACTTTGTTTTAATAATCTTGAGGAGGGATCAATTGGTCACTTCTATTTGGTCGTTAGCTTGAGTGTGTTCTAGGGATGAATAGTGGTGGTTGATTCCCAACTTCTCAAATAATCCATTAAAGTGCTTCCCTTCAAATTGCTTACCATTATCTGTGATCACCATGTTCTACCATAGGAATTTCTTCGTGTTTTGTTCTGTGATACCTGGGATACCAAACCGACACACAATGTTCTGCTATGCGCTGAGCCATCCGGAGACCAGCAATAAAGGCTTCATGTTCAGTTTCGTTGTTAGAAGCAGGAAATTTGAAGCGGAGGGCATATTCCAGCATGTGGCCTTCAGGGGAAACTAAGATTATGCCGACACCACTCGATTGTTGGGTAGAAGACCCATTAACATGTAGAGTACACAATTGGTCAGTGTCTTCTGGCTCGGTTGGGTTTGCTAAGTGGATAGTGAATTCAGTTATAAAATCTATCGCAGCTTGCTCCTTTATTGCTACTTGCGGTTGGTATCAAATGTCGAATTGACTCAGTTCAACCGACCACTTCATCAGCCTCCCGATGTCTCTGGTTTGTGTAAACTATTTTTAAGAGGTTGATCCATGAGAACTACAATTGTGTGGGCTTGAAAATAAGCTCTCAATCGCCGAGCCACTGTTATAAGGGCAAGGGCCATGAGTTCCATCTTTGGATAATACTCTTTTGCTCCCCTCAGGGCCTTACTTGTGTAGTAGATCAGCTTTTGAACTCCATTTTCTTCTCTCACAAGTGCTGAACTCACAGCCGTGGCTGAGACGGAGAGGTATAAATACAATTTTTTCCCTGGGCAGTCCGATTGAGCAATGGGACAAGCCCTAAAGTACTGCTTTAATTGCCTAAAGGCTTCATCGCATTCAGTTGTCCACTCGAAAGCCCTTCAGAGCACCTTGAAGAAGGGGTGGCATTTATCTGTGTTGATCGTGAAGGTTGCAAGTACATTATCGCCTTGACCTTCTCTGGGTTGACTTCTATCTCTCGGCTGGACACCATGAAACCGAGAAATTTGTCAGACGTAACTCCAAATGAACACTTGGCTGGGTTTAACTTCATTCTATACTTCCTCCAAGTGTTGAAGGTTTCTTGCAAATCAGTAATGTGAGAATCTGTCCTTCTGTTTTTAACAAGCATATCATCAACATATACTTTAACGTTTCTCCCAATCTGGTCTTTGAACATCTTATTCGTCAGTCGTTGGTATATTAACCCCGCGTTCTTTAATCCAAATGGTATAACATTATAGTAATTGAGACCTCGATCAGCGATGAAAGTAGTATACTCCTGGTCGCATTTTGCCATTTTTATTTGGTTGTAGCCCGAGAAGGCATCCATAAATGACAGCAATTCATGACCTGCCGTGGAATCCACCAGGATATCAATGGCTGCCAATGGAAAATCATTCTTCGGACAAGCCTTATTGAGATTCATGTAACCCACGCACATTCTCTACTTGTCATTTGACTTTTTCACCATAACTACATTTGACAGCCAAGTGGGTTATGGACTTCTCGGATGAACTTGGTCTTGATTAACTTATTGATCTTCTGTTTGATTGTTTCATTGTGCTCGGGACCAAAAAAAAACTCTCATCTTCTGCTTTATTGGTCCAGCATTAAGAAAAACGTTTAAATGGTAGGCCACCACACTGGCTCTTATTCCAAGCATATTTTCGTGTGTCCAAGTGAAGACATTCGTATTATTGAACAAAAAATCCTTTATTTTGCTCTTTAACGGTTCAAGGGTCCCTGATCCAATCATTATGGACTTATTTTCTCTAGGAGCTCCAACAATCACGTCTTTCACCTCATTAGCTAGTTCTCTTCGTCTCAATTCCTCATCATCTTGGACCTCAAGGCTATCCACGACCATTGTTTCCTTTCCTGTGTCTTGTTTGAGGGAGGACATGTAGTATTCCTTTGCCACCTTTTGATCACCTCTGGCACATCCCGCACCACTTTCGGTCAGGAACTTGACACGAAGATGGTATGTAGATGTAATAGCCTAAATTAATTGAGAGCTGTCCTTCCCAGAATGACGTTGTAGGCTGATGGCCAGTTGACCACCAAAAAATTATTCGTCTTTGTTGCTTAGTGTGGCTCATCCCTGATGGTCATTGGCAAAATGATCGAAACCCGAGCAGAGTGACTTGGTCACCATCAAATCCCACAAGGGGGGAGGATACTGGTTGTAACTTGTCCGTACCGATCTTTATCTTTTCAAATGCCCTTTAGTATAGTATGTTTGCTAAACTGCCACTGTCAACCAGCACCCTCCAGATTTTGACATTTACAATGATGGAGGAGATTACTATGGGGTCATCGGGAGGTTGACAAAACTCCTCTACATCTTCCTTAGTGAAGGTGATTGGGGGACAATACGGCTAAGACCTTTTATTCAGTCGTTTGGCCGTGAGGACTTCCCGAGCGATTCTTGCTTCCCAAACATACCACTGACAAAAGTTTGAGGACTCTCCTCCTGCCACAAATTCACCAGAGATCACGTGAATCTCGCTGATTGGTTAGTTATGCTGGTGTGCTTGGTTGGGGCTTATTTGAGGCGGACTTCTTTACCAAAGGCTCCTTCGGTCAGGGCTTTTCCACTTGGCTTTCCTGTTATCTCGACTAGTGACGAATCTCTTAAGTAATCCTTGCCTGATTAATTCTTCCACCTGTCTCTTCAGATCGATAAATCATCAGTGTCATGTCCGTAGTCCTTGTGAAAGTGGTAACATTTTGCTCAAGACCTCTTGCTTGCTGGGGTCCTGAGCTTCCCTGACCACCTTAAGACTGGGTTACTCTGGATTTCAAAGAACTTGCTCTCTAGTCTCGTGTTCAATGGAGTGAATTCATGCCTGTCATCGAATCCTCGGGGCTCACAGTCAAATCGGTTATCGAACTTCCTAGTCTTTGAGTCCCTGTCATCTCGAGCATTGCCTAACCCGTTTGGCCGTTTCTTCTTAGGTTTGGAGCTTTCGAACCTGTCATTCTCCTTCTTTGCTTTCATGGCGTCGTCGACATTGATATACTTCTGGGCTCGAAACAGGAGCTCAACCATATCAACTGGTGGCTTCTTCACCAACGAAGCCGTGAATCTAAGCGATCTCAGCCCACTCATGAAAGCGGTCACAACCATTTTATCATCGGCTTCATCGACTTCTAGTAGCTCCTTGTTAAATCTCCCAATGTAATCCCTTAAAGGCTCATCCTTCCCTTACTTGATTGTGAAGAGTTGAGTGGTCGGCCTTCTTTGCCTTTGTCTACCAATGAAGTGGCTCACAAACAGTTTACTTAGTTGGGCGAAGCTAGCAATGGTGCCTGTTTTGATTTTGGAAAACCACAAGCGAGCGGGCCCCTTTAATGTGGCTTGAAAAATGCGACACATGATCTCATCCAGGCAAGCGTGGATATGCATCAATGTTTTGAAGGTTTCCAAGTGATTCAGTGGGTCTTTGGACCCATCGAATGAATCTAACGTTGGTATTTTGAACTTAAGTGGTAGGAGACAGGCCATCATTGCTAAAGTAAATGGGAAAACGGTGTTGCCAATAAGATCTTCCACCATGTTTGATGCCTTAACTGCTACCAAGACATCCTTTATTTGGGCTTACACGACCTTGATGTGTTCCTCCCATAGGTTTACGGAAACATCCTTGACACTAGTGGCCTCCAACCTCGAAGCCTCCAGGTGGCCAACAGTCAGAACATCAGCTCCTAACGTCCTTTCTCTCCTCTTGGATTCCTTTGGCAACCTGTTGGGGATATCATTTTCCTAAAAAATGGCAGCTCTATGGAATCCTTGTTTTGCAAAAAAGCCAACCTGGGGCCTCGTTGGGGACAGTGCCTCTGTTGTGTCACGCCTCAGGTTTTACAACTCGAGGCATGACAACTTGGTATCAGAGCCTAGGTTTAGAATACCTAGGGATAATGGGTCTTTTATTTTTCTAAGTGCTATGTGCTTACATGCTAGTTTATTTAGTCGTGATACGTGAATTTGATGTTTTGTTGAATTTAGATTATTAAAAAGGCGTTAACCTTAGTATATTTTTGTGAATTTTTTAGATAATGCTACCACGTGTAGCTCCAGGTGTTAGAAGTAGAGGTAAAGGCAACGTTAGAGGCAAGGGTCAAGGTTGTGGTCGTGGTAGGGGTCAAAAAATTCAGGCTGGGCAGGGCCATGAGGCTCCAGTTGATGACGTTTCCATTGCTGCAGGAGTATCACAGGAGCAGGGGTCATAATGCTGGGGTTGGAGCAGAGGTTCCATTAAGGGTGCCTCACGCGACTGAGGTACAATCCGAAGCACCAAGTGTGCTAGAGCTAGGAATGGTGGACCCACAGATGTGGCTGCAACAAATGGTTGTAATATTTGCTGGAGGAATGCAAGCGAGTCAGCCTACAGCTCCATATGAGAAGTTTAGGAGAATGAAACCTCCTACTTACTCTGGTGCAGCAGATTCTGAAGAGGTTGAGAAATTATTACACGAAAATGAGAAGATATTTAAGGTAATGCAATTAAATGAAGACAAGACCAGAGTTCTATTTACTACTTTTCAGTTGGAGGGTGCTGCGGCAGATTGGTGGAGTACTGTGAAGAGGCCTTGTAGGGCGTCAGCACTTACGTGGGAGGATTTTAAGGAGCGTTTCAGAGATTACTTTTTCCCTCAATCTCTGAGAGATGCCAAGCTTGACGAGTTTCTGAATTTGACTCAAGGGCCAATGATTGTGTTAAAGTATGGGCGTAGATTTACCTCGTTGGCCAAACATACTAAGGAGTTGGTGTCCACTGAACGTACCAAGTGTAGACGATTTGAGAAGAGATTAAGGCCTACTGTTAGGGATTGGATAGTGCCTTTGGGGCTTAATGAATATGAGACTTTGGTTGATCAAGCAATGGCAGTGGAGAAAAATTTGGCAGATACCAGGGCACAAATGAAACTAGGCAAGGAAAGACTCAGCACCAGGAGAACAGACCCACTAAAAAACAAAGGCAAAATTTGCATAGGGCACAGACTCAGCAGTTTCAGCAGGAAAGTACAGCTCCAAGTCAGTCAGTAGCAGCAAGGGTTCCTGCACAGAGCTCCGTTATTTGTCATAACTGCAAACAACCTGGGCATCGTCAGTTTCGTTGTCTTTATAAGGGTGCCTCAGGTGGATCTGAAAATAGGTTTGAGGTAAAGACTTGTTACACATGTGGCCTACCGGGTCATGTGCAGAGGCGTTATCCACAGAGGCAAGGTAATGAAAGTGTTATGAGACTTCCATAGCCAGTTCAGTCAGTATAGAGTAGCAGGCCAAGAGGGTCACAATCAGTGCAGACTCATTTTCAGAGAGGTACTCAAGGTAGGGCACCGTAGTATCAGATGGGTGTTACAAGTGGTGTTCAGCAGCAGCAAGGAATTCAGGGTGGATCTCAGCAGGGACAAAAAGGGGGTAGACCATCAATGACACCAGTTCAGGGACAAGTTTTCACTATGGCCCAGAATGATGGACGTGCAGAGCTTATAGTGACGAGAGGTACCTTTCTTATTTATGCTACTAAGTCCACAGTTCTTGTAGACACAAGAGCATCTCATTCATTTATTGCTGAATCATTTATGTCTACATTGAATTTATCTGTGGATGAGTTAGTTCCACCATTACATGTTGAAACACTAATAGGGGTCGTTCTGTGTTGAATCAAGTTTGTAAGAATTGTGAGATCACTATCAGGGATGAGACTTCAGGACGGGAGCACTTGTCAGTTTTTGATCTAATTGTGATAGACATGGGAAGCTTTGAAGTGATTCTTGGCATGAACTGGCTGTCAGTTTTTCAAGCAATGATAGATTGTGCTAAGAGTTAAGTGACCTTATTTACTACAGAGGGAGATCGAATACGATTTTCTGGTGATCGTTGTAGCCCTCAGCTCTAGCCTTCTCTCGATGGGCAGAGACGAGTAGACTTGTGCAGTTTATTTGCTTATATTGCTTTGGAGGACGAGGATGGTGATAAGATTGAGTTACCATGAGTCATTTGTGAATTTGTTAAAGTATTTTCAAAAGTATCTGGATTACCACCTGAACGGGAGGTCGAATTTGGGATTGATTTGATTCCTGGCACAGAACCAATTTCTATAGCCCCGTATAGATTAGCACCTACAGAGTTGGTGGAGTTAAGATCCCAGCTAGAGGAGTTGAGCTCTAAGGGATTTATTCGCCCTAGCACTTCACCTTGGGGTGCACCAGCACTATTTGCAGCTAAAAAGGATGTAACTCTCAGGATGTGCATAGATTACCGAAGGTTGAACCGGGTCACGATTAAGAATCAATATCCTTTACCAAGGATTGACGATCTGTTTGACCAACTGAAGGGTTCGGTCATTTTCTCAAAGATTAATTTGAGATCTGGTTACCACTAGTTGAGGGTGAAGTAGGAGGACATTTCTAAGACGGCATTCAGGACTCAGTATGGGCACTACGAGTTCTTGGTGATGCCATTTGAACTGACCAATGCTCCTGCTGTGTTCATGGATTTGATGAACCGAGTGTTCAGTAGATATTTAAACAAGTTTGTTGTTGTGTTTATTGATGACATTCTAGTTTACTCCCGGTCAAAAGAGGAACATGAGGAGCATCTAAGAATTGTACTTCAGACCTTGAGAGACCACTAGCTCTATGCTAAATTGAGCAAGTGTGAGTTCTGGCTCGAAGAGGTGAAATTTCTCAGGCATGTTGTTTTTGAGAAAGGAGTTGTAGTTGATCCGTCTAAGGTGAATGTAGTTATGGAATTGCAAAGACCGAAGACAGTTTTTGAGATTCAGAGTTTTCTAGGCTTGGCAGGGTATTACCGAAGATTTATTCGTGACTTCTCGAGGTTAGCTGGGCCGATGATTAGGCTGACTCGAAAAGGGGTCAAGTTTGCTGGGAATGAGAAGTGCGAGCAGTCTTTTTAAAAGTTAAAGAAGAGGCTAACTACTGCACCAGTGCTTGTGATTCTAAAGAGAGGATTAGGTTATTCAGTTTATTGTGACGCATCCAGGGAAGGTTTAGGCTGTGTGTTGATGCAGGGTGATAAAGTAGTAGCTTATAGGTCTAGACAGTTGAAGACTCACGAGCATAACTACGCAGTGTATGATTTGGAGTTGGCAGCAATTATCTTTACTCTGAAAAGCTAGAGACACTATTTGTATGGCGAGAAGTTTGAGGTGTTTTCTGACCATAAGAGTTTGAAATATCTTTTTACTCAGAAGGATCTGAATCTGAGGCAAAGGAGATGGATGGAGTATATGGAGGACTATGATTTTGAGCTCCAGTATCACCCTGGTAAGGCAAATATGGTTGCTGACGCACTCAACCGAAAGACTTGTGGTACTATAGCAGGTCTTTTCGTGTGAGAATGGAAAATGATGAGAAGCCGTAGTGAGTTTGATCTGGAGTTACAGGAAGATGAGGGTCATGTTATCTTGTGTGCCATGTCTACTCAGCCAATTCTATTGAGTCGTGTGATAGAAACTTAGGGGACTGATATTGAATGTGAGGCGATTCGAGCTAAGTTGTCGAGTCCTGATGAGATGCCAGGATGGGTGATTGGTGACGATAACGATTTGAGGTATTTGGGAAGATTTTTTGTGCCTATCTCTACTCGAGATATAGTTTTAAAGAAGTTTCATCACTCTAAAGTTGCAGTACATCCTGGAGGTACTAAGATGTATCACGACCTGCACCGTCAGTTCTTTTGGGCAGTTATGAAGAATGAGGTGGCAGAGTTTATGAGTAGGTGCCTTACTTGTCAGCAAGTTAAGGCTAAGCATCAGAAACCAGCAGGTCTCTTGCAGCTTTTGCCAGTGTCAGAGTGCAAATGGGAGAACATTACAATGGATTTTTGTTTCTAGTTTGCTGAGGTCTCCAAGGGATCACGACACTATTTGGGTGATAGTGGATAGGTTGACGAAATCGACTCACTTTTTGCCGATTCGACTAATTGACAATATGGATGTCTTGGCTAAATTATATGTTAAGGAAATCGTGAGACTTCACAGAGCCCCTATATCCATTGTTTCAGACAAGGACCCGCGTTTTGCTTCTCGATTTTGGCAGAGTCTCCAGGTGGCCATGGGGACAGAGTTGTTATTTAGTACTGCCTTTCATCCTCAGACTGATGGACAATCAGAACGTACAATTCAGATTTTGGAGGATATGCTCAAGGCGTGTGTGCTTGGTTTCTATGGTAGCTAGGAGAACCATGTTCCTTTGATTGAATTTGCATATAATAATAGCTACCAGTCGAGCATCGGGATGGCTCATTTTGAAGCTTTGTATGGTAGACCGTGCAGGTCTCCTATTTGTTGGGCTGAGGTTGGAGAAACTGCAATTGTTGGGCCTAAGTTTGTGTAGGAGACGACTGAGAAGGTCAAAGTAATTCGACAAAGACTTGAGATAGTACGGAGTCGCCAAAAGAGTTATGTCGACAAAAGGCGGAGACCATTGGAGTTTGAGGTAGGAGACCATATGTTCCTAAAAGCTTCACCACGAAAGGGTTAGTTTTGTTTTGGGCGCAGAGAGAAGTTGCTCCAAGATATATTGGGCCATTTGAAGTTTTGGATAGAGTTGGAGAGGTGGCATATCATCTTGCTTTGCCACCGCAGCTTTCAGGAGTTCATGAGGTGTTTCACGTGTCTATACTTAGGAAGTATAACCCAGACCTTTCACATGTATTGGATTGGACTGAGCTTGATGTTGACTCAGATGTGACAGATGAGGTGAAACCGATGAAAATTTTGGACTCTAGGGAGCAAGTGCTTCGAGGGAAGACTATACCCTTAGTTAGAGTGTTATGGAAGCATCATGGTATTGAGGAGTCGACTTGGGAGCAAGAAGCAAATATGCGGAGTAGGTATCCTGAATTATTTTCTTGAATTTTCTTTTGTTACCTCCTAAATTTCGAGGACGAAAGTTTTGTAAGGGGGTAGGATGTAATAACCCAGATTTTTTTTATTTGATTTGTAAATTTTTAATTAATACATTTAGTTTGCTATTTAAATTTAATGATTTGAAATTTTTGTTATTTTTGAATTGTATTTAAAAAGATTAATTTTTTTGGTTATATTTAAAAAGATTTTTAAATTTTAGGAGAATGGTGTAATTTTCCTAAACCTATGGGGAGTAGGAAATTAATTAGTTGTTTAGGGTTAAACTCTTCTTTTATAAATATATATTGCTATATTTATTTTATAAAAGAAAACCCTAAGTGAGAGGAAGAGAGACAGAGAGAAGAGAGAAGAAGTAGAGATGGCAGCTTAGGTTTTCTTCCAATTGCCGGATTAATCAAGGTAAGGGGGCGGAACTTTTACGTTATATACTTATGTATGTGCATGGAAAAAAAATGTGTATCAATTTATTGATTTTGTACAGTTTGTATAGAGGTTTTGATTTATTATCTCTGTCATTATATATATATACACAGTGCCCAATAGTCAAATGTTTTGTTGGAGTCTTGCTAGTAATATTTATTAAATTAATTTATGATATAAAACTTGCTGGAAGTCCTCTATTTGATGATTATGCAACCTACATTGAATTGTTAATTTCCTTGTCTTTTGTCTATTTTGTCTTCACATGCATAAAAAAAAAAAAGTAAAAGAAACGAAACAGCAGGCGTGATGATTGAGTGATTTGTGTACTTATATATATATTATATTTTTTTTCTAAAGTAACCTTTTTCTAGTATTCAGACCTTTGGTAAATTTTTTTTTACCTATAAGTTGACATCAAACTGGAATAGCCAGTTTGATTGTTGCAAATTAGTTATATATATATGAGTGTGTGTGCGTGTGTATATGTAATTGAAAGTTTTACTTTGAAATAAATTTTGGTTGTTTGAGTGTGGCATTAAATAGTTTGCTTTATATCTGTGGTGTGATTGACAGTGTGTCGTGTGGGTATGTTATTTGTTTATGTATAGAACATTGGAAAAAAATTATTTAATATGGATATAAAATAAAATTTAATAATATGTTTTATTTGGATTGAGGGGTACTGAAAACATCGGGTATACGTACCCAAGGGTTGAGAATCCCGAAACCCGCGCAGGGGTGGTAATTGAGTCCAGTAGGCTAGTAACCTATGAACGATGCAGATGCCTAAGGGTGGCATATTATATTCCTAAGGCTTCGACCTAGGAAGCAGACACCGAATGATGGTGTATATTGGTTGGGTCCTGTTTCTACGGGACAACCAAACAGATATCAATGAATGATGTATATTGGTTGGGTCTTGTTTCTACGAGACAATCAAACAACAGTACCTTAAAATTGATTTGTTTTTCTTTGATGTGTGATGTGGTGCTAAAACACAAATGATTGTAATGAAGATAAATTGATAAATTAACTAAATTTTCTTTCTTAAGTTTGTTATTCATGCATAATTGTTTCACTTAGTGGCATTCTATGACATTACTGGATTTATATTATTATTAGGGTTCCGAGCACACGTGGTATTAGTGCTCATCCCCTTACAGTTTGTGATGTAGGTAATGAACTTGAGTCAAGTGTTGGGCCTTCTGAGCACAAGATTTGAAACTTTATTTATTTTATGTAATTATTTTAGACTTTAAAGGATTTTTTTAGTGGACTTTAATAAACCTCTGTTTATGAGGTAACAGTTAATTGTTTAATTTTGAGAGATTGTTTGGATTAGTTTTGGAGTTTTGTTGCCCAGTTAGTTTTGACTAAGGCATTTATTTAAATTTAAAATTTAGTTTTATTTATTTTATTTTCTTTGCTCCATAGTGTGTGTATGGCTCTGATGTGGAACAGGGAAGGTTATTAAATGGTGTAATGTGTGTTCTCTATTCACATACTTGGGTTGTGAAACCCGGGGTACGACAGTTGTGTGCCCTATTTTTTGGTGGATCCACTGGGGGCAAAACCAAAGCAGGGGGCGCATTCATTCGCTGGAGCAGCGCCTGGTTCTGGGCCACCAGAGCTTGCATGGTAGCCATTATCTCGTGTATTTGTTGCTTCATAGCACTAATTCGTTCGTCGTTTTAGTTTTCTGTTATCTCTGTTGCCAGTGAGGGAGCTTGAGTATTGATGTCAGACCTGGTTTAGACCATAAAAGTCGTAAGAAAAACTCAAGGTTTCTCATAGATGACGCCAACTGATAACACAGTTATCCGGTGATGCTACAGATGATCCAAACCCGAACCCGAAAAGCTATTTTGGACACCAATGTAGTGCCTGCCAAAAAACCTCCGATACTTAAGTTAACAAGAGAGAACTTGAGGGAATATTTTGGCAGAATAACTGTAAGGCAAAAAGAGTGCGTATGTACCTTATATTTTAAGAAGTGGTAAATATAGAAGTATAGAAGTATAGAACCTGCATGGGTATGATACATGTAAGTCTCACGTAATCATGATTTTTTCCCGATGATATTGTGCCACGTGTATTTGTGGTTCCCAAGATGATTCTCATAATTAGTTATCAAAACCATTACGTAGCAGGTAGCGTTTTAATAGGCGAGAATCACGTAATATGCCAGAATACCGTTATGACGTAAGTAATCTTGTTTTTAACGTGACATGACGATCGGCCAGATCGACTGATCGTTAGGAGATCGACTGACCGTTAGGATCCTTGATCGGTCAGTCAGATCAGGCCATGATCGCTCAGGTGATCTTGATCGGTCGTGTGCACCCTATCATATGGTATTTTAAAAATTCATTTATGAATTTTTCTTTTCCCTCCAATTTTCTTTTTTCAATTTTGAGTGAATAAAAAATAAGAGATTTTGAAACTCTTTCTTTCCATTTCTTTTTTGTTTTAATAAAACTCGTAAATACATGACAAATATTTATTTTATTTTATTTTTTGAAGCTGAGAGAGATCTTTATTTCACTTCCATTCTCTTCTTCTTCTTAATTTTTTTTCCATTTCATTCCATCCAAACAGGCCATACATATCTTAAAGATTAATAATTAATAAGTAAATTATATTTTTGTTCAAATTGGTCCACAACATGTTTGTTCCAAATTAAAAAATTAATATCATATCTATTCATATTCTTTTTTTGGAATTATTCCACATATTATTAGTAGCGAATAATTCGTGCCTACGGTACTCCTCAAGTAAAATTAAATATGCACATATTTAAAATTGAGATATGTTAGTACATTTTTCTATTTTCAAAAATTCAAAATAAATTTTCTTTTCATTGTATTATTCCTAAGAAGTAAAACTTTTGTTTTTCTCAATACAACTCTTTAAAAATTATCATTAAGTTCAACTCAATGGTCTATCAGAATGTGAATGACCCAAATACTAGGCAAGAGTTTGATGGAAAGTTTTAGTTTATAAAAGATCTCAACTATTCGTTGAAAAATAGAACTTAATTTTAGCCCTTGAATTTTGGTTTGTGAGATGAATATTTTTGAAATGTGTTAGTGATTTATTGTTAGTGCATTTTCTCTTTTCAAAAACTCAAAATAAATCCTTCTTTTATTGTATTGTTCTCGAGAAGTAAAATATTTTTTCTTTCTCAAATTAACACTTCAGATATTATCATCGAGTTCAACTCAATGGTCTATCAAAATATAAAGCGACCTAAAGACTTGGATGGGAGTTTAAGGGAAAACTTTGGTTTGTAAAAGATTTCAGCCATTCGTTAAAAAATAAAACTTAATCTTAGCCTTTGAATTTTAGTTTGTGAGAGAGATATTTTTCAAATGTGTTGTGTTTAATTATATAGATTATATCATGTCCAATATTATTACTCAATTCATATGTAGACACCACATTTTGTTCTACTGGTCGATTAGTTATAGGATTTTGTTGTAAGTAGCACTGGCGCTTAATTTTTATATATAATATGGTTGACTACATTTTATAAGCCCAGAACAGGTCAAAGGTCATATAACTCGTCAAATTCAAATATTGAGTAGAAATGGCCATTGTAACCATTGTGTCGTTACTGGAGAGCAAAAGTCATTTTGACTCTTAATTCAAGACCAGATAGCACAAAATTTCACAAAGATAGCAAAGGGACCAACTAAATGATGATAAAAATATCAGAATGGCTAAAATTTTAGTTCAGAGGCATTTCAGCCAAAATATTAAAAATGGTTTCTACTAACACACTAAAGGCATAGAAGGGATCAAGACCTCCATTCTAATGAAGAGAGCCATGAAAACTCACAAAATCACTAGTTATATGTCCAGGAATACGAATTATAAAACAAAATGATCAAATTTTCTTTTCAAAGGATTTTTGAACCCACAGGCCCAAACTAGGTATGTAATAACCTGAATTTCTGAATTTATATTTTATACTATATTTTTAGGTATGAATTATTTGTGGGACTAGTTTGAGCTATGTTTGACAGGTTGGGTTAATTTTGACTGAAGTTGGGTAAGATTTTAGCCATACTCAAGCATATAATTGAATACTTGAAAAATTTTCTAATTTTGAGATTGTTGTTTGTATAAGGGGTCCGAATGGCTTGGGTATATTTGCTGATTTTTTTAGTTTTTGTCTTTTCATTCTTCAACTTTGTGTGTATATATATATATATATATAATATATACACGTGTGTGGTTAGGGAGGAAGACTTCTCGAATAAGCCTCTCTATTCTCTCTTTCCTTGTCATTTCTTTTTTTTCTTTTTTTTTCTCTCTCTTCCCATTTTTATCTATATGTATTTGTCTGATGTGGGTTTTGAACCAAGAACAAAAAAGAGAGAAAGAGAGAGAGAGAGAGAGAGAAAGAGAAAGACCACAGAAGGAAAAGAGAGAGCGGAGGATAGAGAGTTGAGAGGGTTGAGTGTTTGAGAGTGAGATGAGATGAGGGTATGTGTGTGTGTGTGTGTGTGTGTGGGTGATCAGTGGAGGTGATAGTGGCCCCCGTTGGTTCTCCAGCTGCTGTGATATTGCTGCATCTTCTTCTTTTCTTTCTCTTTTTCCTTAGCTGTTATCTTCGAATGAGAGGTAGGAGTTTGCATCTAAGTTATATTACATGGTTTTGGTGTTTTGTGTGTGTTTGATTTAAAGAATGTGAAATGTGATGCTTGAATGTAGAAGATGATATGTATATATATATATATATATATATTCATATATAAATATGGGGTTTTAATGAAAATGGTAGAAGATCATGAAATTCATTATTTAAAACTAAAATATATTGTTCTTTATTGGATTGAGACCTATAGAGGTAAGAATTGGCCCATGAATGATCAGGAAAAAAAACTGTTGAGTTGTAGATCAGAACTGGGAGCTCGAGTCGTCTAGATGGGCATCCGAACGAAATAGATGTTCGTATGGGCATCCAAACGGCAGTTTTATGCTCTGTTTTATTTTACTGATTTTGTGTTATCTAATTCATGCATCTCATCTTGGATTACTAAGAAACAAAAAGACTAGAATTTAAAAATGCATATTTTGGAAATGAATATATGGAACATAAAATTTAAAAAGAAATTAAATATTAAATTTTTGAAAAATTTATCTAAGTTTACATTAACTGCGTAATAACCTAAATTTTTTTTATTACATTAATATGACAATGATATGATAATGTATTGAATTAGTGGACTAAATGATCAAGGTTTGGAACTAGAAATTCACAAAGGTCCAACACTTAGCCCTTTTTAGGTATAAAGGGAGCTCCCCAGGTGCACGCTCCTCTATGTTTGGGCGCTTGGGGGAAAGGTAATGTCAACTTGATGGGTCATCCTGGTTTTTCTCTGTCGCGTACTGCACCTGGTCTCGTCAACCTTCAATCTACAAGTGTGATGGGGAAGGGTGGCCGCTCTACACTTCCCCTGTTTCCTTTCGTCCCCAAGCCTTGAGTTATATATATATATATATATATATATCTATGTGTGTGTGTGTGTGTGTGTGTGTGTGTGTGTGTGATTATATGCGTCTAATGTTGGTTTGGTCGAAATAAGAAAACTGAGAGCAATAATTATATCTACCCTCAACGAAAATCAAATTAATTTCATGGTTCTTCAATTAGATTGATATTGAACACGTTAGTGTGATTATATAGGATTCATCGATTGAGCATCTAGAGTTTTTCAGCTTCCCAAAGCTTTTCAGCAAACCTACTATTATTTGTCTTTCTTCTCTCAAATGCTTGAGTTAAGGATTTAATGCATTTCATTTACATATATGATATGTAAAAAATATTATGACATTAGTTACATGTTGTGAAATATAGTTTGATGCAAGATACATATGTATATAGCTTTGCGAGGAAGATAATGAATATTAATGCTTGATTTTGCTTTTTACTAAATTCCAATTTGATTGTATTATTGAGTTCACAAGAGGCTATAGATGACAAATGAATGTTTGAATTGAGAAAGATATATCTTAAATGATACAATTTGAATACCTAAGTTTTGAAACTAAAAAGAAACGAAAACAGAGCAATTAGACCATGAACATTGGAATAGGCTCGGGCATATGCCCTATCCCAAGTGTATGAACCATTCTCTTCAGAACTATGATTTTCTTGTATAAAGTCTTTTCTATAAGATGTTTCATATTGAAAGCCTTAAAAGATATTAAAAAAAAAATTATAAGAATAAGCGAGAAGTGTATGATTTGAAACATAATTAGGAATATGCTTATGGCTTGGAATATGATTTGAGATGATATGTGATGATGCTGTTGATTTTTGATAAAAATGTTATAATAATGTGATCATGATAATGCTAATGATAATGTTAATGGAAAGAGATAAATGAAATGTGAATGATGCTATGATTGCAGGTTTGACATATACTGAACAATAGAAAGGGGCAATGAGAATACTCTTAGGTTAAAAATTTCTAAATCTGCGCAGGGTCTGGTTATCATGTCAGTAGATTAATAGATTACAACATGACAATTATCTTGTTAACCGTGGCATTGGACTTTGATCTATAAATAATGATGATTATTTACCTAATCGTGACCATTGAATATTGATTCATAAACTACGACGATAGTTTGGCTAATCGTGGCCCTTGAACTTAAGCCTGTAAATGATGACGATTCAATTTATTGGCTATAAAAACAACGTTGATAATATTCACCCCATGATTATGATGTAATAAACAGATAATGGAAAGATAATAATTGACAATCGATGACATTGATATTGATTTATTATGATGATATGTGATTATACAGGTATTGATCATATGAAGTGCTGATATCATGATGCTTATTTGTTACTATTATTATAATTGTTATTTGCGTATTATATATGTTTACATTTATGTATTGTGAACATAAGTGAATTAGTACTCATATCCATACAGACTATATTGCAGGTGTAGAGCTCGAGACTTAGATAGGTCCTGCCATGTTTGAGATTCATTTGATTAGAGTTGATTTTATTATTTAATCATTTGAAAAATGTGTTATTATTTAGCTTGGGACTTGTTTAATATGGTTGTAATGGTCATTAGGCTTAGATTTTATATTGGGATTTGTATTGGAGCATTGATGCTTGATTTAACTGAAACTTAGTTATTATTATTTTATTATTATTTATCCCGAATATCTGTTATAGGATGGTTGTATGGCTTTAATTAAGGGTTTATGTTTGGTTTATTATATTGTATGTATTTTATTCGCTCACCCCTCGGGTCACGACATTTGCGGCATGACAAATTATCTCTTTTATTATTTTATTTTATATTTATTCATTTTTCTTTTCTTTTTCACTAGCATCGCTCTATCTTTTTAAAGACAACAATTTTTATAGTTTGAAAGTCTAAATTTATTTAACTTAAGTATTTAAAATTCTTTCTCTTGTTTCGGTTATTATTAAAAATGAAAGAAAATGTATGTGTTTGAATTTTTTATATTATCTTTCTTTTCTATTTTTTTTTCTCTCGTCAAATATTTGCTCTACAAACATTCTTAATAAATTTTTGTTTTTTTTTTTTCCTCTAGAAACTAGGCAAAGATTTCACTTACTATTTCTATTAAATATTTTAAAAACTTCATGATAAAGCTGAGAAAAAAATTAATTTATATTTGAATTTTCATTATTCAAAAGAATGATTCTATTTATACTCTACAAATAATCTTTTGCATTCAATTTTATTTTTTTATTAAGTGAAATTACAAAACTCTTCATCTTTTGCTAGCCATTCTTATGTATAATTTGAAATGAAATAATTGCTTTTTATAATTTTTTTTTATAAATTTGAACAAATACCCTTAAGACTATAAAAGAATAAAAAAACATATTTTTAAATTGTATTTATATTTTTAACAATAATATAAAAATAAATTTTATTTTATTTTATTTCATAATTTAATCAAATAAAAAATCTAATTTCTTTCATTCTTTTTGCTTAAAACTTTTGTCATTTTAACTTTTATTGTCATCCTCAAGTCACTTTATGAGGTTCCATACGATCATTTGAATTTTTATAATCTAGTAATATATTTTTAGAATAATGTTAGTGATCTTTTCAATTTTCATCATTTATTTTTTCTCACATAAATGCAAAAAATATTTTTTTCCGTACCTAAATAGTGAGAAAAAAAATCAATGATCCTATTTTGAATTTAGGATTAGTGAGAAAAGTTAACAGAGTTAAAAAAAACAATTAGAAACTTAAATTTACAAGTTATCTTATTTTCATATTTGCAGATTTTATATAAGAAAAAAGTATTTTGAAAGATTAAAATAAATTTTATTTCTATTTATACTTTTAGCAATCATGTGAAAATAAATTTTAATTTGTTTTATAGCTTAATCAAATAAGAAAATAACTTATTTTGTTTCAATTTATTTAAAAACTTTTGTCATTTATTTTTTCATCTTGATATTTATTTATTTTCTTTTACAAATCTTTCAAAATTTATTTATTTTAACATTTACCACATTTACATTTTTTCTTCCATTTTATTTGATCACATTATTTTTAAAATATATTAGTAGATTATGAAAATTGAAATGGTCGTATAACATCTTACAAAATGACTTAAGGATGATGATAAAAGTTTAAATGACAAAAATTTTAAACAAAAAAAAAATTAATTTTTTTATTTGATTAAAGTATGAAATAAAATAAAATTTATTTTTATATGATTGTTAAAAAATATATATATATAGATATAGCTAAAATTTATTTGTCTTTAAAAATTTGTTTTTTTTATTCTTTTATAGTCCTAACAGTGTTTGTTCAAATATATAAATAGACTTTTTTTAAAAAGTTTCTTTATGATAAGTAATTATATCATTTCAAATTATACATAAAAATGACTAGCAAAAGAAGAAGAGTTTTGTAATTTCATTTAATAAGAAAGTAAAATAGAGTATAAGAGAATATTTATAAAATGCAAATAGACTCATCCTATCTAAAATACAAAAGCAAGCACAAGGAAAGAATTTTATCATTCTCTTTTTTTATTATTAGGAATATCAATGGGACGGATATAAGAGGGTAGCCAATCTAATTAAACTTGTTGAGAAATATCATTGGAATCGGTTTGGAATTAAAATTTAATATGTGTATGTTTAGGATAGATTTGAGATTTACTTATAGAGTACTCAGTACATAATATCTATTTATATTTATAGTATACCTGCTAGATAGTGTACTTGTTAGATACTCGCTTAATATAATATAGTACATTAAATACATTTAAACAATTATAGTTTTGTTCTTAAAATAAAAATTGTTAAACTCTTTAACATATATTTATTTGATTGTAAATTATTGTTAGGTGATTTACATTTTAAAGTGTTAATTAAATGATTAGTTTTATAAAATAATTTGAATATATAAGTAGTGATAGAACTTATCTATATTAGGTTTTTTGTAATTTATTTGAATAAGATTTTTTTAATAGTTTTTGCATGACAAAGAAGATAATAAAGAACTATATAGAAGAAAAATTTAATATATATTCACAAATATATTAATTGGAACATCGTAAAAAATACATCAATTATTTTAAAAAATATAATTTCTAAATAAATATTTAACAAATTTTTTTAAATGAATATTTAACAAGGGGGATGAGAAGGAATGGGATGAGACAGGCAGAACACTAACAATGAGTCCGTTTGGTGCAACAGAAAACTCTGAAAAACACTAAAAATTTCTAAAAATTTTTAAAAAACTCTAAAATTCTCTAACATATTTTGAACTCCCCGTATTTCGTGAAATTTCTATAAATTTATATATATTTACATATCCCAATAAATTTTTACAAACTTTAATAAATTTTTACAAATCTCAATAATATTTCACAAATCTCAAACTTTTTTTTACAAATTTTAAAAAACTTTTTAACCACTTTCAATAAATTCTAATATAAAATCATTCTGACGGAACAAAAAAACCGTCCAAACTATTTTTCTTTTTAAAAAACTGACGTAAAAATTAAAAGTTTCGCTATCTATCTTTAAAAAATATAATTTAATAGTTGCACGTCAAACGTTAAAAATTTTTTAAATCACATTTTTATTATTTTTTGTTATTTTTCGTCACGTTAAACGAATCAAATATAAACGAGTTTGGAAATAAATAAAGTTAATAATAATACTAATGACTATTTAGGAGCTTAATAAATCATCATGTTTGTTTGGAGCTCAATAAATCCCTACAAATTTTCATAAAAACTTCAATTTTTGCATGCGGTACCAATTAGGAGACTGCCACGTTTTGCACTCCAAACGCACACTGATGAATTTGATGATAAGGGTTTAACCAAATTAAAGGCGTGCAGTAATTATAGAGGGGGAGAGGCATCTGGGTAACTAAACAGAGATGGGCAGGGTGTTTCTCGTGGAGCTGGAAGGAAGGTCTTACAGATGCAGATACTGTCAGAGCCCGCTTGCCCTTGCTGATGATGTTCTCTCCCGGGTGTGTTCTTTCCCCTTTTTCCTTCCCTTTTGTGCGTTTTTTATGTTCCCCTGGCCATGTGTGTGTGTGTGTGTGTATCTATTGTTTGATGAAAGTTTGGGATATTGATGAATTACTCAGAGACTCCCAACAATTGATTGAAATTGAAACATTCAATTGCTCAACGCAGAGAGTTTTTAGTGCCGGATGATTTAGTTTTTTTTTTTTTTTTATCCCTTTCAGAACCGAAAGCCAACAATCGAAGTTGTGATGCTACGAGCTGGTGCATCCCGCATGTACCTAAAGTTTGAAACGATTGGTGTTTTTGAGAGAAGTTTAAGGATGGAAATTGATTACAGCTCTAGAATTTGAAGGTAATTGGGACTTTGGGAGAGACAGAAGATTAAACAAAGCTGGAAATCAAGGGCCAAGAAATTGATTCAATTGATCAACACGATTCCTTCCGTTTCAAATAATTTATTATTTTGATAGATTTCCTTTCTCTTATGATCTTATAAATCCTAATTTTATTGGGATATATATATTTTCTTATATGAAACCTAGCTTGATTAAGTTTTCCCTTTTTGCTTACTTGTGAATCCTAACTTTATTTAGATTTCCTTTTTGATTAGTAGTCCTTATTTATGTAGTATTTACTATTTTAGCTCTACCTTCCCGTTATAAATAGGACTACAAGAAGACATCTGATGCTAGTCACATTGGTCAATTATTCTTATAAGAAGTTGTATGCTTGTGTGGATTGCCAAGACTATAGTTTTCGATCGAGGTACCAAATTTCTTAGTCATTTTTGGAGTACTATATGCAAGCATTTCAACACAACTCTACAATATAGCAATACTTGTAATCCTTAAATAGATGGTCAGAAGTGGTCAATAGGACTTTAGTCTTTAGGGGACCTCTTGCGAAGTTTATGAGTTTACAGTAGCATAATTTGAGTTTGCTTGCAATAAATTTCCCAAACGTTCAACTAGAAAGTTGCTATATGAAATCATCTACATCCGTCCTATGTTACATACACTTGACTTAGGTCCTCCTCCCAAACTTCCAGGCATGAGTAACATTGCAGACAAGTTAGCTGAAAATGCAACGAAGATCCATTTAGAAGTGAAACTGAAACTAGAAGAATCTAATGTGAAGTATAAAGAAGCATTTGACAAGAATTGCCACAAGCAAACTTTTGGAGGAGAATTGGTGATGGTACATTTGAGGAAAGGAAGGTTTCTGATTTGATACAAGAAGTTCAAACAGAAAAAGACTGGTCTGGTTCATACTCTCTAGAAAATCAATGACAATGCATGTGTTGTGGATCTTCTTGGGGATTTAACTGTTTCCTATAAATTCAATGTGCAAGATTTGTTCCAGTGTCAATCATGGTTCAAAGTATTAGCCGAGACTCCTAATATCTCGGTGTCTCAGCTCGATATCATAAGGGGCAGCGCCGAGATCTCAGTCCAAGTTGACGATTATCACCGAAACTGTGTAAATCAGCTTCTTGTGCCCGAGATAGTTTGAGATATCAGCGGTGCTCCAAGACGTGGAAAAATTGCAGCGATATTTCAGCGATGCAAACATTGTAGAGCCCTGATAAATATAAAAGGGGGAGAAGGGCCTTTGACCCAAAAAATTTAGATCTGGAGCAGAGTGAGAGGGACCTAACTTGCGTTCGTCAATCACAAGTGTTCTTTATATCTGGATCTCGTCAGTTGCAAGTTGCCTCACTAGAGTCGCTGCTAGAATAGCTGTTGCTGTAGCGCTGCCACAGCTTTGTTGTCGTTGTTAGATTGTCGCCGTCCCTCCCTCGCACAAGATTGTTAATTGTTGCCTTCGTTCGAAGGCTCGAAGTCTCGCTTCTCTCGTTGTCGGATCGTCACCCTTCTCCCACTTTATAGTTTTCTTTTTCTTTTTTATTTTTACTTTTTTTTCCTTTTCTAGTATTTATTAAGTGCTATGAGTTTTTTTTTTAATACTTAATATTTTCAAAAATTAAATATTTACTTTTATAATTATTTTTGATGAAATAAATTATGAAAATATAATTTGGTAATATTAATTATTAAATAGAAGTATAGTATTTTTTACAAATCAAATTATTAAATTATAGTAACTATTGTGACTAATATATTGTGAATCATATTAATTTAAAAACAATTACCACACTATTATTCAATGTATAATATGATTCAATAAAAAAAATACTACAATATTATTGAATAGTTGATTAAAATAAAAAAATACAATACTATCTAATAATTTTATAATTATTTTTGATGAAACAAATTATGAAAATATAAGTTTGTAATATTTATTATTAAATTGATTTGTGATATTTTTTACGAATCAAATTATTGAAGTGTATTAATTATTTTAACTAATATATCGCGAATTATATTAATTATTGTGACTAATTGATGACATAGTTACTAAATGTTTGGTTATGTAATACATTAGTTTTATTATTTAGAGTTCTTAGAATTTTTCGATTACGTTTTTGAAATTTTTTAAGTTAAAAAAGGATAAAAGTTGTGTATCGTCTGATATTGCGCCATAACCGCATCAAAATTTCACGGGCCAACACGGCAATCGTGACTTTGAACCATGGTGTCAACTGCTTGTAGTGATTCCCTTGCTTAACTCGAGGACGAGTTTTTTTTTTCAAGGAAGGGAGGTTGATGTAGGACATAGAGTTTTGGAATTTGGAGATAATTACGAGTAGACAAAAGATCAAACAAAGTCGGAAATCAAGGGCAATGAAATTTGTCTACTTACTTTTACGAAAGCAAACAATGGCCGAGATCGATTCTCTTGATTAATAGAACTCCTACCTTTTCATAGGATTTCCTACTTTGATAAATTTTCTTGCTTTTGTTATTTTGTAAATCCTAATAAAACTAGGATTTCCTTTTTTTTTTTTAACTTATTTGTGAATCCTAGGTTTATTAGATTTTCTTTTTACTTATTTGTGAGTCCTAACTTTATTAGGATTTCCTTTTTTAATTAATAGTCCTTATTTACACAGTAATTCCTATGTTAGCTCTAGCTTTTGGTTATAAATGGGGTTATAACCCTTTATTAAAGGGCATTCGATCATAAATGAAATTGTCTTTCGTTTTGAAAGAACTTTGTTCTTTCTTTCTCGCTCTTGTGGTTTGAAGAAGCCGTTTCTAGAACAATATATAGCCCTATGTTTGTACAGTGATATCTACCCCTTTCATCCCTGTGTTGAGAACAAGATTTTCCCTTGTTTACACTAATCCATCTGTAGTAGTAAGGAAAATATTTAAGTGAGAATGTCGAGAATATGGTGGTGGACCAGTGGTTTGTAGAATTTCAGGAGAAATCATTTCAAATGACTTCTTGACTGCATATGGGATGGCTTACGTAAGGGTAAAAGGGTTTTAATTACAACGGAATTTATTTTTTGGTGACTGTCACATTGAATAACTTTCTTGTCTTTTGGTCTCTCAAGATGTTTACGACTTTAAAAGCAAATTTCTCCAATTAATTGTGCTTATTTTGCTAATTGTTTGTTAGATTAGTTAAAAGGTGCTGCAAACAACATTTCTTTGCTTTGGTGATAGCTCAATAAAGGTATTACAATAATATGGGCTTAAGTCAATAAAACAACGTAAATAGTAGCTATTGCTCATTTGCTTGGACCATTGGACAAACAGCTTTTTTCCCGTGTCTGGAAGATCGTTTGATACACCACAGTTGTACAAGGAATTGATGATTTTAAATATTTTAAATGTGGTCAGAATTATGCTTTCTCTGGACTTCAAAGGTTCAATTAAAGGATCCTTCAACATCTCCATCTATGTTGTTTGGAGAAAAATAACAGTGTACCCTGCACTTTCAGACTCTGAAATTAATGGACCAATCTGTGTCTAAAAGGGCTAATCTGGTAAAAGTTTTGTTTTACGAAGTATCATGTGCATTTCTACAGAATTCCTTTTTTTTTTTTTAATAGAGTGTGCCCTGCACTTTTGTTTCTCCAATTGGTATGTCTATTTATTTTCATATATTAAACAATTTTGACATTAATTGTGGCTTTTTATCATGATCAGGCTTTCAATAGCAGTCGAGGAAGAGCATATCTTTTCAACAAAGCGTAAGTTGTTACATGTGATATCATTTTGGGAATATGTGGGTGGGTTTTGCATTTATTTAGGTGTGTTTTTGTTTGGTTCCTTCCCCCCTCTCTTCCCTCTTCCCCTTTCAAGAGGGTGGATTGTTTGCTCAGTAAAGGCCAAATTAAAGTGGTAGTGTTTATTTATTTGCTTTTAATGCCATCACATAATTAAACTCTCATTTTCATTGTCATATTTGAATTTATTTATGATAGAAGACTTGAATTTTGTTGATACATAGAATAATTTGAGATTACACACACATATATATACACGGGTGTCTGTTTGGATTATCTATGCACTAGATACCTAAGCATATACATGTATCTAATTAATGTACATTAAGAGTCCCCTTCAAGTTAGAGCATATATATCATATGTTCCAAACTTGTTACAAATAAATCTTATTCTAGCACCTTCCAAGGTTTTAGTGAACAAGTCAGCCAATTAATTTTCAGATTTTACATGACTAGTCTTGATGATATTTTTAAAAATCTTTTTTCTAACAAAGTGACAGTCAACCTCATTGTGTTTGGTTTGCTCATGAAACACTGGATTAGAGACTATGTGGATAGGAGCTTGATTATCACAAAACAACTCCATAGGTTGTAATACAGAAACTTCCAACTCTTTTAACATATGATGTACCCGAATCAATTCACAAGACGTATGTGCCATAGCCTATATTTTGACTTTGCGCTCGATATTGCCACTATAGTTTGTTTTTTACTTTTCTAAGATACTAGATTTTCTCCTACAAAAATACAGTATCTCTTACAAAAATACAGTATCCAGTAGTTGATCATCTATTTAATGGTGATCAGTGTAGTCTGCATTTGTATATCCTTGAATAAGAGTATGGACATTATCTTGATACAACAAACCACATCCTGGTGCATCTTTTAGATGCCTTAAAATACAAATAACTACATCCCAATGACTAGAACGAGTGCATCAAGAAATTAGCTGACCATACTTAGAGCAAATACGATATCTGATCGTGTAATCATCAGATAATTGAATTTCTCGACTATTCTGCGATATCAACTAGGATCATCCAATTATTCTCCTATATCTGCGAGGAGTTTTGGGATCCATTGGAGTATCAGTCGGTTTGGCTGCCAACATACCTGTCTTTGATAACAAATCAAATACATATTTCCTTCCAGAAAGGGCAACACCAGTGTGTGATCTTGCAACTTCAATACCTAGAAAGTACTTCAATGAACCCAAGTCTTTGGTTTGAAACTTAATTTGAAGAAACATTTTCAGATCATAAATACCTTGTGTATCATCCCCTGTGATCACAATATCATCCACTGAGAGAAATTTTGATAGAATACTGAATGATCAACACCACATCGTGTCAATTCAAAATCAATTTCCACATTACTAAATCTGTCAAACCATGCTTAAGGAGATTGCTTTAAGCCATATAATGATTTTTTTAGTTTACAGACCAAGCCAAACTCCCCTTGAGCAACAAATTTAGGTGGTTGCTCCATATACACTTTATCAGCAAGATCACCATGATGGAAGACATTTTTGATATCCAACTGATGAAGAGGCCATTGAAACATAGCAGCAGGTGAAATAAGAAGACGGACTGATGCAATTTTAACCACATAAAAGGTCTCTGAAAAATTAAGCCCATAAATTTGAGTGTATTCTTTAGCAACTAACCGTACTTTCAAACGATCAATAGAGGTATCGGGGTGAACTTTAACATTATATACCCATCAACAGCCAACAATTGACTTCCCAGGTGGAAGGACTACCAAATCTCAAGTTCCATTGGTTCGGAGAGCAGACATCCCTTCTTTTATGGCAGCACGTCATCTAGAATGAGACAAGGCTTTAGACAAAAAATGAGGAATAGAAATAGTAGAGAGAGATGTAACAAAGGTATGATAAGAGGGAAATAGAGCTGTATAAGAAACAAAGTTAGAGATGGGATGAGAAGTGCAAGTATGTCTACCTTTTCGAAGAGCGATTGGAAGATCAAGATCAAGGTCACTAGGTTCCGATTTAGAAGGAGGATTTGAAGACTGAGTAAGAGAAGATGGAACGACAGAAGCATCATGTGAGGACTCAATAGTGGCCAACCATCTAGTATAAACCTGCAGATCAAGACGAGAGAGACGAAAAGGGGAAATCACAAGTAACGGAAGACTCTCATTCAGCTCAAACAAAGATCAAGTATCAGAAAAGAATGGTGTAGTTCAAAGAATGAGACATTAGCACACACAAAATATCGATGAAGGGAAGGACAGTAACATCGATGCCCTTTTTGTAAATGAGAATACCCAAAAAGAAACATTTAAGAGTACGAGGCTCTAACTTGTCAGTTCTACTATCAAGTTGATGCACAAAAGCAACACACCCAAAAATACATGGAGAAAAAGAAAATAGAGGTGTTTGAGGAAGCAAGACAAAATAAGGGGAGCGACCTTGTAGGACAGAGGATGGCATTCTATTAATTAACATGCAGTGAGAATAGTGCCTCCCCAAAAAATCTTAGGAATATGTGTATGGAATAGTAGACATCGGCTTGTTTCAACAAAGTGTAAATTCTTCCTCTCTATAACTTCATTTTTTTCGTGGAGTACGAGAGTAAGAAGACTGGTGTAACATGCCAAAAAAGGTCATAAAATCAGTAAAAAGTTTAGAAAAATACTCTTTAGCATTCTTACTACGAAGTATCTTGATAGACACATCAAATTGGGTTTTAATTTCAGTACAAAAAGTTTGAAAGATAGACAATAACTCAGAATGGTTTTTCATTAAATAAACCCATGTAAGTCTTGAAAAGTCATCAACGAAAGTAACAAAATATTTAAAACCCAATTTGGTAATAATACGACTTGGCCCCCATACATCCAAGTGACTAAATGAAAAGGACGTAATGCCCTATTATTGACTCTAGGACTGAAGGAAGAACGGTGATGCATTCCTAATTGACAAGACTCATAATTTAAAGACTGAAGTTGACTCAAACTAGGGACCATAGATTTTAATTGATCAAAAGATGAATGACCAAGACGACAATTGATCTCAATAAGAGAAGTAACAGCAGATTAGGTGGTAGATGAGAGAGTAGATGGAGTAATCAGATAATAGAGTCCCTTAGCTTCATGCCCTTCTCCAATCTTCTTTCTTGTCTTCAAATTCTGAATAATCACAGAATCAGGAAAGAATGTTAATGAACAATTTAGTTGTTTAGTGAGTTTGTTGACAGACAGAAGATTAAAGGACAATGATGGAACAAATAACACAGAAGATAAGGGTAAGTTAGAAGTTGGAAAAGCTATACCAGTGCCCTTGACAAGGTTAGATGAACCATTAGTTGTGATAACATTTGAAGTGGAAGAGCATTGAATATTGGATAATAATGAAGAGGTATTAGACATGTGATCTGACGCATCAGAATCAAGAATCCAGGGTGTGCAAGTGGTAGGATTACCTTGATGTGCTAAACAGATTGTGGGAAGAGATGCCTAATGAGCCGTTTGATGTTGAAGGAATATGACATATTCATCTCCTAAAATAATCACTGTGGGTGGGGTAGCATTCTCACTAGTACTGGGCTTCTCTGTAGAAACAAGAGTATCAGAATAAGTTGCGTGAGCCATATGAGATGGCTTTCCATGAAGATCCCAGCAATTTTCTCTGACATATCCAACATGACCACAATTAGAACATTTGAACCTTGTATCACATCCTCCACGACCATGGCCATGACCTTCATGAGTCCCACGATCACTAGGTTGAGACAGAGTCTGATAACTAGGATTTTTACTATTTGAAAGTATCTGACTAATTAGGACAAATCGAGTAGTGTCAGAGGTAGTGGATGAATCTCTAGAAGCAACTCTCATAACTCGAGAGTAAATTTTTGCAAATGAGGGAAGAGAAGCCCCACTCAAGATTTGGGCTTTAAGTGACTCAAATTCAGGATCCAACCCAGCAAGGAACCGAAGTTTAACCATTTGTTCCCGTTGTTTTTGCATCTCGTTAATGTCTATAGATAATGGTTGCAGAGAATTCAGCTCTTTATGAACATGCTGCAAGGAAGCAAAATATTTAGTAACCGGTCTTTGTGGCTGTTATAGTTGAAAGAATTCTGGTGATAAGTCATACATGTGAGTAAGGTCACTGAAAAACAACAGGCGTACATACTCACATATGCATTTACATGTGTTAAGATGTGTACACATATCAACAATGGAAGGTTCCATAGAATTCCATAATAAACTAGCTAAGTGAGCATCCTCTTAAACTCAAGCATTATACTTTTGATCTATTGCAGGAGGACTAGACTCAGTCAGGTATTTTTGTTTGCCACATACCCAGTTAATGCAATCTTGACAGTTTTAGACCATTGAATGTAGTTAGTTCCGTTTAATTTCCTAGTGGTTAATTGTTGCGGAATAAGAACTGAACTACCAATCATTTTCTGGTTAGTTGACGCCTCAGAAGCCATGAGAACCAGAAATCAAAAGTACAGGTGAAGAACAGTGGACTGTGAATTGGAGAAGTGAAGAGGAAGAGTTCAAAACCACAAACAAAGATGGCTGGTGGGTTTGCCGGAGCGGGACAAGTAAACTGCAAACAATTGGTGGCGGTCGAGATGCTTCACGCACTCACATGCATTGGACGAAGGAGGCGCATGGGTCTCACACGTAGAGAGGACGACGGTGCGTGGGTGGACTTCCGATGACGGCGATTCTCCGATGGTAGTTGCCTCCTTCCAGCGACTCCTCAGAGCTATATAAACTATTGAACCAACAACCAAAAGAGGGACTAGGTGACGAGTCCTTGCTTCGACTTCAACGTTGAATAGGAACCTCCCTAGTTTCCAGCATTTGACATACATAGAGGATGAATTGAGGACACACACAAAGACTTAGAATTGACACTCTAATACCATGATAGAAGACTTGAATTTTATTGATATATAGAACAATTGGAGTGTACACATATATATTTACACGCGTGTCAGATTACCCATACACTAGATACCCAAGCATATACATGTATCTAATTAATGTACATTAACAATTTATACTCCAAATTTCTCAAATATGCTCCAATGATGTTTTGTGCTCTTATTGTTGGTGATTAACTCATTATGTTCCTCGTGTAAAGCTGGTGGGAGGTGTGAAATTTTGTTGAGAAATAGGTGCTTGAAATTACAGAACTTCAGTACAAGCCATTGAATTAGTTGTTTCCTTGCGTGCTTTGTTCTGAAGTGCTGAGTTCTTTTTGAAATTTGAAGAGATTAAAGAAGCCATGAACAGGTTACAGGAGAACTGTAAGATATATAGCCATGCACTGTAAAATCTTCAGCAGCACTTCCTTCTATCCAAAGATTATATGCTGTGTACATTTCCATTGATTAGATGATCTTTTCTTTGAACCATGTAAAAGGGATTGATATATATTTGCACTGGGGACATCTGTGCTCAACTTTCTCATAATCTGAATTTCAGCAAATATACCTTTATATTTGGTTTGTGCTCATTCGTTCCACATTATGTGAAAACTGTTAGTAAGATATATTAAAATGCATCTCTTTCATGGACTACCAAGTGGTGGAGATAAAAATTATTGTACATCTTACTCCACTTAACTTTTCTGATTGCATTTTATTCAGTGTTAATATTTCAGTTGGACCGGTGGAGGAAAGGATGATGACGTCTGGAATGCATACTGTGTCTGATATATTTTGCTGCTGCTGTGGACAAATTCTTGGCTGGAAATATGTAAGCTCCCTTACTCTATTTATTTCAACATGTTTTAGTGAAGGTGTATTGGAAGCAACTTTTGAGAGAGAGAGAGAGAGAGAGAGAGAGAGATGCATCGGCAAAGTGAATAGGATTATCACAGTGAGCCACATGAAGTAAAACTTGGATGGGACAATTATGGCTTTTCTGTCTTTTGAATGTTTCATGTGGCTAATCACAAATTTCATTGCCTTGAACTGTGTTGGAGCTGAGGAAATTGGCATTTGGCAAACCATGTTTTGGTATTGAGTGATAAGAGGTAGGTGGATATATAATTAAAAATATTTTCTTGAAGAATTGTATAGAATTTCTCTCCGTAATAAATTTTTTATTTTAAAAGTTCACTTATGCTCCAATTGGATAATTGTGGATTTTAAACGAATAGATTTGAGATTAAATTGTATTAAAATATACGACAACAAATTTGAAATCTGTCAGAATCTATTATGTTAAACCACTCAAACTCAATCCATCAGAATCTATTATATGAAACCACTCAAATTCATGATAAAATTTATGTCAATAATTATAAAGTTAAAATAGTAATTCTCCATTAGTAAATAGCACTAAATCCATAGATATTCATTTCAAGTAATCTATTATGCTGGATTTGAATTTTTGTGTAGGTCTCAGCACACGACAAATCCCAGAAATACAAAGAAGGAAAATTTGTTCTTGAAAGGTACAAACTGTTTGCTTCTTCTGTTTCGCTTCATTTGCGATGAGCTTATTATTTCTTCAACATGTTATGTCATCTATTATCTGCGCCTCTTTTTCAACAGGGGGAGGATTTCTGAGGATGTCACTGATGAAGCCAACGGGGATGCTCGGCTAAGTTTAAGCGATGCGGAAACTGCATAGAAAATTCGAAGCTCCTGAACTGCGTAAATTTTCCAAAGGCAATACGCCCCAGCATAAGCAGTACTAGCGATGATTTTCGTGTTTTGGTAGATCTTGGACTGGAAGTTATACATACTTGAAAAGAGTTACGTGCTTAATCGTGTGCATGTTTTTGTAGATTTGTCACCTTTTCACTGGGAATGCTTGTGTTAATATGAGGGTGCATTTGGTTTGATTATTTTTCACTTGTTTTCTGTTTTCCTTCTCTAATATATGGAAGACAAAACATGTTTGTTTGGGAAGTGTTTGTTGAAAAATATAGTTGGCAGAAAAAAAAAAAAAAAAAAAAAAAAAACAATCAAATGTCGTTTTCCAAATAAAAGCAGAAAATGGTTTCCAAATCAGACCGTCCTTAAATGTCCCAGTAATTATTATTATTATTATTATTATTATTTCCCTCCAGACACTAAATTCCACTTAAAGGAAATATGATGCGGTGAAAGTAGGCTAGAAACGTTTTAAGTTATGATATCTTCTCAAACCATCTCTATTGCGTACTGGAAATGTAGAGCAAAAGGGAATTGGTGTTAGCACAATGATAATCAGATCTAGATCATTGGAAGGGAATTGGTGTTAGCACAATGATAATCAGATTTAGATCATTGAATTAAAATTTAATGTTTTAAATAAATTTATGTATTTTTTAAATTAAAAATTTATGAATGTATTTAGAGGGTTAGATTTTAATTTAAAGATTCCTATTTAATTGTCACTATGTTCACATCAAATTAGATGTCAGTTTCTTGGTTGAAGAAGAAGTCTTTTTATTTTCCTCTTCCATTTTGTAAAGACTCATGTCAAATTGATATATATTTCTGCATCGGGAATAAAAAGGTCTATCCCTATTTCTATTTGGCACCCAAAAATATAAAGAGATCACATTTCAAATGACTACGATCTCATACCAACAATTATACATATATTTCTTCAAATTTTGATGAAGAAATAATTCTAAAGTTTCTATTTTGAAATTATTTGGGATTCAATGATGAGAGAAAATTCCAAAACCGATTTATAATGGGGTGTGTGTATATATATCTTTAAAATAGAATTAGACGTATTTTTCTTCAAATTTTGATGAAAAAATAATTTTAAAATTTCTATTTTGAAATTATTTGGTATTCAATGATGAGAGAAAATCCCAAAACCAATTTATAATGGGAGTGTGTGTATATATATATCTTTAAAATAGAACTTTGTTTTTTCACATGAAACTTCAATTATTTTACCAAAAGTATGAATGAAATTAAAATTTATTTAACATAATTTATAATAATTTATTTTATTAATAAAAACAATAACAAGTGAGATAATCAACTAAATCAGACCCTCAATCAAAAGGAATTGTCATATTGGGGAGGGCGGATGGTTTGGACAATATTTTTCCAACCCTTTAAATAAATTTTTTTATCCTCCAAATAGTTGAAAATGGCCTTTTAAACATGTGATGCACGTTTAGTTAGGTATGATATCACAAAAATTATTTAAGGTGATATCAAGGTCATTTTTCCTTACCTAATTACAATCATTACGATGATCTCTCTCTCTCTCTCTGAAAATGGCCTTTTAAAATACCATTTATATATTATTGCGTGGATGATCACTTGTTCTTTTATAAAGGGGCTTGAGTGACATAAGTGTTGAAATGTAAAAATTACGAATGAGGATACACTTGAAGATCTTGAGCATCATTCTTTAGCTAACTTCTTGAAAAATTAGCATTCTGTATATTTTGTTTTTTTGTCTAAGCTAGTTAATTATATTCATAATAATTAAATTGTAATATATATTACGGCCAAAATTGTAAGATTGGCAAATCCATAGTCAAAGATAGTATTTTGTAATCTCTAGACTTAGTGTAGGTTAAGGCATTGCGGTCTTGAGTTAATAAGAAGTGTAAAGGCCTTAGAAAATCAAGTTTCCATAATGGTTAAAAGTCTTGAAGAGGTTGAAAATCAAGTTTCCAAAGCGGCTGAAAGCCCTGAAGTGATTCGGAAGTCTTGAAGAGGCTCAGAAGTGATTAACGCAGGAAGACTGCGGGAAGGCCGCGGGTGCGCCCTTCCCGCGAGTTCCCGCGAGGTACCCGCATGACAGCTTTCTGATCTCAGCTTCCAACATGATTTTGACCTTGAAGATGACGGATTCAGGCTTCGGCTAAAACACAAAAGTTGTAGCTCTTTGAGTCTTCCTTCCAACGCAAAAAGAATCAAGTCAAACTGAATTTTGAGTGAAAAGATATGGTCAAAATACTGATAGGGTGTCAAGCTGGAACTTCAACTACACACTACCTCAATAGCCCTAGCCGCCTCTGTTTGTCTATAAATACCTTCCGGGCATCTTCAAGTTTCAAACACACATAGAAAGAGAGAGAATACACATGAGATTGTGAGCCTTAAAGATTGATCATTCTCTCTACAACTTAGCCAACACGGTTCGTGTTCAATCCGAAGGAGTTCGGATTTGAGGTTCGTGATCGCTGTGGATTTAGCACGCTGTGGATTCAGCAAAACTACCGAGGATTCGGTGTTAAGCCTTCGAGGAGTCGAAGGGCTTTCGCTAGAGGAGTTGGTGCATCGAGGAGTCGAGCAAACGTCAACGAGAGTATAAAGTCGAGGAATCAATCTATAGAGAGGTTGAGTTTGTAACCAACGTTTGATTTTAGTAAAAGTTTTTGTTAGAAGTTTTCCTTCGTGGGTTTCCTCATTTTTGTTTATCTCGCCTTCTACATTCTTGTGTTGTGATTGATTGATTGGGATCTCCATCATCATATTTGTGAATTTTTAATATAATTATATGAACACCAACCTTATATATTAATAGTAATCGAAATGATATGGAACTTGATACACCCAATTGTGGTTGTACCATTTCAATTATTTGAAAGGGTGATTGTATTTCTACCCCTGTACTTAGAACAAAAATTATTTACACCCTCTATATCTCGTTTTTATGCACTAATACTATCTCTTGTACTTGCGAATAAAATGTAACAGTGAACAGCATCATGTTAAGTGGTAGAAAGACAAAACTGTTCTCTTTTTTCTTCGCTACACTCTTCTTTCTCCTCTGTTCTTCTACTCTTATTCAAATTCCAATTATATAATCTCAAACTCAATAAATCTTCTTAAAATTCCAAATATATAATCACAAACCCAGAGAATCTTTCTCAAATTTGAAACCCTAGAAAGAGAAAATCCTATCAGCTTCTCTTTCTTGTGCAAAACCCACAATACATATACATAACACAAATCAGAACTATATTCCCTAGTTTTCATTTGTGCCGTGCAATTGATAGAGATTTAGAGTTTGAGATCAATCCAAAAAAGGCTTGAGAACCCCTTAGAAAGTTCGATGAACAACTCAAATCTCACTCCCGGAAACTAAACAACCCTCAATTATAAGATATCATAATTATATATATATACATATCCATTTCTAATTCAATAGATTCATATTAACAAAGTCAAATCCTTGGTCAATATCATCATTACAACCACAACCTCTACCTTCAATCCCAAATCTACAAACTCAATTCCATAAATCAAATTCCTAAATTGAGATGAGGACTGAGAGTTTGTGAGATCTAGGATTGTTTCCGAACAAGAGGGATGGATTGCCTGAGACTGAAAAAAAAAATTTGGATCTTGTTTCTTTGTCTAAAAACTCTATTGCGAGAGGGGTAGAAAGAGATTGAGTAAGAACTACATTGTCTTCCATAGTCGCTGGTGCTTTTACCAAAAGGGCATTTTTATCTATTCATATTTTATTTTTTTTTTAATTTTAAACACTTGCACTTCTTAGGAACGTGTATCTCACGTGCTATTAAAGTAAACAATTTCGTCAACTATTGCACTTAAATCGTGAATATAGGGGACATGAGTGCATAATAACAAGTACAGGAGGTGTAAGTAATTTTCATCATAAATACAGGAGTATAAAAGTAATTACTGCTTATTTTAATTAAGTTCAATTTGTGGTTGAATTTACTGGTGTGTTTGGTGCAAGGAAATATGGGAGGAAAAAAAAGTGGGAAGCAAAAAAAATGAGAGGAAGAAACTGGGTTTGGTTGAGTGAAAAAATGGAAGGAAGTACAATTATATATACACACACACACATAGATTATAATTTATTTTTAAATTAAAAATTATTTTAAAAATGGTGTGTCCCACTTTTTATTTTTTATCACACATATCCTCTATTTCTCTCTCCCATTTTATCCTTTTTCTCCCTCTTTTCCCCCCAAATTTAAAAATGGGTGGGCTCCACCTTTATTTTTCTTCATTTTTTCTATTCTTTTTCTTCCTCTTCACTTTTCTCTTCAACCAAACAATAGAAATGAGGTATTATCCTCTTTCCTCTTTCGCATAGTGTAAAAGTATTGTTTGACTGAAAATCTTACGAATTAGTTCGATCAATGAAGTATTTGGAGTTGTTTAAATTTATTTAAATTTGTTTAAATTTGTAAAAGTAGCAAATTTGTAATTTGTATGGTAAGTAAAAAATTTTTTCATAATTCATATAATGAGTAAAAAATTTAAATTAAAAAAAAATTCCATAGTTATTTGAAGAAAAAAATTTACTCCAAACGGAGCCCAGATAAGATATTTATTTTTTATAATATTTATTAATTATATTTTAAAGTAATTTTAATTTAATCCAACTACTTGCAAATCTCTATCCAGCTCGAAATTAATAGTTGAAGCCGCCTTGTTTAATAAACTAATGGGAAAGATTATTCATGTGATGTATATGGACGTTGACTAGGAGACATGGAAATGTGCAGCTGGCAAGGGTGAGAGACAAATTCGCAATCGTGATGTGACTGGTTCGTGAAATAAAATGATAAGTGAATCGGTCAAACAACCCCATTAATCCGCCACTCGTTTTAGTGGGTGATTAGTTCGTAAAAATATAAAAATTTAATATAAAAATAATACGTGATAAAATTTAATTAAAAATAAATAAAAAAATTAATAAAAATTTATAAATTTTAATTAATTTTAACTAACTAAACAACTCTTTAATTCTTTACTACGTAATTAATATATAAATATTCATGGCATTCATGTATCTCCGGCATATCATGGTGACGATGATAATTTATTTTATTTTCTTGTTTTATTTTTGAAGATCACGATAAGTAATCGATCCGCCGAGCAAACACAGAAACGAGGGTGCAAATGAGAAGAAACGTACTTTATAAAAATACTATAAGAACCGGAGTACATCTAAAATATATACATACATACATACATCTAAAAATTTTGTTAAGTAGGTACACATTAAATATTTTTAAATAACAATTAAATTTTAGTGAGAACAATTTATATATTTATATATTAAAAGAATTAAAAAAATTTATGTAAAATATATGAAAAATATATAAACTTTTGGCAGTCAGTGGAGGCAGATGCCCCCACTCGCCCCTTCTTAAATCTGCCCCTGTATATATATAATATTTAATTATATAAAATTGTATAATTTTATCACTTATACATTAATTTCTTAAAAATATTGTTATATTTATATTTAACTTAGAAATATAAAAATATTTTATAAAGAATCAAAAATAAATAAATAAATAAATAATTACATGATGTGTATTAAATTTGTACGTCACACTCAGATCATAATCAAATTAATCAACCACTAGATCACTAATGTGGTACTTACAAAAAAAAATCTTTAATAATCAAGTTATCGCACAAAAATGTCATACCCCATTAATTAAGCTCGCGAAGACTCTCTTTTACACGGCCCCAAGCGCGGTTTTGATATAGGATGACATTCAATGAGGATCGCTTAGATCGTTTGGGTATATCTTCCCGTATATGGGAAGTAAGGTCTCGTTTGTTTGAGGCATAAAGATGTGAGATTAGATGAGTAATTCGTGGGTCTTACGGATTAGAGGAGTAATAAAGTGTTTATTTGATATCCGTGGACCCTACGGATTAGATGAATAATGAAGGAATTTGTGAGATAAGTTATCCCATGGGGGTGTGGGATGAGTTATCCCCCATCTCCGGATTGTTTCCCTCCAAAATTCAAAGGTTCAAAATTATTTCCTATCACATCACATATCAAATCACATATTTTATTCCATTTTATATCCTACCAACCAAAAACCAAAAAAATAATCTCACATAAAAAATTAAACTCATCTTTTATCCAATCCCATCGGTGGATCCCACGGTATTACTTATCTCCCATTATCCAATCCCTTGAACAAACGCAGCCTAAATGTATCCCAGTATTCCCTTGTTCGATTGTGTGATAGATGGTGACTTCTTGTTTGGTAAAAGTTACCGAATTGCAAGTGAGAATATCGCAAATTACCTTATAGGGATACATCATAGTCTCTGCTTGGAGTCATTTTAGGCCTTATTCTCGGTCAGGGTTCCGTTCGGTTTCGGAAGGTAACCAGCTAAGTGTTGACTGAAACAAAGACGTGTCGATCAGGACATGCTAGAATAGTGGTTGCTTCAATCGGGATTCTCTTGTTCAGCTGCTTGAGGATCAAGGATATCTCCTTATCACTACATATCAACTATTTTATTTGATTATTATTAATAAAATTGTGACATTTAAAATTTGTGCTTGACTGTTATTAATTACTTTGCAATTCGTATAATGATTCAATATATATTAGATTATTATAATATTATATTAGTTTTTTGAGAATTAAAGAAATATAAATTTGTTTTAAATTCAAAAATTTTAACTAAATAAACTTATATATTTTATCAAAATTTATATTGAGAGGGTTGTTTAACTCACTAAAATTTATTAAAACTTATAAAAAAATTTACAAAATTTTTTCAATTTCCTGCAATTAAATTTTATCAAGTATTACTTTTATATCAAAAAAATTTTTTTTTCCATCCAAAACCACCTAAATTCACAAATTTGAGGATCGAACTGCCACTCATCACAAAAATTAAGAATCGTGACCATTACACTGACAATGAATACAAACGGTGGCAATGGGGAAGCTGCCCCTAATGAGAGACCGTCAACGGGAAGCCGCCACCGTGACGGACAGGGTTGCGGAATCATCTCTCCCTTTCACGCATAGCATGCGTACGTATAATAACAATTGTAACAAACAAAAGAGGATGCAAACAAAGAAAAACAAAAGCAGAAAATGTAACACGACCGCCGTTGCCGACACGACAATTTCGGAGGGTGAGCCGCACTAAAACAGGTTCGGGTCCCACATCACATGATGTATATATATATATATATATATATGTATATGTATATGTATACACATACACATATCCAGGAGTGAAATTACATCATAGCACAACAATTGCAGGGGTAGAAGAAGTAGCTAGTAGCTTTGAAATTTAGAATTGTAAAAATTAATATAAATTTATAATTTCACCAATGACCAACACAAACTAACAATATGTGTAATTGTACCAATGGCATATTTTAATTATTGATAAAATCAGTCTATCTGCATTTTATAAATAAATTTTTACACTCCGCTTTAATAACATAAATATCTTTCTAAAAAAATCAAATTCCTATCAACTTAAAAAAAAATAAAATAGAATACAAGAATTTATTTTTAGATTAAAAATAGAACCACTCATATGTAATTTATAAAGTAAAATTAAAAGTCAAAAGTGAAAGGTCAAAAACTAAAGATAAATAAATTTCTTTTTTTTATATTTATTTTTTTCAAAATTAAAAATGAATAGTAAAATAATTTAAAATTAAACTGGAGAAGATAATTTTTTATTACCATAATAATTTATTAATTAAAAATAAAAGAATCATAAAAGTTGCTAAAAGTCCTTTTATTATTTATGGAAGTACTATAACAATTACAATAATATATTTTCAATAGTGCTTAAGTAACTGAGGTTTTAAATAATAATAATTTAACATGTAATTTAGCATACTAATATCAATGTTTAAGATCTAACTACTATAAAAGTAAAATGAATTGTTTATCAGACAAACTACTTTTAAATTTTATTTAATTTTAATTTAAATTTATAAAACAAATTGACTGAGCATTGAGTTTGTTTTTATTTTGAATTTCCTTAGTCACTCTTATTCTTTTCCAAAACAAAAATAAAAAAACACATTGGTGCCATGTAAAAAATTATAATAGATAATCATAAAGAATAAAAATAAAAATTAAAATAAAATTAAAAATAAGAGATATTTAATTAACTATATTTTATTATGTATGCTTAAAATAATTATGTAAATATTTTTTTAGTATCCTAAGTGTGTAATTGTATTTTTAAAAATTTTTTTTGTAAATAAAAAATAGAATAAGAGTAGAATGACCTTTTAAAATGTATAAAATGAAATAAAAAAGATAAGTTTGATACACCATTTATAAATATATAAAGACGTAACAAAAATGAAATAAAAGGGTAATTTTAAATTATCTTCAAAATGGAAATGATAAAGTTAAATATATGTCAAGTTAAGGGGGTAAAAATCAAATATTCTTTACTAGATTTTGTCTTTATTACAAGGTACAAATACAATCAACCTTTCTTTTCTCGTATTACAAAAGGAATGAACTTGGTAAACTAGTTAAATTCTAATATCAAAGAAATCGTTACATGACTATAGTAATTTATGAGATAGGTAAACTTCCTTACTTGAGAATCTAATTATAAACTCATCCATTATATATATTATTTTGTATAAATATCAAGCAATTTAATCAATTTCTTTTTAATAAATTAGCTAATAAAAATTAAAATAAATATATTATTATATGTTTTGTCAATAATGAATTAATGTGAGTAAAAATATAATTTTCAATTGAATGAAAATTAATTATCAAAAACAAAAGTAATTTTGAAAGTTGATATGATTTAAGTTTTTGTAAAAGGATATTTATAGTATTGAAATTATATAAAATATCTTATTAAAAGAACGAGGGTAGCTATATAATTTTATTTAATGAAAGGCTCACCCTTATTAATATATGTGAATTTTATGTATAACTCACACAATTCAATAATAGTCATTTATCTCACGATTAAAAGACTTTCTTTCACATTTATATATTGACTACTAGCCCTTTCTACGATCGATATGAGAACTCCAATAATCTCCCTCTTCACACATTGGGTCTTGGGCCCTCTTTCTTCACAACTAATGTGGGAACCCCAATAATCCCCCTTCACACATTAGGTCTTGGGTCAGTTGACGTGACAACTCACCCTTTCACACATTGGGCTTTGGGTCGAAAGAAGATAACCTGTTTCTTTCGATGGACTAAGATTGATGATACACTTGAGCAAGTCGTTTCTCTCTATAGACTGAGATTGATGATGCACTTGGGTTATGATACCAATTGTTAAGTGGTTTTGAGCTTATCTCATACATAAAAGCTATCTTATAGGGCCTTACACCTATATACAGACCACTAGCTCTTTCCATAATCGATATGGGAATCCTAACATCAAATAATATATTTTCCATATTGAATGTAACGTTTGTGCATCTTAATTTGAGTTATAAATTTATTACATAAAATAATACAAATATAAAGATCTAAAGAATTTTCGAATGATTAAGCTAGTATTTTTTCAATTGATTTAAACCTTATTTTTTTAATGTTATTTATTTTCTAAAAATAAAAAGTTATTCTTTCATCTAAAAATTATTTTTAAAACCCTAGATTTTTTGCTTTTCAACAATAAAATTCATGACAATGATACTCGAACTCCATTCAAATTATTATTACACCATCCTTAGATATTTATGAGAAAAAAACTACTAGAAAAGGGATTAATTAGTAAAATAAGGATAGAATAAGTATGAGACATGATCAAAGGCAAACCAACATGGTGTCGAGAGTGGGTAAGGGCCTACATTGGATTTTAATTAATAATATAATTTAATCCTTTTAGACAATGTTGTAGGGTGGTGCGGTTGGCTGGCGTGCAATCTCTTGGCTTCTCAGTTATCTTGAGGTTGAGAGTTTGAGTCTCTCTCGCCCCACTAAATTTTTTACTTTTATTTTCTTTTTTATTTTTATTTTTCTTTTTCCAACCAGTTCTTTTATTTTTCCTTCCTCCTTCCAACTTTTATTTTCTTTTTCCCATTGGTACTTTTATGTTCATTATTATTATTATTGGCAGAAAGTAAGAGTAACTTACTCTTATATTTTATGTAAGAAACATTTGATATTAATGTATAATATTTTGTATTTTATATATTTGTTTGGAATTTAAAATTTTGCTTGTGATTTAGGTCTATACTGACCTAAATTTCTGAATCCACCACTGGACGTATTCATTACACTTTTTATTTTTTTTTCAAGAGATAAAAAAAAAATGATTCCCTTTATAAATATGAAACTAACTTATTCTCATACGAAGAGAATGAGCTTCAGTAAAATATTTATGAAATTACTCTCATATTTATAGATTACTAAAATGCTTTATTTTTCTAAATAAGGGTAATATTGGTATTTATTCATATTCTCATCTTATTCTACTACTTATTTTACTCCAAATATATATTGCTCCCTCACTCAAGATCATTTTCTAAACATACAAAATATGATTATTATTACCCTTATACTAACTCTGTTCCCATTCCTAATGTCAAGATCCAAATTATGGTCCAAGAAAGGCAATATAAGATTATGGTAACTAATTAAAACAAGAATCACACCAAATAAAATCTTCTGAACATGTTGAACTTTCTACCAATTTGGGGAATCAAAGACTTATGTAAGAAGAGAAGAAGCTGACATTAAAGCAGGAGAAGCGGAGGTGGTCAAATCTATTGATGAAATTCCCCGTATAGAGTAATTTTATTATGATCTTGATTCCAATATAGAAAATAACAACACAAAGTCATAGGGTTACTAGCTATGCAACCAAACCAAATAAATCTTACACAGTAAAATAACAATAATTCAAAAATAATATAATTTTTCGTGATGGGTTATACAAATAAATCATTATGATAGAAATCAAATCTAAGTATATAGAACCCACAACCTTTGTCACACAAATAAACCATAAAATAGATAAAAGAGTGTAAAATACCTAAGATCACTATCTAACTGAACTTTGGGTGGCCACTCCGAACCTAGGATGAGTCACCTAAACATGTGTAAATATATAGGGGCAAGTTAACTAGCTTAATAGGTAGAATATTGTACACTTATGATCAATTTATAATTCTACTTATATACTAGTATAAGCATTACCAAGCATATGATCCAATATAGATAAACATACAATATCATGCAATAGGGGTAATGAAATATAATAAGCATACATCCTACAATCTTCCTGTCACGGACTAGCAATGATATGGACGGGCTGATGAAAGGCTGAAAGCTATCACCAAGGCGCGTTAAGTATTCCTGTACAACATCACCTGGTTAGACTAATGTGAAGTGCCATAGATATAATATTCATCATCTCCAAGTACAAAGCATTTAATTCATGCAGGCAATAGATTCCATTGAAATTTCAAGGTTAATTGTGAATGGGTGAGAGTAGTATTGTGAGGATGTGGATCGTTACAAATTGGAACAGAATCAAAACCCAGTCGAAAGTGTAAGGTCATGTAAAGGCATGTGCCCAAAAATGGAAGATATATGATAACTAGACAGGCTAACGACAGGTTGGGCAAGCTACCACAAAGGTATAGTGAAACATTTCTATCCTACATTATCTAGACTGACTGAGATAAAATACCATATATGTAATATTCATCATCGACTATGAATAACATATTTTAAAAATGAACAAGAACTTAATTTCACTAAAATTAAGAATGTTTAGGCGAGAGTAACACTAGATAGGGGTGTAGAGACAAGGGTGTACAAAAGAACCAAAAATTGATTTGATATGAGGTTTTTAAGTCAGTTCAATTTGGGTTTGAAGAAGATTAGTTTAGTTCTTTGTTCCAAAAACTTTAAAAAAATGATAGATTCGAAGTCACCAATCTCAAAGCTAAAAAGAGGTCATTAGATGTCTCAAAGGAAAAAAGATTGCAAGTTAAAGGTAGCTCAAGTGTTCTCTCTCTCCCCCCCTCTTTTCCTTACCTCCCTTCCTTGCTTAATTGACTCAACCAAATACGATGAGTGAAAAGTGAAAGGGAAGAAAGAAAAGAAAAAAAAAATGGACCAGTGGCCTTTTGTCACACCTCAATATTTACAACTTAGGGATGTGGGGGCAAAATCTACAAATAGCATCACATCACCTCAATAACACTATATCAGAATAGAAACGAATAAAGAAAATTGTATTCTAAAGTAGAATATCCAAGAGTCCAAAATTTGCGACAATTAGGTATTCAAACTTAATGCCACAAAATGGGCCCAAAAGTTAAAATTATACCAAAGTTTACATTTCAAATGTTTAAAGTAAAATAAATAGAAAGTCCAACATAAATAACTTCATGACCAACTAGCTATACCGTAGGCCCATCACTTACCTTTGCCCTTGTAACGTCAACTGTAATAAGGGTGAGTACTAAATTCCACTTGTGCTCAATAATTCATTTATAAATTTATTTTCTTATTAAGCATAAAATTTACACTAAAAACCATTTCATGCATATTATTTATATATTTTCTATAAATTTACATTTTTCACATTTAAACCATAGGATATAAAATATTATCATCCTCTAAGCCATGATCCCGCAGTCTCATGTTTACTTACTATCTCATCATACATTATCATATATTATGGGTCAAATACTTTGCAAGTTTAACTTTTTGCCACAGAACTAAACCAAAACAAATCCTTGAGCCTAAGTTATGAAGTACAATCTGGTCCAGTAGTCCCAAAATATACTCATCATACTAATCATGGCCCTAGTCCTGCAGTCCCGATCCATCACATCTTTTCCTTAAAAGGCAATCTCATCCTGTAGCCTCGAATACAAATATATTCTCTAACAAGTCATATGCATACTTTGTTTTTTTTTTGGTAAGTCATATGCATACTTCGTAGATTACTAGCCTATTAAAAAAGATAACCGCCCTGCGCAGGTTTCAAGATTTTCGACTTTCAGGTCCTAGAACTTACTCTTTTAGTACCCTATAGGACCCCAATAACAAAAATTAATTCAAATTTCAATTCCTTTAACAATAGCACATCACATACGAGATTCTTCCTAAATTCAATTCTTGTATTCACCCCTTAGATTTATAAGTTTTATTGAATAACATATTTCTCCGAGTCTAAGTTTCATCTTACTTCATAAATATTGTTCTCATTACAAGATCAATCAAATTAGATCTCATGCAATAGTATTCAACAATAGATATAAACTAAAAGGTAAAAGAATTAATATCAAAATTGACTTGACAAAGACAGATTTTGGACATAAATTTTGATAATTCATATAAAATAGAATACAAATAATTTTCAGCTAATTTAAAAACCTAAAATGCTTAGAATCAATTTTAGTTTCATTAATAAAATTTAGAATTTATTCATTTACCCAATTAATATATATTTTAAGAAAACCAAATAGATGTTTTTATCTAGAACGGTACAAAATAGTCAAATTTCACAATTTTTTATAAAATTTATTTTAACTCTAAAAATTATGAAAATTTTACTAGAGGGTACTTCATATATCTAGTTACATGCGTAAAAATTTAATAAATTAATTCAACATATAAGTATGATTTTTATATAAAAAACCGAACTAGTGTCAATGTTTAAGCTGAACCATCTAGTTTAGGTTTCACTATTTTTATAAAATTAATTTTAACTCTAAAACTTGTGAAAATTTTACTTGAGGCTCTTTCATATGTCCAATAGTATGTGTAAAAATTTTATAGATTAATTCAAGTTATAAGTATGATTTTTATATAAAAAACTGGACTAGTATCAACGTAAAACCTCAAACTAAACAGGCAAGTTTGAAAAATCATAAATTCTTCATTTCTTATCCATTTTTAACCCATGATCCATCAAATTAAAGCTTAAACATTTTACTTTCTAATAAAATTAATTTTAATAAATTCTATTGTATGCAAGCTTAAACATAAAGCAATTATCGTAGTATGTCTAGAAAATTCTTAACTTGTGGGTTTTCATCTCCTTCCATACCCAAAATCATCCTTTTACTCGCTATTAATGTATATATCATGCCTTTGTAAGTTCAAAGTCGAAACCTCTTACCTTGATATTAGGGGTGAAAACAAGTCGAATCGAACTGAGTTTTAACTTGTTCGAGCTCGATTTGAACTTTCTGAAATGAGCTCGAGCTTGATTCTAACTTTTATATAAGTTCGAGCTTAAGACTTAAGCTTGATTACACTAAAATGATATCATTTTAGTTTATTATAAAAAAATATAATAAAAATATTATTAAAAATATATATATTATTTTATCGAGCCCACTCGCGAGCTTTCGAGTCAAACTTTTTTAGACTCGAGCTCAAACTCGAATTTAAATGAACCACAAATCAAGATCGATTCGAGCTCGTTTTAATAATGAACCGAGCTTAAGCTGAGTTTTCTTCAAACCGAACTTGAACAACGCAATTCGTAATAACTCAATTCATTTCCACTTCTACTCGATATACACGTCAAAAAAGTTTGTAAACACAAAAACACTAAAACCACCGGCTCAAGTTGGTCATCTTAAATAAATCCGGCAAAACTCCTCCGAAAACCCTTACGTCTCCAACTTGAACCCATGCTCGGTTTCTTCAAATGGTGTGGTCTTGGACAAACCTTCTCCCTTCAACTCGTAAAGAAAAATGGTAGAGAAAACTGTCCTCCTTTCTTCTCTCTCTCTATCTCGGCGGGGATAAAATGCAGGCAAGAAAAATGAACAGGAAGGGCTACAGGGTTTTCTCTCTTTTTTTTTTTTTTTTTAAAGAAAAGAGATAAAACCAAAGTCTCAGCCCCCTCTTTTCACACTACATGGTGCATGAACCCAAAACAAACCTCATAAATACACACTCCAAATGCCCACAATTTCAAACTCAATTGAGACCTTGTGCCTCGCTGGCAACATTTAAAAAGTCTACGACTCTTCTCCGCCAAGAAAAAGGATTCAAGGGGACTGTAGTGAATAAATCTACTACAGGAACTGCAATCGAGAAACGAAAGGTTATGATTTTTTTATACTTTAATGACACGTGATCTTTAATATTCCGCATTAATTGTACTCTAATCAAAATTTTTAAACTTTTATTTTTATTTTGAAAATAAATTTAATTAAAATAAATTGTAACCATTAGATTAAATACAAAAAAATCTAAACCCTTCGTTTCTCCACCCCTACAGTGGATTTGTACACTGCAACCCCCTTGAACCCCAAAAAAAATACATGCAACCCAATATATAAACATGCACATATGTAAATCATTAATACATAATCAGCGTAAGCTACGGGGTTTTCTCTTTTTTTTTTTTTTTTAAGTGAAGAAATAAAACCAAAGTCTCAGCCCCTTCTTGTCACACTACTTGGTGCATGAACCCAAAACATACCTCATAAATACACACTCCAAATGCCCACAATTTCAAACTCAATTGAGACCTTGCGCCTCCCTCACAACATTTAAAAAGTCTACAACTCCTCTCCACCAATAAAAATACATGCAACCTAATATATAAACATGCACATATATATATTAATTGGTGCATTTTAGAGCGACAAAAAGTGAGATAAAATGAGATAATTAAGTTGTGAATTCGTAATTCGTATAGTGAAACAAAAATTAAATAATTTTTAAAATTTTTTAATATTTTTCATTAATTTTCAGAAGTTCTTGTCACAGCAAACGGATAAATTGTATACGAAAGACAAGTCGGAAACAATTAACAACAGTGACGCTTTCTTCAATTCTTAAATTCTCTCTCTTTAACTACTATTCACTTCTTTTATAGACTGAATGAAACATCAGAATCTCATCGGCCGACAACACCCTTTAAATTTTTTTTTTTCCTCTGATCTTAGTTATTTTGCAAGTTGGTTTGAGGAGAGACAAAGGAACTGCATATAAAAGCCATCGCTGTGAAGTTATCCCCAGCATGATGCATGTACATATAGCAATTGATGGTGTATCTCAACCTGCGAAAATTTAGGTTAGGTAGCGACTAAGACTCCTTGTGTTATTTTTTTTGTTAATTTCACTTTTGTTCCACATTGACAGGCTTGAAAATGACATGCGATCCAAAACTTTAAAAACATGTATTTTTTTAATGCAATAAAAAAATGGACCAAACAGTTTCAACAACGGACGTATTTGGATTCACGAACACGGCGGATTCAGGAATTTTGTTTAATGAGAGTAAAATTTAAAAAAAAATAAATATTAAAAATTTTTAAATAACAACTAAATTTCAGTGAAAATAATTTATATATTAAAAGAATAATAAAATTTATACAAAATATATATAAAATATACAAACTTTTAACAATTAGTAGGGACAGCTACCCTCATCTACCCTTTCATGAATCTGTCCCATTTCGCGAACATCACATTTATATTAAAGAAATAAAAAAAAAAGAAAAAAGAAAAAAATACCCTGAGAAACGCGAAACTGATAGATTCAATGAAGGCTGATTGGAAAAGAGACGGAGACGGGAAAGTGTTATATTTTAATTGTTTCAGTGGATAAGAAATGATTATACCAAAATCAAAATTATTTTAGACAGATTTATTAAACGAAAATTCCACCCAAATGATACAGATTAATAAAAATAATTTTTTTATTGTCCAAACTCTGTTTAGAATTTTTGATAATAACAAATGAATATTGTAATTATATTATGTTTTATATTTTTGTAATTTGAATTATTTTAATTATAAAAAAATATTTTTTATTCCAAAGTTTTAGCGAGTTTAATCGACTAATTAAATGAAACTGGTGTGAAATGAAAAGTTGAATCAATTGTGAATATAGAGAGGAGAATTTACGGATTAGAGTCAGAATAAGGTATTAGTCAAGAGATTATAAGGGATTTATTTTTTATTTTATTTTTATTTTATTTATTTATTTATTTATTTATTGTCTTTTCCATTTCGGTTGTCTTAGAGACAAACAAAACGTTAATAATTTTCCCGTCTTCATCTTCGTCTCTATCTCTGTCTCGTACATCTTTGTTCCCCTACGGCTAATTAACTAATAGAAAATCCTAAACCTATCTTTCTCTTATACAAATTTCTGTAACTCGAACCACTAACAATATATGTGATAAATCAATAAACTCGTATCTTTCTGGAAATCCAATGCAAGTCTGAAAAGTTGTCTAAAACACCAGTGTAATGTCTATTAAAAAATCTTCGATACTTAAATTGATAAAAGAGTTGAGAAAGTAATTTGGTAAAGTCTCAATAAGGTAAATGTGTTGTACGTGTATTCTTATGAAGTAGTGATATATATATATAAGAAAATTCACGCAGAATAACATACATGAACTACATGTAATTGTATGTCATCATACTTTCTCATTCTACAATGGAATAATGCCACTTGTATTGTAAATTTCAAGATTGATTTCTCTTCGTTAACCATCACGTTATATGAAGTGCTATTTATAACGGCACTTTTATAAGTGTATATACCAGAACTATCAGGAAAAAATTATATGCGTGACTCATGACGTAAGCTGCTTTAGTGAAAATAATTCATATGAAATGCTTAGTCAAAGATCGGTTGAGTGATTGAGGTTTGATTGACAGTGTTCTTACTCGGATGCCCTTGATTGGGTATGAGTTGAGTTGGAAGCTTGGCAGATGCCCCTAATCAGGAATGGATTAAGCAGGAGGCTCAGCCGTTACAAGCGGTATGAGATCTCCCTATATTAGTATACATCTATGCTTATAATATTCTTATCTTTTTTTTTTTTTAAATCTAAGAGCGTTTACATGTATACATATGTAAATACATATAATAAAGTCTACTCATATTGCTACCCTATTTGGGCACCAAGATTGAAAAGGAGAGGTTGACGTGTAAACATGTATAAATACATATAATAAAGTCTACTCATACTGCTACCCTATTTGGGCACCAAGATTGAGAAGGGGAGGTTGATATAAGTTTTTATATCCGTTTGGTGGTATTAAGATCAGAGATTGTTACCAAAAAAAAAAAAAAAGTATGAATGCATTGAGTACCCCCAAAATATATGCATTCAATTATATGTAATATTTATTATAGTATACATGTAACTATTTTGGTAAACCTGCCTGGGAACCAACATTTGAAACTACAAAACTAGAATCCCTCCGAAGAGGCAATTTATTATTAATCCAATTAAGATTCAATGAAAATTTACTTAAAATTAACAATATTGAGAAAAAAATAATTTGACAAAAGAAAAAAATAAAAATTTTAATATATTTTAATGCTTCGACTAAATTTTCACATCAAATTTATACCATTTAGGATATTTTGGAGTAAGTTTTTACATTAGCTCACTAAGAGTATTGCTAACAGTTTCTCCATTCTAATTCTTGTTTTGCAGTGCTACAATGTTATTCAGCAGCATATGGAGTCGTTATTTAGTCTTTTGCGCCTAGCAGATTCTCAGCACTTATTTTCTATTGCTTGCTAATGTGACAAATCTTTAGCATTCTAAAATAATATAATTATTATCAATAAATGCAACGATCACTTTTTTTTTAATTCAGAATATAATAATTATTTTTTTGAATTTAAAATTTAAATTTCGAAGTTCAACGTGATTTTTTTTGCTTGCTGATGTGGTAGTGGAGGCCACTTAAAACAATTTATTTTTTATATATAGGTATCAATTTTTTCTGAGTATTAGAAACCAAATATGTTATTAGAAATGAAATAGAGGAGTATAGAAATAGAAACACTGCTAAGTGATGTTTATTTTACCGTTAATCCTTATATTTAAAGATAGAAATAAAGATGGAAAAATTGCTACCAATACCCTAAGAAATGAGAAAAGGGAAGTAAAATTACTTTCTTGATCTAAACTTAAATGTTGAAGCCTAAATTAAGTATATTTATTAAATTATAGAAACTCAGCACGAACTAAAAATAAAATACTATTTTATAACATTAACCCTAATAAAATCGTATTTGCGGACTAGACTTAAATACAAAAATTTAAGGTGTCGTTTGGGGATAAAAAGCTAGTAATTAATTACTAACTACTAACTTTTTAAATTTTTTTTTAAATGATTATATTTATCCTCTTATATTTTTAATTTTTTTTAAATATTGAAAAATAAAAATATCAAATTAATAAAAAATTAAAAAATTAATTATTAAAAAGTTAATTTTTTTAATTTTTTTTCCAAAACACAAAAAAACTAACATTTTTATTTCTCAAACCCAACCTAAAATTAACAATCAGCCTTTGAATCCTACATGCCTTGAGAAAATATATATATATGTATACACACATTGAATTACACTTCATTAAATAAGGAATTTTTTTTTTCTTTACAACACTGCTGTTCTTAAAAAAAAAAAAAGGGTTTCATGATTTTTGGTTGTTTAACTTCTCCAATTTTTTTCACTAAACATATTTTTAATTGTTACTAATTTCTAATTTTTGTTAATTTGTTCAATTTTTACCAATCTTTTTAATTATGTTATTTTTATTAATTAACTTTGTCTAATTTTTTCTAATGCACAACACTTGTCAAGTTGAACTTTTTTTTACTCCTATCACCGTTTGAATTCAGTTTTCTGAATTCAGTTGTCTATCAATGGTTTTACTTGTAAGAAGAATTTATTCGAATTTATTGCCAAAAAAAAAAATATTGATGCAGCAATAAAAATTTCGAAATTAAAAAAGCACGTTAACGAGTACTTCTGATAACTTATTTAAAAAAAAAAATTAAAGTTATTCTAATAACTTTTCTTTTGATCATTGCTCTTTTATCAAAGTCGTATATATATATGATATACATATATATATATATATATATATACACGCGCGAAGATACAGCCCTTACATGAAAAATCTTTGATGTAAAGCAATAACGTGCTTATCATCTTCATCTTCTTCAACTTGAATTAGGAAAGATATTTACAGAGATTATATGTCACTCTCCCTAACCATAAAATCATGGAAATGATTTGACAAATACAGTAATAAATAAGAACCAGTGCAATGCCCTCCGCGATCGTCTCATCCCAGCCACAACGGCGGAGGCTCGTTCAAATCAATGGGCAACCCACGTCTCACAATCCCAAAATACGTCGCCGGAGACGAACTTTCCGGCTGAGGAACATCCCCGTTAACCGACCCAGGATGCTCATTGTTCTCGGTCAAGTCAACCTCGGAGCTCACTCCATTGAGAATAGAAGTCTGGAGGAAGTCCCCCATGACGAGACGGCCGGACGGCGAACTCCACCTGTGCTCCGACGGGGGGTTAAGGTCGAGCGACAGAGCCGTGGCCGGCGCCGGGAAGTTGGTCTTGGCCTTGGCTCCTCGCAGCGACCGAGCCGCACCGTCGTAGGCCAAAGCAGCCTCTTCGGGGGTGTCGAAAGTGCCAAGCCAGACTCTGGTCTTCTTCCAAGGGTCTCGTATCTCCGCAGCGTAGCGGCCCCATGGCCGCTTCCGCACTCCCCTGTAGTGACCCTCCCTCGAGGACGCCATGAATGAGATGCTTTTTTAGAGAGAAAAAGCGAGAGAGAGAGAGAGAGAGAGAGAGAGATGGGGGAAGGGTCTATGGTGAGAGTTTGAGGGTGGGTTAAAGGCTGTCGGAGAGCTGAAAAACTCAAAAAAAAAATTAAAAATTAAAAGACTCAATAAGACTTCATAATTTTACGACAAATTTTTTTTCGGTTTAAATTATGTGAATTCATTTAAATCTCTCTAAATTTATATATATATATTAATAAATTTTTTAATTCTAATAAAATTTTTATAAATTTTAATAATTTTTCTACAAATCTTAATAAAATTTATATAATTTTTATAAAATTTTGATAAAAAATCAAAAAATAAAACCTGTTCGAGTAAAACCTTTCATCTCCAAAAAAAAAAAAAAAAAAAAAGGAGAGAGTAATTTGATAACTAAGTTTTAAACGTTAAAAAAATTATCCAAACTTTAATTTTTTATTACTAATCTAAACGGATCGGGGCCCACCCGTAGTCTCCCGTAATCGTCGGCTGGACGGCACCAACTCTAATCGGTGCAATTCACTTGTACGTTCACCTTTTGATCCTTTCCGCTGGATTATGATGGTGATTATAAAAATTTTGGGCGGGTTTGATCGACGGTGGAGAGGGGAGGTGGACAGAGGTACCCGCCACCTGATTTGACGTGTAGCAGGGGGTTGTCATGTGATTAGTACTTATCGGCGCAGCGTTACATCAGCCCTACCGTCACAACCCCACTCTGATGAGCGGCGCTTGCAATAAAAATAAAAAAATAATAATAAGGTTACTTTCATTAATTATCACATATATGTGTCATTCAGGAATAGTGATGGTACTGAGGGTCTGTTTCGCGGCATCAAATCCCTTCAAAAAAATATTAATTTAATTATTTTTATAATTTTTTTATCAAATTTTTTAATTTACCGTATTATATCACACTTTTCTATTTTTATTGTAACTTTTCCTTTATTTTTTATCTATCAAACAGACCCTGAACTAATTTTGGGTATTTTACCATTTTAAACTAACATATAATCTATGAAATAAAATAAAACGGTGTTTAAAAATGATGTTTTTTTGTAAATTAAGATTTAACAGTTAAAAATTAATTTTTTCTTTCATTCAATTATTGAGATCATTTTATATTTTTAACTTTCAGTTTAATTCTTATTTTAGTGAATTCCCCTACCTTCTATTTTACAAAACGATTTGGACATTCTAAATTTTGTCATATTTCAAAGATAGAGATGATATACAAATCAAAACTGTCAATTTAAATTCTGTCCAATTATGATTTCTAAGAAGTTAAATCTTTCGAATTAAAGTACTATAGTTTGTGTTTTCTTTTGTGGTGCTCATCAAAAATTAATTAGAGAGAGAGAGAGAGACTAAAACACATATATTAGCAGGTAGAATTTAAAATTTTGGAAAAAAAATTAAAACTCACAGATTATCATAATTTTTACGATTTAAATTTTTTATCCAAAATTTTAATTATATAAGAAATTTAATATTAATTTTGTTCAGAATGCCGTAGAAACATGTTATTGCTATTATATATAAATGGTTGGAAAAGAAAAAAGGTATTTCTTAAAACGAATTATAACTTTTTTATAAAATTTATAATATAAATTTATAAGTCAAACTTTATATTTACCACTGAATTCAATTGAATTTATTAATAGATGTAACACAACTTACTAATATATAATTGTGATTATTAAATTTACCAATTAATATTTACTTTCAGATGTGACTAAATTTTTATATACTTTTATTAATATTTATTTTTTAACTATATTACTAAAAATCACTAATTTAGGAACCGTTTGGTTGTCAAAAATTTAGTAATTTTTAAAAGTTGTCCATTTCGTAATTTTTCAAGTTTAGTAATTTTTAATAATTGTTTTGCACAAAATCATACTTGCTGCCTGTTAGGAGTGTTACATTTTGATTAAAAAAAAAAAAGTAGGTAAAGTTTGCAATGTTAAGTATTTAGTTTCTCCCTTGAAAAGTGTAAAAATATTAGAAAAATTAGTAAAAGTTATTAGAAAATAAAAAAAATGGGTAAAAATTAAAGAAAGATAAAGATTTTTTATATGAAAAAAATAGAATAGAATTGAAGAAAATCAAAATTTTTGGTCAAATTTGACGCTTTAAACGCACAATAAACATTACAATTTTTTAAAAGCTATATGTTATTAAAAATTATTAAAAACTTCTCAATGTCTCAAAATACGTAGATGCAAATGGGATTTGTGTGTTTGGGAATGTGAGATTTCAACTTAGATTGCCATTTGTGAGCCCCATTAATCTCATATTTGATAACTAGAAAAGAGACGTTCAGATTGCTAACCCTTCAAAATATACTATTAGGAATATTATAGGAGTGAGATCTCTACTCTCCAATTTGTTTCTAGCCAAAATTTAAAATTTTATCAAATCACACATCTTATCTCACTTTATATAATATTAACCAGACATCAATAAAATAATTCTAAACAACAAATTAATCTCATAATGGGATATTTAGAGTTTTTTTTGGGAGGGGGGAGGTGAGTAGAATATTTGGATTTGTTTAAATTTATAGTTTCGTAATTTATGTAATAAGTAACAAAAATTATTATAATTTGTGTGATGAGTAAAAAATTTAAATTTATAAAAATTTGAAGAAAAAAAAAACTCCAAAACGAAGCCATTATATATAATTTCATATATTATTTTGTGTGTGTTTGGAATGATAAAAAGTGAGAAAAATGAAATAAAGTAAGAAAAGTTGTGAATTTATAATACATGCAGTGAACTACAAAAATTGATGTGATAGAAATTTTTAGAATTTTTTTTTTTTTTTAATGCCAAACGGTCCCGTTATGTATTGTTTATCTCTTATTATTCAGTTCTCCAATCAAAAGTAGCCACGTAGAATAGGCAATGACATGAGGTGAGAGGTAAGATTGGAGTGTCGGGTAGCGAATGAAGAGTAGCTGTTAGTTCTTGGGGCAGCGTGCTGCTGGCGGATTGAAACAACTGTGTGGTTGTCAGAAGCGGGGAGACATCATTGGCAGCAGCCCCCACGTGGAGGCCAAATACGTGGGGTGTCCCTCCGACGGGAAACATCTCTCTCTCTCTCTGCAAGTCTTGGTATCTCTTTCTCTGTATCGCAGCATGTTTTCATATTTTGTTGGACAAAACAAATTTTTTACTTTCATTTAATTAAATTTTATTACATGTTATTTTTATGTTAAATTTTTATATATTTATTATATTTTTTAACTAAATTCTTACTAATTAAACCCCGCTTCGGCGCCGGATGTTGTGCTCGTGTGAAGTCGCTTGGGGACTCTGTCAGCCCCAAAAAAAAAAAAAAAAAAAAAATTTTGACTTCGAGATTTATTCTCTAGACTAAATTTTTAGAGAATAAATCTCTTTTAATTTGTATCACACGTACCGAATTCTATCAGCCAAGCTTGACAGGTTGCAGCGCCTGTGTTAGAATTAGCCAGTGTTTGGAAAAAAAAAAAAATTAATTTTTTACCGTTGACTATTAGTTAATTATTAAAATGTTAATTTCTTTTATTTTTAAAAAAGGAAAATTTAATTTTTTATAGTTAATTTTTTAATTTTTTTGTTAATTTAATCTTTTTCCCTTCATGATTTAAAAAAAAAGTTCAAATAAAATGTAAGGCGATAATTTTGATTATTTAAAAAGAAAAAAAACCTCAAAAAGTTTAGTAGGTAGCCTTTCCCAAACGCAACCTTATTAGGATACGTTCGAGAAGCTTCCGCAGGGGTGTTTGCATTTGTAAAAGTTAGTATAAATTTATAAAAATTATAATTTTGTAATTTATACAGTGAGTAAAAGATTTAAATTTTATTTAAATTTATAAAATTTTGTGGAGTTTTAATTGTAAAACTTCAAACGACGGTTTTTTAAACTTTTAACTAGTTAATTTTTTAGTTTTTTTTTTTTTTGAATGATTAAATTTACCTTCTTATATCTAAAATTTTTTTAAACCATAAAAAGTGAAAATATCAAATTAATAAAAAGTTAAAATGCTAGTTACTAAAAAATTAATTTTTTTAATTTTTTTAATGTAAAAAGTTAACTTTTTGGAAGTTAACTAGTTGTCAGGTACAAAAGCATTCTCAAATAAAAAAGTTTAACTTTTTAATGGTTAATTAATAGTCAATACACAAAAGAAATAAATAAATAGAATAAAACTAACTTTTTTTTTTCTTTCTAAACTAAGCCTTAAACCTAATGAATTTAAGAGAATAATTTGGTTGAATTGATTTATTTTTTAAATTTATTATTTTTTTTATTGAATAGATTTCGGTTTACATGATTAAATTTATTGAGTATTAGTTTATTAAATTGAATTATAAATAAATATAGTAATATAATAAATTTAAAAATTATTAATATATTTATCAAATATTAAAATATTTTAAATATTAACACAAATACATATTACCGCTACAACAATCTCTGATCTTTTTGTTTGTCTTTTTCCCATCGTGACTTTCAACCACACCCTCTGAATGGTGAAGTTTAGCTCTCGTTTGGTATGAATTTTTAAGTTATTTTTTTAAAATTTTGTTTAAAAAATTAAGTGTATTTAGTTATTTAATATTTTAGGCTAAATAAATTAGTTTGTTTGTCAAAATATAAAATTTAAAAATCGTAAAATTTAAAAATCCTCACATGATTTTCATAATTTTCAAAATACCATATATATATATATAAGTCTAAAAATGAAAATTTTTCACATTTGTTTAATAAACTAATTTTAAAAAAATATGTAATCACAAAGTTATTTTAAAAAATTATATTTTAAATAAATTAATTGATTCCGATTTTTTTAAGTTATCATTAAAAAAAATTAATTGTAGTCTTACTGATTACCAAGTATAATATAATACCATCCAATTAATTAGAAAAGCATTACAATAATTTTTGCATAAAGCAACCAATTTTATTTTAATCGTAAAAGATGAAAAATAATTGAAAATTAAATAGCACAATTATTTACTGTTAAACTAAACTTAGTTATCTAAATCTACTAAGAATCTTAAAAACAAAACCAAAAATGCCTTCAAAATAAATAAAAAATAAATAATGTCATCTAAGAAACTAGGGAAAAAAATAAACTAAAGAAGGAAATTAAAAACACACAGGATTAGTTTATACAAAATGAAAAAAATGTGAACCGCTACCGCAACTAGCAAGCGTGCATTTTTAGTTTAAATATTAACCGCCGGGAAAAAAAATCTAGATTTTGGGGGTTAATGTTTTTTAATTAAAAAAATTTGAATAAATACAAACCGTTAAATTTTAATTAGACAATATATACAGTTAATGTCATGAAACTGACAACATACTTGCTGTCAGCCTTCCCCCTTTCAAAAAATTTTGGCTCTATTGTTAAGGTAAACTATAAAAAACCGAATCCTATACAATTAGGAAACATATACATATAAATTTAAACCTACCACTCCACAACTAATCTAATTACAGGTGCATTTAAAGTGATAAAAAGTAAGATAAAATGTCATGAAACTAACAACATACTTGCTGTCAGCCTTTCCCCTTTCAAAAAATTTTGGCTCTATTGCTAAGGTAAACTATAGAAAACCGAATCCTATACAATTAGGAAACATATACATATAAATTTAAACCTACCACTCCACAACTAATCTAATTACGGGTGTATTTGAAGTGATAAAAAGTAAGATAAAATGAAATAATGTGAGATAAATTGTAAGTTTGTAATTCGTACAGTGAGATAAAAAGTGAATAATTTTTAAAATTTTTTAATATTTTTCATTATTTTTCAGAGTTTTTTTATCACTCCAAATAAAGCTTATAATTACAAATCTTTATTTGCGTGAAATTGCATAATGCAAGACAAATATCCTAACAAAACTTCCCTACAGTGTACAAAATGGAGCAAATTGCTAAGAAGCCATTGTAGAAGCCCCGTACCCATGCTTCTATGCAAAAATATTAGGTTTATATTTTTGCAATGACAATTGCATATCAAGAGTCTATGTAATGTCTATCTACAAATTTTTCATATATATATATATATATTTTTTTTTTGCTGACTTTGTTTCCCATTGGAAATATAATATAGGTGAACTTCGAACATATAACTTACCAAAAAAAAAAACTTGGAACATATAGATAAACTCTAAAAGAGACTTTGAGAGTTTTTTTCTTTTTTCTCTTCTTTTTAAAGAATGAGGTATCAAGATTCATTTTGGGCATCAACATTCTTAAAGAACATCCAATCAACGAAAAAGTTAGGTCTCATTTAGTTTTTTTATTTTTTATTTTGTATTTTTTAAAATAAAGAAAATAATTTAAAACTCATTTAATTATTTATATTTGTAAAATTTTTTTTCGAAAATAAAAAATAATTTACACATAAAATGAAAAATCTAATAAAAAATTATTTTGAGAGTTTTTAACAATAAATAAAGAACATATCAAATTAAGAAAAATAGAACATTTTCTACTTCCTCATTTTGAGATTTTTAACATATAAAATAAAAACAAAAAATAAAAAAAAGAAAAGTAAATCAAATGCCACCTTATTGATTCAAATAAAATTTTCAACTAAAGCCTACCTGGGGATGTCAATGGGACCGGTATACGAGGGTACCCGACGTGACCGAACCCGATAAAAACTTGTTGAGAAATACTCTAATGGGATTGGGACGAATTTGGAATTGAAATTTTATACCCGTGTGGGTTTGAGATGGATTTGGAATTTGTTTGTATAGTACCCGATACCCGATATTCGTTCATACTCATAGGATACCTGATATCTGAAAGATACCCATAAAGTACCCATTTAATAAAATAAAATAAAATATATATTTATATCATTTACATACAATTTTATTCCTAAAATAAAATTTTTGAACTTCTTAAGTCAAGGTCATTTGTACTTTGTTGGCAGCGGTTCTTGCCTTCGTTGTGATAATTCATTTAGACTTGTTTAATTTATGATTTGTTATGTACTATTTTCACTTGTCATGGATTGTTTCAACTTTCATATTGGGTTTAAAAGTCGTTTATAAACTGTGATTCCTATTATATTGTTCCAGCGGTTTACCCTTATGTATATTGTACATTTATTTCTAGTATTTCTAGTATATTTTTTTACCTTTCGAAAAAAAAAAAGAAAAAAAAACTCGGAAGTCATTTAACTAATGAATTTGTTCAATTTAATAAATTTAATATTTTTGTCACTTACTAATTTTTTTATTTATTTTTATCTCAAATTAAGTATTTAACAAAAACTTAACGAATAATTTTAACCAATTAAACATAAACGAGTTTTGTGGGTCTAGGACAGGTTTCACAGATTTGAAATTCCAACTAAAAAAATAAACAGATTTAAGAAGGTAATAATAAGTAAAAAATAAACAAATTTAGTAATGAAATTAGTTAATTAGACGAGTACCCTACCCGTTTACATCCCTAAGCCTACCGTTCAATAGCCGTTCGACATTTGGTGGGAGAACGAAGTCAAAAACTCATGGAGTTAAACTTGGGACGCTAACTAACTTTGGCTTTCTTCCTATTCAACTTTTTAATTTTTTTCTAAAATGATTAAATCTACCCTCTTATATTTTAAAAGTTTTTTTAAATCACGAAGGTTAAAAATGTCCAATTAACCAAAAAAAAAAAAAAAAACTCCAAAACAAACTTTTTTAGTTTGTTAAAAAATAATAAAAAATACAAAATAAAAACTTTTCTTATGACTGCTGGCTATCTATTAAAAATTTAATTTTTTTTTTTGTGTTTAAGAAAAAAAAAACTAAGTTTTTAATTTTTTGTTAATTTAATATTTTTACTTTTCATAATTTAAAAGAAGTTTAAAATGTAAGAATGTAAATTTAATTATTTTACAAAAAAGAAAAAACCAAAACCAAAAGGTTAGTAACTAACTTACCCATTCCTAAACACACACTTATTCCTAAACACACACTTAGAGTCCGTTTAGAATGACAAACAGGAAAATAAAACAAAATAAAGTGAGATAAATTACAAATTCGTAATTCATAAAGTGAGATAAAAAGTAAATAACATTTAAAATTTCTCAATATTTTTTACCTTTTTTTAGATTTTTTATCACTCCAAATTAGTGCATAGTTCTAACGAACATGAGAAGAATAATTATAAGACAGAATCAAGTCCAATTATGTATCTAACAACATTCTTATAAACCGAGTGATTACAATAAATTATACTTAATAATTTTTATATTAGTCACCTCAGATATTCAAGATTATTTCCCTGTTAGACTTTACATCCAGGCCTCATTCAATTTTCATTTTTTGCATAGTTTACTCAATATCTATAGTTAATTTGGATTAGTCCAAACAGTGTATATATATATGCCCCCATGGGTTAGCCTAGTGGACAAGAAGAGTTTGTGCCGAAACCATAAATTCGGAACGTTCCAGATTTGAATCACGCTAGAATCAAACTCCTGATTAGTTAGACGATACCTTAAGGCTAGGCCTCTTGCCCCTGATTTAGTAAGGTGGGGTGATTCTAGTGAAACCTACCCACCCTAGGTTCCGGGTCACAAAAATAATAATAATAATAATAATAAATTATGTATATATATATATATTTTCAAGAAACCAACTAATCACAAAAAAGGCTCCACCGTGGGACTCTTACATTCAGACCCAAGGCAATGCCTTAGGGCCAAGCCTCTCGCTCCCGGTTTGGCAATGTGAGAGTGGTTCTAGTGGAACCTACCCACCCCAGGTTACAGGTCACCCAAAAAAAAAAAAAAGCATCTATACATATACATATATATATATATATATATATATATATATATATATTTCAAGAAACCAACCAATCACAAGAGGGGCTCCACCGGGGTACTCGTACATTCAGATCGTTCAATCACAACCATCCCTTGCATTTTCCTTTGCAAAATTAAGGAATAGTCTCATGTATGGAGAAACAAGTTGAAATAAGGTATCAAAATTTTAATGACAAAATGCAATTTGAATTAAATTCAAACAGCGGATTGCAAAGCAAAACTGGACACGTGCTCCATAGTGTGTAGAGTTCAATCAATAGGTGGGAAACAACCCATTAAGGATCACTGAAAATTACAAACTTATTTTGATCAATAAAATTACAACTTCAAATTATATTATAATAATATTTTTTTTCTTTGTTACAACGTATTCAGCTAGGAAAAAAAATGAAGAACCGTGGAACAAAAAAAGGATGTCAATATGTGCAATATGTTTGTGTCCAAGGTCAGAATTAACCTTCTAGAGGGATTGATTATATATGACTACCTACGTTTCCTTAAAAAAAAAAAAAATGTTTTGGGGGAAGAAATAAAATACAAAAGAAAGCCCAAAGCACATTCCGAAGGCAATAAAACAATATCAAAATGACCTGTAAAGCAGAAGTAATTCGGCTTACACGAGGATGTGGCATCCAACCACCAAGTTGGGAGGAAACTTCAGATGCATAGGTTCTCAGATTTATGGTTGACTGGTTAGGAGAGTAAGCTTGGCCCGTTCTCAGCAGCTGTCCGAGCATTTTCATGCCCATGATGCCTAGTCATCTGCACATCGCGAGAGAAATGGGTCCTCGCTTTCGCATAGGGAGCCTCTTTTGCTGCAGAAAACACAAGAGAGGGCATTAAGTTACGCAAAAGAGCAACTCTAGGCCTCGATTATGAACGTTTACCCACATGCTGGCAAAGTAGGTGATAGGGGGAGTGGGTGGGGGAAAAGGCCAGAAGATGAGTGATCTTTTTCATATAACCAACATTATTTCTACCATCTACATCTCCAAATAACAGATCCTAGGGCTGCAAGTGAACACAGTCGTTCATGAACAGACTTGCCCCGGCTTGTTAAAGACTTGACTCGGCTATGAGCCAAGCCTGAACAGAAAAATTAGATTTGTTTAATAAACGAGCCTAGTGTGAACACTGTCTGGCTTAGCTCATTCAAGGGCTCGAACTCGTTTAGTATTTATATATAATTAAATAATATACACAAAATATATAATTTTGTACTTATGTACACATAAGGTATATAGTAATATATTTGTTAAGGGCTGGGCATGGTTCAAATCCTTGGGAGCAACGTGAGTTGTCTCAACATTTTTGCGGAAAAAGTCAACTGCCGGGAGCTACAAAAGTAGTTGAGCTCAAGCTCGTGGTCAATGCTGGAGCATCAAAATGACCAGAGCTCAAGCCAAGTCCGAGCTTATCAAAAGAAAAAAAAAAAAAAAAAAAAAAAAAACATAACAAACCGAGCCAGAACTTAATTAATTAGACTCGTGATGAGCCCGAACAGACAATACAAGTAAATGAGCCAAGGATGGAATGGCTCAGCTCGGTTCATTTGCACCCCCTCCTCTAGACAAGTTTGCATGTAATAACAGTTTCAGTAGCATGTTCTGTTTCTAACTCTTTGGGCTTAGTCTGGACACCTGTACCTGCAATTCTCTGAGCTCGGAGAATATTCTGCCGCCTTTTCCACCAACACACTAAACAGGTGACAAGAAGTAAGAGTGCCGCACAGGAACCTAATGCAATGCCAATTTTTGCACCAACAGAGAGGTGGGGCCCACATGTTGGCAGTCCGGGAATACCACAAAGTCCCGCATTATCGGTAAAGCTGCAAACATCCACAGTTAGTATCTGATGCAGAGCATATCACTAGATATCTTCTATTTCCCTATCATATATATTATTGTCTTGAGTTTAGTATCAAGATGGTATTCTTTTGAACTTAAAATAAGTGTGGGCATACTTGAAGCTCGCCCCTTGTAAGAGCCTTCCTCCCAGCGTTACTGGGACACTGCCAGAGAGGGAGTTACCATTTAGATTCCTGCACCATGAATGATATAGATTAGAAATCTATTGTGTCTCCATGGCACTCAGACGCTACACAGAACTTACAGTGTTTGCAATGATGTCAACTGTCCAAGGCTTTCGGGTATTGATCCATTGAAAAAATTATAGGAAAGGTCCCTGTCATATAGAAATTTCTTCAGAAATCTGTAAATGAGCAACAAAACTAAAGAGAACCACCAATGGTGAAATAAAAAATGCATATGCCTTCCAGTCAGAACTTAACAATGCAATTTATTTTCTTCAATATCATCATTGCAAATCATTACTCTTAGTCTCTACCACATCAAACTTCATAATCAATTTATGATTGCACCGCCCTCTGATGCTTTGCATTGTTCCTTCTAAGACCAGTTAAAGTAGGCACATGGAAATGATTCACATAATATTCCGCATCCTATAATTTCAAGGCCCCTCGAACTTGATCTTTTCTATCTATCTATTCATCCATTTATTTCTAAATTTTAAGAGAAGGTTATGAACTAGTCCTAACAGAAGCACCACTCTAATTGACACTGCAAACAACAGAATGTTCATATTCTTGTCAGTCTAAATACTGATCATCTCAGAGCGCATATCAGCAGAGGCATACAAGATATACAAACAGAGAACAAATAATACAAAGTTTTTATGTAGTTTTCAGTTTAATAAACTTTCCGGGCATAAAGTTTAAACAATTTTGGCCCAGAGTGCACATCAGCTGAGGCATACAAGATATACAAAAAGAGAACAAAGAATACAAAGTTTTAAAGTAGTTTTCAGTTTAATAAACTTTCCGGGCATAGAGTTCAAACAATTTTGGCGACTCTACACGCTCTTCTTGCACTGAACTTGTATTCTTCCTTTATTAGAAGAATAATGCAAGAAAAAAAAAAACAAATAAATAAAGAAGTAGATAATCTTTTATGACTTGCACCAATGACAAGTATTGGTTAAAAAGAAACAAGATGCAACAGTATCAGTCCTACCCACTAGAGCAATCGCAACAATAATTCAAGCCGAGAAATGTAATGATGTTTATAACTTCTGGTTTCTCATATTATTTGAAAGATTTGCAGCTGAACAAATACAGTTTAGATCCAATGAAATAGAAGTCTAGTGACTAGGGACATATGGCACTGGCATAAAAGAAATTGTAGCTGACCAACTTGGGAAATAAAAATCAAATGATTTTAAGAGGTTAAGTTCCTGGAAGCAGTACATGCACATTTTTATATGGAAGAACAAAGGTAGTAAATAGAACAGACAACTCAACTCATCATTGTTTTGAAAGAGATGTATAAATTTTGACTATCAGGCTGAAACTACTACATTATCCCACTTCAATGATATGACGATGCATCCCTTTTCCAAATCAAATTATATAATTTAAAAATTATAGAGAAGGTACCAAAGCACTCAACAGTGCTGAAGTAGATATAACTGTTGATGCAGATATCAATAGGTAAATCATACTTACAATATCTTTAAGCTTGTTATATTTCCAAGTGAAGATGGAATAGGCCCACGAATGCTGTTTCCACTCAAGTTTCTGAAATATACAAGTCAAAATAAGAGACAGCAAGACCAAGCTATGAAAATATGTTCAGTCATTAGTAGCATAAATATCACTTAATCAAGGTCAAAGGACATCGAGGTAGCTGGAGTGACATGGTGGCAAGTAACATTTTAATATAACAAGAAGAAGCTACTAATATAGCATATCCTTACCCTTTGGGAAGAATTGGAACTCCAAATTTTATGATTTTTCAGAGAGAGTAAAGGAAAAAATGCAGAACATACTTACATGCTCAGCAGATGACGTAGTTTTGATATGTCATTTGGCAAGAACCCCCTCAAACCTTGGTTGTCAAGACCACTGGCAAAGCCAAAGCAGTTAGTCAAACCGTGCAAACATAAGTAACAGAAAAGACACTAGCATTTAACCATATCAATAAAAGAAGGTAAAAATTCTATGGCCATCAACCCACACGAAAAAACCTACATTAAAAAACCTATTGCCAAGAAAACAAGATACCAATAGAGAACCACTAAACTACAATAAAACTAGAGTGATATTTTCAACTGTCAACAAATTTCCCAGGCCATTTGTCATTCTAGAATATAGCAAAAAAAAAAAAACTTATAGAAAACAAAACTGGTCTACAGAAGTTCCGCAATTTGGGTAAAGCAACAGGAACAAAAAGTGTGGCAAAACATTTGTTAAGTTATCTAGATATACATTGTTGGGTTCATTTCCTAAAAGTTTAAAAAAAATTTGGAACAATGGTGACTTAGCATGGTATCAAAAAGTCTTGGGTTCAACTATCATTATCAGTGTTTGTTCCTCTTTTGTTCTTGTGCACTTTGTTTTGTTTGTCTTAGTGCACCGTATTTGATTTAGTTTGTTTGTCTTGGTCAATGTACAAGAAGGGTTCGCATGTGACAAGTGTTATGCAAATGACGGGGAGTGTCAAGTCATATATTGCTAGACCAATTTCCTAAAAACTTGAAAATTTTTGGGACAATTGATGACTTTTACAACATTAGATATCATAATAAAGACAATTGCATGGCTTTATAAATATTGCCTTTGCATTCAAAATAAGACAACCAAAGACTCACACTACTAAAAAAGTAGGACATGTTTATTCGCAAAAGGACAAATTCAAAAAAACAGGTGGAAGCCCAAAAAGAATGCACCAAGCCTCAGTTGAAACATCTTAATATTGCAAAATATTCTTTTATGTCATTAACCCGACTCACAAACTAAATCCATTTGAAGTCCTCCCAGCTATTGAATTAACTACAAGAGGGAACTTGCCCCCATGAGAGCAAGGATTAGGAAACTGATCCCGCTAGATGTAGGAAAATAGAAATTATTGTTCATGTCACTATAGCATGAAAAGTAGCTGCAATTAATTTATTTTTGATAACTGACTAGGATTTTAAGTAGGGTGAACAATGAGCGGGTCAGATTGGCACCGGTCCTAATTTTGATACCGAACCCGACAATAAGGGTGTGTTAATGTAACATTAAATAATAATTTACTGCCCACATAGATATTATTAAATTGAGTAAATAGCAGCTTGAACAGATAACAATATAATATACAGATTGTAACAATGATCACAAAAGGGAATAATAATATTAATGTGATATGAAATATAATGCAATAGTAGGTGGTCTATCCCAAGTTTCATGATGTAATTTTTTGCTTGAGAAAGATTGAGAAAAAGAGCATCATGAACACATAACAGACGAAATATCACTAAAGATAAAAATCCAAAGAGCGAATGAGATTAATGTGACACAAAGCATAAGAGGAAGAACGAACAGTCCATCAATGACCCATTTACTGAGAGTTCCATCAAATTGACAATCTGCCCCACTCCATGGATGTTGTTGAGGAACACATGGATCGCCATTCCACCCAAAACGAAGGGGAAGCCCCAGTGCGCTCTTCAACACTTGCAATGCTTTAACTGGAATAAAAGGGGTCATTTTGTTAACAGCTCATCAAAACATTCCAAAAGCTAACCAACCATATTTTTAGATTTTTTTAATCTCCACTGCAATTTCTTGGCTAACACATCAAATGAGTTCCCAAGAAGCAAGGAAGAAAATTGAATATCAATTATTAGCAAACATGCAAAGGTATGTCACAAAGTACCGAGAACTAAAGCTGATAACATGGTTAGATACATGAAAAACATCATCCAGGCATGTTGATCAACTTGTATTATTAGTCCAACTAAGAGTCTAAGACTCATCAAGAGAAGAACTTCATAAGCTGGGTTAGAAACCATAACCATGCACCATGAAAGAAATTTGAAAACTACACAAAATGAGAGGACAACTATAACTAACAGTCTAAAACCTATTCAGACACAAAGAAGCTCCCCTTGATAGTGCGCACGTTTTTGCAAAATGGATCAAAACATCAAGTTTAGGGTGCTTACTTGCTAAACAACAGCTTTGGCCTTCCTCTCATGCATATTTCTGCCAATTTCCCACTTAGGTCACATCTTTCTGATTTAAATTTTTTTTTTTTTTTTTTTTTGGGTGTTGTTTTAACAGATTACATGAACAGTCATTTTTTCCAAGTTCCTAAAACAATTTACAAATAGAAAGCGTATACTAAATAATATTTCCATTACACAAGGCTTTCAGTTGCATGGTGGAAAAAAATTGAAGATTAAAGGAATAACAAAAATTAGAAGGACGAACTGCAAAAAGAAAAGGAACACAAAAATTGCTCAATTTTACATCTTTACTATAATGGTGAAAATGACATCTATCATCAAATTTTCCGGCTAGTAAAAAAAAAAAAAAAAGTAGTGATAACTCATTTGATATTGAAATTTCTCTCTAACAGCCAAGAGGCAGAGTTTCTCAGGGAGTTAGTTTAGACCTATTGTAGGTGTGGCAATAGAAAACACCATAAAGTGAAACATGGATAATGAAGCTGCCAGGCATAGTCGCCTTCAAAGTTCTGCCATTCTGAGCAAGCCAAGATTCCGTTTTCTAAGATACAAAAATAGACTTTCAAGGTGTTCGATGAGCTTTCCTAGAAAACATAGTCCACAATTTAATTGTGCATTATGGTCAGGATAAAAGTTTTTTAAAGGCTTCAAAACTTGTTTGTTGGTTTTAGAGAGAATTGAAAACTTTTTTTAGATTTAGAGAGCGTTGAAAAATTTTTAACTATGGGTCTCCATTAAAATTCTGGATTAATAGCCAAGGCACATATGAGAAGAGGTGCTGTGGTGCATGTTGTTTTCTCATAATATGGTTTTAGAAGATGAAGCAAAAGATGGAACAAATGGTAAGTTAGAATTATGGAACAAATGGTTGTTTTAGAAGATGGAACAAATGGTTTTCTCATAGAATTATGAAATTTTAGATAAGTACGATTAAAACTAAATATGCCATCCAAATTTCGTTTTAAATAGAATACAAATGAAAGGAATAGTTAGCATTGAAGTTCCAGAAACACTTAAGAATGGAAAATTTCAATATCTATGGTATTTTGCACAAACAGAGGTAGAGATTGGAGGGGATGAAGTGCAGGAAGACATTCGATGTGTGTTATGTGATTTTCGTATACCTAGCTTTAAGGTTAAAAGGAAAGTTTTACAGGGCAACGGTTAAACTTGTTATGCTATCTCACTTGGAGTATTGGGCAATAAAAAAAACATGTTAATAAAATGAACGTAGCCAAGATAAGAACGAATAAGGTTGATGTGTGATAAAATAAGAAAAGATAAGATTAGTAATGACGAAATTCGCAAGATCGTAGAAATGGCACCAATTGAAGATAAAGTGAGGGAAAATTGATTAACATGGTTTTGGCTGCATACCACGGAGACTAGTTGATGCGTCAATTAGGAGTGCTAACATCCAAACCGTGGGTAGCTAAGGTAAACCATAACTAACTTGGGTAGAAATAACAAAAAAATATATGGTTCGATATAGTTTGGTAGAAGAATTCCCAAAAATAAAAAAATAAAGAATACATCACTCGATGTGGTTTAACGGAAGAAATGATCCTTAATCGAGTAGAATAACAACAACAACAACAATAATAACAACAGCAACACTAATAATAACAGATTCACGCAGCTGATGCCATTTAATTGGGAAAAGGGTAAATTATGTTAAGTTGAGCCAAGTTGGGTTAAAGAGAGAGATGAAAACTGTCCTCAAGGTTTTAGATTTTCTATGGTATCTTTTCTTCTTCTTCTTCTTCATTTTTTTCCCCCTCTTTTTCTTTTCATGGCTAATTAGAAATGCATAATCTCTTGAACTGTAAGATGTACCTAGGGAGCTTACAAGCCAAGTAGTGCAGTGTTACAATTACATATGTTCATCCCAAGGTGCTGCTAAACGGAAGGATCATATCAACGTACATGAATGATACCAAAATAAGTGACAAAACGTACTAAAAATTGACAAGTTTTTTACGGTGCCAAGACCATTGTTATTTTTAGAAGAAACCACCGGTGACAAACAGGGTGAACCTAAAAGCATGACATACGACCTAAGAGAGACACTTGCAGCAACATCTCACCATGGTGATCCATAGAAACTAGATGCCATCCCAATCCAAACTCAATCAATTTTGGTAGTTGGAAATTGAATGCGCAGGTTGTTCTTGGCAAGAGATTACCACCTAATTATGGATGTTACCACCTAACGGCGAGTGACTGTGAAAACCATAACGGCAATATGATACCAAATAAATTTGTACAAGTTGTTCACAAGCTGAAAATCATACAATGCAATGCTTTATTCAAAATAAGAAATGCCCTTTTTTGCACCTTTTGAGATACACTTATCAAAAAATAATGGATTTATTTCACATACACCACCAAAGTTTTGGCATTGTACACGTAGACCCCACAAGTTTCATAAAGTGCATCTAGACCCCTGAAGTTTATCTTGCATCCACTCAAACCCCTTCGGTTAGATTTCTTTATCTAAAAAGTAACTTTTGAGCAATTCAATGCCATGAAATTATCTTTCTACCCTTAGTATTAATTAAAAAAATATTTATATTATGATATGGTGCATCTTTTCTATTAAATTTTTTTGTAAACCTTTTCCACACTAGTACTTTAAATTATTATGCTTCGCATTAATATTTTAAATTTATATTATGGCTCCATTTGGTTTACCATAAACCTTTGAAAATCTCTGAAAATCTCTTAAAGTTATTCACTTTTTATCTTACTGCACGAATTACTAACCCACAACTTATCTTACTTTTTATCACTGCAAACACACCCTATATATAAATTAGTAATCATACATATATATAAATTATCATTACTTTTTTTTATTAATAATCTAATAAAATAAAGATGGAAGAGATAAAAATTTAGTTTCTCATTTTCTTCCACTTCCTTTCCATTAGTATCAAACAATAATGGATAAACCTTACTCGCAATTTTCTTTTTCGTGCATTTTTTTATATTAATAGTAAGGGTACAAAAGTAATTTATAGTATTGAATTGGTCAAAAGTTACTTTTTGGATAAAAAAACTAACATAGGGAGTCTAAGTGAATGAATTACAAACCTCAAGTAGTTTAGGTGCACATTTATAGAACCTGTGAGATCTAAGCGTACAGAGCCAAAACTACAGGAAGTATACGTGAAATAAACCCAAAAATAATTAGATAAAATAAGACAAGTTATAGTCAGAAATACCATTTTTGAATCACAAAATAGAGAACTAAAGAGTCCAAAAGTCCTATGAATGAACATGGATCTAGCAAACTCATTAAAGCAACAAAAGCATGTGACTGAAAAGAAAGAAGGGTGATAAATCTACCTTCATCAGGCAAAGTCTTAGACTCAGCCGTAATAACCTCAAATATTTCAACTGCATTAATTAAGCCATGACCCTTTGTAGGATGTATGGTTATTGTCAAAGTTCTCCCATTAATAGCAACAGTCTTGTTCAGTACAAGAGCACTGTAAAGATCCCCACTCATGTTCACAATATCAACATCTCGAAAAGCAACATCACCATTTATTAGGATGTCAAACATCCTTTGACCTGCACCAGTAACACCAGCATCAATCTCTGCAAAGTGTAGCCAAATAGAGTAGTTTCTATTGGGATCCACATCCATTGTATACTCTAAATCAGGCCGATTATCAGAACTAACAAGAGCAGTCTGATAAAGAGATTCTGGGTAGAAGTTTGGTGAAATTGAGGTTTGTTTGATGCTGTTTTTTGTATCTATAGTACGATCAAAACTTTGACCAAATTTTGTAATGGAATTCCAGAATCTATCCCCACCCCAGTGGTCCCCGCTAAAATCTTCACCAAAACCTGTTTTCTCAGCACCACAATTCAATCTTCTGTCTGTCCTTAGGATGGTCTCTCGACCCCAGTGTGGGCCAAAATAGTAAGCTCTATCATCAATTTGCAGAATTTCAATTGAAAGAATAGCTGGATCTCCATGACCAGTGCTGTGAAAACAAAGAGATGCTGAACCATCAGTCAGAAATACCAGGGCTTCAACAAATGCCTGCTCGTCATCATGGTTGCTCCAACCTGGTCGCAGAGAATAAATCTGAGTTCCTTCAATAGAAACATCAAATAAAGGTTCATTGTCGACATTAGCTCCCTTAACCAATCCAAGAAATATTCTAACAGAATAGTGGCCTTTGGGCACTCTCTTAATGTTATAGCAATTTTCTGGGCCCTCAGATAGAGGGAAATAGCGAAGTGTATCAAGTGGAGGAGAGATAAAACTTGGGCGTGCTGCATTAGCAGGTATGCCTCCTGTGTATGCAAAATCCTTATACCACGACGTATTGGTTGGTCGAGTACGGACATCATTCCTTGCTCCACAACTTATTCGCATAGCATATGGTGCTGCATCCAAGGAAAGATTTTCAGAATAGACATCAATTAAAGAGTACAGTAATTTAGTAGGATCCTCTAACCATCAAACAAATTCTTTAGCAAACATAACTAATGCTACAAAAGCTATTAGATATTTACACACAAACCCAAACTCTAATCAAGAATTAGACAACAGCATCTGAAATTCTAGCATGCACTTGCATGCCTCTATTGATGTTCACAGAATTGCCAACTCTTCTGTATATAATTAGCCAACTCTCTCCTACCCACCGCATAAGAACACATTTTGGGTGTATTTGGAACGAGGATTTGTGAGTGAAAAGAAAAATGGAGAACCATGGAATTACTTATTTATCCTCATTTTTTTATAATTAATTAAATAAAAAATTAGACTTTTTTGACAAACATTTATTCATTTTCTTCGCATATCAAAAAAGCAAAATAAATTTATCATTTTTCATTTTATTTTACTTTCATATTTTTTTTTCTCCGCAAATCTTTATTCCAAACACAATCTTCATGCACATTATACATGGACTCAAAAAAGTGAGTCCCCAAATCAAACAGAAAGTTAGTAAATTCAGAGAAAGGTAGGACTCATTAGTAAATCTACAAGTGTTCAGTGATTAAAAATAGAATAACCCCTAAAAAGTGCAGGGAAATCATCAAAAATTACTTCTCAATCAGCAATAATTGAGAATTGTGTGTTATTTGCAATTTAATGTTACTTTTTTTTTTTTAACTATCTATTTCTTTCACCAATTATTTAATGTTACCTTTTTTTTTTAATCTAATCCAGAACAAAGAATTCTTCCCCAAAAAAAAAAAAATCATTTTAGTCATTTAATGCCAAATTTAAGAGACAGACAAGAAAAGAACATAATGAATTTCCAAGTTATGCTCTCACCCACAAAAATGTCAAAACCACTAAAAATAAGTGAAGTAATAAAATCACTACTCCAACTGAACTTCCAAGAAACTCCAATCGATACCGTAATTTAAGCATTATGCCAAATCAATACGCTCATTAACCACATCAAATCAATCAAACTGCAAGCAAAAGATTACTTCAGAAGCCCTAATCCAATCTCGAAGCAAACTGTCCTCACAATATGAAGATAACCCACCCAACCCCCCCCCCCCCCACACACACACACACACAAATATAGAGAAAGAAAGAGCAGTGGGAGCAAACCAGGTCGAGGATGCGCAGGACGGAGAGCTAAGAAGAAGGTGAAGGACAGTAAGAGAAGGTGTTTCAGCATTGTGCCTCCAAAATGCTTTGCTTTACTCTCTCTCTCTCTCTCTCCACTCCCTGCCCTCTCACATTCTCTATCAGATGATTTACTTGATATAGTTCTATCAGATGCTTTACTTGATAATTAAAGAGAGCCCTCTCCCGTTCTCTACCAGATGATTTAAAGTAGTTCTATCAGATGCTTTACTTGATGATGAGAGAGAGAGAGAGAGAGAGAGAGAGAGTGTGTGTGTGTAGTAATGTTTTGGAGACGGTTGCAGGTAGAAAGTTCAATTTTGGTGACCCGTGAAGAGGCAGCGCTAACGTGCTCAAAAGCTCACCGAATTTTGTGCACTTCCCTTTTTTTTTCCTTTTATCAGACCAAACAATCAAAAATTCCAAAAGGGCCTTTTTTTTTTTCCCTAAATCCAGTATTTGTTTAATTTTTTAAATTAAGATTATTTTGAATTTATTTTCAAAGCACATGTGCCAAAAAAATTATGTTTGAAAAATTAACTTTCAAATTAAAAAATAAAAAATATTTGAAAATTTTCCTCTAAGCTTAGAGTGATATTTGAGAGTATATGTCCATCTTAACAAAACATATTTAAATTTAAATTTAAACACAGATTTATTAAACCTTTTTTTGTCATGTGCTTTGAATTTAGTAATTAAATTTAACTTGATATAATGAAAAAAAAAACTCTTCTAACTAATAATATTTATGCGATTATTCTATTAAAATTTTTTAATAACATAGCAATTAAATTTTTTTACATTTGATAATTTTTTTTATTTTTGGTCATTCGGTAAAATTGAGTAGAATAAAATCGTATGCCATCTTATTTTACGATAGATCTTGCTCACGTTCTGTAATTTATGTCAGTTGTAAAAGTTTAAAACGTGTGCAGATTAATGATTTATCAAAAGAAAATAACATGAAAGATATTTAAAATTAGTTTTCGTGTTTAATTAGTGTTTAGAAAAGCACACAAAATTTAAGAAAATTAAAAATAAATAAATTTAAAAAATTAATTTATTGATGAATATTATATAATTAAATATACTTTCCAATTCACTTAAACCAATTTCCTCTCTTCTTGTTCTCATTTTTCTTTTTATTTTTTTATTTTTTCCCTTGTTAAAATTCTTAATCAAAATATATAAGATCACATTAGCGGGCCCAATATAAGAAAAGCCAGAAGATCACGGGTAGAGTGCCACGTGGAAGATGCAAAATGCGGGTGCACAATGGGGGGGTTGTACCTGCATCGTAGATTGGTTGATTAGGACCTGCTAATTTCACTCACCATTTGGCTACTTCCAATCTTCCACTGATATGCTTCTGGCCCTACCAGTTGACGAAAGTGACCTTACGTTTGACGCGGCTAGAGGAGAAATAATAAAATAAAATAATTTGTAAGGAAATAAAAAGCAAACGGCTATGCACCAATGCCAGCGGGATCAATGATGTCATCTCGGCCGTTAATCAGGGTTTTTATCTTCCACTTCTTTACCGCTGTCTCTGCATTGTATTTTACACTGTAATCCCTGAGACTGTTAACCAGACTGGTTAAGGCTTGATCTTCGAAATTATCAGAAGTTATAAAAAAAAATTTATAAATTTATTTAATTTTCGTTAATTAAATTTCACCACACGTTATTTTTACATTAATTTTTTTTCTTTTTTTATCATCTAAACACCACATAATTGTTTTGAATATCCTATCAAAATAAATGTTAATTATTTGAATTTATATATTACATCGTATAAATGATTAAATAAAAATAAATAAATAATTTTTAGATTAAATAATAGATAAGAATAGTAACTTACGCATAAAATTTGAAATATAAACTCAAAAGCCGGATTTTTATGTTTATCAATTAATTAAATTTATCAGTGAATAGTGACTAAAATTTTATTTATAAGTTAATAGGACCCAATTTATTACTCGCATGGGATTTCTAAATTCATAATTTAATTTGATATTTTTTATTATTTGATTAAATTTATATATATATATATATATATATTTATCATTGGTGGGTTGGACTTTGGAGACCTTTTGACCCTTGGTAAGTTGCATGAATTAGTGCGCAATCGTCGGAGGACAAAGATTGGGTCAAGAACTAAAGTACATGAACTTGGATCCGATTTGATTCATTTTGAGACTTGGCTCTCTTGTAATTTTTTTTTCTATTATTTTTTTTTTATTATAAATCTCAACCGTTCATTTTTATTTAAGGGTTAAAAATATAATTTCATACATTATAATTATTTCTGCATTTTTAACAAATTAAATTTGTATTTTCAGCCTTCAAATGAAAATGGGTGATTAAAATTTATAAGAGCAAAAAAATAACAGAGAAAGAAATTGCAGGAGAGCCATGTTCTTTATTTTCATCCTAGTATTCAAGCTTCCCCCTCCAACCCTCCCCCTTGAGTTTTCTCCTTAGGCCTTATGATTAACTTCTGGGGTCGGGGAAAAACTCGCAACCGCTACCCATGGGTGCGCACTGGATGAAATCCGCTCCCGTGGCTCTAACCAGCAAAGAACCACAAGGAGGTAAACCAGCCTAGGCAAGCTCTGGCTGACCGACTCAGCCAAGAAGGCTGTTAGATGGCCCTCCACAATTAGAGGAAGGACTGTCCCCAAGAGGAGTCGAACCCAGGACCTATTGGTCCCGGGCCCTTCAGCTCGCCATCCAAACCAACTCGACTTTCCCTTTCGGGGCGCTTATGATTAACTTATTTCATCTTCTAGAAGTTAGCAAATATGCCAATGTCAAAGTTGGTTCACAATGAGCCTCATTTTGGGATGCTTAAGCTCAAAATTTTAAGATATATTTGATACTGTTAGTCATTTTTTTATTTATATTTATTGGTTTATATTTTTTGAAATAAAAATTAAAATAGCATTTGAAAATTTAATTTTATTTAAAATTATTAGTTATTATTCCATAATATTTTTAATTTACATAAAAGAAGAAAATGAAATATAAACTAAGAAAAGTTAATAAAAGGATAAAAATATCATTGACCTATATTAAATTTTTTTTAATTGTACTGTGGACTTTTTAAAAAAATTATGAACGAATAGAAAAATAAAAAATCAAATGAAATATAATAAATATTTCTAAAGACGTAGTTTTATTTGATTGAGTCAGAAAATAGAAGAGAATGGCAAGCATCTTTAATTAATATATTTTCTAATTTACTTTTTTCTTTACACAGTTTATAACTTTTCTACTTCATTTAATAAAAAAATAATCAAACAAGAATTATTTTAAAAAAAATCTATTTTCTTTCTTCTCATCATCAACTAATCTGCCATCTAGAGACCTAAAATAAATAAATAAAAGAAAATTAGGTATCTCTATCAATTGAGATTGGTATAACGAAACCAGGTAACCGCGACTGCTATAGCTAAGAATCGGGATTAGGACTGAAGTGATCATCCCTTACAGTTCTGGTCAACCCACTCATCCCAGTGCCAATGGGATGGGTTTGAGGGAGAAAAAATAAATAAATATGATTTTTTCGGGTTAGATTTGGATTTATGTAAATAATTTCCCTCCAATTAAATTTTAAAATAAATATGATTTATATTTTATGTATAATATATTAAAAATATTTATTTCATATATATATATATATATATATATAATCACCTTTATTAGGATATTAGGTATGGTAGATAGGAATTTGATGTATTAGTTATTGGAACTATTAAAATCCCAACAACCATAATAACCAAGCTGGACAATAACGGAATTACCCCAAAAAAAAAAAAAAAAAGCTGGACAATAATGGGATATAAATAAGCTGGGAATTCACAGCCTGTTAGTCGATATATATAATAAAGAAATGATAAATTAATGAATGCTTAAAGATCCGATATTCTGAATTTTATCATAATGGTTCTGTTTGGAGTGACAAAAAATTTTAAAAAATGATGAGAAATATTAAAAAATTTTAAAAATCATTCACCTTTTATCTCACTGCACGAATTACGAATTCACAATTTATCTTATTTTAATTCAATTTATCTCACTTTTTGTCTCTCTAATCGCATTCAATATATATCTTATGTCAACAAAGCACTGCAGAAACCTAATTTTTGGTGCATAATTAACTAGTCATGGAAATTAGATTTCATGAAATTAACAATTAATCCATGCAAAAGATGTACTACACTCCTTGAAATTTTTATATAATAAACAAATAGGTATGCTCTCGGGCTTATCATTTTTATTCTCCAAAAAAATAATTCAATAAAGTTCCATTTTATTACATAAATGTTATTAATGCGTTTTTCTCATAGCAAATTCTTTAAATAATTTCGGACAGAAATTCTACTTTTTCCTAACTCCTAAAAAAATTAAATAAAAATACATTGAAAATGATTAAGATATATGATGGGTTAAAATGATCAAAGATAGAAATTAATTTATAAAAGTATTATAAAAGGTTTTACGTAATTTTTATTTTGGCAATTGTCTCTAGAATAAAAATTCAAAATTGATTTGTATCAATTCTAGGGTGATTATATACATATATATAGGAGTCAATAATTATAAAATTCTTTGAATATCTTAATTTATTTATTTTTGGTAATTTTGAAATTCTTTCATGAGTTTTTTATGTTTACATATTTAGGTTAGGATTATTCAATTTTGGTATATGAATCTCGGATTTTAGTCACTTGGCATATGAATCTAGGGTTTTAATAAAAATATTTCTCAAAGAATTCGCTCTTTAAGGGTTTGGTGGATTCGGTTGTCCCTATTTGATGGTTTCACATTTAGGCAGAATAATACATACCATTTAGGTATAATAATACATATGATGCAACCGGAAACTGTAAGTATCTTTTAGATTAGATTTTGTGTTGGCAATATCCAAGACAACACTTTGCTTGTATTTGTTCTCCTTCAATTGGGTAGAATGTCACAAGTTAGGTTTTCAAATGCTTAAGCATATGCCAAAGAGGGTTTAAGTAGTCTTGTTAATGGTTGAGAAGAGCATTGGATTTGGTAGAGAAGTGGTTACTGGTTCCGCAACTCATGAACATCCCTTTTGGACTTAAATTGTCACTGTCCAGAAAGTTGAGAGGTCTCACAAGCAGTTTGTAAAAAGTTCATACCCACGAGATGCCTGTGATATCTGAAAAATTCTGTCCAGTATGAAAGAGGGTCTTGTGAGCAGTTCATGTACAGTCTGTGCCCACGAACTGCCTGTGACGACGTCCAGATTTTTAAGATCTATCCAAATAACTTTTTTAACCCTTTCTTTTGATATAAAAGAAACTTTTCTCTTCTTAACCCTAACTCTTTTGGACAGAACGTCACACTCACTAAGAAAGAAACCAAAAGGGAATGATGGGATGCTTAACTTGCTTGATTCTTGACATTACCAACCATCTTTGGTAAAGATTCATCATCAACCAACTCTGATCTGTGGATGTGCATCAGATCGGGTGAGCTTCTTCAAGTTTTTGAAAGTCTTCTTCTTCGCGAGCTGAGGTGTATTGCAGAATGTCAAGCAATCAAGGTTAAAATGGGTGTTTAGACAAGTAGATCAATGGGTAGTTGGTTGGGAAAACTTGTATTCCATTTCTATATACCTTGTAACCCCTTGTTTATAGTGAAGATGTTTTTTAGTTTGATCCGCTGAAGGATCCAGGGTCGTTTCTCCTTTGAGTTCAAAGGAGTTTTTCCCTAGTCAATAAATTCTTGTGTCTCTTTGGTTATTCCTTTTAGTTTTTGCTATGTATGCTTGATTTGGATACTATATTGTGAGATTTGGGTCTTTCAACCGGTACCAGAGCATTGGGTGTGCTCTGTTTAGTTTCTAGACTTTTTGTCTGAGAGTTGGTCCATTTAGTATCCATGGATAGCCAAAGAGAAGGATAATCTATAGTTAGGCCTCTGTTTCTTGATGGCACTAACTATCACTATTGGAAGGCAAAAATGAGGGCATTTCTCAAATCAATAGATGAACGTGTTTAGGATTTTGTTGTAGATGGATGGAGACCACCTACTATGAGTGAGACTGATCTCTCACCGAAACCAAAGAGGGATTGGTCATCTGCTGACAATGAAGCTACTGGGTGGAATAACAAAGTATTGAATGCTATTTTCTGCAGTGTTTCATAGGATGAGTTTAGGAGAATCTCCAACTGTGAGGTTGCAAAAGAAGCCTGGGATGTTCTTCAAGTTACATATGAAGGAACTACAGCAATAAAAATAGCAAAGTTGCAGAGACTCACTACTGCTTTTGAGGTAATCCGAATGGTTGAGAATGAAACATTTGATCAATTTTATATTAAGATGAGTGATATTGTGAATTCTTCAATAAACTTTGGTGAGACCTATCCACAATCCAAGAATGTTCGCAAGATACTGAGGTCTCTGCCAGACAGATTTCAACCTAAAGTAACTGCTATTAAGGAAAGTAAAGATGTTGATCAGATGAGAGTTAAAGAATTAGTTCAATCAATACAAACTTATGAGGTTAACATGAATCAGAACAAAAGGAACAAAGGAATAGCCTTAAATTCAGTCTGTGAAGATGAAAATGAAGAAATAGACATCTCAAAAGTAAGTGCAGAGGATATTGCTTTTCTTGTCAAAAAGTTCAAGAATTTTTCAAAGAAGTCTCCTCAAAACAAGTCAAAGTTTTTTAGAGGAAAGAAAAAGTTGAGTGAAGAGATTAAAACTGAGAAGAAGTAAGAAAAATCTAGTAAAAAGTAATGCTTTGAATGTAAGGGATATAGACATTTTGCTAATGAATGTGCAAATAGAATGAAGAGAAAGAATAAGAATGTTTTTGCTGCCTCTTGGGACAACGAAGAGGATTCAAGCAGTGAAGGAGGTCAAGTTGAGGATGAGTCAACTGGTTTTGAAAATGACTCTTCAAATGTCATAGCATTTATGGTGAAAGCTGATGATTCTTCACCGAAGGAAAATTCTGAAATTGGTATTTCTCAAATAAGTCTTGATGGAAGTGGAGTAAGTGACATCTCTAATTTTGATTCTGAAGAAGACATTCAAGAAAAGTTTGATTTGTTGTAAGAAAAATATGACGAGCTGTATCAGCAGTCTCTGACCCTTGCTAAGCAAAAAGCTAAAGCACTTTCCAAGTTAAATAAGGTTGAGAGTGAGACAGAGAGCTTGAAAAGTGAAGTAGAAAATTATAAGACTTATTTGGCTAAATTGGAGAAAATGGTTGAGACCTTGAAAAAGAATGAGGAGAGTTTGATGTCCATGAAAGTGTCACTTGAGAAAGAGGTGGAAGAATTGAAGGAGAATATTGCAAAGCCATCTAGTTCTTTCATGAAATGGGATGCCGGAACCAAGAAGCTAGTTGACATATTGGAAGCTCAAAGATTTTCCAATGATAGAACCGGAATTAGATGTGCAAAGCCATCTTCTTCTTCTCCAACTCAAGGAATTGGACCAATCAAATTTGTTCCAGCAACCAAGAAAATTGAGAATAACACCAGTAAGCCTCATTTCATTCCAAAGGATAGAAAAACTGAAACTGAAAATTCAAAAGCAAATGCAGAAAGGAGTCAAAGTTGCCAACAGAACGTGTCTTTTGGTGCAAGTAAGATGAAGAACTACACTCGAGGTAATGGTTCTTCCAACTATGTTTCAGGTTTCAAAGGTAAAAATCTCATTAAATCTGGTTTATTTTCCTCAAATTCTACAAGCTTTAAGAAGTTTGTTCCCATTTGTCATCATTGTGGAATTAAAGGCCACATAAGACCTTTTTTGTCATAAATTGCATAGATTACCATTGGATTATGTCAAATCCAAAGTTAATTCTAACAAAGGTCTTAGAGGAAAAGAATTTTTGTCTAATAGGTTCAATGGTCTCCAATTCCATAGTGAAAATGACTTCCGAGCTCCATTTAAACCAAAAAGAGAGTTTTCAAGTGGAGGATTATCTAAATTCAATGCCAAGAACATTTCAAAAACTGTTTTCAAAGGAAAATTTTCTTCAAATAACAAAGTTAAAAAGGTATGGATTAGATGTGATGATTTGAAATGCTTTATTGCACACACTGTTTTTAGAGCTCAAAATTCCGACATGTGGTACTTAGTGGTTGCTCTAAGCATATGTATGGTGTCAAGTCCATGTTTGCTTCATTGGCTGATTGTGATGAAGGCTCTGTCACATTTGGTGATGGTAGCAAATCCAAGATTCTTGGTATTAGATGTATTGATCGTCCAGGTCTACCTAGACTCAAGAATGTTTTGTATGTTGATGGGTTGAAAGCAAATTTGATTAGTATTAGTCAAATTTGTGATTCTCACTACAATGTTATGTTTGCTAGAAATGAATGTTCAATTCTAGATAAAGATAACAAAGTTGTGTTGAAAGGAATTAGAACTGCAGATAATTGTTATGGACTTTTCACTATCGAAAATCTTACTTGTAATGTTGCACAGGATGACACCACAGAACTTTGGATTCAAAGGCTTGGACATGTGAATTACCGGGATCTTGCAAGATTATCAAAGTTCGAGATTGTGAAAGGGTTGCCAAAGCTTGCAAAAGTCAAGAAAGTTGTTTGTGGACCGTGTCAAAAAGGGAAACAAACAAAGGCTATTCACAAAAAGATAAATAGAATAGCTACTTCTTCTCCTTTAGAACTTGTGCATATTGATTTAATGGGTCCTATTAGAACTGAAAGTTTAGGTGGTAAAAAATACATTTTTGTAATGGTTGATGACTTTTCCAGATTTACTTGGGTAAACTTTTTGAGAGAAAAATCAGATACTTTTCATATCTTTTAAATCTTTGTGCAATAGGCTCCAAAATGAAAAATGAGTCAAGATTGGTAGGATCATTAGATTGAGAAGTGATCATGGTAAAGAATTTGAAAACTCTAAATTCTCTTATTTTTGTGATGAATGTGGTATTGTGCATGAATTTTTTGCTCCTAAAACACATCAATAAAATGGGGTTGTTGAAAGAAAAAATAGAGTTCTCCAAGAAATGACTTGGGTAATGTTGCATGGTAAGAAAATGCCCTTAAGGTTTTGGGCTAAGGGATTAAATACTGCTTGTTACATTAGTAACAGAGTATTTGTGAGAAGGGGAACAAAAGCCACTTCATACGAACTTTGGAATGGTAAGAAACCAAGTGTCAAATACCTTCACATCTTTGGGAGTAAATGTTACATTTACCGTGATAGAGAATCTTTGGGTAAATTTGATGCAAGATGTGATGTAGGGATTTTTCTTGGTTACTCCACAAACAGTAGAGCTTATAAAATTTTTAACTTGAAACATTCTACTGTTATGGAGTCCATAAATGTGATTATTGATGATGATCCTATTAATTTTGTTTGCAGGTTAAACTCAGGAGAGAATGAGCATGAATTCACAATTTATCCTCATGAAGAATCCATGTTAGAAAGACAAAGGAATGTGTAGAAAATTGGAGTTGAGACCAGTGGAGATATGTCGAGAGATGAAGAAGAAGAAAATGAGGATGAAAATCAGCAATTAACCCTCAATCCTTCATCAAGAGTAAAGTTGAATCATCCACTCACACAAGTCATTGGAGAGGTAACAGCCCATATGAAAACTAGGAGGCAAGTTCGCAATGAGGTAACTTATTTGTGTTATATTTCATGCATTGAGCCTAAAAATGTTAAAGATGCTCTTCTTGACTCTCATTGGATTAATGCCATGCACGAGGAACTAGAACAATTTTCTAGAAATGAAGTTTGGGAACTTGTGCCTAGACCTAGTGATGTTAATGTTATAGGGACCAAATTGATTTTCAAAAACAAAACAGATAAATTTGGCACTATTGTTAGAAATAAAGCTAGACTAGTCGCACAAGGGTATACTCAAGTTGAAGGAGTGGATTTTGATGAGACTTTTGCACCCGTGGCTAGACTAGAATCAATTCAGATTTTGTTGGCCATTTCTTACTGCTTAGGATTCAAACTTTTTCAAATGGATGTAAAAAGTGCATTTTTGAATAGTTTTATACAAGAAGAAGTGTTTGTTGAGCAACCAAAAGGCTTCATTGATCCTAAACATCCCAATCATGTGTTTCGTTTAAATAAGACATTGTATGGTTTAAAACAAGCTCCAAGAGCTTGGTATGAAAGGCTTACCAAATTTTTGGTAGAGTCAAAATTTTCAAAGGGAAGTGTAGACAAAACATTATTCATCCATAGAGATTTTAAGGAAATTACCATTGCACAAATCTATGTGGATGACATTGTTTTGGCTCAACTTAAAAAAAAACATGCCTTAAAGTTTGCTAAACTCATGAAAAGTCAATTTGAAATGAGTATGGTTGGTGAGCTGAATTTTTTCTTAGGGTTGCAAATTAAACAATTGAAAAATGGCATTTTTATATCTCAATCCAAGTATGCAAGAAATTTACTTCAAAAGTTTGGACTCTCTACAACTAAGCATGCTAGGACTCCCATGGGCGCAACTACCAAATTAAACAAAGATGAATCCGGGAAGAGTGTTAATCAAACACTATACCGTAGCATGATTGGTAGCCTATTGTACTTAACTGCTAGTCGTCCAGACATTGCATTTAGTGTAGGCATTTGTGCTAGGTATCAATCCTATCTCAAAGAGTCTCATTTGACAGCTGTCAAACGCATCATTCGTTATATAAATGGGACTCTAGATTATTGCATCTGGTTTTCTAATGGTTCTTCTTCAGAAATCACTTGTTATTCAGATACAGATTGGGCAGGGTGTTGTGATGATAGAAAAAGCACTTCAGGAGGCTGTTTTTACATAAGAGGGAACTTGGCGGCTTGAAATAGCAAGAAGCAGAACTCCATTCACTTTCAACAGCCGAAGCTGAGTACATTGTAGCCGGGAGCTGTTGTGCTCAAGTTTTGTGGATGAAGCAGATGCTTTTAGATTATGGAATCAATCAAGGTACTATGTCCTTGTTTTGTAATAACTTGAGTGCTCTCAATATTTCCAAAAATCCTATTTAACACTCTCGCGCAAAACACATTGACATAAGGCATCATTTCATAAGAGATCTTGTTGAGAGACAAGTGTTGAGTTTAGAACACATTTCCACTGACCAACAACTTGCTGATATGTTTACAAAGCCATTGGAAGCTTCAAGATTTGAATATCTTCGTTCATCTCTTGGAGTTATACTTCTTGAATAGATTTTTCTCAATCCTTGGAATAAATGATCTTACAATTTTTACTATCAACTTAAATTCAAAATGAGATCATGCAATGTCCTTTAAGTTTTGAAATATTCAAATGAGTAAGAATTTAATTGAACTTGATATTTATTTACACTTTCCATCCTTGGCTATTGCCTTGTTTTTGTAGAATTCTTTCTAAATTTCATGATGTGTAAAGATGGTATTGAAAAATATTGATTTTTAAGATCACATTTATGTTTACTTTCAACTTGATTCATGTCGAACACTTGGTCAATTGAGATGGTATCTTGCTTGGATTCCTAGTGTGATGTTTGCATTGGATTGACCCAAAACTGATTAGCCCACAAGTTTCTCTATTCTAAGTTATATATTTCTTTGGGGGTATTGAAGTTGTTGAGTGCCGTTCCCCATAATAGTGATGAAAAGGGTTACCACCTCATTTTCTAAAGTTTATCAAAAAGAGTTAAAGAAGAAACAAATTTAAAAAAAAAAAAAAAAAAAGAGGAAGGTGTGTGATAAAAAAAAAAAAGGAGGAGGGTGTGTGAAAACCTTCATCACATTGCACTTATTGAATTTCATCTTGTTTTGGAGAGATAAGGATGATTGAATTAAAATTGCAATGTCAAATTTCATTTCTTTCAAATTGGGAAGGTTGCTCTATTCTTATTGTTGGACAATTGATTGGTTTGACTTCTAAGTAAATATCCACTAGAGAATTTGAATGTGATTCCACAACTAATACCTTGTCTTGAAATGTTAATTGAGTTAATTGACAAACATTTGTGTGGATTTAATGTCTTGTTTGAAATACTTCTCTGCCCATTATGTGTATTTTTAAGGTTTTTACAAAAATATGGGCAATGTGTCACTGATTTATTGTGTTTGTCAATATCATATTTATATAAGTTCTGAAAATTTGATATTTTAACTCTTAATTGAAACTAAGTGTTTAAATAATTGATTTTTGCTCATAGCTATAATTGTTTGTATCAAATATCTTGCATTAAAATTGATCTATCTGAGACAGTACTTTCCTTGATAATGGTTTTTGTTGGCTTATTATTAGCGAAAATTTCCTGCTTCGTTAAATATTTTTCTGTGTGAGGTCTATGGGTATTTCACATGATTTTTGTGGGCACAAGATTTTCTCATTCCATCTCATAAAAACCTCGCCTGAGTTGTCTGAATAGCCTAATTTGTTTAGTGGGCCTTTATCAAAATTTGAAATTATCTTTTGGGCCAAATCAATCTTATTTTTGTCTTTTTATTTTGTCTTTATTTGATGAAAGTGGTCCAATCTTCCATTTGTCCTTCTTGTATGGTCCACTAACCCATTTTTGGGTGTAGGTTGAGGGGTGGTGTGACTATTTTGGGCTAAAAGTTTTTTTTATTGAGTGGGCCGTACACTTTGTGTTCAAGTTTTGTGCAGATTTGATACCATTGAGGTGATGTGTTAAATTTTGATTGGGTTAGGTCTTTTTCAGATTGATACTCTCAGCTAGAATGGTGTGTGCATATGCATGTGTTTATATATATTTTCTTTTCTTTTTAAATAAACTAAATCTGAGTTTGACATGTGTATTTTTGCCTACAGTTTTATCTACACACTGATCATGCAATTAATGCTTCCATTTTCCCGTGAAACCCTTCGTCTGCCTCATCTTTTCACATCTCCAGCACGTCACCTTCTCTCTCCAACACACAAGCGTCTGTAAACCCTAACCCCCTGCAAGTCATACATGCATCACTCTCAGAAATCCATTTTTGGCAGCATGCTCGAAATCCTTCTGAGCAGTTCTTCTCCATATGTTATTGGCATCACAGTTTTGGGGTTGAGTGTATACCTCTATCAAGTGACCAGATTACCATTCTCCTTGATTTATCAGAAACCACTATCCTTTGCATCTTATTTCTTTATCCTTCTCTACTACACTTACATTCATCCTTCTGTAAACCCTCATTCCAGTCTACATCAATGGCCAAAATCAGACTTCCTAAATCCTCGAGTCTCTCTGGATCCAAACTTTCCCCAAAATTAGCCTTGCAAAAGAAGAAGGATGCTCCCTCCAGTAGTAGGACTTCCACCACTACCAGAGCCAAGGCTTTATTCAAAAAGAGAGGCTCCTCCTCCTCCTCAAAATCCTTTTCCCCATCTTAAATAAAGTCTAAATCCAAACCTTATTCTTCTGAATCTGATACTTTCATTGCTGGTGGTTAAGAGTTATACGACTCTATTTTCTCTTACCGACCTGTTCTTCTTGAACGGGCTGTAGATTTTTCTCATCTCACAGGGGATTTTGCTTTTATCAAGGATATTTTTGTTAGTCGGGGTTGGGTAGGGGTGTGTTCTGAGTCTGGCCATGCTTTTGAAAATCTGGTGCGTGAGTTCTATACAAACATGCACAATTTTACACCAGATTTTGAGGGCTTTAACACAAAAGTCCGTGGGGTATCATTTTCCTTCACTAATGACTCCTTGGCCTCTTATTTCCACTTAGATCGCATTCCTGATTCCAACTATCCAAACCTTGACTGGTTGTCTCTTTCCTCTCCTTCTGAAATGGCTAAGCCCATGAGGAATGCAGCACAACCCTGGTTTCCAGGGATGTCATTCAAACATAGTGAGTTAACTGTCCCTTACCACATTCTAAATCTCATTGTTGACTTTGTCATATCCCCTGCTCATCACTGCTCTGACATCTCTGAGGAGAGGGTGAAATTTCTCTATTGCCTCACCCATGACATTCCAATCGACTTGCCTTCTCTGTTATTTCAAAATATTTGCAATGCATTCAATCAGAAGGGCACTCAAGTTGGATAGCCGTATGGTGTGTTCATCACAAATCTCCTTAAGGCATAGTTTAACATTGTCAGATGAGTTGATGAATTGGCCATTGCGCAAGAAAAACCTATCAATCGGGTCACCATCTCTCGCACCATTGCCCAGAAAAACCCTCTGTGGCCTCTGCTGATCCCCAATCCTTTGGTCCTTCATTGAGTTATTCCTCCTCTCCATCACTTCCCACTGATCTTCCCTCTGGCAGTTCCTCAACTGATCCTCATTCGGTTGTTGTGTTTGCTCTCAAAGCCCTAACTAGTCGAATCACTCATTTGGAGAAGACCCTCTCTGATCGTATTAATCTTCTTGAACAAGCGGTTCAATCTGAAATTAAGGGCACTCGTGTCTCTTTGTTGAGTGAACTCAACACTACTAGCCGAGCCGCAACGCACTACAAGGCCCAAATGGATTTTTTTGTCACCTCCCTTGGCGAAATTTCTTCCATAGCCCACACCTCATTGATGTCAATTGGTGACACAGTTAATGGACTTGTGTGTGAAGTTGGAGATCTAGTGGGTGTCTTCAATGACATCAAAGCTTACTCACGGCGGGGCAGCAGTCGTTACTAATTTTCCTTTCATTGTTTAATTACTGTTGTTCAGACTGTTATTGTTGTTTAGACTGTTATTTTTGTTCAACCCATCCCTTCTTAATTGTTAAATGTTTTTGCATGTTGATTATTATCCTTTGTCAATTCCAGACAAAAAGGGGGAGACATTTAGGATTAAGGGGGAGTGATCGTGTTTAAGAGGTGAGAAATTTGAATGTATGATTGAGGGGGAGTTGAATTGATTTTTGAAGTTAATTTGAAATTGATTTTCTGTGACTACTGCTGCTTTGCTTTCTGCTCTTGAATTGTATTTCAGGTTTATCGTGGTTGCCGCTTAGGCCTAGAACTTGTGACATACTTTAATTGGATGTAAATTGGGGTGTTGGGGTGTTTTACCTCGGAATTGCCAAAGGGGGAAATTGTAAGATTACATTTGGGATTAAGGGGGAGTGATCATGTTTAAGGGGTGAGAAATTTGAATATATGATTGAGGGAGAGTTGAATTGATTTTTGAAGTTAATTTGAAATTGATCCTCTGTGACTACTGATGCTTTGCTTTCTGCTCTTGAATTGTATTTCAAGTTTACCGTGGTTGCCGCTTAGGCCTAGAACTTGTGACATACTTTAATTGGATTTAAATTGGGGTGTTGGGGTGTTTTGCCTCAGAATTGCCAAAGGGGGAGATTGTAAGTGTCTTTTAGATTAGATTTTGTGTTGGTAATATCCGAGACAACACTTTGCTTGTATTTGTTCTCCTTCAATTGGGTAGAATGTCACAAGTTAGGTTTTCAAATGTTTAAGCATATGCCAAAGAGTGTTTAAGCAGTCTTGTTAATGGTTGAGAAGAGCATTGGATTTGGTAGAGAAGTGGTTACTGGTTCCGCAACTCATGAACATCCTTTTTGGACTTAAATTGTCACTGTCCAGAAAGTTGAGAGGTCTCACAAGCAGTTCGTGAAAAGTTCATGCCCACGAGATGCCTGTGACATCTAGAAAATTCTGTCCAGTATGCAAGAGGGTCTTGTGAGCAGTTCATGTGCATTCTGTGCCCACGAACTGCCTGTGACGACGTCTAGATTTTTAAGATTTGTCCAAATAACTTTTTTAACCCATTCTTTTGATATAAAAAGAACTTTTCTCTTTTTAACCCTAACCCTTTTGGACAGAACGTCACACTCACTAAGCTTATTTGAGAAAGAAACCAAAAAGGAATGATGGGATGCTTAACTTGCTTGATTCTTGACATTACCAACCATCTTTGGTAAAGATTCATCATCAACCAACTCTGATATGTGGATGTGCATCAGATCAGGTGAGCTTCTTCAAGTTTTTGAAGGTCTTCTTCTTCACGAGCTGAGGTGTATTGTAGAATGTCAAGCAATCAAGGTTAGAATGGGTGTTTAGACAAGTAGATCAACGGGTAATTGGTTGGGAAAACTTGTATTCCATTTTTATGTACCTTGTAACCCCTTGTTTATAGTAAAGATGTTTTTTAGTTTGATCCACTGAAGGATCCGAGGTCGTTTCTCCTTTGAGTTCAAAGGAATTTTTCCCTAGTCAACAAATTCTTGTGTTTCTTTGGTTATTCCTTTTAGTTTTCGCTCTGGATGCGTGATTTGGATACTATATTGTGAGATTTGGGTCTTTCAGAAACAATAAACCTTAATCTTCAATATAAAATTAGAGAGAAAAATCTATTAATAAAGTCTAAAATTCAACAAAATAGAAAATTTGTCGAAAAATTCCTGAAACAAAAGTTTTTAAGACTAAAAACAGCCTCAATTGGATAAATTCAATTATCACGTCATGGGTCTCTGCAATAGCTTTCCAGAAAGATGTGGTAGATTATGTAACTCTTTATGAATCAAAAATAAACCTTAATCTTCAATCTAAAATTAGAGAGAAAAATCTATTAATAAAGTCTAAAATTCAGCAAAATAGAAAAATTGTCGAAAAATTATTGAAACAAAAGTTTTTAAGACTAAAAATAGCCTCAATTGGGTAAATTCAGTTATCACGCCATGAGCCTCTGCAAGAGCTTTTCAAAAAGATGTGGTACATTACGTAACTCTTTATGAATAAAAAATTATACCCAAAATATTATTTATCGGTATAACCCTAGACCATTCATTAATTCTTACGGTTCTTTTTGGATTTCTAATGCTCTAACTGGTCCAAGAACTCATCTACACGTCCACGTCATATATCTAGCAATTTTGTTTTAACGTGAACAATATCAAACCCATTATTTTTCAGATAGTGAAAACTAGGCGGCCTGATTTACAAATGACAAGATTTTGAATTACGAACAAGCTAAACTAGAAATCTCATAGAAGCTTAATTTAATATTTTGCTTTGATCAGTGAAAACTAGCTGGAAACCAGGTAAAATCAACACAATAGATAGATTAATTGCAATATCAGAAAACTGAAATTAACAGAAGAAAAAGTTTGGAGCCAGCTGGGGGGTTAATCAATCACTGTTACAATGTTTGTGCTGATCTCATGGACTTAGATGGTTCGAGAGCACCGCAACCTCTGCAAGGGGCAGAAATTGACTTTAAAATTTTCTGACCAAATGGCTCTTCCTTATTATTATTATTATTATTATTATTATTATAACTAGCTTGGTAATTCCTAACTCGAGCATTGTTTGGTTTCTTCTTGGCAGCAGCTGCTTTGTTGGAAGAACCCAACCCGCTCTCACTCGCTTTCCTGCTGCTCCTTCGAGTCGGAGGATGACTCGGCACCAAGTGATCAGAATGGGATGGAAATGGAAATGGGGATGAAATTGCTTGTGGCAAGAGCTGGCCATTGCAGAAGAGAAGATCTGCTGGGGACACTCTGCGTGGACTACTCCCAGTGGCTGAGCTTCTTGTTGGTGACGAGTGAGTACTGATGAATTCGAATTCTGGGTCGTGCTTGGCTGCCGGAGGAGGGAGAGGCCGCGCTTGGCCTGTTTGATGGGGCTTCACCACATGCTGCTGGTCTTGAATGCATACAAGGTCTGCAAAGGATAGGGAATAATCGGTTGAACTCGTGTCAGCACCAACATCTGAAATGGTACTAGTTGCCTTTCTTTGCATACCCATATTATTAATTGCTACTTTGATATGTGTATATTATCCTTAACTAGGTGTTGCAAACCCAAACCTTGTATATATATGCATGGTTTTTGGAGGGTTGTCATTGTGCTTTCTTGTTTGTTCTTTTCGAAACATGCATTTCTCTTGGAAAACATCTTCCCATTTTCCCTTTTTCTGCTTGTCCTTTTACCTTCTCAATTGTGCTAATTTGAGATGTATTAGTTTTATTAGCTTTCGCGATTTAAAATAAAAAAATTTAGTGCTAATTTTTTAAAAAAATTTTGTTTAAATATAATGAATTTAAAATCATTACAAAAAATTAAGTAGTGGCTTCACTATTTTTAAAAATAATGACACCGCTATTTTGATGGTAATTAATTGTTAAAAAATTTTTATGTATTATTGCGCAAGTTAATTCTCTCTTTTATATATTTAAGTTCAATTTGTTTGTTCCATTTGTCCACTGAGATTATTTCGAGTGGCTCGTGGGTATACTTCTCACAAAAACCACACAGGTTCAATTCCCATCTTGAACAAGATGTGTGTTGAGATGTGTGTGAGGCGTAGCACACATCTCCTCGGTTTACCCATCGATTATACGATTCGTTGATAATTACAATAAACTAGTGAGTGTTCTAAATTATCAAAAAATAATAATAATAATTTGAAATCTCTACTTATCCAAATGGAATTTTGTTAATTCTTGTCTTCTTGATGGTTGAATGTTCAAATGCAAAAAAAAAAATATGTGTTACCCTCTTATATTAATAGAAAAAAATTATCAAAAAATTTTACTTGGAATGAGAAGGATGACAATGGACGGGCCGTGGATACAAACTGTTAATCCTTTTATATATATATATATATATATATATATATATTTCTAATATCTCCACTCGTACCCACATGGGTATGGAAAAGAGATAACTATCTCATCCTATCTTATTAGGGTATTTTTTTTTTAAAGGTAAAGTTTTCTTTTTTTTTTAATTTTTTTTAAGGGGAGGAGAAAGACTCGAACTCAATTCATGAGTTGGCAGGAGAGGTTCTTAACCACTGAGTTATAAACTACGCTCTTAGGATATTTTTTATATGCATTGTAATTAACTTTTATAATAAATTAGCGATGTTGGTGTATTATGTCAATTTTTTTCTTTTAATTGAGAAGATAAATGGATAAAAAAAATATTATCTTGCCCAAGCACTATCCCCCTATAATTAATATAGGATTTGAAAATTATGGGATTTTAGAGGTCAATTGGTGCAGTGATTTTAATTATTATTAATAATATATGTAATTAATTGACAAAAATAATTTGGTTATATATATTTTTATTATTATGTAAATTTTCAGGATATATATCCGAACATTATATGAATTATATATATATATATATATATATTTAGTTAGAATCAATGTTTGAGGTGGCTGGCTGCAGGCAGAGTATATGTCACTTGACTGGTGAAGTGAAGTGAGATTCGTTTAGTTTCGGTGATTGCATTTGCAATTATTCGCCAAGTCAATAACGATCTGAACAAAACTTGGACATACATGGAGATTTTGTTTGGGCGATTGCTCCAAAGAATTCTGTATTATAATTCACTAACATATATATATATATATATATATATATTAATATAATATAGTTACTCTCAACGAATTCCCAATTTTGTTTTTACATTTGATGGATTGAACAGTTGATACGTGCCGTCCCCATTTCAGAATTTACCAAGCTATGTTTTTTTGAATTTTTTTTTTTTTTTTAAGAAAAGATTCAATTTGAATTCGACGGTGGATGAGACCGATAATTTTGTTATTTATCAAGTCGGGCTGGACTAGGCCCCTTCAGACTTGCCCACGTAATCGCTCATTTATATTTAACAAAATTAAATTATATTTTTATATAAAAATAATTTATAAAACTTATAAAAATAGATAATTTAATAACTAAAATACTTTTTTTATTTTGATACAAATATTTAATTTTATTTAAGATTATATACATATACATATACATATACATATAAATAAAATAATATGTATACATAATGTTTTTCAAAATACGGGCAAGACTCGAATCGGAGTGTACAATCTTAAAATCGACTTAGAAAATTAAATGGGCTCAAAAAAATTTTAATTCTAAAAATAAAAAGGATAGATAAAAAGACCTAACAAGTCAGCCTAAAATCAGTCATTGTTTGCATTTGAAACTCCAGACAACATTTCATTGGCGTACACATGGCAAGGTTCAAAAGTAACCTTACTAAATTCTAAAAATACGATGTATATTATGGCTTCGTTTGGAGTTTCAAAAAAATTCAAAAAAATCTAAAAGTTGACACAGTCTGCTGCTGACATGGTCTGCCAAAAAATTTTGAAATACCTATGGAACGCACTATTTTGATCCGTTCCAACGGATTTTGCCAAAATTAAAAAAAAAAAGTAATCTGATATTTGTACAAAAAAATACATAAAATTCTAAAAATTTTTAAAATCCTTCACTAAAATTTTGACACGTGTCACTTTATATACTTTTTAACAATTATATATCAAATCAAATATAAACATTTAACAATGATTACGCAATAATTTCAAAATACACTTTGAAAAACGTTTGAAAACTTTTGAATTTAGTTGGGACTCCAAACGCACCCAATGTGTATTGTGAAATAATTAATAATTGATATTCAACTTACAATATTACGTGTGCGATTGCACTATAAGAAAATAGAAACTATAAAAGGTTGGACAATTAAGCTATTGTCAATATTTTAATTTTAAAACAACTTTGATAGTTTATGTGGCTTAGTTTAACCCTTAGGGCAAGACATTCATTGTGAGACTATTAAAGTTATACTTATCGCTCTCAGCATTTAATAATTACACTTACTTACCTTATTTTGAAATGTTATTAATATTAACACGCTTTTATTAAATCAATCTTCAAAACTTAGTAGAAAATGTCAAAATAACTAAAATTCTATTCCTCTCTCCCTATTTTACTTCTCCTTTTTTCACATATTCGTTAATTTATTTTTACTTATTTTTGAAATTTTTTATAAAGAAAACTGACAAATATGTGAGAGAAAAATGGACAAAATAAAAAAAAAACCTAAAATTTTGAACTTGATATTTTCTATTAAATTTTAATAATTGACTAATCAAAGAAAACATATTTAGCAGTCATACACACTAAATATTCAAAAGTAATATATATATATATATATTATATATATATATATTAATAATATAAAAATATAATATCATTCATAATTATATTTATAAAAAATCAAAATAACAAACTTATATAAATATAAGATATCATATAGAAATATTCTAATACTATTTATATATTCCTTTTATTAATTATTTGTGTATTGTTTTTTTATAAAAAAATATATTCAAAATGTAATTAATTAAAAACGTTTGGAATTTGGTTGATCAAACCCTTTACTCATTCATCTTTCCATCAAAATCTTATCATTTATCTTATACTTGTTTTTAAAACTTATTATTTTATTATACACTTATTAATTTTAAAATGACCTCTATAATTTTACGTAGCACACCAATTTTACCACCAATCACAATAAAAGATGCTAAAAAAAATTAATTTTAAAAGATAATTAATAAAATTTTGAATTTACTGTCATTAATTAGTTCCAGTCTTATTAACTAGGTAAAGTTAAAATGGGTTTGGAAAAAAAAATAGTTAGTTAAGTTATTAAAAAATTATTTTTTCTTATGTTTGAAAAAAAAATTAATTTTTAATTCACTAATTTTTTAAAATTTTTTTATTAATTTTATATTTTTACCTCACATGGTCCAAAATGGTTAAAAGCGTAAGCAGTTAAATTTGACAGGCGCGCCTTATATCATGAAAAGGAAATAATTACATCCCCAAGTTGATTGGGGGGATACGGGCCCCACGTGTCTCTTTACAAACCCCGATGACTCCATCGACCAATCGGCCCCCGACTGTCCTTTAGAAGAGGACAAAGTTGAATCGCAAGATGCCACGTGCAGATCAACCCACAACTTACTCTCATGAGATATTATTAGCCTTCATCCTTATCCACGCCTGTCTCCATCGATCTCCACTCAAAATTTTTCCACTCCCACGCCAACTTTTATTTATCAAATCACTCGTACCTTATTTTCGGGGTGAATTGGAGTTAAAAAAAAAAAAATAAAATAAAATAATTTATAAATTTATAATTCGTATAATAAAAAAATAAATAAATTTTATATATTTTTATAAATTTTTAATAAATTAAACTCATCATTTATTTACATTTTTAACTTTTGAATTCCAAATGTGATACATAGAGGTTGTACTTGAGTAGTGACCAGACATAATCAACCTTGGCCCTAAATTTGAAGAAAACTAATGTGATTTCGTAGTAAAAGTGACATGCACACACTTTTTTCTATGTTTTTAATAATTTTTGTGCTGCAATATTTTGACCTTTATTTGTTCTTTTTTACAATGTGAATTTGTATATAAAAAGAAATAATGAAATAAAGTTAATTGGAAGATACTCCAATCAAAGACACTCAACGTTCAAGTTAAAAGCAGATAAGACTATTGATAATCTCTCGTATAGGGGATAGAGAAACCCTTACTTTACATATTTTATAATTTATGTATTCAGAATGTCTTAATAGCATTATATTAATTTAACTATAGTAGTGATAATTAAAGTATTAAATGTTAGTGATTATGTAACATTGAAGTTAGTAAAGAAATAATCTTAAAGTGACATATATATATATATATATATATATTATTGTGATCTTATCCTTGATGTATTTGAGTACAGTGAATTAAGTAATTATATCACGTAATTAATAAATTATTTAGTTCTAATTTAACTAAGTTATAACTTTAATCGGAGTGGTATATTTTGCAGTTAGAAAATTACATTTTTTTTCTTGATAGAGAAACATGTGATGAGGTATTTTTTGTCTGTGCAATTTTTTTGACAAATTCTTTCAATAGTGTGACTGTATCGTGAACCAATAAATTAAGCCAGGGAAAAAGATGCCATTAATTACAAATTAAAAGGGTTTAAATGTTATATTTTAAAATAAAAAATGAATATGAGTCTAACAGATGGGCACAAAAAGTAATTCAACCAACAACGTTAATTCGACCAACACTGACCTAGATCTTTACACACTTGGAAGTAGGAAAAAAATTCAACCGCAAACTCACAACGTTTTCTTTGTCAGTTTGTTGGAGAATTTTAGGCACCAACTTCTATTTATACGTTTGATAGGAAATAGAGCAGCAGCAGCAGCAGAGAGAGAGAGAGAGAGAGAGAGAGAGAGAGAGATGGTTCTTCTGGACAAGATGTGGGACGACGTCTTAGCCGGGCCTCAACCTGAGGATGGCCTCGGCAAGCTTAGGAAGCTCACCATCCAGCGACCCATCAGCATCAGAGGTGGCTCCGCCTCTCTCCCTTTATTTACTCTTCTCTGTATGTAAAAACATATATAAAATTATAGAAAATTATAAAAATTATTGATTCGTGTTATGTATAGTAAGTAAAGAATTTTAATTTTATAACTTTTTTTTTTTATAGAAATTTGTAGAATTGTATATATATATATATATATTTTTATAACTCCAAATATTGCATGCACATACACAAACTATGCAAGGACGGAATCAGCAACTTTTTTTTTTTCTTTTTCGAAACCAAGAAATATTGGAATCAGCAACTTTTTAATTATTAGGAGGCAAACTCTAAAAAAAATTGTACAGACAAGCATAAGAGGAGAATAAAAGTTGAAACATGACAGTCTTTGTACATAGTTATGGTGCCGTTTGTAGTTACAGAAATTAAAATAAAATATATTTTAGGTTGCTTTTTAATATTTGGAGTATTATTATAAATTATAAAAAAATAAAGAAAAATAATTTCGTTGGAACGGATTTTTGTTTATTTGTAAAAAAAATTTATAAGAAAAATATATATAAAATTTTATAGAATTTTTTGAATTTTTTCAGTGTTTCAAATGATCTGTACTAAAAAAAAATTAGATACGTTGTTGATAATACTATTTATTTTGTCTCCTACGTATATGTTTTTGATAGTACTTTTGTCAATTTTGTGCTTTCAATTTTGGGTATAGGTGGGGAAGGAGAGGGGAGCAAGTCCCAGGGGTCCTTGTGGATGCCAGGGAGCCCGACAACACCAATGACCCCGACCACACCGTCACCGACGGCAGCGCATAGAGATAACGTGTGGAGAAGTGTGTTCAACCCTGGTAGCAACATTGCCACTAAAGGCATTGGTGCCGACGTTTTTGACAAGCCACAACCCAACTCTCCCACTGTTTATGACTGGTACGTGAACCTATGGTTATATTTGTTCTGAGGGATTGGATGATGGGATATAAAAAAAATTATCATGGGATAATACATGAGATTTGATATAACATGAGATTAATTTTTTTATGTGAGATTATTTTTTTAGTGTTTGATTGATAGGATATAAAGTGGAATAAAAGATGTTATTTAACATGAGATGTGACAAAAAATAATTTTGAACATTTAGATTTTGGCGAAAAACAAATCCAAAAGTGGGAGATAAATAATACCATGTCCCCCATGATATTACTTATCCCCTATTTTGAGGGATAGGAAATCCAATCCGGAATTGTAATATTATAAACCAAACACAGGATTAAAATTAACTTGGTCAAAAATTATAAGCTACTTATCCAATCCTCCGTTTTTATCTCCCAAACAAATATTGCCTATATATATATAAGATGAGGGGAGCTAGCATTATTTTTAGACTCCATTTGGAGTGATAAAAAAATTATAAAAAATAGTAAAAAATTTTAAAAATTATTCACTTTTTATTTTACTGCATGAATTACGAACTAACAACTTATCTCACTTAATTTCATTTTATCTCACTTTTTATTACTTCAAACACACCTTTAATGTAGTTCGTGATTTGAGGTGACTGTTACTTAAGCCTGAATTGTTAGAATAAAATTTAATAGTTTAGATACATTTACACTTTCTTAATCCAATGATTCCAAATTTGATGTCACCAAATTGACAATAAAAACAATATTAGCCTCTTCTTTTATATAAAGAGTACATTAAGATGCATTGCTTGTTAAACCATCTAAAAATTTTATTAAATAATAACTATTAAGAGGGTAAAATTTTATTTTTAATCATGCATGTTCGAATTTGGTGGCTTGTAAAATTTTAACCTCTTATAAATTAATCATGTTTGATGTAAGAAATGTATCAAGGAATATTTCTTAATCTTTTGAGAACCAAAAATGTAAATTTAGGCCAAAAAAGCATGCACGGGTACAAAACATTTTTTTTTAATTCAAATCAGATTAGAAATTGCTTAGCTAATAATAAATATGTCGATGGTTATTTCGAACGAAAGAATGCAAAATTGCCCAAAAAATATATCAATGGGTAAAACAATCATTTTTTTAGTTTACGTTTTTATTGAGCCAAAATTTTCTTAGTTGATAAAAAATTTGTTAAAAAAAAATTTTCTCAACCTTTAGAAAAGACTAGAATGAGAATTTGGGTTGAAAATGGACCAATGGATAAAATGGTAATTTTTTGCTAAAGTTTGAATCGTAGTTACATAGATAATAAAAATAACACGTAAAGAAATATTTTTAAGTCTTTTTCAGCCTTAGAATGTAAATTAAGGCCGAAAAGGGGCTTGGAGGGAAATTATAATTTTTTTGGCCCAAGTTTGAGTTATATCAAAATTTGATTAACTAATAAAAACATATTGAAGGATCTTTTTTACTCTTTTGGAATGTCTAAAATAGAAATGCGAGCCAAAAATATATTTAGGAGCAAGATGGTCGATTTATGACCTTGAGTTAGAATTGGATCGAAATTTATTTAATTGATAAAAAAATATGCCAATAAATATTTCTTAAGTTTTGGGAAGCCCAAATATGTTTTAGGGGTAAATTTATAATTTATTGATTCAAATTTAGATTGACCCAAAATTTGTTTATTTTATTTTATTTTTATTTTTTTTGGTCTTGTCAAAATTTCTTAGTTAATAAGGAATTTGTTGATGAATATTTTTTAATTTTCAGAAAGTGTATAATGTGAATCTAAGTTGAAAAAAATTTAGGAATAAAATAATCAATTTTTAAGAGAAAACTTATTGTTTAATAGAGAGGTGAGAGAATTGAATTTTTTTTTCTATCTTCTTACTCCAGCAAATTTTTATTTCCTTTACCTTCAGGCTTTCAAGGTTAACATTTAATTTTTTAAGATAAATTTTAACTCTTCAAATTTTTACGGAGTACCATCAAACGTAATTCAACAAAAGTTAAAAAATATTGGAGTAACGTCACTTCCACTCAACTCCGTAAAAAAAAGGACAACTTTAAAATTATGCCTACAAGTATTGGATCTAAAATATCGACATTGTTTGGAGTTCTTTTAATTTTTATAATTTTTTTATAAAATTAAAACTTTTTACCTAAAGTATGAATTATAAAATTAATTTTTTACAAATTTAGAGGCCGTTTGGAGTGGGAAAAAAACCTTTAAAATTAATAAAATTGAATTTTTTGAAATTTGGATTGCAAAAAGTTGATTTGAAATAATGGTTAGATGTTTATATTTGATTTGATATAAAATTGTTAAAAATTACATAAAGCGACAATTGGCAAAATTTTAACGGAGAATTTTGAAAATTTTTGAAATTTTGTGAAATATTTTTGTACAAATGTCAGTCTAACTTTTTAAAAGATCTACCAAAATCTATTGGAACGCACCATAATACTCCATTTGGAAACATTCCACTATTAAAATTGATTTTATTTTAAAATAAGGATTTAATTTCATTTGATTTGATAAATGAATTATATGTTTAGAACATATATTTAAATTCAAGAACTGAATTAAAATTCTATATTTGAAACTTAAATAGAATTGAATTGATTTAAAAAAAATACTGAATTTAACTTTATTATTTAATTTACCGATTGAGGTATAGAGTAAGCAGCAAAAGTAAAAAAGGGTAAAGTAGGTTAAGAGTAAATCTGTCCAATTAATTAAATTCAAATGAATTTCAACAAAATTTTATCAATTTTAGTTTGATTTGAAATTGTAAAGAATTCTTAAAATTTTAGTATTCAAATAAAATGAAATCTGATTCATTAAATATCGTTTTTATTCCAAATGTGAAATTTAATGACAATTCATCAAATCTTATTAATTTGAGCCTTTCAAACATTACGTAATTGTTTGTTTCGATAGATTTTAACAAAATTTTTAGAAAAATTAAAATTTTTTTAAATTGAAAAAAGTTAAAATTTTTAAAATTTTTTTAACTTCTTTAAAACTTCAAACCATCCTTTATACTACTCCAAACACGCCCGTAATTCGCTTACTGAAGTGGCCTTATGATAAGGTTGTGTAATGGCAGGCTCTACAGCGCGGAGACCAGGAGCCAGCGTCGCTGAGATGTGAAGCAAAGATACTGCCTGGTGCATGTAAATAGTGTCCTTTATTTTCCAATGTCTGCCACGTACTTCTTTTTGGCATGCTTGTGACTTGTGAGGGGGCGTTATTCTAACATACCTGTTATTCACCCTCCGGTTTGATTACATACAATCTGCCGTAGATGGTGGTGATGAGCTTTTTTTAACTTTATTATTAATTAAATAAATAAAATGCCATGTGCTCTTTTATTATTATTATTATTATTGTTTTTTTTTTTTTTTGGCGCATCATCGTTGTCTTTAGAGATTTCTCTTAAAAGAAATTTTGGATTGAAAATTTTATTTTTAATATTAGAACTTTTATTGTATCTATGTATAATTTGATTCCATCCGATGTGAAAATTTATGTATTTAAAATTAAAAGAAATAACTTATACTATTATTGTTATTCTTATTATTATTATATTGCTTCCTTGTTTGATACTCCTATTCCGTATGCACTTACCGCTCTTCAACTTTTAAAAATTATATCTATCTAATATTTAAGAAATTATATATACTTATAATCCTTCAAATTTTAAAAATTATACTCACCTTTCTAATTTTGAAATATTATTAATATTGATATATTCCATTAAATTAACCATTAAAATTTAACAGAAAATATTTAATTAACCAAAGTTTAGGTAATTTTTTTTATTTTACTCTTCTCTCTTTCACATATTTGTCAGTTTTTTTAGCAAAAAAATCTCAAAAATAAGTAAAAAAGTATAAATTAAAAAAATTAAGAGTTTTATGAAAATATTCCTCAAACTATATATCTATTTTTTCCTATTTCGTTTTCAAACTATCAAATGCATTTATTATATCTTTGAACTATCTAATTCCGTTATATTTGGTTCGAATATTAACTCCATCAATTAAAGTTAACGAAAAAATTATTATGTGCGGATTATGTAACCTTTTTCACTCCACCACAGGAGTATAATGATCAATTCATATTTATTGCTCTCATCTGACGCCAAAAAATATATGTTTTCCTCCAATGGCTAGTTGTTGCATATAATAATAAATTATTATTTATTTTAATAATAAACCATTATTTAAATTATTTTAATAATAAATTATTATTAATTTAATAACAAATCATTATTTCCAAAATAATTATTTTTAATTTTAAAAATATTTATTTTTATTTTAATAATATTTTTACGTTAATAAATATTATTTAATAATAAATTATTATTTATAGAAAATTATACCATAAAATTATTGTTAACTAAAAAATAATTTATTAAAGTAAATTTAAATTTATTTATGAAAAATAATTATTAATTTAATCGAATAAATCATTTTAATCATAGATTATTATTTGAATATTGTCATTATATAGCAACAACTAGTAATTGGAGGAGAGCATACACTTTTTAACACTAGATAGGAAGAATAGATATGAATTAATCATTATATCCTTGAGATAGGGTGAAAAAAATCACATGACCTGCACCTGATAATTTTTTCTGTTAACTTTAATGGATGGAGTTAGTGTTCGAATCAAATAGAACAGAATTAGATAGTTCAAAAATATAATAAGTGCATTTAGTAGTTTGAGGATAAAATAGAAAAAGTGAAATAATTTGAGAGATATTTTTATAAAAAAACTCAAAAATTAAAAATTTTTATAAAGAAAATTGATAAAAATATGATAAGAGAAAAAGATAAAATAAGTAAAACACCTAAAATTTTGGTTATTTTGAATTTTCTATTAAGTTTTAACAATTTATTTAATGGAAGAGGGTCGATATTAATAGTATTTCAAAATAAAAAAGGTAAGTAAAATTTTTAAATATTGAGGGATAGTAAATATAATTACCTAAAAATGGGACTCAAAATCTTACTGTTTGTCCCCATAGTTCACTAGTATTTAAATTACATTATGCGTCAATTGTGATGACCACTGGAGCTTCTTTGTTCGATTTGGGTGATTGACTCAAAATATGAATGTCTTGAGTTTAAAATTCAAACTTAGAACTATATTTATCGATTATAGGCATCTTCAGACTCAAAATCTCACACGATTGTTTTTATATATCATTAATACCTAGATTAAATCAGTCGGCCAAGTCTTGTAGTCATGAAGACTATATGCTCTATTTGGATGGTTGACTCGAAATATGAACATTCTAAATTTTAAGTTTAAATTTAAACTATATTTGCTGACTATGATTAGCACAAGACTTAAAACACTATATGGTTTGTTTTTATAAGTTAACAATACCTAGGCGACGTATCAAGTTTCATAGTTAAAATTCATTGACACTTTCATTATGTATTCCCAAGTGCATGATCGTCAAAAGTAGAAAATTTGAAGAGTCAGGGTTTGATTAGTCGGGAAAATGGGTTTTATGCTTTTGATATTGAAGATGATCATATGAGTTTTAAAATTAGAGGATTAATTATAACATGAAAAATAATGTAAAATTTAGGGTTGTATATAAAGGTAATACCTAGGCATTGTATTTTCACCAATTGATCACTATATAAATTCTATTTTATTAATACATTAAATAATCTCAACTGAAATGCAATAACCGTGAGATTTAATTGGAAAAAATTTTGGTTAAAACATAATTTTTGAATATTTTAAATAAAAAATTAGAAATAATTCTTTAACATAGCAGAAAGCGTTAACAAGGCAAGTTATATATTGGGTGAGTTTGGTTTGCAAACAAATTCCAAAAAACTCTATAAATCTCTATTAACTTTACATCACATCAACTTTTTTCTTCCACTGAACGCATTACGAACTCTCAATTTATCTCACTTTATCTCACTCTAAAACTCACCCATTGTGTCGACAATAAATTAAATGACTTTACCTAAGTGTTTTGCTATGTAAAAATAGTAAACTTGTTCACAGCAAATCAAGGATTTTACCCAAAAAAAAAAAAATTATTTGTTTAAATATTAAAACAACCATTTACCTGTTCAAAAATATAAAATTGAGCACAAACAATTTTACATTTGTAAAAATAAAATTTACATGATTGCAACTAGTAAATATAAGCTAGAGTAAAAAAAATGATAGACGAATTACTATTGAGATCCCGTAAAACGCACATGTCATACATTGCGATATCAACATGAGGTAACCTGATATATATGTTAGATTCAATATTTTTATAGTATAACGCGTTTTAACTTGTGGGTATCAGATTTTATTAGAACTCTGGAGTTTTATGTGCTTGAATAGGAGTAGTAATAGAGAAGCCTATTAATAGGTTAGGTTTGAATCAAATCTATCAAATCCAGACCTGATTTGAATTTAATAATAATAATCCAATTCAGATACAAAAATAGTCGGGTCGAATTCTATAAGATCTAGATTCAATCCATATATCCAAATTCGACACATTTTGGAAATTAAGTTTTTTTTTTTAAAACCATCGTTTCATATATATATATATATATATATATAATACTTTATTCAACATATGTATAGACCTGAATAATTCTCACTTTCTCTGCCTAAGTTTACATAAATGCTTTTCTTCTTCTTCTTGTTCATTTTTTTGTTAAATTGATTTTGAGTTATCTTTTACTGAGTGAGTCGATTCAATTCAAATACTAGGGTAGTATTTGACAAAAACAGATTCACTTTAGTAAGGGTGGAGCCATAAATTTTTATACGTGTGGGCACTAATAATAAAATACATAAATAAGAAAGAGGAAGAGGGAAAAGGTTAAAGTGGGACAAGTTTGTTTTTTTGGTTGTATTGGGTAGATTCAATACAATTGTATTTGTATATTGGGCTAATTTTTTTCTTTTCTTTGATTGAGTACAATTGGTATTGAGTTAAATTTTTTTTTTCTTGGGTGAGCACAATTTCTATTGAGCTAATTTTTTTTTCCTTTCCTTGGATGGTACAATAACAGTAAGATAATAATCAACCAAAAAAATAAAAAAATAATAGAGGTAATAAATTTAACTTTATTTTCAGAGTGAACATGTGCCCCCTCTTAGGCAAGCTGTGGTTCTACCCTTGCGCTTTAGTGAAATCAAGGGGAATCAAAATTAGTTTCGCCCAAGCGTCAAACTTAGTGAAATTGAGGAGAAATTTCCCAATGACATTGAAGGAGAGAATCGAATTCTCTTTAATTGTTTTCATTCTGGGGTTAGAGGACTACAATATGTTCATTTCAAAACCTTTGCGCTCAATCATTGCAAACTTTCTTGTAAATTTTCAGACCCACTTTGTGTGCCCAATCACTACAAATATAGTTCACTTTTATGTATGCTTCATACATATAATATAATATAATATAATATAATAGTCAAAATGATTGATTTTATTTCATGAAATTTTTATTTTTAAATTTTTATTTAAAATATTTTATTTTTAAAAATAATTGGTCTAATAAATCAATTCGAATATAAATTTATCTGGACACAAATTGAATTAGCCAAATCTAATCTAATATTATTGGATTGGATCCGGATCAGATATGTACTAAATTCAATCCATTAACAAGCCTAGTACAAGGATAAGTGATCCTCTAAGAGGTTTTCATGCTATACTTAGAGATGTAAATGAGTCAATTTGAGCTGAATTTTGTCATGTTCAGGCTCAATTTATCATATATTTGTTGGTCTTGAATTACTTGGGTTTTATAAGGTCTAAAAAAATTAAAACCTTATCTCAACTCATTAAAAAATATTAAGGTTCGAGTTTAGCTCATTAAAAATTATTTATATTGAATATCCAAAAAAATGAGTTAATTTATCTAATATTATTAATTCGTTATTTTATCAAGTAACAATATTTACTATAAAAATAACTAATATTTATAATAAGCCAAAGTTTAACTTTCAAATTATTTGATAATTGATAAGGAATTCTACGTAATTTGAGAAAGTCTAAAATGTTACACGTTTGAACAAAAATAAAATAATTCCAAAAAATCAAAACAAGAGTTAAATACTAATAAAAATATCTAAATAAACAAAGTTTACAAAATGTATTTATATTACTATTATGTATAATATTATAAACAAATATAATTAGGTCATCAAGCCTCCTTAAGTTCAACTTCAACTCGTTTAATAAACGAACTTCAAGACCAAATCTCTAATCATTTTTTAAAGGGTAAATTACATATACTTCCTTTTAACATTTAGTACGCATAATATATAAAAGTTATACTTGCCTCATTTATTTTGAAATATTGTTAACATTGAATTTTTTTCGATAAATCAGTCGCTAAAACTTATAAAAAATTGTTAAAATAACTAAATATTTTAGGTATTTTTCTTATTTTATCTCTCATTCTATTACATTTTCATTAGCTTTCTTTACAAAAAGCCAAAAAATAATGAAAAAATAATTAAAAATAAAAAGTTTTTGAGAATTTTTATAAAAAAAAAAAAAAACTGACGAGATGTGTGAAAAGAAATAGTAAAATAAGAAAAATATCTAAATTTTGATTAGTTTGTATTTTATATTAAGTTTCAATGACTGATTTTATCAAAAGATGGTCAATGTTAACAATATTTCAAAATAAGAGAGGCAAGTATAACTTTTAAATATTATAGGTGCTAAATGTAATTATCTTAACGTTAACGGAATATAGGTGTAATTTACCTTTTATTGAAAAGGCCGAGTTCTAGCTCAGTTTTTAATTGACCTCCCAATAGTAGCTTATAAACATCTCGATTCATTAATAGTATTCTTAATTGCACCTAATTCACAAACAACATCATATTATAGTCGATATGAGTATGATAAAACTTCAGTGATAAGTTAGTTGGCTTAGTTCTTAATTGATCTCTTGCAAGTAGTTCTTAATTGACCTCTCATGAGTAGCTTGTGAATATCTTAACTCATTAATACTCCTAATTGTATGTAATCCAACCTAAAAAGACAACGTTGTATTATGGTTGATACAAATTTGATAAAATTTCAGTAATGATTTAGTTAGCATGGTGAAGGAGTTGTAGCCTAATTTAGATTTCATTAATGTCGATGATGACGAAGAAGATGGTCAAAGATGTATATGGGTTTTAAGGACGGATTTGTATAACAACGACCATGTAGTATAAAGGCTATTGTGAGATGAAATTAGGGTTTGGTTGTGCTATTGTGAGATGAAATTAGGGTTTGGTTGTGAACGTTTTGCTTTAATTCATTAATTATTTTTTTAATTGATTAGGGTTTTTGTTAGATTTGTGTAAGAAACCTAAAATGAGATAGTTTTTGTTATTGTTTGCATGAGATATAATTTTCTATTTATTTTTCTATTTAACTTATTAAAATTATTTTTAAAATAGAAGAACAAAATAATATAATTTAACAAAAATTCAATTATTAGTTGGTTGATAAAATCTGGGCGGAGATCATTAAATCTCAATTATCCTATTATTATTTTTTGGGTAATTGCACTTTCTTCTTTAGGATTTGACAAAAAATATATATCTTAGTTTAAAAGTTAATATATAAACTTACGTGGTTTGAACTAAAGTATAAAATTGATTAAACTTTAAGTTTAATTCAATTTGTATCGTAAGAGTAGGGGGTGGAAACGAGTCAAATCGAGCTGAACTTTAATTTATTCGAACTCGATTTGAACTATTTATATTGAATTCAAACTCGAGCTGAGTTCGAGCATTTATATAGATTTGAACTTTTATATAGGCTCAAACTCGATTCGATAAAGAAGACTTTAGGCTTAAGATTGGCTTGCCAAATTCCCGATTAAACTAAAATGATATCGTTTTAGTTTAAAATATAATAAATAAAATATTATATTATAAAAATATTGTTTAAAAAATATTATTTAAAAAAAAAATAAATATATTATTTTATCAAGCTCCCTTACGAATTTTCAAGCCAAATTTTCTTGAGCTTAAATCTTAAATGAGTCATAAATCAAACTTGATTCGAGTTTATTTTAGTCATCAAGTGAGCTTGAGCCGAACTTAAGTAACTTGCGAATAACTTGATTCGTTTCGATTCCTACTTAGGAGCCGAAATTAGTTAAGGAAAAAACATGGATAAAAGTGACTTTTTATCTATTTTTCTATTAAAATAAATTATTATTTTATTTTTTTAAAGAAACTCAATCTACTTCTATTTTTTTAAATAACAATTTTTGGAAGACCATATATGAACATATGTGTATCCGCAACACAAATAAGTTAAATTTAATATTTTTTTTGATAATTTTACACTTTAATCTAAATAAAAAAGAATTGTATGTTAAATTTTAAACTAAAAAAAAGTCATGTACTTTTAATTTAAACCATAAGAAGTAAATTTAATTACTCCTTTTTTTTTAGGGAAATACAATATTCAAATAAGGATGAATACCAGTGATTTTTTTTTTTTGGTTTACAAAATTGAATGTTTCAAGAAGAAATGTGCCAGTGATTTACAGCACAAATACCTCACACACACTCACACTTGATGGTGAAAAAAGAAATTCTTTACCTCTATAACTGCTTTTTGTTTTTGTTTTTTTTTTCACCCCCTCCAGCTAAAAAACTTCTACATGGTTTTTCTTAAAAAAGAAAATATCCAGAGAAAGAAAGGATCGTTCTCTCTCTCTCTCTAAAATTTTAATTTCCTTTACACATCTCTTAGAGAAATGCCATTTTATGAAAAAAGGAAAACATAATAAGAAAATTGTATTAGAATAATGTCATAGTGAAATTTCAAAAACAAGTTTAAATTTTATGAAAATTTTAATTTTAAAAAAATATAAACTTTAATTTAATCAAGTCATTATGATAAAATATTTTATAATTATATAATATTGTCACTCCTTTTATTAAGGATGCGTTTGGCGAAATAAAAAATGTTGAAAAATTCTGAAAATATCTAAAAACTTCTCAAAATTATTTACTTTTAATTTTATTACATGAATTACAAACTCATAAATTATTTTAAATTATCTCATTTTTGGGTGAATAATTAAATAATTGTTTTAGATGAGAGAAAAAGATAGATAAAATGAAGTTTTATGCATTTTTTATATTAAAATAAAATATTATTTTATTTTATAAAGAGATTAAATTTACCCTATTTTTGTAAAATAATATTTTTTAAAAGATCACATACGAGCATATATGTATTCGCGACACAAATCGTTTAAATTTTTAACATCTTTTTGAAAATTTTATACTTTAATTTAAATTATAAGGGGATTGTGTGTTGAATTTAAAATAGAATAGCGGTTTACTTTTAATTTTAAGAGTTAAATATCTACTTTCCCCTTAAACTATCAATTTTTTTTTTTTACTTCTCTCTTCAACTACTAATTGAACTCCCTTCCCCCTTCAACTATCATTTTTTCGTTTAATAAGGACAAATCACATTTTCCATCCAATAAATAGATGGAAAAGTTAGTCCCAAGGCCATATTAGTCTTTTAGCTTAAATATCTATTTGCCCCTTAAACTATTACATTTTTTTACTTCCCCCTTTATCTATCAATTGAACTAGAACGAGAGTATTTTGAGTTAAATATCTACATTGAACTAACTTGGCACAAAAGCTAATGACTTATTTTTTGATTGCATGTGCATCGTATTATTTTTACGGGTGATATTTACAATTTATTTGTTTGCCAAAACAAAAAAAAAAAAAATTATGCGATGTCTATGCAATTAAAAAAATAAGCTAGTAGTTTTTGTGCAAATCTTTTTTGTCGCATGCTAACTTACACATATATCGCGTGTGCCTCAGTCTCTAATTAAATGAAAACCGCCATTATCACCATTATTAAATCAAACTGGTAAAATTATTATTATATATAAAGTAGGTCAATTGCAGTGTAAAATAACTCAATTCCAACCCCATCAATCTCGAAAAGTGGATTTTTTGAAATAAAAATGTGTTGCTCGATACTTATAAGTTGGTTTTCTTCCGGTGGGAGCCCTCAATATCCATGCCATTTTTGAAACCATAACTTTATTGATGAAAATCTTTCAGATCTGCAATGGAGTTGAAAAACGGTGACTGAACTAAAAAGCCCCAATTGATTTAAAATCAAAAAGGTCCCTAAGTTGCTAAACCAATTATAAAATTATAGGTTTGCTTTGACCGGCATAAGTTTACTTTGCTAAACCAATTAGAAGATTATAAGTTTGCTCTGCCGACCATCGAGATCCCACAATGGAGTTGACCGGCATAACTTTGGTTTGAATCCCTTCGGAAATATTTGGTTTGACCGGCAAAAGTTTACTTTGATTAATAAATTAAAAACCTTTAATTGTTTTAAGTGTATGAAATATCTATATTACCCCCTTTCTTTTTTCATTAGTTAAAAAAAAATAGTTAATGGTTTCCTTCACAAATTTTGGATGGAAAACATGATTTGTCCTTAGTAAAAAAGAATATGATAGTTGAAGGGGGAAGGGAGTTCAATTGGTAGTTAAAGGGAGAAGTAGAAAAAATTTTGATAGTTTAAGGGGTAAGTATATATTTAACCCTAATTTTAACTACTAAAGGTAAAATGTAATTACTCCCTTTTTTTTCAAGTACAATCTTTTTTTTTTCAAAAAAAAAAAAAAAAAGAATGTATTGGGCATGGACCCAAAATGATCGACTCTAGGTTATACACTAGGAGGTTTACTGTAGCTGCTATAGTAACCCAGAATGTCGCCGTTTTGACGCTTTTTCATTCAAAACGATTGTTTCAATTAAATTTTTATATTTGAATATAAATTGATATATATAAATATGTATTTAAATATATATTCAAATATAAAAATTTAAGTAGAATAACATCGTTTCGAGAAAAAAGTTGCCAAAAGAGCGTCGTTTTGTGTTACTGCAACCCCCTTCCAAAAGTGACGGCTTCGACGTCGTCGTTTTCTTATGGCCGCTTCGAAAGTCGTAAACCTTATTCCAAGTGCTCGTCCCTGAATCTTCGTTACTTCAACGACGCACAACTCCGAGGGACAAACGATCAAATCTGATCTGCCCGTTAGTCCCCAAGTTTTTTAATCCCAGAAGATATCAGACCCTCTTACTGCATCAAATTTTCCATATGGGTTTGCCCGAAGTCGTCGATGTTGCTCGCAATTTCGCCGTCATGGTCAGAGTTCAAGGCCCTGTGAGTCCCTCCCCCCTCCATCTATAGATACACGTACATACACATATACGTATTTGCGCACACCGCTTTTTTTTTTTTTTTTTTCTGTTTTTTCCCTTCTGGTCAGCAGACAATTTACTTCAGTTCATCTGTATTTGGCTATAACTGGGTTGCAATTTTGCCATTAATTTCAGGACCCAAAGGGTCTGAAGATGAGAAACCATGCTTTCCACCAGTATAAGTAAGTGATATATGCATAAATATACGAGCTTAAATCCTCGTGAATGTGTTATATATTTGGCTGTTGTGGTGAACTGATTGAATTTTGCTATGATGTATAGCGCGGGCAAGACAACTCTTTCAGCCTCTGGAATGTTATTGCCTGGTTCTTCTAGTGTTGCTCCAGAAGCTAAGAAAATTGATGGCAGTAGCGTTGCACAGCCATTTGTGGTGGTTACTGTTGCTTCTGTTGTTGAGCCTTTTCTGTCATTTCAGCAGAGGGAGAAGTACATGTCTCAGGTTGGAGGAGATCTGTGCATTTGTTTTGTATCCTCACACAGATACTACATATGAATCTTCAATTCTTGGTTTTATAAGTTTTTGTTTCTGTGTATGTAGATTGACTTTGGAATATTCTTGCAGGATAAACCGGACTTGATTCCTGGTGTTCAGATTGATATAATGGTGGAGGTATAACTGTGGGGGGCACGTTACGATTAATAAAATGTGTGAGGAGATTAATTCGATGGCTTATGAATTATATGCTTTTGATTTGAAGGGAAAGAACGGGATGGAGCATGACATTGAAGGGTCAGACGGGCGAGTTCCTCACTGGTTATCTGCGCAACTTTTAGCGTTGGTGGGTATTTAAAAACCATGTTTATTGGATAGAGCATTTTACATGCATGAAAACGATTCATCATTGTTTTGGATATTTTATTCTAACGTCTAGCATCATGATGAAATTTGAGGTTTCCCTTGGGTGTTATGCTTATATTTCATAAAGGTAGATGCCTTGTACTGAGTGATTAACGATCTTGCTTTTAGATGTTAAGTTTCCTTTTCCCCTATTTTCCTTAAATTAGTTGCATTTGTTATTCTTGATACATGTTAAGTGGCTTTTGACGATACTGATTGCTGTGCAATATCCAGGTTGATGTTCCTTTATCTTCTACAGCTGTGCAATCACTCATTCAAGCTTCTTCTGGCTCATCAGATTGTTGGGAGGTGGGTTGGTCCTTGGCCTCATTTAGCGATGGTCCTCAACCTTTAATGGATGCTGCACATGCTGAGGTATTCAGCTTTTGTGTCTTTATCTTCATTTCTCATGTAAATTCGTTTAGACTAGGAAAATTCATGAAAACGGGAAGATACGGAAGGAAGAAATTTGCAGACTGTAATGCCATCAGATGGATATCAATCACTTATGCTTTTGGGCTTGTAGTTCTGTAACATTTTAAAAAGTAATACTTTGGTTGGTGGGTCCTTGGTGTATTCGCAGAGATGAATCTTGAACCATGTGCGGAGATGAATCTTGAACCATGTTGAATTATGTGTGATGGGATTTATCCCACGTTAATAAAATTATGCCTTCCAAACTTGTGGCCCTCTCTACTCCTAGCTAATGGGTTTTGAATTGGATGCTTTAACATGGTATCAGAATTAGATTTGGGAGACTCACTCTCTCTTTTGTTGCATAATCTCTTGTTTGTGAACTTCTCGTACTTGTTGTATTGGTTTGCCTCTCCACATGCGAGTGGGGATCGCATGTGACGGGGCATGTTAGGATTTTTGTCTACATCAATAAAATAGTGCCTTCCAAAACCTTTATAAGATCCTGATGTGCTTTTCCACTCCTAGCCAATTGGTTTTGAGTTAGATACTTTAACAATGTGCGATTTATAATTTGTGTTTTATTGAGTGACTAATTGTTTAAAAGTTTAAGTTGTTAGTCTTCACGTTTTACCCTATCATGCACATGGAGAGGCAAATGGGCTATATTGAATATTTGGGAAGTACGGACTCACCATCAAGAGTGTTGTCTTCGAGTTGGACTCATGAGGGACACTGACACATGGTGAACTTGTGTCAGACTCATCTTTTTTTATGTCAATTTGTTTTTTTTAGGGCACATAGCTTAGACACATCATGGATGGGATAAGGTTTTTCATATAATATGTGAAAGTTTTAGGTGACATTTGATTTTTGAATAAAATAATTATAAAACAAAAGTAAAAACTCCTTTGTTTGTTTGTTATTTTGTATTGGTGACTTGATTAAATGGACTTGATTAAATGTGATGATATGTTAGTTTATGGATCCATAGAACAATGTTTTGTTAAGATGATGTGTTAATTATCATTTTTGATGGAATGTAGTTATTATGTGGCTTACCTATTGACTTTTAAGTTACGGAATATAATTTATTGTCATTTTGGATAGAATGTATGCACTAAGTGACTTTTTTGGTGAGTTTAAGTCATAAAAAATGTGTGGTTTTTAATTTTAATTAGTGTTATATTACATTATTTTTATTGTATTTGAATGAAGAATTAACATCTAAGACATAAGATTTCTAGTTTTACTGAGTCTTTACTGTGTCGTGTCTTGCATTTTTTGAAAATTGCTAAGTTGGCTCATCTTTATCACGTCTTGTTGATGTCTGTGCTTCGTCATTGAATTATGATTTGATCAAATAACCAACATTAAGAGCTTCACATTATAGGACAGTGGTTTAGGTCCATGAGCGCACAGACAAAGAATTGAGTTATATGATGCATAAAATAATTTTAGATTAACATCAATATATCATCCGTTGAGATGCCCATCAACATATTCTGAGAACATCAGAAGTTAAAATTGTGTTAGAAGTAAGACTATGATGTTTGAGAACATTGTACAATATTTAAGCACAAGGTACCATAAGGTCACGTGTCGACAATTTATCTTTATTTATTAACACTGGTTCACAAAATTTTGGATTTCTCTTTTCTCATCTTGTTTCTTTCTAAAAAACTTATCATTAGTTTTAAAGTCTTGGGTCTCATCAAAACAAACAACATATATGAGTTTCAATTCTATTGTTACCTAAGATCGTAAGTGCTTCGGAAGTGTGTTGCATTCAACACAAACCCGTATGAGCCATTTTGGTTTATGTGGTTTTTGCATTTGGGGTTAATCATTTTATTATTTTGATGTCTTGATTTATTTTGTATTTGTACGTGACATCCTTTCATGATTATTTTCATAAATGTTATGAAAAAGACATTATAAACAATAGATAAAATTGTCACTTAAAATAAAAGTGTAGGAATGGTCTTAGTTGACACATCACAGGATAATCAAGTTCCAGTCATTGTCAGACTTTCAGGATGAGACTGTGGTTAATATGCTATATGCTTACTAGGTGTTGAAACCATTGTTTACCAAACTCAAATTTCATCTTGTTTCAACGGCCCCATAAATATTCACTTATATCTCAAGGGAATGAGGAAAGTTTTGCATCAAAAAAAATTTTCGTTGCTCTTCTCGTATAAACTTCCAACTGAACGCTTCGGGTTGATCTATCTTTCATGCAGAGGCCGAGGCACATGGAAGGGGCAGAATCAAGCAATCCAAACTTGATGGGCAGGGCAACTGCTAAAATCGCCCTTCTTGGAGTTCCACCAATAATTTTTAAGGTACTTTTCAGGTCCCTATCTTCCTCTCTCATCCTCTCCTCTTTTTATAGCATTGTATATGGTTAATAGTTTGCATCATGGCAAATAGATGTGCAAAAAATTTACCTTTTCTGCCGGTATTCTTTTTTCAGTTTTGTTGCACATTTATGAGAATGGAAATGACAGCTCAAGTAATTTCTATTTAGGATCTGCCAAATCTAAACATATCACCCTCAATTAAGAGGGGAGATCTGCTTCTGGCAATGGGATCTCCTTTTGGTGTCCTATCTCCTGTGCACTTCTTTAACAGGTAGTGTCGCTTACGCAAGGATTTGTTTTCTATTCTGATTTCTCTGTTTCTAGAAAGAATTGTATTGTCTCCCTCTTGTAAAAATATAATTAAGGTTGGGACATTGGGGAATTGATGCCTCTTTTGGCATCTTAAGCTTTTACAACTGTTGGTTGTTAACATGGTATATATGCTAACTGCAATGTCTGCTTTTCAAATTCCAATACCTCGAAACATAATCGAAAAGCTAAGCAGTCCTTCTTGGCTATATGCTTTTAGAGTTGGTTATAAACTGTTTTCGGGTGAATTGCTTCCTTTTCTCCCCTTATCACATACCATGCGCAACTAGGAGCTAACAGACTCAGGTCACTCTTTTTTTTTTTTTTTTTTAAAAGAATTAGATGAAGAGAATTTTTCTCTTAGACCCTCAATTAGTGTGAATGCTAATATTCAATATGGTGAAACCTTTTCCTAACTATTCTGTTGCATGTGATCCCTTTTCTGTTTGCATCAGTTTATCAGTGGGATCTGTGGCCAACTGTTATCCCTGTGGTTCTGCTAAGAGAACATTATTGATGGCAGACATTCGATGTCTTCCGGGTGCGAAGTTTTCTGGCTTACGACTCCTATTTCATTGACTGCTATTGGGTTCTTGTTGCATTTTAACTCTGAAAATGTCAGGAATGGAAGGTGGTCCCGTGTTTGGGGAGCATGCACTACTCATTGGTATGCTGACACGGCCTTTAAGACAAAAGACTAGTGGTGCTGAAATTCAGGTAACTTGGAAACATTCTCGTCTCATATGCAGTAAGCCCTCAAATAATTAATTCATTGGCGGAGACATTCACTACTGGAAATATTCTGTAAAATAACTCTCTGCTTGTTGTAATAAATGAAATTACTAAATCAATGGAGGAGATTATAGAAAAATTTCACATGCATTGTGCATGTGTAAGTTTGAGAGGAATGGAATTGATATAGACACATGTTTATGAAAATTGACTTGGTGTGTTGGGTTGCGTTTACCAAAAAAAATGTTTTAAGAAAATTATTATCACAATGTTTTGTTTGAATTTTTGTGTCTTTTAAGTGAGCTTGTCTGTGAAAAATACACCGGATTGTATATGTATAGACAATCATAATGCATGTATCTAGACCAAATACACTATTATATCAAGACATTAAAAAAATATTCTGATATGGTTACGGGTGAATTATGTATTGTCCATATTGAACGAATCTAATTGTTTGAGGATTTACCATAGCCTAAAATATCTCATATGTACTACATTATGCAAAATTCTACTTTGGATGACAGCTGGTGATTCCGTGGGAAGCCATTGCAACTGCTTGCAGTGACTTGCTGCAGGAGGAGCCTCAAAATGCATACAAAGAGATCAATTGTAACAGTGGGAACTTGAATGCTGTAGGCAGGTTTTGTCTATCCAACAGAGTCGTCGTAAATGGATCGTCCAATCATATTCATGAGCATAACAATTCTGCTTGCCCTCTTCCATCACCTATTGAGAAGGCAATGGCTTCTGTTTGCCTTGTTACCATTGATGATGGAGTATGGGCTTCTGGTGTTTTACTCAATAAAGAGGGCCTTATCCTTACAAATGCTCACCTGTTGGAGCCTTGGAGATTTAGGAAATCAACTGCAAATGGTGAAAGAAATGAAACCAAATCAGAGGTATTTCTCACCCCCTCTGATGATTCTTTACCTTCCGGGCATGAGGGAATTGGTGGTGATCAGAGGTCTCGGGGTTTGCTGCCAACCAGATTGAAGGCAACAGCTTCTGTCGATGATGGTGGGGCCTATAGATTTGACTGGACTGCCATGCATAGAACCATACGTGTTCGCCTGAACCATAAGGACCCTTGGATATGGTGTGATGCTCGGGTGGTTTATGTTTCTAAGGGACCGTTGGACATTGCCTTACTGCAGCTTGAATTTGTTCCTGATCAGCTCTGCCCAATTGTTATGGACTTCACAAATCTATCTGTGGGATCAAAGGTATATGTTATTGGACATGGACTATTTGGACCACGATGTGGTAAGTCTTTATTCATCCTTAGTTTTGTTTGGACACTATGGAGATTATGGTCATTCCCATGTCTGGAGTTGGAGAAAATACGTAACCAAGTCATAGGGAGAGTTTATATGTTCCAAATTACAATTACTTGACATGCTTACTCGATCCTTTATTATTTCCTTCGTTGATGGTTAGTCTTTACAATATCTTTATCCTCGTATGTAGGACTTCTACTTAAGTACCTGGTCAGACAATTGGTATAGCTATAGGTTTCTTAATCAATATTTTGATGTTATTAGGCTAATATAGCCTCTCATGCACATTGAGTCAACATAAAAGATGTAGTTTTATTTAGTTAGAACTAAAAAACTCAATGCATTCAATTGCCCAAGATGGGCTTTTCTATTGCTTGGTCTAATGGGTGCAAGTCTCTTCCTTTCTATTTTTTATAATGAGAATGTGGGTTTTTATACTGAGGGCTAATAGCTTTTGCAATAATGGTGAAAAGTTAGGTTTTCTATTCCGTCCCCCTTTTGGCCCCTGGCTAATTGGAGGGCAGCACTGGGGAACAGTGTTTTTCTTCCCTATCATGTAGTGTAGCAATATTCCTGTGTCGAGAATTCCCTTTTTAAAACCAAAGCCTGTGTATGTGCTCAAATTTCTAGTTTCTGTGCTTGTGCCCAGGCAGCATTGTTCTCAATGACAAATGTTTACTTTCAAATGCTCAGGAAAATAAATTAGACTAATTATATTTCCATGTTACATTCAATATTTACTTACCTTTTCACAAGCTTTAGGTTAGATTCTAACAAAATGAAAGAAACCAATATACCTTGTCTCGCCCTTCTCTCTTCTATGCTGAGAACTCCTTGCATGGTTTTGTTTTGAATCTTGCATCAGACCTTTCCCCATCTGCTTGTGTTGGTGCTGTTGCAAAAGTAGTTGATGCGAGGAGGCCTCTTCTACGAAACAGAACCAGTCAACGGGACAATGCATTTGGACATTTTCCAGCAATGCTAGAAACAACAGCAGCCGTGCATCCTGGTGGTAGTGGTGGTGCTATAGTCAATTCAGATGGCCATATGATTGGGCTTGTCACAAGGTATGGTAAATGAATCTGTGCATATTTAATTAATTTTTGTATTCTCCAGAAGATTATTTAAATATGTGAATGCATGGCTACCATTGTGAGTGATAATCTCCCTTGAGAATCTTCCATGTTATTTTCTTCTCTTTTATTCTTTCCTTTAGTTTTTTTTTTTTTTTTTTCCCCTTTTCTTTTCTTTTCTTTTCTTTTTGCTGGCTGTGATTTGGGCTAGTGGTTGGTGATACTTATGATGAAAATGTTCAAGCTCATAGGGAGGCTTGACCCTTGCGTAACATTAAGATATGTAGTACAGTATCTTCAAGAAGTTATATAGTTCATGTAATCACAACTCCATGTGCTAATTCTGCAGGTGCGGAACGAAGGTCATTTTAATAATATCAACACCCCCCTGCCCTACCCCACAAAAAAAGAAAAAAAAAAGGAAAATAAACAGAAGGGAAGTGGGGATGGAGTTTGGAGTTCATTTTCAGTTGATATCCAAATTCCGTCACATCCATTGGAGAATAATTTAATAAATAGGCTTTCACGGTTGGCTGAAAGAAGTAGGAAAAGGACTGCATTATGCTTAGTGATTGAGAGTATTTTTTTTTTTCGAATTTTGCATTCTCGCCTAAACTCTAAAGGATATTGAAAATTGAAATTAATAGAAACATCAGTTGAAGAAACAATTAAACGTTTTAGAGTTAATCTTAGATATATATTTTTGGGGCTCGGCTAGTGTGCCGAGATTGTTGTTATCCATACTTGATTGGCGAATTATTTTGCTGAGCTGTATTTGAACCAACATAAGATCTCAAATCCCAAGCTTGTTTATGAAAAGCGGATCTATACACTTTTTTTTTTTTTAAATTGAAATTGCTTACTATTTCAAATAAAAAAGATTTAAGCATAGTTTGGCAGAGGGGAATGGAATGGAATAATCATTCTCACACTCCCAATCATTCCATTCCCTCAACCATAGTAGTATTTTTAATGAGAATAGAGTAGCATTTTAATTAAGCATGTCAAACAAGTTAATATAATAAAAGTGTGGGAATGGCCATTTTATTCTATTCGGTCTCTCAAGTCAATAGAGATAATCATAAGTCATAGACATTGCCATTGGAGCATAGCCATTGTAGGGGTAATAAAAAAAGAAAAACAGAAATTTATACCTGTGTAGGGTTGATAAATTCAAATCTAGCTGTCTGCTGCTATGGCAACCCCTAGATTAGATTCAATCTCAAACAAATGGATGGTTTGGATGATCACTTGAGCCTTCTTAATCTCAACCCTACGGTGGAACCCAAGCAATGACAAGGTAGATATTGACGAGTCAACGTCAATCAGCATCTCAACAGTTTGGCATAGCATAAGGTGTTTGATGCAAATTAAATATTTAAGATTTTTAATTTAATAGGATTCTATTTTCATATCATTAGTATTAGATAGTTATGCAAATTAAATATTTAAAATTTTAAGTTAATAGGATTCTATTGCCATATTATTAGGATTAAATTTTATCTTATCTTTAGGATTTGATTTTTATTTGATTTCATATTTGAATGCCTATATAAAGGCTTGGATTGTAAGTATTATGGGGACTTCTGATGAATAAATTGAATTTTTCCCATTTAATGTAATATACTGTTGATACAGCAATGCGAGGCACGGTGGAGGGACGACAATACCACATCTGAACTTCAGCATTCCATGTGCAGCTCTGGAGCCCATCTTTAAGTTTTCAAAAGGTTCATTTGCTATGTTTGTGTTTGGACACCATAGAGAATTAAATGATATTATTTTGTTCACCAGAAAATTTCCTGGCTTTTTTTTTTTTCTTTTTTTTTTTAGATACTTTGGAAAATTAATTTTGAAATTTGCGGAGAAGCAAAGAGCAGAATGATTTCACTATACAAATTCAATCACTTTATTTCCTTTTGGTTTCTGTTGTCACAGTCGATTGAATGTGCCTCCTGTAAGTGTAATGGGCAAGTCTGATGATCATTTTTACTCTTAACAGGTATCCAGGATTTCTCTCTCTTAGATGATCTTGACAAACCTAATGAACACCTTTCTTCTGTATGGGCATTGATGCCACCGTTATCTCCCAAGCCAGACCCGTCATTACCCAATCTGTCACATCCATTGCCAGTAGATATCAACAAAGATGGAAAGGGTTCTCGATTTGCTAAATTTATGGCAGAAAGCCAGGACTTATTCCGGAAATCAAGTCAACTTGAAAAGATGGAAAGGCTTTCTACCGTGTTTAGTAAGTTGTGACCATCAAGCAATTTCAGTGCAAGCAAATGTGAACCAACTTGAACCATGTAAAAGAATTAATGGCCTGAGGCATGTTGTACTTTACTTTGGAATTGAGATTTGTTGCTTTATCACAATGTTATGTGGTTGAGACAATTATTTATATTCAAGTCCACTCATGTACACGACATAATTTCACTAGGGGGTGCATCTTATGGTTTTCTGACATGTAATTAAACCTGTATGTTCAATTTCTTGTGAAGTCTTAATTCAGTACTCCAGAATGGTGAGATTGGAAAAGAATGGCACTATTACTGAAAATTCTGACCTCCAAGACTTGTGTGGTTCCTTGGGCATATTTCAAATCTCTCTCTTGTCAATTGGGTCAATCAAGGTCATCCATTTACTCCCCGTGTCTTTTGTTTTATTGATCCAATGTAGTCTTGGTTTTCCACTCTTTTAAGTCATGCAGCCTTTGGCTTGAAACACAAGGTTGTGCCAGAACATGGGACCCATGGATTAGTAGTTCAGAGGGTTAGAGGATGAAGAGGTTGATATTGCAGATAGACAAGGAAAGACTGATTTGAAGTAGCTTCCTTTGAGAGCTTACACGAAATTTCTGGTATATCACACTGTCCCTCTCTTTTTCTTTCTGATTTTTTATTTTTTATTTTTATACATGTTCTTATATGTTTGTTTTCCTGACTTAAAATACTTAGGTTATATATTTTCACTCTGAATAGGAAGGAAAGATGCTCCGAAAACAACTTTCTTCCTTGTTTACTTTTGCCTATTTATGTTTGAGAAATTGTTACTACATAATTAGCTGTTAATAGTGCGAACAAATAAATTTTTATGCTAAAACTGACCCATATCCTTCAAAGAACCAAATAAGTTTTTTAGTGAAAGTTGTACTGATTTGATCCAAAAATGTAGAAGCAAGTGTTAAAATTTCAGTAAAAGAATTGAGGAGTATATTTCTGCCCTCTCCAAGCATTCTTATTTATAATTAAGTGTTACAATCTTAGAAGGAAATAAATTTAAAGGAAAAGGAAATACAACCAATTACGGCTGTCAACACAAAAAAGGAAAACTCAATATTCGCCTAATAATACTAATAATACGAATATCTTCTAATACGCCCCCTCAAGCTGGAGCATACATGTCAAAAATGCCCAGCTTGGAAGAGAGAGAGTGAAAGGCAGGACGAGGAAGCGGCTTAGTGAGAAGATCAGCCAATTGTGACGACGATTGAACAAAAGAAGTACTCAGTTGATGACGCAGTAATAAGTCACGAATGAAGTGACAATCAACTTCGATATACTTAGTGCGTTCATGAAACACGGGATTGTTGGCAATGAAGATGGCAGCCTGATTATCACAATGTATAGGCATAGGCAAAGAAACATCAATCCCAAAGTCACATAGAAGAGAGCGGACCCAAAGCATTTCAGAAGCAGTATGGGCCATAGCACGATATTCAGCTTTGGCACTTGAACGAGCAACAACATGCTGTTTCTTATTGCGCCAAGTAACTAAATTGTCCCCAACAAAGGTGCAATAGCCAGATGTCGAACGACGATCAGTACGACCCCCAGCCCAATCAGCATCACTATAACCAGTGACAGCGAGCGAGGAAGATGGGCGATAAAGAAGGCCACGACCAGGGGATTGTTTTAGGTAGCGCAAGATGCGACAAACAGCTTCAAAGTGAGGAGTACGAGGAGCATGCATAAATTGGCTGACAACCCCCACAGCATAAGTGATATCAGGATGAGTGACTGTAAGATAAATAAGCTTACCCACCAAACGACGATAACGACTGACGTAAAAAAAAGATTCACCAGAAGTAGTATCCAATTTAGTAGAAGAATCCATAGGGGTGTCTGCAGGACGAGCACCCAATAAATCAGTCTCAGAGAGTAAGTCGAGGACATACTTGCGTTGACAAATAGAAATCCCCTGAGCAGAACGAGAAATTTCCAGACCCAAAAAATATCGAAGTCCTCCAAGATCCTTTGTATGAAACTGAGTAGCTAGATGTTGTTTTAAAGCCACAATACCAGATGCATCATCACCAGAGAGAATAATATCATCAACATATACAATCACAATGATAGTGCCAGAAGAAGTATGACGAGTAAAGACAGAATGATCAGCAGAAGAACGGGAGAAGCCAACTTCAATAAGAGCAGAGTTAAAACGATCAAACCATGCTCTAGGAGATTGTTTCAATCCATAAAGAGCACGTCGCAAGCGACAGACCAAATGCTCATTACCTGGAGTGGAATAACCAGGGGGTTGATCCATATAGACCTCTTCCTGAAGCTGACCATGAAGAAAGGCATTTTTAATGTCAAGCTGATACAACGGCCAACGACGACTAACTGCGACTGCAAGGAGGATGCGAACAGAGTTCAGGCGAGCCACAGGAGAAAATATCTCAGTATAGTCCACACCATAAGTTTGAGTGTACCCTTTGGCTACCAATCGAGCCTTAAGACGTTCAACAGAGCCATCGGGAAGATACTTAACCGTGTAAACCCAACGACAGCCAACAGTCTTCTTACCAGGAGGCAGAGAAGTGAGTTCCCACATCTGGTTCAAATGAAGAGCATTCATCTCGTCATCCATAGCATGTTTCCACCCCGGAATGGATAAGGCCTGCATATAGGATGAAGGAACAGACACAGACGACAAGGCACAAACAAACGAGAAAAGAGATGGTGAAATACGATGATATGACACATGATTAGCAAGAGGATGGCGAGTGCAAGTTCGTGTATCTTTCCGTAATGCAATTGGCAGATCAGACGGGGAAGCAGGATCCTCAGACGAAGAAGCAGACTCAGCCGGAGATGGAAAGATCACCCTCCTATCATGATCGCGCTGATACACCTGTGGTAAAGGAGGAATAGAGGGAATAATAGGAGCCACAGGAGAGGTCTCCGGGGAAGTGGGGGTGAGGGTAGGGGTGGACTCAAGGGATGATGGTGGAGGTAAAGGGACATATATGGAAGAGATGGGAGCAGGAAGAGTAGGAGATGACGCCCCCTCACGAGAAATAAGGTCAGAGGACAAGGTATCACCATTAGAAGAGAAGAAAGCTATGGATTCAAAGAAGGTGACATCAGCACTGACAAAAGAACGGCGAGAATCAGGATGATAGCAGCGATAGCCTTTTTGTGTGCGAGAGTACCCCAAAAAAATACACTTACGAGAACGAGGGGATAGTTTATCAAGTCCAGGATCAAGGATATGGACAAAGGCAGTACAACCAAAAACACGAGGGGGAAGCGAAAAGGGAGACCTATTGGGATAGAGAACTGAAAAAGGAGATTGGTTAGACAGGACAGGGGTAGGTACTCTGTTAATAAGATAACATGCGGTAAGAACAGCGTCGGCCCAGAAAATTTTAGGGACATTCATCTGAAACATTAAGGTGCGAGCAACATCTAACACATGACGGTGTTTACGCTCAGCAACACCGTTTTGTTGAGAGGTGTGAGGACATGTTGTTTGATGAATAATTCCCTTTTCAAAACAAAATTGATTGATGACAGATTGAACATATTCCAAGGCATTATCAGATCTAAAGATTTTGATTTTCTTATCAAATTGAGTGAAAATTTCATTATAGAAACGAGAAATAATTGAAGGTAAATCAGTTCTTTGTTTCATTAAAAAAAGCCAAGTCATACGAGAAAAATCATCAATAAAAAGAACGAAATAAGAGAATCCATTAATACTTTTAACTCGGGAAGGTCCCCAAACATCAGTATGAATGACAGCAAATGACTCAGACTCACGATTATTACTACGACTAGAAAAGGTACTGCGGTGATGTTTGCCAAATTAACAAGCCTCACAGTTTAAAACAGACACATGACTCAAATTTGGCACAATGAGTTTTAATCGTGCCAAAGACGGATGACCTAGACGACGATGTCACTGAAGGGGAGAGACAGAAGTGCGGAGAGCAACAGAAGGTGAATGTGCTGGAGAGGAATCACGATCAAGATAGTAAAGTCCATCATTCTCATGCCCCGAACCAATCGTCTTCTTCGTTTTGAGATCCTGAAAGACACAAGAATTTGAAAAAAATGTTATTGAACAATTTAATAGTTTAGTCAATTGACTTACAGAAAGTAAATTAAAAGGGAATTGAGGAACATAAAGGCTAGACTCTAAATTAAGTGATGAAGAGGGACAGAGAGTCCCTCTGCCAGACACAGGACGAGATGATCCATCGGCTAACACTATATTATGATTAAGAGGGCGGAGATTAGAGAATAAAGAAGAATTACCAGACATATGTGAACTGGCTCCTGAATCAATAATCCAGGAGGAAGAGGTAGAGGCCACAAGAGCAGGGTTACCTGAGTTTGCCAAAATAGCAGTGGAGGTAGAGGGAGTAGAAACACGTAACGACTGGATGAGCTCTTGGAGCTGAGAGGAACTCAGAGTATATGTCTCCTGAGAATCAGACGTGGGAATACTTGTTGGAGGCACTGAAGGCTGTGTAGAACCATGATCATTGACGTGATGTGCTTGCTCTGGTTTACCATACTTCTTCCAACAATAGGGTTCTGTATGGTTTGTTCCACCACAAAAAGTACACTTGCGTTCACCCTTATTTCCAGAAGATCGTCCTCCACCTCTAGACCCACCACGACTGTTCCGTCCACCACGGGAGCCACGAGAAGACCCCCCACGACTGTGCTGGCTAACTAAAGTAGAAGAATCTGCAGGTAAAGTTGTATTCTCAGGATTGGTGGAATGATTTCCCAATGAGGATCGCTGGATACGGGAGTAAGCACTAGCTGCAGTGGGCAATGTCTCACTAGCTAAAATCTGATCCTTGAATCCTCGGAGGTCAGGATTGAGGCCAGATAAAAAGTTAGCTATCATAAACTCCTCCCAATATTTCTTCTGCTGCAGTAAGTCTGTACTGAAGGGACGATATTGCAACAATTGTTCCCATAAACTTTTTAAATGACTATAATATTCAGATAGAGATCTGTCACCTTGTTTAGCTGAGAACATCTGCTCGTATAACTCATAAACCCGAGAAACATTGCTCTTTTGAGAGTAGGATTCAGCAAGGCATTCCCATATTCGTTTAGAGGAATCACAAAATTCAACCGTGGTGGCAACAGAGTCCTCTAAACTATGCCATAGGAGTCCCATTACGATTGCATCTTCACTCATCCAAATATTATATGTAGGATCAATCGAGGGAGGTGCGTCATCAGTAAGATATTTCAGTTTGTTCTTACTTCGGAGAAAGATTTTAACTGCATGTGACCAACCCAAATAATTGTCCCCATTTAATTTCTTGGGTGTAATAGAGCGAAGAACATCATCGGCTTTGAGAAAAACAGTTTGATTGAAGATTTGATCTTCTGATTTTGCCATAACACCCACCAATTAATGAGAACTAGCAAAGACACGCAGCTAAAAAAAAATAGGAATCCACCTTCGCGAAATTAAAGGAAACCAACCAGGGCAGCAAATCAACAGTAAAATCGGCAATCCATCAACCAGCAAAGAAACCAGAAATCATCTACCATCCAGGAATCCACCTTCGCGAAATTAAAGGAAACCAACCAGGGCAGCAAATTAACAGTAAAATCGAGCAGCAAATCAACAGTAAAATCGGCAATCCATCAACCAGCAAAGAAACCAGAAATCAGGAACCATAACCAGTCAGCGAGAAGAACAGCAGGCGAAGGACGAGCAGCGGGCGAAGGACCAGTCTTCGGACGAAACAAGCAGGGTCATCAGGTGAGGATATTACCGAGCAATCATACCACCATCACATCCGCGGAAGCCGGGCGACCACCGTCGAAGAAGCCGGAAGTCAACCGGTGGGACACGCGCCGGCGCGTGAGGGCTGACGCAGTGTCTCCGGCGGCGCGTGAGTCCAACTGCGGCGTCGTCAGGCAACCGGCCTTCTAGGGTTTTGGTCGCCGGCCACTGGCGAGCTCGAAGGTATGGTCGGCCGGTGACGTCGGTCGTCGGAAAGTTCACCGGCGGCAGACAACAGTGCTTTGGCTCTTTCTCTCTCTTCTTTTTCTGTAACTCTCTCTCCTTTTTTTTTTATTTTAACATGACTCTGATACAATGTTAAAATTTCAGTAAAAGAATTGAGGAGTATATTTCTGCCCTCTCCAAGCATTCTTATTTATAATTAAGTGTTACAATCTTAGAAGGAAATAAATTTAAAGGAAAAGGAAATACAACCAATTACGGCTGTCAACACAAAAAAGGAAAACTCAATATTCGCCTAATAATACTAATAATACGAATATCTTCTAATAGCAAGTAATAGAAATCTCTTCTATGAAATTTATGTTGAACATTTGGAAAAGTTTTTGATGATTGCCTTGAACAATTGGTGGTTCATGAATTGCCAGATGATAGCTGAGCTGTAAAAAGTTCGGTGTTAGATATGTTTAATCAAATCACTACAAAAAGAAACTAAAAATTATAGCACTTGTAGATTTGCTAACAAACTGAGGTTAGATTCTAGGTTAGGCTCCATTTTCTCTCTTTCAAGGTATTGACCTCAAATTCAAACTTGAAACCAAATAATATTATAAATGATTATTCAGAGACAAGGATGCGTGAGGATTAGACAGGAATAACTATGAGCTTGTATCCTGAAGAGCCAGCTCACTTTTAGAGTAAATCCATATCTTCAATCATATACCAACACAAACTAGCACAGAAATGGATACCTATAATGCCATTTGGCCTTTATTTCAAACACAAGCAATACGTAATGTATATTATTGAAGATCAACAATCTGTATCCAAAACATCAAAGGATTGACAGAAGAGAGAGGGCATAATAATTTAAGGTCAACAATTTCTAGTCCATGGATTGACAGAAGAGAGAGAGCATGCTGATAAATTGCAAATGTGAACTCTTGATCTGATCAGAAAAGTGATTGTAGGAGGCATTTCTGAGATACATATATCCGAAGACTTAATTAGTCTTCCAACAATTTGATTCTAATGCTTGATCCCTTTTCAGCTTGATCCTTCTCTTTGACTGTCGCATGAGCTTTTGCGGCGACGCTCATTATGTCCAGCCAAACGCCTGCGACAACTCCTTTTGGTCTCATCAAATTCTGATAGTTCATGGAACCTGTTGAAGACCATTGGAAAGGAAAGACAACTTTTGTAAAAGGTAATGGATTGCTACAGATTAGATTTGTTCCTCTTCTCTCCATTTCTTCTGCTTTTATTATGTCAGCTTCTATGTGAACTATTGATTTTGGAAACATGTGCACCTAAAAGCTTTGTTTGTTGATCCTAAGAACTAGGAAAACACAAGTCAACCTTCAATTTTCAGAATACATGAACTACAAAACAGAAATGAAGCCTGCTTTTTTACAATAAGATGTAACTATGACAACTCCAAGGTCTGATGAGATGAACTCTTGTAATAACGAGGAAATCATCTTAATGACCACCAGAAATCCACCACTATCAAGTAAAAGTTTTAGGACACCACGATAAAGCTGGATACAGAATCCACTGTGATATTGTTTCTAAGGTGTGTTTGGAAGCCCCTTATCTAGCTGTCAAAAATCAATTGAAACATGTTCTTTCTTGAGAGAGCTGGTGACGCCAAGTAGTCACCACCATAATTTTAAACTAACAAAATGCTGAAACCTCTTTAGTCTTCTCGTGAGCAAGTACAACCTTCTGTCAATTCCAATGAGACACAATGCCGAAATCAAATTAAATGCTATCTTAAACATAATTCAAAGATTCCATTTTGGATAAGATGCCTCCCCAAATGTCTCACTAAGAGTATATAGAAAATGTTCAGGAAATTGTTGATGTCTTATAATTTTGTTGCAAGCATATACAAAAGACTTCTGATTAATAAATTTGAACACGAGAGAAACATGCTGCACGGGATGTTGGTTAATAATACGGTATCTCACGGATGGCTTGGCCCCCCTCCCCTGGCGGAAGGGGGCCTTCTTTGACCTCCACCATGTATATATTGTTTATTAAGATGACATATTAATGAAGTATAAATAGAGTGTTCAATTGATGCTCCCCTTGAACTTTCTCATGATTTATTACTTTTTCATGTTTTAGTTTTTCTATACTTGGTTGTATAGATACTGTTCATTTGTTGAAGGATCAATAGGTAAGTCTAATTGGCATATATCACAACTAGTTCCAGCTAGAGAGAGAAAAAAAAAATCATCTAATTGACCATCTGTATCTGCAAAAATTTTATTTCATGCCTAGAGAGAGAGAGAGAGAGAGAGAGAGAGAGAATATTAGGTTCCCAACCTGCTGCATTGCTGACAGAAACGCTGCTGGAGCCCAGCAAGAATGACAACCGGAACCTTAGCATGAAGTTCACAGACCTTGTGACGGCGGTGGTATGGTCTGGCATGATTCATGTCGGTGGTACAGCTGTCCACCTGACAAGAAGGCTGTGTCGACCCTGCTCCACCGGATCCTTTCCTTCCAAATACTTTTTTCTTGTTGTCATCCTGCCCTAACCCTAACCCAACAACATTTTCATTGTCATCTTCTTCTTCCGTCTCTTCTCCTGCCACTTTTTCCTTCATGCTCCTCTTTCCTCCGGCCCTGCTTGTTTCCATCTTAGAGAGTCAGAAGTTAGGACAGTGTAGTAGTTTTAGAAGAAGAAGCAATGATGATGATGATTATGATAAAAGAGTGAAACTTTGAGAGAACAGTGAAAAAAAGAACAATAGTATGTGAGGACCACAATCTCCATTTCTTTTTTCCTTCAGTGCTAAGAAGGAAATAATGAAGGTTACAAAACCGAGTTTAAGATTGTTGGTACAAAATTAATTAGAGATGTGGTGTCCTCCCGAGCACAATAGGTGGAGACACTAATGTTGGTACAAAATTAAATTAGGGACACGTGGCGTCCTCCCGAGTACAATAGGACGAGACACGTGGTACTGTCCTGAGCACAATAGGAATGTGCTCAGTGTTGGTTTAATAATCATAAAATTGTTGCAGTTGAGTCCCATCACCTAGAGGCTCGATTCTAACTATAAATGTAAAATGGTAATAAATGAATTAAATTTATTACTTCTTAGTTAGCTCAATTAGTTCATCTCTTTACAAGTGATAGACAAATGTGATATTTAAATATTCCTCAAGGTTGTATCCTGTCTATTCTGACGCTCATTCCTCTCACGCATACTTAATGCAAAGTGGAAAGTAATAAATGTGGAATGAAAGGCATTTAAGGGGTACTTTATTATACACATGAGATACAAAATTATTACAATTCAATTATTTACATATTAATTTATTTATACTATTTTTCTATAAATACAAGACTTAATCTCAAAACTCAGGTACGTTCAATGTAGTCAACTAGTTACATTATTTTTTTCTTTACAATTCTCTCAAGCTATTTTCTGACTTTGTCATCGGAGGGTTTTTTTAGTCGGGGACCATCTCAGGCCATAACCTTTGATTTCTTGTGCCTTGTAGGCTTGAGCTTGGCTTCTCTGATTGACGTGGTGAGCAATTCTGATAGTATTTTTTATTGCCGAACAAAAATTAAGCTCAAAGATTCTAGTTTAATAGGTGTACAGTACAGTTCATAATGAATTGTCTCAATTTCTTCCACTTAAACTTCTCAGATGATCATGTATCATTTATACAAAGTCAACTAATATCCTGGAGTGATTATGTATAAGAGGAAGAGCTACCCAGAAAAAGCATTTATAAATGGGTACTTCACTTGAGGTTTGATCTGTAACTAACAAAATTTCTTTTAAAATTTTCACGTAGTTTATTGCCCAGTATCTGATACTTCTTGATAGAGTTTCTTTCAGTGCAGTTATGCAGCCAAACAACCTTTTTGTCATAAATGTCAATGACAAGCAATACCATGTTGGCAGGTTTTTCTATCCAAATTAGATTTGGTGGAACCTTAAAATCTTAATTTCATCTTCTAGTTCGAGTTTCTTAGTGCGTTTGCCCCCCACCACCCCCCCTCCAAAAAAAAAGAAAAGAAAAGAAAAAAAAAGTGTTATTTCTTTGTTACGTTCTATTTCTTGTTACCATTATTACCCCTATTTATTTGATTCAAATTAATTCAACTTCTTCTCTCTCCCCCTTCTCCCCCCCCTTTCCATTTTTTTTTCTCAAAACTATTTGACGTAGGCTGTTGTGAGTCGTGTTTTTCATTCTGCTCTATTTGAACCACGCGTGCACTGCCTGGTCCACTCTCTTTTAATATACAGAAGATGATACATTAAAAATGAAGCCGACTATCCACCCCTGGTTGGTTTAGTGAAGCGGGAGTCAAGTTTAAGGCTTGGGTGATATATTCAAGTCGCAGGTTCGATTCTCACTTGGAGCGACCAGGATTTAAGTGGGGGGTCGTGGCGGTGGGTTGCTGTGTTAGTTCTCCTGAGGGTTTGTAACTTAGTGGGTAAAACCGCTTGGTGATTTCTCCCGTTACCCAAAAAAAAAAAAAAAAAAAAATGAAGCTGGCTTTAACTACCATTTTTTATTCAACCATGCTTGTGGCGCCTCTCTCTCTCTCTCTCTCACTCACATATATATATGCACTCACATATATATACATATGACACATCTATATATGCATACATTGGTGGCAGTCTTTTTCTTGAAAGGGACAATTGTATTTTTAGGTGTGATTAAAAAGTTGGAAGGGGAAACTTGGATGGTCCAGGAAATGAGGGAGGTTGTCATACATTAGTTTTTTGGACCGCTGGATTGAAATCCAATGATTTAAACTTATTCACATATTTTTTTTAATTAAAATTCAACGGTTCAGAAAACGATGTTGTAGAGCTAACATGAAATTCGGTGCCAGCCCCAAAATCTGTGGTCCAGTTTTTAAATGAAACTAGGCAAGCCATGTGTTAGCACATCATGTAATGTACCCTGTCTGCTTTTCTTTTCTTTTTCTTTTGTCCTTGCGCGTTATTTTCCCTATTCTATTTCCCATTCGGTTCCACACTTTGCATTTATTTTGTGTGAGCCAATTGTTTTGCAGCTAGGTGGCCTTCTACCTTTATTAGTGGCATAATGGTACTTCATCGCCCCGTCCATCATCACATTTGGTCCCCTTTTGCATCTGGACATCTCTTTCTCTATTGTCCATCAAAGCTCAAACCTTTGTTCTATATCTTCACGTACAAGACAGCTGCCTCTCTCTCTCTCTCTCTGGGGGTTCAAAACGCTGGTCTCTGTTTATGTAGAATTTGTAATTTGATTAGGTTGGATTTTGGTTTTTTGCCCTTTCTGAGCAAAACAATTGGGAACTAATAGAGATAGCTTTGTGGTTTTATTTAGCTGCTAGCAAGTAGGCATTGGGTTGGATAATCTCATATATATATATATATATATATACATGAATCTAGGCTTGTATTAAGCTATGTCTTTTTGGGATCCTTCCTGTTTATTATCATGCATTGATTGTTCCAAAATAGCATGTCTAATCAGGTAGTCTTGCAGGCACTCTCTGTTATTATCACATGTATATGGACTCTATTTGAACCCATATTTTGGACCATGACTAGGGGTGCACAAAATGAAAAAAGAAAAGAAAAATCAATCTGATAATTTTGGTTTGCTCGGTTCTAATATGGAATGAGCTCGATTTTAGGCCTAGAAATTGTTAATCCGATCATTTCGGTTTTTGATTTTTTGGGTTAATGTATTTCTAAACCCGATTGGAAGCAAAACGGTCAATCCAATTTTGAAATTATATTTTGTACACGAAAGCACCGCTATGCTTTGGACCTGACCCGACCCAATTAAAAAAAAAGTGATTGATTTAGTTCTGTAGCATGATCGGCTCAGTTTCAGGTCTAAGACCCGGTAAAAAAATGGGTTAGATTCCGGGCCTATTGTGAACATGATGACCCAATTTATGCACAGTTATTTACTTGTTTGTTTATTTGTTTATTTTTTAGAGGTCAGGACAAACCCACTCCAGCTTGCGTTTGAGGATGTGGTGGAAGCTGTGGGCCTCGTTGATTGTCCCTAATCATGTGAAATGGGCCCAGAGGGAAGCATCTCACACTCGGGGGCGCACCAGATGGGCCAATTGGATATGGGCTTATTGGCCCATCCTATCGGAGTGGGAGGTCGAGTCATTTGTCTGTAGAAAACTAGACTGGGCCACGTTTTTGGGTTGAAATGCTTCCAAGACGAGCATGGGTAGAAGGTCCGGTTCTGCTGCCGACCCGAGGCCTAGTCCTTAAATGTGTTTTTGTTTTGGGGGGGGGGGGTTTAACAAAAACTAAAATTTTATAGCAAGTTCGTAAACTAGTTTGACACAAATTTGTTTCAATATATATATATATATATATTGTTGGTAAATAAGGTGGTGTTTGGAGCACTAACAAACTCTGACTCTTTTTAATTTTTTCTAGCTTCACCCCAAAAAAAAAAATCAACTTTTTTCAAAAATTTTAATTATTTTTAATTTTTTCATATGACACGTGATAAGATCAGAATAAAAGTTATAAATATTTTCATTTTTATTTTTTTACACTTTAAGCTCCATCTATAAAATTAGAAATTATATGGCACATTATCTTATGGCTTATATATATATATATATATATATTGGTGAGTCACATGCTTCTTTAAGGGAAGCCGACTTGATTTTCTTATCATGCATGCAGTATAAGAGTTAAACCAATACGAACATTTTTAGGCTCCGATGATAAATAACATTCTAGGCTTTCTAGCTAGCTGTGCTTATATATATATATATATATATATATGTATATATACGCGTGTGCGTGTGTGTGTGTGTGATTGGGATTTTACATGAAGTGAAGGGGCTTAGCCATTTGAAAATTTGATTGATCAACCGAGGACCACAAATCATGATGGTTAAGGACTATTGCCGTAGCGTGGTCCCATAAAGTTGGTTAACAATAGGGCGGTTGATGAGTGGATTTTTGCCAGAGATTTGTCTGTGGTTAAATTACACTATTATTATTATTATTATTATTATTGTTTGAAGTTGACCCTGGTAGAACTGTAATTATGTGGCCTTTTAAACATGAATTTTTGTGGTCCAACCAAGCATATCCTTTGGGTTTTGACACCTCTCCATTAATGGTTCTCTCTCTCTCTCTCTCAAGCTAAATCATAATAATTGAACATCAAAATGAATAAAAAATATTAGGTGGCATTTAAATTTTTTTTTTTTGGGTTTTGTTTTATGTTTCAAAAATTTTAAAATAAGGAAACAAAAATGCTATATTTTTTTTATTTTAAAAATTTTCTTATTTTGATATGAAAACGCTCAAAATGACTTTTTGTCACTTTTCATTTCATGTATAAACTCATTTTTTGTTTTCTTAAAACACTCAAAGTGACTAAATACGTTTTACCCGTTTTCTTTATCTTTAAAAGCACAAAATGACAAATGTGCTCAAAACAAAAAATAGAAAAACAAACTAACTGGCAATTTAGTTTTTCCTTTATTTCATTTTTTTCCATTTTATTTATGTTTCATTTTTTTCTATATAAATTGAAGAACCAATTTTTTTTTTTTTTGGTTGGGGGTGTGGTGGGGGATTATTAATTTATTTTAATTTATTTTACTCTTGGTCTCACTTGCACTGTTGTTTCTTCATGTCCTCTGTATTGCAATGAAGTTGCTTTTAGAAAGAAAAATCTATATAATAAGGTCAATGCTTCGTGAAAAATAATGAGACAGAATGATTTCCGATTTCAGAATTCTCCAAAAGGTGCAAAAACATATATAATGCTGGAAGAGAAAAAGGCCATGCTTGCAAGCTCAACCAAAGACTCAAAACAACTTTGCAATATAGGCAAACCGCTGCAGCAAATTGGGTAGAACAAGTACAACTATGCGCGCGCGCGCACACACACTCACATATATATAATTTGTTTTGAGGGGAAAAGACAACCTTGTAAATACAAACAAATTAGATATGTCTAACATTTCGCCAAGTTCAAAAAACAGTGATGGGTAATTCAGCTATTCAACCATCAGGGTTGGATTATTGTCGCCTAATGTATGTATTTTAGTTGTAGAAAATGATGTCAGAATAATCGAAAGAACTCTGTCTGTCTCTCTCTCTCTCTCTTTTTTTTTTTTTTTTTTTTTAACTCGCATGCATTATTTTGATAAAGATACTTTTAAGGGATAGCTAATTATAATGAATTTGTAATTAATTGAAAATCGAATTAGCAAATAATTAGCTTGCGTTAATTGTCAGCAATTAGAGTAAGGGTCGAAGAAAGACAATCACTAATTTTTAAAATTAGAATTGTTAAGGCCAAAGAGTCAATTGAAAAGGAGGAAAAGGTCTTCGTTTCTGGTCCTTCTCCGGTGTAATTGAATCCTCTTACCCATAAGAATTCTTAGTTAAAATGGAATTTGAAGAAGGATTACCTGCATGCGTAGGATTTTTATTTTCCTCTTCTTTTATATTATCCCATAAATCTAGGTACGAAGTTAGAGCTTTTGATTCGGTTGTTCAAATTTTGTTTTTTATTCTTTTTCTTGGGTTAAATTTAAGTCTAGAAAAAATTATAACTAATATTATAAATTATATTTAATAAATAAAAAATAAATTCATATATATATATATAAACAATACAATCAGTTAGATTTTTAATTTTAAATTATATATAATAATTGAAAAAAATAATTAAATTTTAGAGAGATTGATCTATAATCCATTTTTTTAATCTAAAAATTCATATGTATTAATAGTGGTATCTTCTTGATTGAGATTAGTCGTTTTTTAAAATTTCAAGGAGGTCGAATCATAGTATAAATTTTTTCAGTTAAAAATTTACCTGTGCAAGTAGCATTTTTGAAACTTAAGGCTCTTAATAGCGGTAAATCAACCATAGCCTTAAATATCCTTAGGAAAAAAAAAAAAAGCCTTGATAATTACCCTCCAATTAAGCATGATTTTTATTTGGGCATTTAGTAACGAAATTTTTAGTAAAAAATTACTAACTTTTGATTTTTAAGCGTTTGGTAAACCACTAACTTTTGTCACTTTTCAACTCTATTACAATAATTTCTCAACTCAAAAGTTATTAAAAATTGTTAAAAATTATTAAAAATTATTAAAAATTATAAAAAGTTACTAAAAGTTACTAGAAATTACCAAAAATTTTACCCAACATGCAGAAAATTACTAAAAATTATTAAAAATTATTACTTTTTTTACCAAATATACCAGAAATTACAACTCGGTCAAAAATTGCTAAAAATTGTTACACAAAACGCCCCAAACATGTTTGAACCAGTGATCTGATCTGTACGTGTTGAGAGGGACATGTGGTTAATGGAAGGGAAGAAATTAAGTGTGGGGTGATGGAAGCAAATTCATTACAGGATTAAAGAAAATAATGCAAATGTCACATGCATTGAAAATTTTATGCAACTATCAATTCAATAATATTGTGATGTACCAGACTTTTATTTTATATATATATATATATATAATTGAGGATGATGACCTGTTTGACAGGTGAGGAGAGAATGACCCTTGTCACTACCATTATGATCATTTCTAGTCATGTTTGTTCATGCCTTCATTCTCAAGAATATCACAATGTTATAGAATATTACAAAGTGGAAAGATTCTCAACAATCTCACTCCCTAATAAATTTCCCAATCACTTGCAGCTTAGTCTACTCCCATTTGGACCCAGTGACTCTCTCTCTCTCTCTCTCTCTCTCTCTATATATATATATATATGTATATATGTATGTATTGTTATAGTTAAAATATTACTGAAATTGTTCCCCTCAACATTCCAAAGGCCCCACCGGACATAGAGCACCAGAAAATTCCGTAAGCAACAGTCCATCTATCCTCTGACACCATGGGAAAGGAATAGTGAAGATTCTTTGAACGTGTATGACCGGTTTTTAATTAGTGAGACAAAAGTCGGAGGGGTGTGAGTGTGAGTGTACGTGTTCGTGTTCGTGTTCGTGGTCGCGTGCGTGTGCGTGTGCGTGTAATTACAAATTCCTGTTTTATATATAATTTAAATAAAATTTATTTCTATTTATATTTTTAACAAGAATATTAAAAATTATTTATTTATAGAATTAATTATTTTTATTTATTTTATTACTGCACAACTAAAAATTACTAGAAATTACTTAATAATATTAAAAATACTTATTTTATTTTATTTTTTAACTTAATTAAATAAAAAATTAAATATTTAAACTTTTTTTATTCTCACCCACGATGCGGCCAATAAAAGCATCAGCTTGCGTTGAGGGGGAAAAAAAAACAAAAAGGAAAATGAAAAAGAAAGATAGCTATCAGATGCCCTTTTCTTCCACAAAACGACCCCGTTTAACGCTATTAATGCGGCTGGAGTAAGGGGTCGACTTTAGCCCCACCCTTTCGGATAAAAGTTATTTATCGTTAATAATATACTAAATAATAGCTATGTTAACTTTTTAATGAAGTTATAGTCTAAGAATAATTATAATAACGTAATATAGTATTTGCGAAGGTAATTTAAAAAAAAGTTAAATTATTTTAATATGAACGGGCTACTTATAAAAAAAAAAAAATGAACGCACTACTATCTCGTACACATACATATATATAGTTTCGTTTAGAGTTATGAAAAATCCTAAAAATTGTTGAAAAATATTAAAAATTTTTAAAAATTATTCACTTTTTATTTCATTGTACGAATTATGAATCCATAACTTTTAACAAAATTTATCGCTATCTTTTTGTTACTTCAAGCACCCCAATAATAAAAAAGTTCAAGAATTTAAATTTAAAATATTTTCAACGGTTGGATTTATTTAATTTTGAGGATTACTTATTTTTCTCTTCAATTAGATTTTTTTTTTTGGTTATTTCATAACACACTTGCTCGCTCTTCCCACATTTTAAGTACTTTAAAAAAATTTTTTAAATTAATATTTTAAAAAATATGATAATACCTATAATAAATAATAAAATTTTACACATTTATTAAACATTATATGAACACCTTACCCTATTTTAATGAATAAAATTTTAATTTTGATAAATTATTTTTACAATTTTTTTTATGTAAAGTAAATTTGTTGAACAAAATTTACATTTGAGCAATTTGTTGCAAGTCAAATTATGTTATGTTTTTATGTCTTTAGGAGTGGACAATTCCTAATATGTGTGTGTGTACGCGTCAGTCCAGCTTGAGATGCTGCGAATTGATTTTGAGTAAACAAAAATAATTTAATTTAAGTGCGTTCACACTGACCAATACGCAGTGCCTAAATGCTGACTGCTTCCTTGTCCTCAGCACACGGCTTGTTTTTTTGTATTAACCCTCGTTAATAAATTTTGGACTCAGTGCGTGTTTAGTTGAAAAAAAGTTAGCAAAAAAGTATAGAAAAAATACAAAAAATTTGATGTAAATGTGATATGTAACAAAATTTAATTGAAAGAAAATATAAACTTTTTTAACTTTTGATAAATTTTGATATTTGGTTAATGGCGAAATAGCCCCTCAATTCTTTCAACTTTGTTTTTCTGTTACTTAAACGTTCCAAAATTATTTTCGTTTCACTCCCCCCCCCCATCAACCCTTTGTCAACTTCAACTGAAAATGAGCTGCAATGTTCTGCAGATATATATATATATATATATATATATTTATTTAACATCCGAATTCACAAACCAACTCAAAAGTTGGTCTGCAGATTAAGGTTTATATTCAACACACATACACACACACCCAACTTTTGATGTGGGACCAAGCCCCTAAAGAGTTTACCGGATATCTCCTAGGCCAAGGCTCGGACTGAAGAGCAGCCCACAGAAGATAGTGAGGCCCAACCCCGGAAAGCATTGGTTTTTCTTTTTTTTTTTTTTTTTTTGATTTAACACCAGAGTCCATAAACTAACTCAAAAGTTGGTCTACAGACTAAAGTTGGTCTGCAATGTTCTGCAAATAACATAACCCAAAAAAAATAAAAAAATAACAAGTTTTAAGTTAGAATTACTCTTACAAATAAGATGGTGTTTAGATGATAAAAAAATTAAAAAAAGTGAGTGTAAAAGTGACATGTGACAAAATTTGATTGAAAAAATTAAAAAACAATTTATAATTTTCTGTGAATTTTGATAGGTTTTGGCCATTCAAACAAAAAATAAATAAATGATAAAATGCAAGCCTTTGGGCGATGATTTTTCCTTTTTGTGTAGCTATTGAACCTCTTTTTTTTTTTTTTTTTTAAATCGGGACGGTTATCATATTTCACTACTTTTTATTTTAAAATACTAAATATGGGATAGTTTCCTCTTTAATTTTAATTAAAAAATTTTCTCTTCAATAATTAGGGACTTGGCTGCCTAACTACCATTCATTTGTCTTCGTTAAGCTGTTGATTGAGGAGGATCGAGGCTGTCGTGTAGATTTTACGCGATTAATTTTCCTTTTTTGGCACATGAAGTATACCGCAAACTATGTACCATCATTGATTATCTCACTAGCATAATTCCAGTGTCTTGTGGGGGAGCTTAGGACCCTCGTAATGGACCACGAGGGCCTCCTGTTCCATCTGTTGCTATTTACAAATTCTATCCGAAAGGAATTTGCACCGGCCTAATAATTAATTGTAAGAATATCATATTACACATGCTTGCGAGTAGTTCAATTCACCAAAATTTGAAAAACTGAGCATGAAAATTTATTAGATAAATTTATTTTTAATTAGTTTTTAAAAAGATAAAAACTATTTTCATAATTTTTTAAAAATTAAAAAAATGTAAAAAAATATTTTCTCAAATTTTTATTTTTACTTTTTCGTTTTCTTTCACTACAATTACCTGTCACCAGGAGTCATCTACTCCGGCCACCATCTCCAGCCACCACCTACCTCCGGCCATCGTCGCCTGCCACCCCCAGTCACCTACCTTCGACCACATCATTACTGTCAGTCACTCTCCCTCTGCTGCCAGTTGCCACACACCTCCAACCACAAATGCCGACTGCAACCCATCTCACTGCCAACCGGCTAGCCACCAACTACCCCACAGTCACCAGTTGCCACCCACTTCCGGCTGCCACCGTCTACTCCTGTCACCCACTTCCGAACAAACCACCATTGCTGATTATCTTCTAATAATATAACTACCAATCAACTACTATTATTATCAAATATATTTTAATTTTTTATTATAAAAATAAACATTAAAAATAAAAAAATAAACATAAAAATTATGTTAAACCAACCCTTATCATCTGTAAATGTGTGTGTGGCTGTGTACACACCATTGTCGCAATATTATTGAGCTGCAAGCTCTTATGGCTATGAAGTACAACGTGAGGTACACAATAGATGAATCTCCGCTCCATGTGAGGATTGATGTACTTACCCAAAAAAAAAAAAAAAAAAAATTGTGAGGATTGATGTAATGTTTGTAAACAATGTGATAATTGATAGGAGAACGCCAACTATATTATTTTTTTTTCCTTATGTGAATTTGTGTAACTTCTTTGATTAAGGAGATTGAAAAGTCAATGTAGGGAAGTAACTGATAAAATCTGAATTTGTTCCGCTTGATAATTAATTTGAATTTTTTCATAATCACTTAATACTTATTTGATAGTTAATTTTAAAATTTTTATATTTAATAGAAATATAAATTGGTTTGAATATTTTAAATAATAAAAAATAAAATAAAAGAAACTAAAAAGTCACAGGTTCTCTCTCACCCTCGCATATTAGTTAATCTGAGCATATGTTGACCCGAAAATTTTGAGTTAAAAAAAGAGAGAGAGAGAGAGATTGGAAAGTCACAGTTGCCTCTTGAAGTGACGAAGGAATACGGGTATTAATTAATTACTCATTTTGATTATAATTCTATCATTTCTATATTATTTTATTTTAATTTGTTATATATTTTTAATCAATAATAATTTTTTTATGAAAAAAAGTTGGGTTGTTAAATCAGTCCTGGTTAAAGAAAATATTAAAGCACCAAACCAAACGGAGCCGTGTGTGAAAATTGTACGGGGGGCAAGGTGGCCAGCCTTTGATGGGTCTCTTGGATTATTTGAGATGCTTTGGTCCCCCAGCCCTTCTCTCTCTGTCCCTGTCTCTCTCTCTCTCTCTCTATATATATGTATATAAATATGTGTGTATGTGTTGTGTTTTGAGTGGCTAATGAGAGAGTCTTTCTTCTCCATCACTTCTCTCAGCAGCAAAACTTCCCTTGAGCGTGCACGTTGGGTTTCTTTCATCCTTGCCAAATTGGAACTCCTTTGTCCAGTGGTGGTGGCCGGTTGAGGTTCATGGGGGTTGGCACAGTGGCCGCTTGTGATGATGGGTAGAGGAGTGGGCTAAATGGGACCCACCTCCCACCATTGATTTGACCGCTTCTCTCACTCGTACACTTGCGTTTTATAGAATGTTTAGTTAATTAAAATTAATTAAAATTTATAAATTTTTAATAATTTTTTTAATTAAAATTTATCACATATTATTTTTATCTTAAAATTTTATACCTTCGCTCTATTTTCTTTACCAAACTTTCGTCAACTAGTATATAGCTAGCCCCATCCACGTTATACAAACAAAGGGTTCGTTTGGAATAAGAAAAAATGAGATAAATTGAGACAAACTGTGATTTGAAGAAAATTCGTAATACGTGCAGTGAGAGAATGTTTGACCGCTTCTCTCACTCGTACACTTGCGTTTTATAGAATGTTTAGTTAATTAAAATTAATTAAAATTTATAAATTTTTAATAATTTTTTTAATTAAAATTTATCACATATTATTTTTATCTTAAAATTTTATACCTTCACTCTATTTTCTTTACCAAACTTTCATCAACTAGTATATAGCTAGCCCCATCCACGTTATACAAACAAAGGGTTCGTTTGGAGTAAGAAAAAATGAGATAAATTGAGACAAACTGTGATTTGGAGAGAGTTCGTAATACGTGCAGTGAGAGAAAAAAGTTAATGTGATATAAAATTAACAGAGATTTATAAAAATTTTCAGATATTTTCAACAAAATTTTACACACTAAACGTAGCCAAAATCTCTTCACAGACAGCGACTATTCGTTTGTGAAAGCAGGAGTTGTCTATATTTGACCGAGTTTGAGTTGTTTACTCTCACTTAATTTTGAAAATCTGAACTTTAGCCGTAGTATGTTCATTTTAGACTTTATTCTTAACTCATTTGACAAAATATTATTAAACTAAAATACAATTTTAGAATGTAGATCTAAGAAAAAAATTTCAAAATGTAATTTAAAAAAAAACACAATCTCAAATTACATTAATTTTTTTTACATAAATTTCTCATTTACAAAGGCAGCATAGAAAAATCACAAATTATGATCATAATCAATCATAACAGAACTGGTGTTACATGTATACTATCACTCTAATTGAGAGTTCGTTTGACAACTCAAAAATTAGTAAAAAAATATTAAAAGTTAAGTTTTGTAACTTTTGGTATATTTGGTAAAATTATAAATTTTTTTATTTTTTTGATTTGCTATAGTAAAAAATAAAACAAAAAGTTGCCATTTTTTTATTTGTTACAGTAAAAACATACCAAACACACAAAAAGTTATCGCTTTTTTGATTTACTACAGTAAAAAATTTACCAAACACTCAAAAGTTACAAAAAAAATGCTAAAAAATACATTTTGTTTAACCAAACACACAAAAAATACAAAAAAAAAAAAAATACAAAAAACTACCAAAAATTAAACTTTTTTTCTTTTTTTTTTTGAACTGCCGAACGCCCTCTGAGGTTTCGTTTGGTTTGCCATTTTTCTCTGAAAAACTCTGAAAATTTCTATTAACTTTATATTACATCAACTTTTTTTTTCACTACATATATTACGAACTCTTAATTTATCTCAATTTATCTTAATTTATCTTATTTTTTTTTTACCCCAAACGAAACCTGAATCACTTCTTTCTTCTTCTTGTTGTAGGTACAACAGAACTCTACTTCTATTGTACCTTTTTCCTTTAAAAGAATAAAAAATTAATGATAGCGGCCCTTGTCCATATATATGTTAGTGTATCATATATTAAGTTATAAAAATATTCTTTATATATATAATTAATATAAAATATTCTAACAATATATATGTATATATATACACAAAAGCATACGTACAATTTCTGTCTTCTTGTTCCTCTTTCTTCTTTTTCTTCTACGTCATTCTCCGCATTTGTTGCGTTAGAAGTTTAATGTTTGATTTGAATGAGCATCTTGTTTCATATTCTCATTTTCAAATTTTGGCTTTCACCCAAAAGTTTTTTTTTTTTTAAAAAAAACAAAATATATCAGTACTTTACTAAATATGTTTAAATTAATAATATTTTTCTAAATTTTGGGGCCAACCACTCCCCAAAAAAGAACAAATGTCTTCAATTGCATGGTGGATTTTGAGTACCCTTATTATGTATTAAGGTTGAATTATGTGCATTTTTTTGAATATTTTAAATTAAAATAATAAAATTTAATAAATAAAAAAATAGTTAAAACTAAAACTAGATTAACGGATATAAGATTTATAATCTAAATAAATTAAAAAAAATTAGATTAACGGATATAAGATTTATAATCTAAATAAATTAAAAAAAATTAATGTTCGATTAAATTTGGAGTACAATTCTATAATTTATGTAATTTATTTTTCTTAAACCTTTCCGTCATTGTCATTGTATGATTATTTTTGTTTGTGATATGAAAATTACAAGGACCAATAAATTTATATTTATAAAATGGAATGTAGAGATTCTAATAAAAAATAATTATTGTATCAATGCTTAAAAGTTACATTTCCGACGCTCAATCTTTAACCACTAGAGCTATGTGTACATATGTAAGTATCGTTTGAAAGTTTAAATTTTAATTATTTTTAATATTTTTTTATCAAAAATTGTTAATTATAATTTTTACTGTATTTGATAAAGTAAATAGTAATTTTTAGTAATTTTTATTAATTTTTTGTAATTTTTAAGTGTTTGGTAAAGTTTTTGACAATTTTTAATAATTTTTAATAATTTTTAATAATTTTTAATAATTTTTAAGTTGACAAAATTATTGTAACAGAATAGAAAAAGTAATAAAATTTTGATATTTTATTTAAATATTTAAAAAAATAAATTTTAATATATATTTTTCAACTAAAATTTGGGTTGTCATAAGATGCCTTATATATACATATATATATATATATATATATATATATATATATGTACTTTTTCCGATATCCGTCATTCATGCATTGACTGGCTAGTGCAAATCAACTCTCCGTTCGTACATACAAGAATTGTTTCATATTTGAAAGAGATAAGGTGTAATCAGGATATATATATATATATATATTTGTTGAAAATAACTGAATGTGAGATATATCTCATATATATTATATATTTTCCACCCACAAAATTAAAAAAAGAAAAAGTTTCTTTATCCAACTTGGTTTGTGATTAGTATCTGAATTAATTAATTTTTAATGGTGAAAATTCATACATATATATATATATTTTTTAATTTTAGGACTAGCTAATTATTTTTTGTTTAATAGATAATTAAATTTGATTTTATTTTGTGTCTTTGATGCGATTTTCAGATTTTAAACAGTTTTTTTTTTTTGGGTACCAAACGAAGTAAAAGGAGATTGAAAGGAGGTCTAAGAAATCATTAGTGAAGAGTGAGATGCAAAATGAAGCTTTTTCCAAAATTGGTAACTCCATGAATTGAGTGCATTAACGTTTGTGTATTATAATAGAGCTATGAAGGCAAGGAGTAATGGGTGCGCATTGCTTGTTTGAAGTGAAGAAAATTGATTATAATTGTTCAAAGGTAATGATTAACGAAGCTACCATTGATTAAAGCCAAAAATATTTTGAAGACGTGTTCGATTAAGGGTGTGTTTGGAGTTGTATAAAAATGTATAAAATAAAATAAAATTATAAAAGTAAATATTTCGTAATTTGTGTAATAAGTGAAGAATTTAAATTTTATTATCTCGTAATTCGTATTTGTAGAGATTTATAATATTTTATTTTATTTTATAGAGTTACAAACGGAGCCTAAAAACAAGCAAGGATACCATAGTGATGACGTACGAACGTGATCAAAGCAAACATATAATTTAGGTTGCCTTTGAGGAAAAAATTATTATTATTAATTTTTTTTTGGTGATTGGTTACTAATTAATTATTAAAAAATTAATTTTTTCTTGTATTTGAAAAAGAAAAAAGTTAGGGCTCATTTGGTTCTATTTTTTATTTTTTATTTTTTATTTTTATTTTCTATTTTCTGTTTTGGCTCATTTTTTATTTTACGCTTTTAAAAATAAAGAAAAAGTTCAAAACGCATTGGTCACTTGTGTTTTTAAAATTTGTTTTAGAAAACAGAAAATGGATTTACACATAAAATAAAAAATACTAAAAAATTATTTTGAGTGTTTTCAATTCAAAATAAGAAAAATTTCAAAATAATGAAAGTAGAGTATTTTTTATTTCTTTATTCTGAAATTTTTAAAACATAAAATAAAAAATAGAAAAATAAACTAAATGCGTAAAATGGAAAATAAGTTCAAAATAGAAAATAGAAAACAAAAAATAGAAAAATAAACCAAATGAGCCCTTAGTATTTTTTTTAATTTTAAAGCTCAAATTTAATTCAATTAATAAAATATTTCTAGAAAATCTAAGATTTTTTTTCTTTTTCACAAAAACACCATTAATATTTTCCCGTGTCTCCATAGATATGTCAATCTCAAATTTACTGATCAGTTATTACTTTGGACGACATGGCCTGCATTTGAAAAATAGTATGGAAGTGTCAACAGTTGCAATGAGGTGATCTATAACAATTCAAAATTAAACAAAAATTAACCTAGCTTGACAACCCTAGTCAATGAGTTCAGATCTGAGGCACATCCAACTCTGACTCGTACGTACTTATGGGTTTTGCAGCAAAACAGTACCCACATTACATTATGCCAATTTGCATAGTTAGCAGCAGCCCCGTACAGTTAAATTATATATATATATATATATATATAACTGCTGCTAGGATAGAAAGAACTTTGGGGCAGTAATATATTATAATTCATTTAATTAATTACCATAAGATCAAAGTGAAAACTATAATGATGGAATGTTTGGGGGGTGAGAAAATCCCTTGGGAGACTACAAAATCCGTTTGTTCGCCCTTTGCTTTTTCCCTTCTTTTTCCATACCAGCTGAGCTGCCCACCACATGGGGTCTGAACCCATTTGGATCCTGTTCAAATTTCAAACTCCATCTCTCTCTCTCTCTCTCTCTCTCTATATATATAAATATAATGTGGATGTTTTTAGGACTGACATGAACACCATTAACGGTTTTTCTCTTTTTTTTTTTTTTTTTCTTTTCTCCAAGGCAAAGGGAGGTGGGAAGAACAAGGTAAGCCATATATATTAGGTAGCGCTCACAGCAAAGGAGCCCTCGCGAATAAAGCGAGGGAGGTCTTGCCATGTTTCAGCACTCTCTGAGATTGTGGATTCCCACATGCTCTTTCTTGTCCCTTTCTCTTGGAATTTTCATTGCATACATATATAACTGTACAGAACAACTGGATAGTTTTCTGCAGAAAGTAGCACTGCTTCTCTCTCTAATTGCTTCCTCTGCCCACCAAGGTGGCCTCATACATTCTTGTCAGATTAGTATCATATACTCACCACCCAAAAATTTGTATTTCTTCACACACTTACACAGAGTGCTCGTACATACATATATACATATATATAATTATATATATAACTTGTAAGTTAAGGGAGTGTTTGATTGGTAAAAATTTGACCCAAAAGTATAGTAAAAGTACAAAAATTTGATGTAAAAATAATTTATCGTAAAATTTAATTGGAAGAAAGTACAATAAATTAATAAAAATTAGTGAATTTTGGTTAGTTTTGGCCCATTAAACATCCCCTAAATAGTAAAAAAATATTGGGATTTTTGGAGGCCGGTCACTATTTATGGACTTATAAGGATTTAAGTCATACCCAAAAAACTTGTTTGTAAATAAGTCACACTTGCAACAAAAAGACAAAAAAGGACATCACGCGTTTTTCACCACATTTCAAAACTGCCAGTTTTATCCGAAAGCAGTGTACACTTCACTCATAACTTCCGTGACTTTCCATCTTCTTTACGAAGCAAGCAAAACCGATTTTTTGAAACAAAATCAAAGTTGTTTGGGAAAAACTTAATTCCGCGACTTTCCATCTTCTTTACAAAGCAAGCAAAACTGATTTTTGAAAACAAAATCAAAACTGTTTGGAAAAACCTAATTCCGCGACTTTCCATCTTCTTTACAAAGCTAGTAAAACCGATTTTTGGAAACAAAATCAAAACTATTTGGGAAAAACCTAAATCGATCATCATTCCTAAGTATATTTATTTTTTTTATTTTGAAACAGTATCGGTACTGTTTTGAAGATATCTCAAAATACTAATCAACTCCATGGATTTCTCTTGTCCAAAACTTAGCATCTGCTTATAATTCATGGTGCTATTTAAAAAACAGTATCGGTACTGTTTTGAAAACAGTACCGATAAAACAGTACTGGTACTCTTTTGAATCGGTACTGTTTTTATACTGCCAAAAAAACATCAATCGATACATCATACAAACCAACGATACGAGCCAACATCATCATATTTTTTGAAACAGTACCGGTACTGTTTTGAAGATAGCTTAAAACGCCAATCGACCCCATGGATTTCTCTTGCCCTTAAAACTCGTCATCTGCTTATAATTCATGGTGCTATTTTGAAAACAATACCGGTACTGTTTTGAAAATAGTACCGATAAAACAGTACCGGTACTGTTTTGGACCGGTACTGTTTTCATATTGCCTAAAAAATATCAATCGATACATAACAAAAACCAACGATACGAGCCAATATCATCATATTTTTTGAAACAGTACCGGTACTATTTTGAAGATAGCTCAAAAAGCCAATCGGCCCAATGGATTTCTCTTGCCCTTAAAACTCGTCATCCGCTTATAATTCATGGTGCTGTTTTGAAAACAGTACCGATAAAACAGTACCGGTACTGTGTTGAAAACAGTACCGATAAAACAGTACCGGTACTGTTTTGGACCGGTACTGTTTTCATATTACGTAAAAAACATCAATCGATATATAACACAAACCAACCATACGAGCCAACATCATCATATTTTTTGAAACAGTACCGGTACTGTTTTGAAGATAGCTCAAAACGTTGATCGGCCCAATAGATTTCTCTTGCCCTTAAAACTCATCATCCGCTTATAATTCATGGTACTGTTTTGAAAACAGTACCGATAAAACAGTACCGGTACTGTGTTGAAAATAGTACCGATAAAACAGTACCGGTACTGTTTTGGACCGGTGCTGTTTTCATACTGCCTATAAAACATCAATCGATACATAACATAAACCAACCATACGAGTCAACATCATCATATTTTTTAAAACAGTACCGGTACTGTTTTGAAAATAGCTCAAAATGCCAATCGACAAAATCAATCCATGAAGAAGATAGGCCAAATAAGTTCTATCTTCTTAATATCTTCACGACTAAAACTGTAAATAATGAAACTGAAAACAAGGAAAGAAAAAAAAAACGGAAGAAGCGTGATTCTTGGTAAACATATCTTCACGTGATTCCCGGAATTCCTGGAAATAACTTGTGTAACTTTGTTATAGAAATAAAGGATATTATCGGTATATTAGAAACTATATTTAAAACAAACTCGTGGGACCCACTCAAAAGTGTGACTTAAATACAAAACTTTCCACATTAATGTGACTTAAAAGCAATACTTTTTTTGGGTGTGACTAATAGTTTTAAAAGATTACAAAGTATGAATTGGATACAATTTTCTGAAAAATATTATAATTATTTGATGCATTCCTATACTTATTTGATACAGTCTTATTTAAAAAAAAAGTAACCTATTTTTAAAAATACTGGTAATTAAATAAAATGAACCAATTCAAAAATATTTTTCTTTTATTTTTTTTCTTTCAATTTTTATTTTTATGGCATGCATGAGTTAACATTCAATAATTATGCCTCTGTGCAATTGGATGACAGCCCATGGAAGAAGTATTGGATAATGACCTTGACATAGAGAAAGTGGGGTTTGCCGTGGAGAAGCATTGTATTAATACTGGTCATTTGGTGGTATATAACTTAATTTTATATGGAGATATTTGGTAGGTAAAAGTTTAAATAAAAAAAGAAAAAAGTATAATAAAAATATAAAAATTTAATATAAAAGTAATATATAATAAAATTTAATTAAAAAAATATAAAATTAATAAAATTTAATCAACTTTGCCCAACTAAACGCCCCAAAGATACGCAGCAAAATTATCTTTACAAATTTTAGTCATAATTATAGTTCCGTTTGGAGTTTAAAAAAAAAAATTCTATAAATTTTTATAAACATAAATCACGAAATAATAAAATTTAAATTTTTCACTCATTACACAAATTATAAAATATTTATTTTTATAATTTTATACTATTTTATATAATTTCATACAACTCCAACTATACCCTATATTAGAATTAGAGTGGGTAGTGGATTTTTCTTTTATTTTTGTGTAAATTGCCTAGGGTTCTGAGATCTAGGGATTCTCCCTTCTCTATCTACATCCATCTCCATCTGTACATCTACTACTAAAGGTAAGGGGGTACGACGGCCTAATTTCAGCAATTAGATTATAAAATAATAAACGAGTTTTTGTTTAATAAAAAAATACCTCAAATTAATTTTTTCTTATTTTATTTTTAAATTATTAAATATATTTATTACATTTTTAAATTATTTAACTCCTTTTTATTTAGTCTGAACATTAATCTCATCGGTTAACAGATTCGGACTAAATAAAACGGAATTGAATAATTCAAAATATAATAAACACTTTTAATAATTTGAGAACAAAATAGGAAAAAAGGGAGATATTTAAGAAATATTTTCATAAAAAATTATTTCTTTTATAAATAATTTTTAATTTTAACACTGTATTCATTTTGTTGTAACATATTAAAACGAACTATTTTATTTGAATAGTTTATTAAATTAAAATTACTTTTAATAAATAATATATTATTATAATGATTTATTTTATTAAAATTAAAATAATAATTTATGATTAAAATAACTTATTTTATTAAACTAAAATTATTTTTTAAAAGTAATAATTACATATTAAAATAATAGTTTACTATTGGAATAATTTATTTTATTAAATTAAAATTTTAATAAATAATAACTACCTCTTAAAATTATTTATTTTATTAAATTTTTTTTATTGCATCATATTAATTTTAATAAATAAAATATTAATTTATTATTAAAATTTGCTATTTATTACTATAATTTATTAAAAGTAATTATTATTAAAAATAATATATAATGTTAAATATATTTTATTAAATTTAGTTAAATTTATAAAATAAAAATTTTAATATTTTATTAAGAAAAATTAATTATTGTAAACAAAATTATACTACCAGACATGTTTTTATTTTTATTTCTGAGAAAAAAATAATAAATGAAAATAAAAAATAAAAAATAAAAAATAAAAATTGTGGAATATAAACGAAAAAATTATAAATGTTATAAAAATGAGTCTTAAATTTAATAAGAATTTTTTTATGAAAATATTTCTCAAAATATTATTTTTTTCTATTTCGTCCTTAAATTATTAAACGAACCTATTATATCCTTAAACTATCAAATTTCATTTTATTTGGTTCGAACACTAACTCCATCTATTAATTTTAACGGATTTTAATCAAATAGAATGAAATTAAAAAATTCGAGAATTAATAAGTACGTTTGATAGTTTAAGGATGAAATAAAAAAAAGAGATAATTTGAGGGATATTTTCATTAAAACATCATAATAAATTATAAGTGAAATATTTGCACTCCTCCGTTAATTTTTCTCATTATACAATAAATAATAAAAAAAGTAATATGAAATTGGAGAAATTAATGAAGGAATACATTTGTTATTTACCTAAATAATTCAATAAATTAATAAATATAATATTAAATATAAGTTAATTTGGTCTGAGATTAAACTGGTCACATATTAATTTGAATTTGACTTAAAAGATAAAATAATGGGATTTAAATTAAAATTTTAAACTAATCAACCAAATTCAAAACATTTACTCCCTTGTATGAAAGGAATGTATTTCATGAACATCATACACACTGATGTTGGGGTCTGCAATGTCCAGTATATGTTCTTTTTCTTGAACCCCTCGAGATTCAGCTGAAATATGCTTTCTTTATCTCTCTGTGCTTTTCCCTGATTATGATTTAATGTGTTTGATTTATTCTGTTCTGATCTATTTAAATCTTCCAATTAAAAAAACTAAAGTAAAATTGATCTTGTCCCATTTTTAACGGAAACTAAACTCTTCACGTGAAATTAAAAATAAACAATAAACTTAATTTTCTTGTTAATCCTCTCCCTCTCTCTCTCTCTCTCTCTCTCTCATGGCATTATATCAACCATATCAACAAAGACTAATGTCACCACCTGCTCTTTGTCTGTTTACTCTTTGTTTCAACGATTCCTTTGAGAGAAGAAATGTTGGGTAATTGTGAGAAGACGGTAATCGTTTCTCCAACCATTCGCAAGTGGCCACAGGTTTCACTCACTCTCTCTCTCTCTCTATCTCTCTAACCGTCTCTATCTATCTCTCTTAATTATTAGACAAAACACGACCCCATTTTTGTTTCCTAGCATTTGGAAGAGAATATCTATGTCGTGTCGTTATTTTTACTCTAAAACACCACCTTGAACCCCTCTTTCCTTCTTTCTTTCTTTCTTTCTTTTCTTTTGTTCTTTTTTCTTTGGTGCAGAATCAGATAGATGAGAAGGGATTGATGGCTTCATCAACAGGTAGTAGGGTTATGGAGAAACCGAGCCAACAAGACCAAATCCAACAGCAACAGGCCCTCAAGTGTCCTCGCTGTGAATCATCAAACACCAAGTTCTGTTACTACAACAACTACAGTTTGTCTCAGCCAAGGCATTTCTGCAAGGCCTGTAAGCGTTACTGGACCAGAGGCGGAACCCTAAGGAACGTTCCGGTCGGCGGCGGTTGTCGGAAGAACAAGAGAACCAAGAGACCTTCCTCCGCCACTGATGCACCTTCGTCGTCATCATCGCCTCCAACTCCTCCTACTGCAACTTCTTCGAACCCCACTGCTCAGCCCCAGATCGACCTTTCTTCCTCCACAACAACCCATATCACTCCTTTGTTTTATGGGTTACCCACTCACCCTTCTGAGCTCACTCTTCCATACCCTAGGTTCAATTCTAGGGTTTCGAGCGTCGACGCCGTTTCTGGGTTCGATCTTCAGCCTCAATTGAACGCTCTCGGATTAGGATTTTCTTCCGGTCTCATGAATGGTGGAAACGGGTTTCATCGCCACCCAAACAAGCAAATCCAAGCTGCTGCTGCTGTCACTTCGAATTCGCTTCTTTCAAGCTATTCCCTATTTGGATCTTCTACTTCTTCTTCTTCTTCCTCCTCTTCGGCTTCTCCAACAATGGCTTCTTTGTTAGCTTCAACTTTTCAGCAACAGAAATTTATCTCTAATGGTTTGAAGGATATTCGAGAAGCTAGCAGCTTTCATCATCAGGGATTAACGTTACCCTATCAAGAGCTGCAAATGCCGGGGAATGGTGAATCCGATAATATGGTTTCCAAGGAAATGAAAATGGAGGAAGGACCAAACAGGTTGGATTGGAATCTCCCTTTCCAGAATCAGATCGACCAAACCAACCAATCCGATCCTTCTGTTTATTGGAATGGAACAAGTGTTGGTGGTGCTTGGCTTGATCCTGCAAATATTGGGTCTTCAGTCCCTTCTCTGATCTAGCAAAAACCTTAAAAATCATTTCTTTACTTAATCTCCCTCTTGATCTTGATCAACTTTTTTTTAGTTTAGCTATTTTTTTTTTTTCCTTTGGTTGGTTTTTGCTTCTCTTTGTAGTGAATTTTATGGCCGCAGTGGGGAGTGAATCACCAAAAACAAGATGAAATTTTTGAAGGCACAGATGAGAGAGGAGTACTTTGGATCGGAGCTATCATGTCAGCTGCAAAGGATTCAGCCTGTTTTATGTTTATTTTTTTTTTTAATTTTACTATCAGAGGTTGAAAACCCAATTTGCTCTGAGAGGAACCTCCGATCCACCTTGTCTCATCAACCCGGGTTTCACCATCGACTGCTCAGTGTTGAAGAGCTGCCTTAAAGAGCCTGGGGTGGAATTTCATGGTCTAGTGAGTTGGTCTCCTCTTTATATGTATGTGTATATATATTGCATGACAATATTTCTAATGTACTTGAGTATCTGTTTTTAGGTCTGGGTTGGGGGAGGGGGGAATTAACACATGTTACAGTCCTTGAAGAACCTTTGGATGAGTTACTTTTTTTTTTTCCTCTTGGTCTAAGGTGGGAAAGGGTTTGGGTATAGTGGTATAGAAGAGGGGGAGATTTGTTATCTCAACGTGGTTGTTCTAGCTAGTTTATTTAGTTGGTCATGCTTAACTCTGTCATTTCTGATGCTATTGATAAGGAACTATTGTTTTGGGAAAGATTTGACTTATTTTCAGATGTTTAAATTTAGAAGTAATGCTACTCTTTCGAGATAATTTATTAAAAAAAGAAAAGAAAAAAAAAGAAAAAACTAATGATCCATGTGTCAACGATAATAATATAATTAAAATACATTTTAAAAATATTTTCATCTAAATTGATATGCTCAAAAATTTCCCTGTCGTTCTCGGAGTTTGTTTTGGCAAATCTTTGGGGGAAAATATTATATTCGCCTTAATCTAATTAAACAGGCTCAATAGTCAGTTTTGCCGTGTACTAAACTTGCTGAATAAACTATACATGCATCAATATTATGTATCGGGGTGCGTATATATTACTAATCTATGGCTCCCCAAAAAGAATGAATCTGATCAGGTTGAATGTGTATTGAGAGAGGGTGGTAATAGATGATCTGCTTGTGTGAGCTTAGCTTTTATCCGGAAAAGAACCGAGACTAACATACGAGAGAGAGAGAGAGAGAGAGAAAGGGGAAGACGGGAATAAGAGTGGTCTGTAATTATTAATTTTATATTAATCAACAAATGTGATTTAACTTATAAAATTTAAAAGTAAATTTAGGAACCTCGTCCGGTAGGCAGCAGGTCGTGGAAATTAATGGGCAGTGAGAGTCCAACATAAGAAAGAGAGAGAGAGGGAGAGAGAGAAAGGGGGTTGGGGGGGTGGAACTTGGCAGTAATAGTTTAGGTCTCATCTAAGCAAGAGCAATAACTGTGGGGTTAAAATGATTCCACATTATTAAGGGTTCTCTAGTGAAAGAAATTCCCCCCCCCCCCCCCCCCCCCCGCGGGGGGGGGAGGGTCATGTATCCAGGGAAGGAACCAAGGAGCCTGGTGCGGTATGTACTTTATATTCCGTAATTATAAAATTTTATTATGATTATTTCGCCTTGTCAAAATTTTATTATAATTATTATTAATTTAGTAGACATGTTAATCTTCTCATTTGAAATCTTTAATTTCATCCCTGGTGATATAGATTGTTGATGTAATCTCAAATTCATTCAGGAAAGAACTGAGCTAGCATAACAGACCTGAAGTTATGACCTTGAATTTTAGTATATAAGGGTATTTGTAGTGCAATCTTTGATTCGTTAGAGAGAGAGAGAGAGAGAGAGAGGGAGAGAGGGAGGGAGGGAGGGAGAGGGGGGTGTTCTCTCCAGTTCATTTAACAATCAAAAACGTTGAAGAAAATGGTGTTGCAGTTAATTAATTTGGTCCCTTTGCTGCAGTAATTGCCAACCTGCTAGTCTCCTACGTCATCATGCGTACACCCTTTAAATGGAGTGTTGTGCATATATATATATATATATATACATACAAGTGAAGTTTTTTGTGGGGACTTTCATAATTCAATTTCTGTGCTTTGCAGTGGAGTTCTTTTGTTAGGATGACGAAAAGAAGTTGATTTTAAATTTTTAAGCGACTTCGTACGGTACATTTTTTAGTAATGATCGAGCCCTCGGACTAAGCTAAATGGCGTAGGCTGTATACATAAGTTTCTAGAACATTTGTGCTGGAGTTTCTGGTGTGGGGGTGATTACAAAATTCCTACCTAGGTTCCTCAATTTACCTCCTTCACACGAACCCCCCCCCCTCCAAAAAAAAAAAAAAAAAAAAAAATTAACTCAAAATTTCGTGATAAGAAAGGAAAAGAAGAATGCAGAGGAGAAATAGAATTGCAATTCTGTTTGTATCTTACGATGCAAAGGAGTAGCCTCCACACGGTAGAAGAAGATTCACTAAATTTGGCAATACAATCCATCACAAATCAGTCAAAGAACTAGTTAAAGATATACAGTATAAATCAAGTTCAATTAGAATAATACAAAATATTCTAGAATAAAATGAAATATTCTAATATTTCCTCAAAATCAATGTGGTACAAAAGTAATAAAAGTGTAAATCAACTTGAGTTTGAAAACTAAATATTAAAAAATGCCTATGAGCTTTGGTGAAACTACAATTCAGCATCCAAAATGCAATACCACTTGAACATGTGTCCAAAATGTGCCACAGAAAATCCTAGTGAGAAATATGAGAGAGAGAGACCCCTAGCTTTGATCTTATATAAATTTAGTTATTTAGTGTTTTTAATGTAGTGTCACGTTCTAAGCCATATGATCTAGGAATAACTTGAGAGTATATGAGCTAATTTAAAATAATAATCAAGCCAAATATAACTAATGTCAAGTCTCTCTCAAGCTATGAAAAGATAATGTGATAACAAAACAATTTTATTACGTTCATGATTCTTATAATAAAATAACAATAATGATAACCTAGGGTTGTCAACCAAACAACCGAATCAAATTAAGCTTTCAAGTCCAAATAACAATACTTCACAAATAATATGATCCTAAGCGATGGGGTCGTATGCATAAATTATCAAAGTGGTAATACAATTCAAATGCAAATAATCAAAACCCACAACTCGGATCGCATAAAAAAAAAAAAAAAAACAAAAATAGATGAAATGGTGTATAGTGGCCTAAATCATAAGTGGTCTCTAACTCAACTCTTAGTGGTACTCCTAGTTTGCAATGGGTCATTTGAAACTATGTATATATTTAGGAGCGAGTTAACTAACCTAGTAGGTAGAGCAGTGTACACTTCAGAACAGTTCTATTTACAAGCATATGCAACATCAACTATAGGATCTCAATATAAATAAACATGGAATACAATGTAATAGGATGATAAGAAGCAATGATCATGCATCCTATTAGGGATGGACTCAGCTTACTTTAGCCTGATCTTTTGCATAAGTTTGAGCTTGACTCAACAGAAAAAAAAAAAAATTAAGCTCGAGATCAGTTTACAAATAGATCAATTAAATTAAAACAATATTGTTTTAATCTAAAATATTATAAAATGTATATTATTTTATTGAGCTGACTAGCAAGTTTTGAGTTAAATTTTTCTAGGCCTGAGCTCAAGTTCAATTTTAAACGAGCCACAAATTGGCTTAATTTGTGCTCATTAAGATCACGAATCAAGCTGGAGCAGCTTGAAAAAAGTTCAGCATATGGCTAGCCTTACATTCTATGACCCTTCACACTATTCCCTATCTCATGCTAAGATCGTTAACTCTTAGTACAAGACATGAGATCAACTATTTTCTCATTTCTCAGCTTAAAGCGAACGGTGTAACACTTAGTACAACAAGTGGGGTTTCAGGGGGCTGTAGTGGGAAAATTTATTGCAAAGGCTGCATTGAAAAATCAACAATCATAATTTGATTATATTTAACGTGATATGACTTTTTCATATTCTACATTAATTGTATTCTAATAAGATCTTTTTAATTTTTATTTTTAGTTTGAAATTATTTTTAATTAAATTAAATTAGAACTATAAGATTAAATATAATCAAATCACGACCATTAATTTTTTTTCCTACAACTCTTATAGTAAAGTTTTTCACTGCACCCTTTAAAACCCTAACAAGTGGGGTTATACACATGGTGAACTAGATTAGACTTAGCACGTCGCGAGGGATTACAATCACCTTTAATTAAATGTAATTAAAATCACTCTTCTCTCACCAATAGGCGAGTGAGTGACCCAATGAAAACGAGGACAAGAGGTGCCTCACCTTGGCAATGAAAAAACATATATCTAATAGTAATACTATAAATATAACCTTTCATTGGGTTTTATACCATTTTTCTTGGTAGATATTTATTCTGCAGCTTAGAACAATCAATCCAATACTAATATTAACAACTCGGTACCCAAAAAATTATACAGTAGTTATTCATATCAACTGTGGATTACCTGGTAGGTAAAAATTCATTTTAATTATTTTTCATAAAAACTTATCCAAATCATATAATGATCATACATCAGTACGTCAATACATTGAAAGATAACCATACTGGCTTATAGATCCCATAATCATGCCTTGAATTATTCTACCAAATTTAAAATGTACATGATATGCCCGATCATGCATATCAACATCGTATCACCATAAATATGTTTATCTGATGACTCAAGAACATAATACAAATAAATCACATTAAATCTTTATAAGAGGCGATAATTTTGGATGATTTATACTTTAAACAATATTTGAGGTTAAGGGGTTGGATCTCCAAAAATGATTGCACAATTAAAATAAACGAATTTTACTTGATGTCATTTGAATTCCACTTTAGGTTGTTCAAACGATCAGAGGTAGGGAACAGCTCCCCCACAACACAGATTGAGGCATTCATGCGATATAAAGTAGAATAAAAGAGAAGAAAAAGAAAAAAAAATGGCTTTAGGCAATCCCGTTGATCCAAAAATTATTCTAGGTCCAAGAAATAAAATGTGTCACTAAACTCCTAATTAAACTTCAATTTAAAATTTAAAATGTTTTAAAATCTTAAATAATTACTAAATTAAATATAAGGTGTTATATGTAATGTGTCTCTTTTCAAACATTTTAAAACACCACTTCCTTTTTCTTTTGATGAACAACAAAACATATTCTATTAATCAAAATATTAACCAATGTCAATTATAGCCTTTGCTCTATTATGAGTTTCTTTAACTAAATTGCTAGTAGCTTTCCTAATACAACAATAATACATATTTGATAAACATTTATATGAATGTAGCATCATATTTTTGATTTCCCAATTACAACTCTATACTTCGTAAGTACTTTACTAGTAAACTACTATTTATTAACACAAGTACTTTTACACACTTAAGAAACTTTAGTGATTTTAAAGCCTTAAGGCATGCCAGAACCTCTGCCATTAATGATGAGGATGCCCAAATATCCTTTTATCGTGATGAAAGAACTGTACCTTTATTATCCTTTATCACTCGTGCTACTGTTACGTTTATTGTAACCTTTCTCCATGCTGCATTTACTACAATGACTATCTCATAGTATAATGCACGAACTATATCTTCATTTGCAAAAATAACTTCTTTTAGGTGCTTACTCCATTCTTCCTTATTTGTCCTTATTTACATAGCCTTTAAATTTCCTGCATCAAAATTATTAGAACAGTTTAATAAAATATAAACATCTGCCATTTTAATAATGGCTATCAATTCCTTATCCATTGTTAAGTACCTTATCATTTCTTGCAATCCATAATACCTAGCAATGATCAACCAATCACTTGAAAATCTCTTCATTCACCCTCTTATCAAATATTTCCATGATCCTTCTATCAATCTATCAATCCCTGTACTTTCATTATCCTCAATCTATAATCTTCGGCTTGACCCAAACTAAATCGCTTTAAAAATTTCACAATGCACAAAAATATGATTTTAGGATTATGAGTATGCACTGCACCATTGACACTTCCCATCTACATGCAAGCCTCTTCTTATCATGTTATTTCCAATAGGTAAAATATTAAGTAATTTTTTTTGCAAAAAGAACTTGCATTTTTTTTTTTTTGGAATATTTAATTTCCACAACATTCACTATGCCTTGTTGTTAGATGGATGGCTTTGAACCACATTCTTTGCCTTAAACACATTCTTCAAATCTCCTAAATGACTACAGAAATATGCAGAGTGAACTGAAAAACTCTTCATATTTCACTACAAAAAAAATGGGCTACAATAACAAGTTTTTTGTGACAATAAAAAATATTGTCATAAATGTATGGTATTTTAGTGATAACATTTTTTAATTATTACTGAAAATAAATTTCAAGATTATTCTTATGACAAGTAACATAAATTGACACTGAAATATTAATATTCAGTGACAAAAATATTTTATTGTCACTGAAATATTAATATTTAGTAACAAAGTTAATTTATTATCACTGAATCTCATTACTAAAAGTCACAAAAAAATTGGAGTCAAAAAATTTATTATTTTTGAGTAATTAAAATTTTTTATTTTGATAAATTTTATTTTTCGTCACTAAAAATATTTAGTGACAAATTTTATTATCACTGAATGTCGTCACTAGTAATATTTATATTTTTTTTTATGGTTACAGATTTTTGAAAATAGGCAACAAAAATGTATTCGTTAAATCTATTTTTTTTGTTTCCAAAAAAAAAAAAAAATGAAGGTTAAACAAAAAAAAAGTGTTTTTACTCTTTTTTATTATAAACATTTTGTCAATTTTAACATTTTGTTCATTTGTGTTGCATCACATTAAAATAAATTATTTTATTCAAATATTTTGTAAAACTAAAATTATTTTTCATAAATAATGTAATTAAAAACTTAATTAATTTAATTAATTTTAATAATTTAAATAATAAATAATATAATTAAATTAATTCAAACAATTATTATTAAATTAAATTGAATAATTCTTATTAATTATTATTAAATTAAATAATTTCTTAATTATTATTGATTTGAAAAATAAAAATCCCAATTAAAAATGTATTCATTCAATCTATTTTTTGTTTCCAAAAAAATGAAAATTAAACAAAAAAAGTGTTTTTACTCTTTTTTTTAATTATAAACATTTTGACAATTTTAACATTTTGTTCATTTGCATTGCATCACATTAAAATAAATTATTTTATCCAAATATTTTGTTAAACTAAAGTTATTTTTCATAAATAATATAATTAAAAGTTATTTAACTTAATTTAATTAATTTAAAAAATAAATAATATAATTAAATTAATTTAAACAATTATTATTAATTTAAACTTAATTAAGTTGAATAATTCTTATTAATTATTATTAAATTAAATAATGTCTTAATTCTTATTTTTCTGTGACAATAAAAAATATTATCATAATATATGTTATTTAATAACAAAATTTTTTTGTTGTCGTTAAATTCATTTTAAGATTTTTGTGTGACAAATAATAACAGTTGTCACTGAAACATTAATATTCAGTGACAGTGATATTTTGTTGTCACTAATTCTAGTCACTATAAGGTAGGAGGAAAATTGGCGCCAAAAAATTTATTATTTTGACGAAATTAAATTTTTTTTTATGGTGATAAACTTTATTTCTTGTCACTAAAGTATATATACAGTTGCAATATTTATTGTCACAGAAATAAAATTGTATAAATAACTATTAAAAATTAATTAATTTTAATAATGAAAATTTCAAGAGCTATTTAAAATTTCCTTAGGTGCAAAATCCCAAATTCACAAACAAAGAATATTAGTTTCGCGCACACAACACTCTAGCCCTTCTTTGCTGCTGTACCTCAACGTACTCCTGCTCTAGTCGTCGCCGCTTGTTACCGAGACATCGTTGCCGCTCTCTCTTATTTCTGTAGGTTTTAACTCTTCTCTCTTATCTCTCTCTCCCTTATGTGTTTATTTATGCACATATGAAGCCCTAAGGTTTAGATGTTTGTATATATGTTTATTTTAATTTTAATTTTTGAGATTTCCTACCTAGCTATTTAATTTTTTAGGTTAACTGTAGAATCCCAATGTTTGATGTTGGGAAGAAAAAAGGGAACACTAAACTTGATAGTGCCTGCTTTTCGTTCACAATATATGTGAATTGTTTGTTTTTTCTTTACAATTATTTCACAATTATTTCATACACAATCTATGTTTGTGAAATCTGTAATATTGATTATAGTTTTCCCCTCATTACATTTAGTTTACGTATACCTATTGTTTTTAGGGATGGCAAATTGACTATAAAAATGGAATGCCACCCCGCCTTTAATAGGAAATGTAGGAAAATATATGGAAACCAAATGGGTGAGGTCAGGTTTAGCCATTGAAACTTTAGGCATTGGCCGAATTCATTAAATATTCAAACAAAATTCTCTAATCTATGCAGTTGAAATTCATGTTCCCTAAATGCGTATCATTTTTACAAATGGCATCTTTAGCATGTAAAGTAGATCAAAAATGTTTTATGAATCGTCTTTAAAGTAGTCTTTAAAAAAAAAAAAACTTTACAATTGTTTTTTGTAAAAATGACTTTTGAAGTTGTTTTCCTATCAGAGCTAGGCATCACTGAGTAAAACCCACCCCGAATCTGTCTTGTTTTCATTAAGTAAAACACACTTACTTGGATTTTGCTTCGTTTTAGACACAACTCTCTTCCAACCAAAGATATTATTAGAAAAAATAGCTTTGGTTTTTACTATTTGTCGAATTTTGAGTTGCATTGTATATTATGTGAGTGTTAAATTTCCACTATATGAACATTCATTCTCCAAAAAAAAAAAAAAAAACCCATTATTCATACTATTATTCATTTTTCATTTTCTCCTTTATGCTATATTTGTGGGAAATTAAAGATGTTAGACAAGAAATGGATTGAAGTTGATAATGGAGCGATATAGTGTATATTGATGGAGTTAATCAATTTCTTGATTTGTATTTGGTCAACCTAGAGTTAGCGATAAAATTCATTGTCTATGTAACAATTGTAGGAATACAGTTTATAAGCATCGACATGATGGTTTGATCCTAAATTTAGAGAAGTTAATGTAAGAATAAATGAATAATATTATACTTTGCTTAATTTTGTGTTTAATGTTACATTTTGATATTATTGAACTAACTTTATGGTAATTATAATGTAGAAAAAACTTTATGATCTTGTCATGCAATAACCAGAAGACCAGGAATCTCAGTTGACCCATGGCAAGATGTTGTTGCAAGTTCTTGGTGAAAAGCTTGGTTATTTTTGTGAAAAAGGTACACAAAAAAAGCATCAAGTAAGAGGGAGAGGTTCCAAGAGAATATGCAATAAGAAATACAAAGGACTATGGAGTCAAATAAGGAAAAAATAATTGCTGACATACGTGCTAATGTTGAAAGTATTAGGGGGAAGATGAGAGCTAATGCCAGCGAGGATATACGTGCTAAGCTTATATCAGAACTTAAACCACAAGTAGAAGAACAACTCAAGGTAGATATTTGAGCTCAAATGCAAAGTGAATTCGATGTAATGTTTCAAGAATGAATGGCAGCCTTTTTTAGCTCTATGTCCCAATCAAGACTATCACATTCCGTATACTCAAACAGGGTAAGAGTTAAGTCTACTTTTTTGTTTTCTAATTTGAAAAATTATAGTTTTACTTATGTTAGAATCGACCATACTTAACATAAAACATTCTGGATACTTACTTTTCTTTTGTATGTTAATTTTTTCTTTTCTTTTTTAACAGGATAGTTGATGATATTGACGGTTCAAAGTTGCTTTCGGCAATCTTAGGATATTTAGATACAAATCTTTTATTATGCCTTAATCATTAGTTGTAGTACACTAGAGGCAAATACCATCAGAGTACTACAAAATTTTTTATTGGATATTATTATGACAAATTTATGGATTTGGAGATTTTTAAATTGTTATGTGATATATGCATTTTATTTACTTAAATTTCTTTATTGAAAGTTGTTTACTGGCTACAAGTAACTTTAAACCTGAAAACTTTAAATTATGAAATTTAATGTAAAACTACGAATTACTCATATTGACAAGTAAAGAAACTTGTTACAATAAAAAAAATAAATAAATAAAAGAAAGGTAAAGTGACGACAAAATAGTTGTCACAACATCTCATATTTGTTACACACCAAGCACATTACTTGTAGCAGAAGAGATTGTCACTAGACATAATTATTGTGACAAAGAAACTATCTGTCACTGTTATGTACTTTTTGTGACAAGGCATCGGAATATCACTAACTATAATTTTTGTGACAATGAAATCATTCGTCACTATTTTATAATCTAGTGACAAGATAAAATAGTGTCATTGATAATGTTTTCGGTGACAGTATAATTACTCGTAACTGTTACACACTTTTAGTGACAAAATATATTGTCACTATAAGGATAATTTTTTTAATTTTGAAAAAATAAAAAAAATTAATATTGACAATTTTATAGGATTCTGTGACAAGATTTTGCATTACTAAATATATCAATTAGTGACACGTTTAATCATCACAAAAACTAATCCTTTTTGTGAAAACATATGCTTGTCACTGAAAGATGAGTTTTAGTGACAGTAAAAAACTGTCGTTATATTAGGTTTCAGCAATAAGACTATAAACGACAACATTTAGTCGTCACTGATGTCATCATTAAAAGGTTTTTGTGACAAAGGCCACACTTTCTATAACAACTTTTGTTGTTGCTACAAGCACATTTTTTTGTACTGTAGCTTGGTACCACCCACACTCGAACCCATTCATTATCACAATAATCAAGTGACAAATAAGTCATTTTAATAGCTTTCACCATTTGATCTGGAAATTAAAAAAAAAAAAAAAAAAACACGCACACACATCAAAGAGGTTCCCTTCCGTATTTATTCTCAAAATTAAGAAAATGCGCCACTTCACCTGACCATCCTTTAACCTCAATATTGCTTGTCATATAAGAATTTTCATAACTGGGAATTCACTGTTATTTGAACCCATCCACCACTCTCTTATATATGCATGAATTATCAAAGATGGTAATGGAATCTAAAATATAAAGAGAACAAGAAATCCTCTAAGCTACAAAATTAATTTAATGTGAGTCTCTTCAATCCTTTCGACCTTGACAATTTTAAAAACGCTCTTGATCCTAATTAACCCAGAATACGAGTACTTTTCTAAATATATTTACTAAAACAAACACAAAATAGCAAAGAAGTTTTACTAGAATTCAATATTTCCTAATCAACGATACTTAATTAAACTACATTCATATAGTGGTCATCAAATCTCTGCCAACACAAGAAGAGGTTTGACATAAATGAAATCAGCAATTTCAAATTGAAAAACTTGCTAACAGACGGATCAATCAATATAGTTAATATATATATATATATATATATATCAATGCTTACAACTGTCACAAAACTTATCTTATAAGCAACTTTTTTCGTTTTTAAGCTTTAACTACAATTAAGATGACAAATGTTATTAGTCAAACATGCACCTCACCTACCTTGTAATCTAGTACCATGCTATTCATAAATATATTTGCCATCATGCCTTGAATCAAGCATATTATTAGTTTAATTAATATTACAATGTATGTCTGGACCCCCTAAATACCACATGTTCTACCTACTATTGCACCATGAGGCTCAGAAATCTTCTTTTTAAAGTTGATATCAACATGATTGATGGAATTAAGAAGGAAAAAGAAATACAATAAAATAATTCATTATGTTTTGTTTTGTTGTAAACAAAATCTAGGAGTGAGATACGCAGACTGGAATGACAATGCTTGACCTACTGTGGGAATGAGATATACTTTATTCCCTAAATCAAAGAGCTTTAGATAAGAGTAGTTGACTAACAATAACAAGAGCTGCACCACTAAAACTCTCTCTCTTTCTCTCTCTATGCTTTATTTTTAATTAATAAAATATATCTCTGCTAGTTCAGGACATAATTTTATTTTATTTGGCTGGTTAAGTGCTCATATCATTTCAAATCTTCTTTAACATTAACAAAATAAAGATTGCCACTCATTGAAGAAAAACCTTCTAAACTGACGGTAATTTCAAACAACTCTTTTGCCCCACTGCTAAAATTGGTTTATATGTTGCTATAACCCCAACCATAATTAATTTGAAAGCAATAGAAAAGCAAGCAAGACCTTGATAAATTAATTAGTACATGCTGATTGGCTGTGCACTTATGAATTCAATCCTACCTAATCACTTTTCTCCCCATGCTGTTTTGCGCAACTAGAAAAATGCAATTAGTAGGTGTTGAAGCCATGAGTTTTTTCAACAATTTAGAGGGGCTGGAAGATATATATGCCAGAATAAACTGGACGAAAATTTAATATGTGCATGTGCTAACTAATTCAACTAAGGTAGCAAAGTAGTTGATTAACTAGGAGTTTAAGATATTTGTTTTTTCTTAATAAATTAATAAGTCCAATCACCAAGAGTTGTAGTTTAAGAAAATTTGGTTGAAAGTAATGATCATAATTTTTCCTTGGTGGGACTTTCGCTAAATCAAAACTTCAGGTAATTTGTGTGGTCTACTAAGATCAAGATCACTTGGAAATACTACAAGAAAGGAGGGTTAAAAAAAATTTACCAATAAATTTAAAAGTTTTCGCTAAGGGTCCGTTTGGTGTGCAAAACTTTGGTAAAAATTTCTGAAAATCGCTATTACACATTCACATATTTTTACCTTTTCGAAATTCGAAAAAAGTTCAATAGCTTCTTAAAAAAATCGATAACTAGAATTTGATTAATCAAATAACAAAATTTTTTTTTACTATTCTCACCACGGACTCTCAAACTATCAAATGATACCATGGTGACTAATTTTTCTGAGATCGTATAAATCGTTCCGACGGATT